>OX424552.1:687735-1367971 GCA_949152445.1 Cerastis rubricosa
AAAGCGTCAGGATTTCCCTTTTCCAAAAGAGCGAAGAAATATAAGGAAGTAACCCATTGTCTCTTTGATATGGATGGCACTGTCATTGGTAAACCACTTTATTTATCATACATCTCTCACGCCTTTTCGGGGTAACCACCCAGCATATGGGTCGAACAATAGTTCGTTCGTGATCGCACAACCCGCCTACAAAGTCGACGTCATTACTCGTTATACATAGCTATAGTAGATGACTTGTACATTTTGAGCACACAAGTAAAATTGAAAGGCAACTATGCTGAACATTACACCGGAAGACGATGCGTTGGAAGTCCTCCCACTAGGTGGACCGATAAGCTGGTGAAGGATGCGGGGATCCGCTGGATGCGAGTCGCACGGGAGCGGTCAATGTGGCGACTGGGGGAGGCCTATGTCCAGCAGTGTACGTCTTTCGACTGAAATGATGATAATGATGAAGTAAAATTGAATTATTTGAACTTAGTAATGAAAGTATTAAACCACTGTCCATAGGGGTTGATTAAAACTATAGCATGCCACCTGCTACTACCCTTGCATACTATTCTTGCTACCTCCACGTTCATACACGAACTCTGATTTCGAGTAAACGCTGCGCAGTCAGTCCCCTTTCGCCTCCTGGCGTTTCGATTCAATCACACCTGCCTTGTACAAATCAAATCAAATCAAATCAAATCATTTATTTCAAATAAGCCAGTTACAGGCACTTTTGAATGGTCGAACAACAATAAAAATTAAGCTACAGTCCCAGTCACAAGACATAATAACTGTGAAAGTACTGTAGTTGCCCATTCCAAGGCGTAGATCTCTATGGAGAAGAATGGGCAAGAAACTCCATGGACACTCTTTTAAATCAGAATCTTGTTACAAAAACCTTGGTTACATCATTCATGTTGAGATGGTACATTATGTGAGAACGATGTAGCAAGACTTCACGTTAAAAGTGTCCATAGCAAAAACAAAAAAAAAACATTCAGAAGATAAAATAATTAGTTCGAAATAAGCCGTGGCAGCTAAGAGACGACCAGGCACAACTGACAGCGCCCGTTCACGAACATGACGCATGGATCAGCCATCATTCAACTCAACCATTTTGAAGGGAACTAAATGACCCGACACACACGCCGCCATCAGCGTGACATTTGAGTGAGCATGACATACTCTCAACCGCCAGGGCACATTCAAGTCAATAAAAGACGTAGGTTTCCAGTAAATGATAGCTATCTAGTACATAGGACTCACACAATATGGGCTATGCGATTATATAATACTAAATTAATTGAATTTATACAATTCAAAGATAGTTGTACAATCTTCAGCAGCTC
Organism: Cerastis rubricosa; assembly: GCA_949152445.1. Lineage (NCBI taxonomy): Eukaryota > Metazoa > Arthropoda > Insecta > Lepidoptera > Noctuidae > Cerastis > Cerastis rubricosa. The sequence goes on from OX424552.1 coordinate 689,076, forward strand.
CAACAATACTATTAAATGCTATCAATTTATGCGAACCTGTCCTTGTGGAGCAGGACCGGCATGGAGCCAAGCATTATTATCAGCGATATAATCGCCCAATTTGTAATAAGCCTGCTTACAAAGTGTGCGTTTAATGCATGTTTTAAATTTCGTCTCACTCAGTTCAAGAATACTCTGTGGAATTTTATTATAGCATCTTAAACAGTACCCCATGAAAGATGAGTCTACTTTAGCGAGTCTGAAGCCTGGCTGAACTAATTGGTCTCTATTTCTAGTATTGTAATTGTGTCTGTCACCTCTTTTACTAAAAAGATGCAGATTTTTTCTTACGTACATTATGTTTTCGTAAATGTATTGGCAATGTACCGTCATGATGTTAATGTCCTTAAACAGTTCCCTTAGAGAATCGCGCCTACGGAGATTATATATGGCCCTGATGGCTCTTTTTTGCAAAATAAAAATAGACTCAATGTCTGCAGCCCGTCCCCATAACAAAATGCCGTAAGACATTATACTATGAAAGTAACTAAAATACACCAATCTCGCGGTATCAACATCGGTATATTGACGGATTTTTCTAACAGCATATGCTGCTGAACTTAACCGCCCCGCAAGAGATGTTAAATGAGGACCCCATTGAAGCCTTGAATCAAGCGTAACCCCCAAGAAAACCGTTTTATCGACAAATTCTAGTTTCTCTTTATTTAATATTATATCACAATCACTACATTTAACATTCGGTAATGAAAATCTTATGCATTTAGTCTTATTTTCATTTAATACTAAATTGTTTGCTGTGAACCAATTATGTACCTGAAGTAGTGCATTATTGACGTTATCTAGATTTTGGGCCCGTCTATTTATCTTAAAAATTAAGGAAGTGTCGTCAGCAAATAACACCATATTTTGTGGTTGGCTTTTCAATAAAGAGGGTAGATCGTTAATATATACTAGAAAGAGGAAAGGACCCAATATTGACCCCTGCGGAACCCCCATTTTTACTTTTAAAACACATACCTAGGTCGTACATACCTAGGTCATCATCATCATTTTAGCCGAAAGATGTTCACTGCTGGACATAGGCCTTCCCCAAAAGGAGGGTATTTGCCATAATCGCCACGCTTGGCAGGCGGGTTGGCGATCGCAGTACGGTCGTTGCAAAAGCACAGAGAACGCTGCTGCCCATTCTCTGGCAAGTCCCTTAGTCGCCTCTTACGGGAAGATATGGGATAGTGATAACCCTTACGTCCGACCTTTAACCTAACCAGAACATATAATATCTAGGTAGGTATGTCTGAAAACGGCTGTCATTTGAAGATCTTTGACAGTCGTTACACATAGTCAATGGCCAGAAAGTTTAACAACCACTCTCACCAAGGCGTATCGTATTATACAGTACTAACTGGGTTGTGGAGATCAGATAGGCAGTCGCTCCATTGTAAAATACCGTTTTACAGCTGCATCTGGTTAGACTGGAAGCAGACCCCAACATAGATGGGAAAAGGCTGGCAGATGATGATTAAGAGCGAACGAATACAGTGTATTGTAAATACCCTGTATTGACCACTATAAAAAATTAAAAACAGAAATAATGATTATCTTCAAAAACACAATAAAGAAGTAGGGGAAAAACTTCCTTCTCATTGAGAGGAGGCTTGAGATGGAACATTATGAGCTGATGCATTTACATTACCTAGCTGGTCGCAAACGCTTCTGCTGTGCATGAAGTCCAGAGTTCCTATTCCTAGGTCCAGCAAAGTGTTAATACTGGATCCATCAAGAATCTCTCCACAAGCCAGCAGTCTGGATTTGTGCCCGGTTGTTAACAACAGGCAACAATGGGAACGTCTCCATTGCATGATACTTTAACATTACTAACGGAGATTACCAACGTGCATTGGAGCGCAGTATCCGAGGCGTCAAACTAACTGGCCATAAACGCAACACCACACTGCGCTCCAAAACGCACGTTACTGACGTTGCTCAAAAACCTGCTAAGCTGAAGCAAGACTGGGCTGGCCATGTCTGCCGTATGCCTGACGAGCTATCGGCCAAAATAACCACGATGTGGAGCCCTGACGCAGCCAGAAAGCGACTCCGTAGACCTCGCAGGAGATTGTGGGACGAGCTAAACAGATCCAATGACCAGTGGTCCACATTGGCCCTGGGTCGTAGGATTTTGAAGTCATGGGGCGAAACCTTGGCCCAGCGTTGGGAAGACACAGGGTAATAGTGACATCATCCTTTTAGCCTTTTCCCAAACTTTGTTGGGTTCGGCTACCAGTCTAACCGAATGCAGCTAAGTGTCAATATATTACATGAAACGACTGCCTATCTGACCTCCACAACCCAGTAACTGGGTAATACGTAACCCTTTGGTAAGTCTGGATGTCAGATTTTCAGCTTCTGACTACTTGTAACGACTGTCAAAAGTCTACAAATGACAGCCGGGACCAACGGCTTAACAGCTCAGTATGTAATTATGGTCACCCATCCATGGACCGACCTCGACAAGCACGGCTTGACCTTGAAGATCGACCCGTGCGGCTGTTATCACAGGTTAGCAGTAACGAAGATAATAAACCGGTAGTACGTTTGGTTTCAGACTCCGAATTACAGTATCACAAAATATTGAAAGATATTTGCGCAAAACGTGGAAAGAAATACACCAAAGAGTTGCAGGCCAGAGTAAGTCTTACAATTTATTTTGTTCCGGTTTAGAAAATCCACATGGATGTTCTCCGCCCTGGGGTGGGCGGAGGGGTCTGTCAGACTCTGACTAAAAACCACCCCGGTGTTTCCTTCCCACACTTGCACCGGGGATCATGGAAACTAATGCGCCTTCCACCATCCCCGGCCCGCGCCTGCGGGCCTTCCTCAAGTCGTGTGGGGCATGAAGTGTAAAACAGCGACGTCCGGCCGAGGCCTGCGCGGGCCTCGATCATCTTAGAGCTTCCGCTAACCGGAACTACAGCAATGCAAACGCGAAACGACCTCCTCAGCTACAAACAGTCGCCGTGAGTAAAAGCCGTTAACGACCTCGCGCTCCACACGGCCACGACATCAACTTTTGGCCGTTGAAGCTTCGACCAGCGAAAAAGTTTGGTCGCACAACCGGATGTCCCACAGTTTTGCTCAACATAGCGGCCGGTCTTGCGACAACACTTGGTCTTTGCCGGGTAATGCGCAAGGTCTCTTACTGTTTTGAGTACTGCATCTCGGTTTAGTGACCTTCATTATGTTAGCCTGGAGTCACCCACTGCAAGGAATAGATCTCCCTTTTCTTCACGCATGCCACTGCTGGATACTGATTGGTCACTTCACTCCCTTTTCTTATCTTCTTCTTTTTCGTGTGGTTAGTGCCTAGCCTGGTGTTAGAGTTGTTATGCCGCTCTTGGGCCTCTGACTTGGCTTTATATGTCGTCGAGAATTGAGAAATATCTCTCAGGCACACTGGTTTCCTCACGATGGTTTTTGAAGTGAAACTTCTTATGCGACTTCCAAAAAGGTTGCGTTAAACGTTTAACGCTACCGTGGATTGGGTATGAAAGCACTGTTGCGTTAAACGTTTAACGCTCCTGGGGAGGGAAATAGAAAGAGACAGAGCGAGAGTGAATGCGTGGCACTCGAACGCATGCATGTGTAGTAGTACGAAGTTTCACTTCTTTTAAAGTGAAACATCTTATGCGACTTCTAACAAGGTTGCGTTAATCGTTTAACGCTATCATGGAGGGGGTATGAAAGCACCCATTTCCACATTACGATTTTTTTTTCTGATGTCTTTCTTCAGTACAGTGCCAAACCAAGTTTCAATCAGGGCAGGTAAAGATGACGTGACATATCTTCCAGGAAGGAATATTTAGTTGATCCTCTCAAAATTTTTTGATGATGATGATGATCGCCTTTTTTACTCAACCATAAAGAAGAAGAAAAGACATAAAAAATATGCTTAATCTTCGAGTTGGTCGCAGTAACTAAGGTAGAGCACCTTTTTTACACTGACTAATGGTTTACGCTAGATCAGAACTGTGACCAACCCGCTCGAAACGAAAGAGAGAACAAGAGGAATGAGACTGAAATAATTAGCCTGAGATCGCTACAAGACAAAATCAAGAATTTTTCTGATAATCATCAGTTTTTGAGTAACAGTAGAGAAAGACGAAAAAACTATGGAATCGATGGATGGAGGATATGTGAAGGAAGATATGGCAAGAAAGGAGGATTCTGATGAGATGACAAGCTATAGAGAAGTATGGAAGAAGAAGATATTTTGCGCCGACACCAAATTGGGATTAGAGCAAGAGAATGATGATGACGAATCAGCACTTTTTGTAAGTCAATAACATGAGAGAGTTTTCCAAAGAGCTCGTACTTCACTACTTCCTAATGCTTAAGCTGGGGAGAAGAAGCGGTTGAACGAACTCCCCAGCAACATCCATGTTGGTCACAGTTACTGGGCTAGGGCTTATCACAAAAAAACGAACATCAGTAAAGATAAAAAACGTTCAAAATGGCCTTTATTTGAGGATCGATTAAATACATGCCTTTTCCAGGTTGGTAAACTTTTCGCTGATCACTACAACGACGTCTGCAAATTCAAAACGATGGCCTTAGATCAGGTAATCCCCATCTCCAAACAATCTTATAATCCACCTGGCCTTTTTAAATTTTGGGTCGATCTTTCGTAGTCGTTACAGGTGCCCGAACGTCGTACAACCAGTCTTACCGTAGGGGATCGTATTACCCAGTACTAATTGGTTTGTGGAGGTCAGATAGGTAATCGCTCCATGCGAAATACTGGTATTCAGCTGCATAATTATCCAGTTTAAATAACCGACCTCAACAGAGTCGAGAAAAGGCTAGACAGATGATGACTACCCGTGTCGACTGGCAAAGATTAAAAAATGACAGTAGACGAACAGCATAAAGAACTTCCGAGGAACACAGAGTACAGTCATCTATGGACTGACCTCAGCAAGAGTTCTCCAACTTTCGACTTTCCAGTCAAGAGCTTCATTCTTGCAATCTAAGTTTCCAAACATTGACTCTAGGATAAGAAACAAGTTTTGGCGAAAATAGGTCGCGTTGTCAAACGTCATCCATCATCGTATGTTGACGTCGGCTTCCAGACTAACCAGATGCAGCTGACTACCAACCGCCAGTATCCAGTCAAACACCTTTCTCGATGTCTTCTTTTCTTTTCTAAGTCTTATCTTTATTAGCCCGAAGAATTGCCAAACTTAAGTGGCAGTGGGCAGTGCACATTGCTTGCAGAACGGATGGCCGATGGGGACGAAAAGTTCTGGAATGACGACCGCGAACCGGAAGACGATGCGTTGGAAGGCCTCTCTCTAGGTGGACCGATGACCTGGTGAAGGTTGCGGGGATCCGCTGGATGCGAGTCGCATGGGACCGGTCAATGTGGTGACACTTGGGGGAGGCCTATGTTCAGCAGTGGACGTCTTTCGGCTGAAATGATGATGATCTTTATTTGAGCATAGTCTTGTAGGGATTGATGTATTTCTTTTCCACGTCTTCTTATTTAGGGAAATTCTAATAGACTAGTATTGTTTTACTGGTTACGCATATTATATCTTCTTTCAAAGCATCCGTTCACTGTTACCTTGGTTTGTCCTATTGCTTTGTAGCCATCAACCTACATATTAATAACAGCTGTTCTCACGACAATTGTTCCTCATTCATAGCTTATTCATAATTAAAAAACCCACCAAGTGCGAGTCGGACTTGCGCACCGAGGGTTCCGTACAAATATTATAATAAATATTTTTATTAAATGATGTCACTTAAAATTTACGGGATTCGCTATTTTTCTTTTATCTGTGCTTTAAGACGTTGCTTCATACCAAATTTCAAGATTCTGGTTCACGGGAAGTACCCTGTAGGTTTTGATTCCCTTGCGAGCTTTTAATTGCGTTGGCTTAGAAGTTTGATTTTTGCACAGCTCTATGGGACAGTAGACCTGAGGACGCGTGGAGGTATCAATCTGGAATTTATATCAGAGTATTTGATATAAATTCCAGCTTGATACCTCCACGCGTTCCAAAGAAAAAGGGTCATGACAGACAGCCAGACGGACGAATGGACAACAAAGTGATCCTATAAGGGTTTCGTTTTTTCCTATCGAGGTACGGAACCCTAAAAAACAAAAATAATATCCACTTACGTTTTGTTACCCATTTGTACTCTATACCATTAATTCAATTTTGTGGTTCGCATTTAAAGAACCTAACTCAAGACTCGAGCATTAATTTAATGGATTGTTTGATTAAATTACACACTATTGTATAACATTTTCTGATGCACTCTGCTGTATACAGTGTGTAAACGGGGTCTTCACGAAGGCGTCAACCAAGTATTCTGACATCAAACTCAGTAACTCTATGCAAAAAATTGTTGCTGGAAGCTGACTTCTTTCTTTTTTATTTTTGTGGGGTGAAAAATTTTCAACGGAAGGACTCATTATATGCCTGTGGACGGTGAGTAATGAGCTAGCTCACCGTCCGTCCGTCTTATGACGACAGGCCGTGCCGACGGCGCGTTCGTGTTCCCCGCGCGCCTCAAGGATATGTCAGCAAATCGGAAGGGGTCCGAGAGGGCCGATGCCTGCCAGGGCTGCGGGACTGTTCGAAAGAGATACCATGGCCCTGGAATACAAAGGGCTAAGAAGGAACATGGATGGGTTTTAGTCAGTCAAGTCTGACACTCCCTTCCGCTCCGCCCAGAGCGGGAGAAGTCATTTGATGATTTGCCATCCGAAAAAAAGAAAAGAAAAAAGGTCTCATTATATAGCACTCAAAACATTGTGCCGATGGATGCATTGAGAAGTACAGGCCATGGAGGTATTTAAAGTATATTAAAAACTTGCTTTAAAAAAACAGTGAAAACGTTGGAACTTCGACCCTCAATATCTCCGTAACTAGAAGGTTCCCAGGTATGTTCTAGAACAAAAAAGAATATCGCAATGATAGGGAGAACAAGTGCATCTCGTCTTCGTTAAGGGAAGTTTTACATTTATTTGGTAGGTGTAAAAGTGTAACCCCTATTACTTAAAATCGCATGGATGATACTAGGATGGTTCGTTGGGTATACCTGCAAAGGACAGACCGTAACTTTTGGAGCCAGCACATAAGAATCCTATATTTTTTACAGAATTTTGGAGGGACAGACCAGCAGATTTGTATCAATGTAGTCGAGGAGCTACAGCTCAACATGACTGCCGAAGATCTGGAGCAAGAGTTGCGAGTAATGACAAAAAGAATGCTGCCTCGTGCGCCTCTGAAGAAAGGTACTAGTATAACGTCTTTAATCAATCAATCAATCATTTTAGTATCGGGCAACTAAGGTCCCTACATAAAGTACACAAACTATTCTTAAACAATAAAAATAAACTAAAACATATTTAAAAACCTTACTAAACTATATCATCATCATCATCATCATTTCAGCCGAAAGACGTCCACTGCTGGACATAGGCCTCCCCCAAGTGACGCCACATTGACCGGTCCCGTGCGCCTCGCATCCAGCGGATCCCCGCAACCTTCACCAGGTCATCGGTTCACCTAGTGGGAGGCCTTCCAACGCGTCGTCTTCCGGTTCGCGGTCTCCACTCCAGAACTTTTCGGCCCCATCGGCCATCCGTTCTGCGAGCAATGTGCCCTACCCATTGCCACTTAAGTTTGGCAATTCTTCGGGCTACGTTGGTAACCTTGGTTCTCTTGAAGATGTCCTCATTCACTAAACTATAACTAAAAACGTAATGTTGACGGCGTCGTATTCCGCTGCGTGGTGTCGCGTACCCGTCCTCGGAAACGAAATCCCCAGTTTACACGAAGGTATAAAACACAAGCTTAAGCACGCGACTTCGCTCGCGCTAGTCCCGGACTCTAGCAAACCGGAGACGAGCGGAGTGCTGGGAGACGTGCGGTAACCGACCTTGAAATCTATATCGCGTTTCTCGTCTCTCCTGTGATTGGTCAAGTCTTGCACGTCTCCTCTCCTCTTTGGTGGAAGCCGGGCCTTAGGGTCGGAAATTATTCCACGGGAACGTTTTAAACATAGCCTGTGACACTAGGGATGAAGTTTCCCATTAATGAAAGAATTTTCGGAATTTTTTCTGTAATTCAGATGATTACTGCCTACATCCATACGTTTACAACCAATCGGTGTTGCCATGGTATTCTTTAAAGCGGAAACGCATAAAAACGTATGAAAATGTCATGGTCATTGTCAGTCAAGTCTTATATTGATTAAAAGATAAGACTTGACTATATAGGGTGACTGGTAATTAGTGATCGATACTTAAACACTTGAATGTACTCATGATAACAAACAACATTCCCAAAGATTTGTTTTTCACTCATTCACTTTTATCACAACAACACAACAGCCGTATGAAATTCGTGCGCGCGTGCGTCTTCGACCTATCAGCTGCTAGCCGCGTTTCGCTGTTGTCTCATTGCTATCGTTCCGTGCCACAGTGGGTAGGCACTCGCATGGCTCGCAACCCCGAATTTCATAAAGCTGTTATGTTATTGTGATCAAAGTGAATGAGTATAAAAAAATGTGTTATCATGAGTACGATCACGTGTTTTTTTAAGTCATCATCATCATTTCAGCCGAAAGACTTCCACTGCTGGACATAGGACTCGCCCAACGCCACATTGACATAAGGGGGGGGTTTGCCATAATCGCCACGCTTGGCAGGCGGGTTGGCGATCGCAGTGCGGTTGTTACAAAAGCACAGAGAACGCTGCTGCCCATTCTCTGGCAAGTCCCTTAGTCGTCTCTTACGACACCCACGGGAAGAAATGGGATGGTGCTATTCTTTACGTCCGACACCATACACAACGTGTTTAAGTATCGGTCACTAATTACCAGTCACCCTATATATTCGCGGTCGTAACAAATATGACTTTACTGACCTGCCCTACAAATATTATAAACGGATGCTTGACTCTTTGCCGAAAACACTACTGTATGGTTCAGATGAAATTTGGCACTGGGATAGATAATACTGTACCTTTTGCATCACGCTTTACATGTCCTAATACCTAGAACTCCATTTCCAGGTGTTGAAAGGCTTTTCAAGCATCTGCGTCGTTCTGGTGTGCTGTTCGCCCTGGCTACCAACTCGGGAAGAGCAGATGTGAGGCTGCACGTTTCTACTAAACCTCATATCTTCAAAATGTTTCACCATATGGTAAGTTGAACGAAAAAGGAATTTATTAGGACTCGTATTGGAAGATGATAAGGTAGTTGCATCACTAATACATATATCTAATTTAATATATACTATATATACTACTCCTACTAATAATAAAGCTGAAGAGTTTGTTTGTCTGTTACGTAGCTTGAACGCGCTAATCTCAGGAACTACTGGTCCGATTTGAAAAAATATTTTAGTGTTAGATACATTTATCGAGACAGGTATAAAGGTTATTACGCTACGACCAATGGAGCGGAGCAGTAAAATTTGACGTAGACGAAGTTGCGCTGGACAGCTAGTAATACATATTTGTACGCCGCCATAAAGGTAAAACATGACTGTGATCCTGTCTACAATGTACTTATCATCTTGCAGGCTTTTGTGTGTGCATACAGATGTTTCTGACAAATAAATGAACTCTGAACTAATCAATTGACATACGTTTGAACTATCAAAACACGGCTGTATAAAGATTTTGTATTGCAACAGCAACCTCTGACGATGAAACACACAACATAACACCTCGTCTATAATCTTCGAAGGCAGAGGTGTACCTAACTAATAGTACACCCCCATTTCGCCTGTTATGTTTACGTCTCCTGTAATAGGGGGCGAGCCTATTCCCATCATCATCTGCCTAGCCTTTTCCCAAACTATCTTGGGGTCGGCTTCCAGTCTAACCGGATGCAGCTGAGTACCAGTATTTTACGTGAAGCGACTTCCTATCGGACCTCCACAACCGAGTAACTAGGTAATACGGTACCCCTTTGTAGGTAAGACTGGATGTCAGAATTTTGGCTTCTGACTACTCGTAACGACTTTCAAAGATCTAAATATATCTTTCCGAGGCACGGAGGAAACTCGGTATGTAATTATGTTCACCCATCCACGGCCAACCTCGCCAAGCACGGCTTAACCTTAAAGATCGACCAGTCCGGCTGTTATTATTTAGCCAAGAGATCCTCAAAAAAAAATTTGCTAATTAAGTATACAGTATCGAATAAATGATCCTATTACTCTTAGGCCTATCGCCATCTACCGGGCACAAATCCAGACTCCGTGGGCTCCCAAAAACCCAACAACAATTTGCCCAACCCGCGAAACGTTCCGAGGACCTCATGCCCAGCAGTCGTTGTAGCGACCACTGGACCAGCGAGGCATTAGAATGACACAATTAGTTTATAACCTGAATTAACACATAGGAACCCCTGTGCAGAGCATGCATGGATGCGGAGGAAACGGTGGCGCATGTGTTGCTTGAGTGCACCGGTGTCACCAAGATTCGCGAGGCGACCCTGGGAACACCAGGATCCCTTGCGGATGCCCTGAGTAGACCGGGAAGTGTGATCTGCTTCTGGAGGGAGGTGGTTGGTTGGAGTAACGGCCACTATGGCTCACGCACAATTGTCCACTTAAGGGACTAAGTGCGGAAACCAAAACCCCATAAAGAAGAACACATAGGAAAAAAACTTCTCTTCTGTCAATGTAGTGACACTTGGGGGAGGCCTATGTCGAGCAGTGGACGTCTTTCGGCTGAAATGATGATGATGAATGATAACACATAGGATAGTACGATCCCCTGGAACAATAACCAAACTCCATCTGGGCGGAGCTGCGGGCATAAAAGTAACTTTAGTTTTGTCCTTTTATCAGGTTTGTGCTGGTGATCCCGACGTAGACCGCGGCAAACCGTTCCCCGACCTTTATCTGGTAGCCGCTTCTAAGTTTCCGGACAAACCTCAGCCTATCAAGGTATTTCAAAAAAGCTGGATAAAAATGCGTGTAAGAAAGCAGTGATAGCCTAGCGGTCTGATCGTCGGACTGTCAAGTCATAGGTCTCGTGTTCGAACCCAAGCCACGCACCTCTGATTTTTCGGATTCATGTGCGTATTGTATATTTATGACTTGCTTCGTTGAAGGAAAACATCGTGAAACCAGTATGCCTGAGAGATACTTCTTGACGGCATGTAAAGCCAAGTCAGAGGCCCATAGACGGCATAAACACTCCAGCAATCTGTTAGGGACTAACCACACGATAATGGATGATTAAAAGACGACCCCTTAACCCGCAACTTCGCTCGCGTTAGACCCGGACTCTAGCAAAGCGGAGATCTCCACGTGCGGTAACCGACCTTGAAATCTACATCGCGTTTCTCGTCTCTCCTGGGATTGGTCGAGTCTTGCAGGTCTCCTCTCCGCTTTGGTGGAATCCGGGCCTTAGGGTCGGAAATTATTCCACGGGAACGTTTTAAACATAGCCTGTGACACTCGGTATGAAGTTTCCCATTATTGAAATAATTTTCGGAATTGTTTCTGTAATTTTGAAGATTAGTGCGTACATACATTGATGATAAAAATGCTTGGCGCAATGCTGGTCCTGCTCCACAACCATAGGGGCAACCTGAATCATGTGAATTACCATTTGAAGTTATTGTGGAAGCAGCAGAAGATTGTAAAAATATATTTGCATTGTATAGATTCAATCTAGTATTATATAATTGCATAGCACATGTGTGAGTACTATGTACTGCAAAGCCACCATTTACTGAGTACCTACATCTTTCATTGACGCGAAATTTACCCTGGTGGTTGAGTGAATGTCATGCTCACTTAAATGTCACGCTGATGGTGGCGGGTGTGTCGGGTCATTTAGTTCCCTTCAATATGGTTGAGTTGAATGATGGCTGATACATGCGTGATGTTCGTGAACGGGCGCTGTTAGTTGTGACTGGTCATCTCTTAGCTACCACGGTTTATTTTAATTACTTTGTTTTTGTATTACTGATTTAATCTTTTACTCTGGACGCTCTTAACTTGCCCGTATTTCTACATCGTTCTCACATATTTGTAATTTTTAACATGAATGATGTAATCAAGATTTTGTAACATATTTTGATTTAAAAGAGTGTCCATGGAGTTTCTTGCCCATTCTTCTCCATAGAGATCTACGCTTTGGAATGGGCAACTACAGTACTTTCATAAGTTATTATGCCTTGTGACTGGGACTGTAGCTTTAGCTTGGCGTTTTTTTTTTGTTTTTTTTTTTTATTTTCAAAAGTGCCTGTAATGGTCTAATTGAAATAAACGCTTTGAGTTTGGTTTGAGTGGCCATGGTATTCTTCATGGTACGACCCCTTACATAAAAAATTCTAAAACCTAAAAAAATATAAACCTACTCATGTTATACAAGCGGTCGTTGATTTGAAAAAAATACAAAGCATTTGAGTTTGTTTTGATATCGATACTTACCACGTCTTTGGAGTTCGCCAACAAATTTAATGTAACCTTGTGAAATTAACTCATTTACAGTGCCTCGTCTTTGAAGATTCATTGGTTGGTTTGGAAGCTGGGCTTGCAGCAGGGATGCAGGTAATGTCATCATCATCATCACCATTCTCTTGCCCTTATCCCAATTTATTTGGGGTCGGCGCAGCATGTGTTCTTCCATACTTCTCTATTACTTGTCAACGAAGCCAAAGAGCACTGTCTTGTTCTCCCCGTTATTGCTATATTTTTTTGTTCTGGACCACACCTGGGAACGTTCTAGTTACGGAGAAGATATTGGAGGTCAAAGTTACAACTTTTTCCCATGTCTTCTTTTTTAATACAATTTTTTATGTTATAAATTTACTTTAAACACCTCAATGGCCTCTGTACCATTCAATGTATCTCTCAGCGCAATATTTTGAATGCGTTACATTGGGTGCTAACGTAAACCATGCTTATTCAACCAACAAGTTTTTTCGTTTCCCAGAAGTTTGATGTACAGAACGCTTGGTCATGGGTCTGTTTACATCTTGTCAACATTTAAGTGGAAGTGTCAGAGCAGGTCGCGAAATACAAATTTTCTTAGGGTTTTTGTAATTTGCAGGTCACTAAACAAATAAAACCGGTCAAGTGCGTGTCGAGCCACGTACAGTGTAGGGTTCCGTTGTTTTTGTAACAGCCAAGTGCTCAAACAAATCAGGCAATTTTCGAGTCAAATACAAATGGTCCATTATTACACGTAAACTTGTAAAGCCCACTTAAGTGTGATACTTTTCCTTTAAACTTCGTTATATATAGGTAATATTGCTGTGACATTTAAATTTCTAACTACAACCGTTTAGTTGGTAGAGGGGGGGACACTTGACTCTAACGATAATTGGTACTTTAAAGCTGTCACGAATGGTTTACTTAATCAAAAAATGGTCGTCCCAAACCCCTAATATTTTTGAAAGACTTATCCAACGATATCCCACACTATGGGAAGGATGAAAAAAAAATTTTCATCACCACTTTAAATGTAGGGGAGGTACCCTAAATAATTGTTTTATTCAAAATTTTATCATGCCAAATTACAACTTTCTAGTACCAATAGTTTTTGAGCTAAACCGCGGAAAGACAGACAGACAGACAGACGGACATGGCGAAACTGACATGAACTGACATGGGTTCCTTGTTGACTACCGAACCCTAAAAATTATTTTTTCATGAAAAACTCATTCAATGAGATCATTTATGAACTTCGTATTTATGATTATAACTCTTTAAAGCCATATGAGTTGCGGTCGCGAATCATATTTTAATCAAAATACAACCTGTCACTTACCGATACCGCAAAAAACCGTAAGATAATTTGAAATTTACGGGCTTAGATTTTATACTTTATTTTTTTATTTTCCTTTTTTTCTATTACTTTTTTTTCTTTTTTTTTTCTTCTGAATGCACATGTAAGCGGGCACGCCCTTTATGTCTGGAGGCTTTATTTATTCTTGAGTATATTTTTTAAAATATTTTATTATGGTGTGTGCTAGCTGACATGTGACATTAATTTGATGTAATGGATTGTTTGTTAATATAAACTTGAACACTATTGTATAGAATCTGGTTCTTCTAACTTAACAGACCATCTACAGATGTGTTTATGGGGAGTTTGTTCCGCCACTGCTTCTTCCCAGCTAAAACACTAGGAAGTGGCGAAGGGCGGGCGTTTTGCGGACTGTCTCTTGTAATTTTGACGTTCAAAAATTGCTGATTATCAGCTTATTTGAATAAATGACTTTTGATCTTCCCTAGCGCTTCTACCTTACAAATCGCTCAGTACCTATAATTTTGTCCGCAGGTAGTGATGACCCCACCTAAAAGCCTTTCCCGGGACAAATGTAACAAGGCAACCTTAGTCCTCGAGTCCCTGGAACAGTTCAAGCCAGAATGGTTTGGTCTTCCACCGTTTAATGAATCGACAGTCCTTACAAAGAAACCAACCAAGCATGGTAACCTTAACAAGAGACCAACCAAGCACTAAAAAGCTTTATGGTTCATTTTGGCGCGTGGTCTACGCCGCCATGTTGTTTTGCAATACGATTTCCATATACAATTTTATAATTCTTTACCAACAGCGCCCTCTTCAAGGACCAAAAAAACTTCCAGCATTTTAATAACCAAGTATTTGCGATGACTAGACATCAGATTATATGCAATATTAAAATGCCAAAATATACATGCAAATATACACTAAAAAGGGTGTTATATGCACTCAATATGAACAATCAATATGCTGTTTATTGTTATTAAATGTACGTTTATAATGAGTTCCAATTCTTGCGACAAACAATGAAATAATTTTCTAGTTTTTCTAGAGCAAACTTGAGGCGGTTTATTATAAATACTACTTTTTAGTTATCCTCACCGTAGTACCATATTCCTCATCATCATCTTCCTACCCTTGTCCCATTAATTCTGGGTCGGTGCAATACGTTTTCTTCTTCCATTCTCTCCAGTCAGACATTACGGCATCATTTACTCCTTTCTTCTTCATATCGTTCCTCACACAATGCATCTATCTTTTCTTTGCCTTTCCTCTTTCTCTCCATCAATATTAATATCTACCACTCTTTGGTCCCATGCGTTTCATCTCTACCTCATTACATGTCCATACCAAGACAACCGACTTCCATTTCTGTAACAGGCGCCACTTTCAAACTTCCCTAATATTCTCAACTCTTACTTTATCTTTTTGTCACTCCATCTCAACATTGTCATCTTCGCTACATGATCTTCGTTTTCATCCATCTTCTTCACAGTCCATCTTCTTTACAGCCCATTATTCCGATCCATACAGTACGATAGTTTGAATTTGAGGAGTATCCGTGGGTCGCAAGTTGTTCCTGTGACCTGTCGCCATTTCATCCATCCTGAGTTGATACTAAAATAATGATGTTAAAACGATAATCTTTACGTCGAGTTTCAAACAGGGATGATTTCCTCATGTTGCGAATGAATTTTTGGACACTACATTCATCAATTTAATTTTCTAGAACATTTTATGCCTATTGGTCTGTGATAAAGATAATAAAATCAGCTTTTCTACGGGCTATTCTCTAAATAAAATGAAATATAGGTTTTTAAACTGACATAGTCACGAACACGTATCAATAATACTATATGTAACTTTTTAGACCTATGTATCCTGCTTAAGCGTATTAAGTTTTATTAAATCGGTTCAGTCATTTCGGAAAATAAGGACTTGAAAGTTTGTATGTAAGTCCGTAAGGCGTAAATGCTCCTATTCGCATATTATTTTCCTTTCAAAGCGTTTTGCTTCCACATTTATTGTGCGAACGTTCAATTTGTGGAATTTATTGGCGACTCCTCTGTTCCCTGATCATTATCATCAGGGTCTCTTCAAAGTTCCAAGTGAATCAGTTTCTTGAAGGCAATCGTAATGCACCCTAACCGTAGGCCACGTCATCGCTTTACATCGGGCAAGTTGCTGCCGAGCGCGAAATTTACAACACAATAAAAGTAATGAAATGAGGAGCTCGTAGCTAAATAATAAAAGCCGCACGGGTCGATCTTAAAGGTTAAGCCGTGCTGGAAGAGGTCGGTCCTTCGCCGATGGGTGACCATAATTACATACCGAGTTTCCTCCGTGACCGAGTTTCCTCCGTGCCTCGGAAAGCACGTTAAGCCGCTGGTCCCGGCTGTTATTTGTCTGAGATCTCTGACAGTCGTTACAAGTAGTCAGAAGTCAAATGTCTGACACCCAGTCTTACCAAGAGGTTTCGTATTGCCTATTTACTGGGTTGAGGAGGATAGATAGGCAGTCGCTTCAAGTAAAATACTGATACTCAGCTGCATCCGGTTAGACTGGAAACCGACCCCAAGAGAGTTTGGGAAAAGGCTAGGCAGATGATGATGATGAATAAAAATAAGGAAATGCTGCTCCAAACCCAGATAAATTAGAAGTGGGGGAATGGTGATTAATTTCCTTTTTAGTTCGTATTGTAATCGTTAATAAATACATAGAGCATAAATAAAGTAAATGAATAAAAAACGGAAAACCCGAAAAACCCGGGTAGGTACTCGATAAAAACCGGTTCCGAAAAATGCCCGGTATTCGTTGCCATAAATAAAACATCATTCTCCTGCCCTTATCCCAATTTATTTGGGGTCGACGCAGGATGTCGTCTTCTTCCATACATCTCTATTTCTCGTTATCTCAGAAGTCATCTCCTTTCTAGCCATAAAAAATAATATAATAAAAAATATATGTAATGTATTAATAATTAGCTTCCATTCTGGTCATAAAACACAATTAAATATTTTTCTAGATTTTTTAGAGCAAACTTGCAACGTTACCTTAGTCACATAATATTTTTTTTCATGCAGAAAATAACCTGTCAACGTCAACTGACATTTACGTGGCGCAACATGAAATTTTTTTAGAGCAAACTTGCAACGTTACCTTAGTCACATAATATTTTTTTTCATGCAGAAAATAACCTGTCAACGTCAACTGACATTTACGTGGCGCAACATGAAATTTCGCGCCTTTTTTGCAGAAACTTCTTAAGACAGGGTTTGGCCGGTGTTGCTGGTTTATGCGTCTTTATTCTATACGTTTAATACATTTAACTACAAAAATAAGCACCATCGATAAAAATGTACTAAGAGTGCAATGGCGCTTTAAAAACAACGTTTTATGGATTTGCACGCAAACGTGACTATAAATGCATATAATACGATGTCTGTCATTACCCATTCATTTTTCCTGAATAAATACCAAGATTTTATTTTTATTTTGTATTATTTGTGAGTTAGCAACCTTTTTTGTCGTTTGTCACCCCAAAAGTTACTCCGCTTCCACTGCTTCCAGTCAATACCATTTTACCACTGGCGCTGTACCTAGTGCTTTGTGTACTCAATTATTTATTGCATTCCATATATTATGTGTGCAAAGATGTTATTAAATAAGAGATCAGTATGGACCCTGTCGGGCACAACAACATTAGGAGAGAGGATAGCCCTCTTTCGAACACTAACAATGTAGTTTATTATTATAAATTATTAGATCGATTTATCAACAATCAATTAACAAAATCAATACTAATTTTATAAAGATATAGAGTTTGTTTGTTTGCTTGAACGCGCTAATCTCGGGAACTTCTGATCCGATTTGAAAAATTCTTTCATTGTTAGATAGCCCATTTATCGAGGAAGGCTATACGCTATATACCATCCTATATACGGAGCAACAATAATGTTTCAAAATCGGGGAAAATGTGACGCATACGAAGTTGCGCGGGACAGCTAGTTACCTTATAAATGATTTTGTTATTTCGAAGGTACATTTAAAAAATTGTCATACATAAATTTATCATACATTACTAAAATTAGTATACATTTATAAAATTATCCGACATTTATAAAATGTTGCTGTAGTACATTTTGTAATGCCGCTACCTCATTCCCCACCAGAGTTCGGGGTTGATAGTGAAATGACTCCATCCGTACATTTTGAGATGTTTGCTGGGTCAATGGAAGCTAGTTACGGCAGTGATGCAAGCTTCAGTGCGTCGAAGCCGACGCCGCAGTGTCGCTGACTGCTAGCATCGCCCGGGAGAGGATTGCAAGCTCTCAACCGGCCGAAATTACAGTGTGCTGTGCCAAGGTCACTTGGTGAGGCTAGGGGTGCTGACCAGGAATGTGTCCGCTGTATGCTTGTGGTCAGGAACACCTAGTTTAAGCTGGCTGGCTCTGTGACTCGCTGCTCGAAATTTTGGAAGTATTTTTGAAGATGTAGACGTCACGTTGCGCGTTCAGTATAAGTAAAGTTCAGGGTGTAAAGTTCCTCAATACTCCACAGAAAAGGGAGGATCCTCAGACCAGACGGGTGTTTTGTCTGGTGGGCTACTGCCCGAGAGTTTTTATTGGGATTTCCTATAAAGTCATAAGTCGCTGATAACATTAATTGGGCGATTCAGAATTTTGATATTAATTCTTTCTGGGAATATTTTAACGTGGGAATATTTTAACATGGGAATATTTTAACATGAGAATATTTTTTAACATGGGAATATTTTCCCACAAGTTTTGGATTACGATTTTCGTCGTCTTGTCCCGTCTATCGCTCGTAGGTAAATATTTACCCAAAATAAATGAATAGTCCAACCACACAAAATAACAAGAGTGTCGATGCCCGAGTGACCTTTATCCGTAATTATGACGAAAATAGTGTGCGTGTCACCTTCTTTTTAATTAAACTTGTTATAATGGAAATAGCTGTATGTCAAATTCAGTACCTACTGTATCTATTTTAAATAAAATTTACAAAATAATGAGCCTACATGAATACGTTTGAGGCACAGCATTCGACCGTTACAATTGCGTCATTACCAGAGTTCAAACTAAGGCGGTCATCTTTAAACATGTGTTCAGCTGCATTCGGTTAGAGCCAGTCCACACGGTGGTTGCGCCATCGCAGCGTTGGTACGACGCAGTCGTAACGTTCGTTCCGTTGTCGCAGCGCACCGTGTGCACAGTCACGAGCACCACTATGTAAAAACTAAGAAAATTTTAAAAAAAGATTACGTCCTTCTTTACTGATTAAAATTTCATGATGTTGCGAACATAGTATTTTGGAACTCATATTATTATGAAATAGATCCTATCTCAAAGTTACAATCGTTGTTTCTCGCGTAACTCTGTTTGAAATTTAGAAAATTGTATACATATTGGTGCTCGTGACTGTACACTATGATTAGTATCAGGGGGGAGACAGTTAGAACAAGCTCAACTTCAGTAAAGAAAGAGTCGCTATCTACTTTTCTTAACCAAGAAACTATCAATAAATTAGTTTCACAATTATCGGTAGATGTCTCTGTAATATTGCAAAAACGTAAATCAAATAATTAGGTTCTCTGATTTAGTTTATAGGATTTTTCTAGAAAATAATTGTGATATTTTTAACAAAATAATTACATTATATTAATAATTCGAACTTGTCTAGCATTATCAATTATGGCAACCTTGTCACCGAAATCCTTGTATTTTGATGCTGACAACATCACATCACACAATATGGTCGCCCGTAACCGAACTTGCGTTTGCGCTTGTTTGTATGACCAGTGTTCATTTTGTGTTTAAATATTGTTTTTTGAGAGTTTTATCTACATCAGACATCGAGTTTAGTTTCTCCTCCGTGCTGTTGTTGAATTACTACCCAGAAACTAATAATTTTCAGTCGCTAAGTTGTAGCTAGCAATTTGAATGATTACCTAAAGTATCATACCTAATGCAAAGAGTATATAGAGTAGCTATACTAGCTATAGCTACCTATAAAGCTTTAGTTCCCGTTAAGATCTGCAGATGGCGCTTTGAATCAGCATGCTTCAAAATGGCACAAGAGGGCTCTTTGATTAGTATCAAAGACTACAATAATATGGTTAGTATCAAAGAGTATAGTAATATAGATGGAATAGAGAGCCCTCTTACGCGAATTTTTGACACCCGTATTGAACGGTGTCGCCGTCTGGTACTATATCCGTTGAACTAATCCCTATAGCTATTGCTATTATATAGGTACGCACCTATAGCTGCTGTGCGTACCTATATTTATATCTATATCTTTGTTGAAAACAGACGTATTTGCTACGACCTCTCTCATATCTATGGGATATGTATAATTCTCAAGTAGTTCTAAAAGAGTTGTTTATTATTAATAAATGGCCCCGTTCATCACGAACCCGACACTGTTTACCGTTTAAGATTAGAGCTAATATAACTCGAGTTATAAGTGTTTATCTTTACGATATCGGATGACTCACGCAATGGCGTAATCAAGGGGCCCCCGAAGGGTTTCACGCGGGGTTTTACTGTTACGCGCGAAAGGATAGTGAGGTTAAAATTAGAATTTTTTACTCAATTTTCATTCAAATAAAAAAGGTATGGTACACTGGCAATAATTGGCGTAAGCACCATCTATGTCATTATATCGTACTAAATCTCAAGTTTATGCGGATTTTTCTAGAGATGGTGCTAGTATCTTTGTGAAAAGTTTGACGCCTATGTCAAGTATGGCAGTGTCCCCCCCCTGGTTAGTATGTAAAACGACGCAGCGACAGCGCTACGTCGCCGTCGACGAAACGCGCCGTGAGGACTAGCTCTTAGACCGGAAGCCGACCCAAACATAGTTGATAAAAGGCTAGGTAGATACTGTTTAGTACTAGCTATGCTAGGATCATTCGTTCGCACGGAGCCCAATCATGCTACACAAAACCAGTTTATGCGGATCTCTTCACTGCACGGGAAATCTATACAAAGGTAGGCCATGTTATTTTGGACATGTAAGTATAGCCTGATGTGTGATGTGTTCAAGAAAGAAAACACAATTTAATAACTGAACGTTTATTATTAAGAAACAACTAAGTAATAAATAATAATAATCAAACAAATAATATTTTATAAGTTTTTAAACTGACATGGTCACTAACACTTGTAACGGGATATTTACCATGTTTATTATTTGTTTCGTTTTTGTTGTCTACATATAAGAACTTCAACCGGGAGGATGGGTTTCAACTGTCAAAACCCTGGAATCCAGTGGTTCAACTCTGTTAAAACCGAAAAAGTGCCGTAAAAAGTTCGCGAGTGGACAAAATGAGTTTCCTATGTCAGGAACAGAATCGAGTTGTGAGTGACAGTGGTAGTGGTACGGAGCGCAAAAAACAAACAAGATGGTAGACAGATTTGTCAGCTCATAAACACCCACCCGCAATAACTTCAGTTTATTCGTGAGCATGGTGTTTGCAACAGCGCCGAAATATCGGAAACTCAAAACAAATAATAAACATGGTAAATATCCCGTTACAAGTGTTTAAATAATATTTTAATACACAAATCGTTATGCATTCCTATATGGTTTCAGGCGTCCTTGCTTCTATTACATACAAATGTCATACATTTTTTGTGCTGTTAATACACACATTTTAATATAAATCTAATTATATATCTTGGAATCAGATAGGCAGTTACTCTCAGTCAATCTGTACTAATATTATAAAGCTGAAGAGTTTGTTTGTTTGGTTTGAACGCGCTAATCTCGAGAACTACTGGTTCGAATTGAAAATATATTTTAGTGTTAGATAGCCCATTCATCGAGGAAGGCTATATGCTATATAACATCACACTACGACCAATAGGAGCGGAGCGTCCTAGAAAAAATGTTGCAAAAACAGCGAAAAGTGTCGCAGACGAAATTCCGCGGGACAGCCGGTTTATGATAAAAAATACATTATCTACATTTCAAAGTCCAAGACATATAATTTACATTCATCAAACTATGATTTACTTTTGACTGAACCAAGTATTACTTTTGGGGCATTTTTGCTAAAAAAAAAACAAATGCTCGTATTAGGTAAGTAGTGTAATATCTCATTCAGTCAAAACTATTTTACCGTTCCATCACTTCAAATCGTTTTCAATTATAAAGATTTAATTTAACACACAAAAACTGGAATATTTTCGTTACCTGTTTTTCTGTGGTTGCTACTGAGAAATTCCAAATGGAAAAACCCATTAAAACTTTGTCCGAGCTCGGAATCGAGCCCGAGACTTCATGTTCAGTAAACGCTACTTTCAACCACTAGACCAAACTAGTCTCATCCAATGGTATCGTATTACCCAGTACTAACTGGGTTGTAGAGGTCAGATAGGCAGTCGCTTCATGTAAAATACTGGTAGTCAGCTGCATCCGGTTAGACTAGAAGTCAACCCCAAGATAGTGAAGGCTAGGCAGAGGATATACAAATGGAATCATCCTTTTCCAAACACGCGGCGGTTGATAATATTTTTAACCCACTTAAAAAAATGACGAGTTTCTCAATTCGTCTTTTATTTTTTAAGCCTCGACCAAAAAAGAGGGGTGTTATAAGTTTGACGTGTGTATCTGTATATTTGTGGCATCGTAGCTCCTAAACGGCTGAACCGATTATGATAAAATTAGTTTCATTTGAAAGGTGTTTTAATCGAGAGTGTTCTTAGCTATGTTTCGAAAAAATCAGCTCAGACGTTTGAAGGTCATCACCTCTTTTATAGTTGATTTTGGGAATATAAACTTTTACGGGTCTAGTCGATTCGAAATTTGAAATCTTGTCACTTGTCATCGCCAGGGGGGGGGGGGGGGCACAACACCACTCCCCCTAAAAATTTACGATTATTAAAAATGTATAACTTTCCTTGTTTTCGTTAATTAGCGAGAAGAGGCGCAACACCGAGAAAATGGGAAGGAATGGGAGGAGACCTATGCCCAGGAGTGGGACAGACAAGGCTAATAAAAAATAATATTTAATAAGTTTAAAAAGCATGAAATAAAAATTTAATTATTTATTAGAAGCTTTTTCTGTCGGGGGTTTTTTAAATTTTTAATTTTTATGTATGATCCCTGATTACTCGAAGACGCCTGGACCGATTTGAACACATTTTTTTTTTTGTTTGAAATATACTTCTCAGGTGGTCCCATGGTCATCAGGTCAGGATCTGATGATGGCATCCTGGAGAAATCGAGGAAACTCTTCAAATTTTATAGGCACACTTGAACCGATTTCGGCGTTTTTTGACGTGACATCGTCTAATAAATCGATGAACGCCGGCTGCATGCACGAAAAAGGACGACTCATTGTAACGTTACGCTCATTGTAACGTTCGATCGGAGCGAGAGCGCTGCACGAGCGAGCGAAAGGAACGATCGGCTTGAGCGTTCGGCTTGCTATTCATAAAAGTATGCAATCATTTCATCAATGTTTTGTTAAGACGTTGTCACGTTAAACTATCGTCCGTAAACCGACTTTACAGACAACCAATTTTTTTCAGAACATGACGCTTGTAATCCTCGAAGGGTTAGGCAGAGGAGTAGGTACCTACCGGTATACCCACATTTCGCTAGTTAAGTTTAACTCCCATGTAATAGGGAACGAGCCTGTTGCCATCAACCATATCCATATAGGGTAATTTTTATGTGTTAAATTAAAGTTTTGGCACTCACAGAGCCCTCTTATCATGCTGATAACTTATCTACCAGTTTTTTTAATTCTAATAAAAAAGTCATTTCCCGATTATTTTAGTTATGCTACAGTATAAAAATGCATATACATGGTGGAAGATACATCGACAATTAAACGGTTACAAAAAAAAAAACAGATGTTCCATACAATTTGACCGTGAATATCTTTACATAGTATAAAACAGTGATCAAATCAGAAATGAGGACATCCGCAAGAGAACCAAGGTTACCGACGTAGCCCGAAGAATTGCCAAACTTAAGTGGCAGTGGGCAGGGCACATTGCTCGCAGAACAGATGGCCGATGGGGCCGAAAAGTTCTGGAATGGCGACCGCGAACCGGGAGACGATGCGTTGGAAGGCCTCCTAGGTGGACCGATGACCTGGTGAAGGTTTCGGGGATCCGCTGGATGCGAGTCGCACGGGACCGATCAATGTAGCGACACTTGGGGGAGGCCTATGTCCAGCAGTGGACGTCTTTCGGCTGAAATGATGGATAAAACAGTCGCTTCCCGCCGTCTGTACGCTTGGATTTTTTAAAGTCCTCAACGGATGAACGATGCGGTTTTCATCAATAGACTGAATGATTCAAGAAGGTTTATATATATTTACTAGCTTCTGCTTGCGAGTTTGTTCGCGTGTAAATTTTGATGGGTTTTAGGGATATGAAAAATAGACGTTGGCCGATTCTCAGACCTACCCGATATGCACACAAAATTTTATACAAATCGGTTCAGCGTTACTGAGGTATTTGGTAACAAACACCGCGACACGAGAATTATATATATTTGAAAGAATGATGTATAATTTATCTGCGAAAAACACTTTCAAAATTTCCACGCGAACGTAGTCGCGGGTAGCCGCTAGTATTATACATATAGAAGATATTGCGGTTTTCTGGGAAACAGCTGTATTTTTTTAATAATGTATAATGCTGTATAATTTTAAAATTACTTACTGAATACGTCATATGTGGTAACCGATTCAGCATCGGTGTACCTTCCACCAGATTTTATAAATATCAATATAATATTTACGTTTATGTCAATCAATTCATACATATCTTCATTCCTACGTTTCATAGAGTAAAGCAGTGCTCTAGGATTTAAAATTGTCTATCGATTTGCTTGAACAAGTCTTTTTTTTTATTGGCAACATACGTGACCGATCCGTGGTTCGGAAAGCACGTTAAACCGTTGGTCCCGGCTGTCATTTGTAGATCTTTGACGGTCGATACGAGCAATCAGAAGCCAAAAGTCTGACATCCAGTCTTACCAAGGGGATCGTATTACCCAGTTACTGGGTTGTGGAGGTCAGATAGGCAGTCGCTTTATGTACAATACAGATAGTCAGCTGCATTGCGGTTCGACTGGAAGCCGACCCCAATAAAGTTGGGAAAAGCTAGGTAGATGATTATAATGATTTCCAATCGACCAAAATCAAGCAATTCCATAGGCAACGCTAGTATATAAATAAAGGTGAATTAATAGTTAATCAAAATTGCACTATGCATCGTGTCAAGTGTGTAAAATTATTTGTTTATACTAACTGTATATTTTAATAAAATTAATAACTTGTTGTGTGACCCAGTGGGCCATAATCAACCACGCGAGCAGAGTTAGAGTTGGTAGAATTCCTAGTTACTTGCTAACTGTTTAATTCAATCACTCGTATTCATCTTCATGAAAATGTCGATGTTACTAAGTTATTTTAAGATAGTTTTACTACTATTTTATATTTTTGACGATGAAAATATAAAATTTTCTTAAGAAACTGTGTGCTATTCGATTTTCAACCTTTTAGCGTAGAATCGAACGTTGGAAATCGAACAGCGTTTTCTATCTCTTACAGCATTTCACATCTATAATATAAGGCTCCAACTGTCAATCAATCCTGGTGCATATACCACGTAACATCTCGCTTGTAATTCCCGATGGGTCTGGCAGACGTGTTACTAAAGGGCCATACATAAATTACGTCATACGTGAGGAGGGGAGGACAAAATGTGACATTGTGTGCCACGGGGTAGGAGGGGTACTAAATTTCGTGACGTCACATTTCAAAATCTAATATATCTATACCAGTATTATAAAGCTGAAGATTAGCGAGTTCAAACAATTTGTTTGTTTGAACTCGCTAATCTAAGGAACTACTGGTCAAGATTTGAAAAAATCTTTCAGTGTTAGATAGGCCATTTATCGAGGAAGGCTATAGGCTATATATCATCACGCTACGACCAATAGGAGCGGAGCAGCAATGAAAAATGTTAGGAAAAAAGAGAAAAGTTGCGCGGAACAGCTAGTCTAAGTATAAAAATACGAAATTTGAACTATGTACGAAAATCTTAAAAATATTTTCACCGCTATCTGTATGATCATGTAAAATTGCAAAATATGTGAAGTCACGGGAGGGAGGGGGAAGCCTCACAAATGTGACCGGCTGTGATTAGGACGGGGGGAGGGGGAGGGGGTAAAAGCCATGAAATTCGTGACGTAATTTATTGATGGAATCTCACAAGAGTGACCGGCTGTAACAAGGATAGGGGGGGAGGGGGGTTAAAGGTCGATTTATGGATGTCCCCTAGTACACCCACATTTCGCCAGTTATTTTAAAGTCCCATGTATTACGTAGGTCCAAAAGTATCCGGCTTACACAACATTAGAACTAGATTATTGAAGTTTTCTCTAGTTACCCACTGTAAAAAAGTAATAACTTTGTTCAATACAGTCCCCCTTTATTTAAATCCATTTTTGTTTGGATATTAATCCTTAATTTTATAGTTGAAGCTGGAAATTTTTGGACCTTACTATAGGGGGCGAGCCTATTGCAAATATCGCTTGATTGAATTGGCACTACTATACAAGTATACACAAAATATTCATTGAATCAATCGATGTTTAGAAACAAAAAAAAACATGGTTGATTCAACCAATCAGTCTTGTTTAAAGACATACACTTCCATTCCATACATAATTCCATAAATACAACGCCGGGTTCCGATGCCTTGCCTTGTATTTGTTGGAAACAATGTTGAGCAACAGATGTTGCTGGAAACATTTGTTTTATTTGTGCATAATTGACATTTCATTTGTAATGTTCCATGTTGCTGGCAACATGTTTCTCGTTACATCAACATGTTGTCGAAACAAAATTGAGCATCATTTTCGCTAGAAATGTTTAATATCTCATTATCAAAAGCATTTTCGATAATATCAATTCTATTCTTTGTTTGCAGCAACACTTTATATTCTCAGAAACATTACAACATTCTAAATTAGAACAATTTTTATTTTGAGATGGGTTTGCTCTTGACTCTAGTCTAGGTCAGATATGACAGAGACGAAGTCGAAGGAGCCTGTTCAATCCTTTACTGTTAGCAACACTAACACATTTTATCATTTTAAGCCAGCAACATGTATCTCACAACACAAAAACAAAACATGTTCCCAAAACATGTCGCCCAACATTTATCAACAAAGCTCGGTTTACCCGGCGACACACTAGCATACAAGCTCCCACACAGGTCGTCGTTACATGAGGCAGCACTGCGCGGCGTCGGCGCTGGGCGGCATGGCGAACCCGGCGGGCGGAGCGCCCATGTCGCCCACCAGCGCCGCGGGCGGCTGGCCCAGGTCCTGCATCTGTAGGCAAGAGGGAGGGATTCCTTCAAAATAAATAGAAAGAAAAAAAATATTTATTTGTCACAGGGACATGATGTTCATACAAAATGACAAAAAAAAAAACATAAACATTTAACAACGCAAAAAACATCCTCGTTTTATTAGATTGATTAAAAAAAAAGTTGGGCGTGTCGGGACACCCGGCAGATGTGAAACATCTATGTTTTAATAGAATTAATCATTAATAAAATCCTAAAACGAAATATGGAGTAAAAGAAACAAAAATCGAATGTGGAACTTTTAAAAACAAATCAAGATCTAGGATCAATCCAAAACTAACTTTATTTTAATGGCGAAAGGTTGATTTTATGTGGCATACGGGCGGGTGTGCACTATCTGTGGCATACGGGCGAGGGTGCACTATTTTATGTGGCATACGGGCGGGGGTGCACTATCTGTGGCATATAGGCGAGGGTGCACTATCTGTGGCATATAGGCGAGGGTGCACTATTTTATGTGGCATACGGGCGGGGGTGCACTATTTTATGTGGCATACGGGCGGGGGTGCACTATCTGTGGCATACAGGCGGGGGTGCACTATTTTATGTGGCATACGGGCGGGGGTGCACTATTTTATGTGGCATACGGGCGGGTGTGCACTATCTGTGGCATACGGGCGAGGGTGCACTATTTTATGTGGCATACGGGCGGGGGGTGCACTATCTGTGGCATACGGGTGGGGTGCACTATTTTATGTGGCATACGGGCGGGGGTGCACTATTTTATTTGGCATACGGGCGGGGGTGCACTATTTTATTTGGCATTCGGGCGGGGGTGCACTATCTGTGGCATACGGGCGGGGGTGCACTATTTTATGTGGCATACGGGCGGGGGTGCACTATTTTATGTGGCATACGGGCGGGTGTGCACTATCTGTGGCATACGGGCGAGGGTGCACTATTTTATGTGGCATACGGGCGGGGGTGCACTATCTGTGGCATACGGGTGGGGTGCACTACTTATGTGGCATACGGGCGGGGGTGCACTATTTTATTTGGCATACGGGCGGGGGTGCACTATCTGTGGCATACGGGCGAGGGTGCACTATTTTATGTGGCATACGGGCGGGGATGCACTATCTGTGGCATACGGGCGCGGGTGCACTATTTTATGTGGCATACGGGCGGGGGTGCACTATTTTATGTGGCATAAGTGCAGAGGTGCACTATTTAATGTGGCATACGGGCGGGGGTGCACTATCTGTGGCATACGGGACGGGGTGCACTATCTGTGGCATACGGGTGGGGTGCACTATTTTATGTGGCATACGGGCGGGGGTGCACTATTTTATTTGGCATACGGGCGGTGGTGCACTATCTGTGGCATACGGGTGGGGTGCACTATTTTATGTGGCATACGAGCGGGGGTGCAATATTTTATGTGGCATACGGGCGGGGGTGCACTATTTTATGTGGCATACGGGCGGGGGTGCGCTATCTGTGGCATACGAGCGGGGGTGCACTATTTTATGTGGCATACGGGCGGGGGTGCACTATTTTATGTGGCATACGGGCGGGGGTGCACTATCTGTGGCATACGGGTGGGGTTGCACTATCTGCGGCATACGGGCGGGGGAGCATTATTTTATGTGGCATACGGGCGGGGGTGCACCATTTTATGTGGCATACGGGCGGGGGTGCACTATCTATGGCATACGGGCGAGGTTGCTCTATTTTATGTGGCATACGAGCGGGGGTGCACTATTTTATGTGGCATACGGGCGGGGGTGCACTATTTTATGTGGCATACGGGCGGTGGTGCACTATCTGTGGCATACGGGTGGGGTTGCACTATCTGCGGCATACGGGCGGGGGAGCACTATTTTATGTGGCAAACGGGCGGGGGCGCACCATTTTATGTGGCATACGGGCGGGGGTGCACTATCTGTGGCATACGGGCGAGGTTGCACTATTTTATGTGGCATACGGGCGGGGGTGCACTATTTTATGTGGCATAAGGGCGGAGGTGCACTATTTAATGTGGCATACGGGCGGGGGTGCACTATTTTATGTGGCATACGGGCGGGGGTGCACTATCTGTGGCATACGGGCGGGGGTGCAATATTTCCCATCACGACATACGAGTCGATTTTACTGCCTAGTCGGAGATGTTTCACATCAAAAATCTGTATAATCCGCTACCTACTTAGATACCAATACATAAAAACAATAGAGAATATGCAACTAACTTAAAACCTTTTTATACAAGGTGTAAAGGATACCGACGTGAAACCGCTTACCACGTACTCAGTGCATCATTCTGCCCCCCCCCCCCCCGCATAGAAAACTGTCATGGGTGATTAAAAAAAATATCAGCTGTTTCCGACAAAACTGCAATAATACCTACACGTTCAAAATGTATGGAACAGATGTTTTTAAAAAAAAAATACCCGTGAAAAATATTTTTTTGTACTGTATGTCAGTGGCGAAGGGTCAAATTTGTGCAAGGGGAAGCCGAAGATTAAAAAATGAGAATTTTTATTTTGTTATTTGTCATCATATTTTCAATTTTCATTTTTCTTATCAGCGAATCCGAAAACCCCGAAAACGACACCCATGACAAAAAAAAACAGAAATATACATCGGCCCCATTTTTAATTTTGGCCTCAGTTTCGTTATCAGCGACCTCGAAACCACGAAATCAGTGTATCTTTATAAAAACTTGTTTTTAAAAAGGTTTTTCAACTTATAATTTTACTAGCTGTCCCGCCAAACTTCGTCTGCGTCAGATTTTCCGAGTTTTCGCAACATTTTTCATTGCTGCTCCACTCATATTGGTCGTAGCGTGATGATATATATATGCCTATGTCCTTCCCCAGGTTGAAATCTATCTTCTTGCCAAATTTCATTAAGATCCGATCAGCCGTTTAGTCGTGAAAAGGTAACAAACAAACATACAAACAAACAGAGTGACTTTCGCATTTATAACATTATAGTATGGATTTTATTTATTTATTTATTTATTTATTTAATGCAAAATGTACACAATCGTAGTTACAAGCTGGGCTTAAAACTAGACAGTACATCACCCTGTTAGGGCGCAGCAAAATAACTTAAAACTAACTTATAAATAACTTAATAATATTGCAGCGAGTATTTTATAACTTAATTTAGGAACTATCATAATAAAAAAAAAAAAAAAAAAAAAAAAAAAAAAAAAACAAACTTATATCTAGCACTTTTTATACATAAAATAAAATATATTATAATTAACACAAACATATATATTTGAGCTCTATTTTAAATTCTTGTCGTCCATATATTCTTTTATACTATAATAACATTTTTCTATGAGCAATGTTTTTAACCTTGCTTTAAATACACATAGTGTCTTCGTGGACCGGATATTTTCGGGTAATTTATTAAAAATCTGTATGCTTCGGTATTCTGGACTATTTTTAAACATTTCTAATCTAGGTGCTGGTAGGATTAACTTAGTTTTGCGGCGCTCGTTCTTATCGAAATTAAAAAGTTTTATGTTTTTCTTAACAAAAGTGGCTATTTCTAATATATAAATCGAGGGCAGAGTTAACATTTTTTCTTTTATAAAGTGGGGTTTGCAGCTATCTCTAGGTTTTATTCGAAATAGTATTCGTAAACATCTCTTTTTAACAGGTTCCCTATCCATTTGCATAAAATTTTAAGACCTATATAACTTAGCATAATTTTGTTTGGCATAATTATATTTTCGCATACTATAATTACGCATAACAGCTTACGCATAATTTTTTTAAGCATAATTTCTCTAACCATAATAATGATTAAGCATAATATTCTAAAGCATAAATTTATTAAGCATAAAGTTCTAAAGCATAACTTTTTTAAGCATAATATCCTAAATCATAAATTTATTTACGCTTGTTTTTATTCTTGCTTGCATGCTGCATGCAAGCAAGCATGCAGAATACAAAAAGCATGCAGCATGCAAACAAGCATGCAGCATGCAGCATTCAAGCGAGCATGCAACATGCAGCAGGCAGGGTTTCTGTCACGGCTCCGGCGCTGCGGGCCTCCGGCGGCCCCACACGTGCTAATCGTCGCAGACGACTTTCGCTCACCACCGCAGCTTCGGCTTGTTGTGCAGCCTCAGCCGCGGCGGCTCGCTCGCAGCCGCCTGCTCCTCAGCCCGCGGGCCGCCTCGCCCCTCCGCGCCTACGCGATTTTAAATTACACTCTAGGGGTAGGACAAACAAGACTACGTGGAGTCGGTTTTGCAGCGATTCGGTTCTGTCACTAACTTTTGTTGCACAGCATATTAAATTTTTAACCAACAATATAATTTAATTGTTACAGAAACTATAGCAAATTGGTTTGATTAGAATTATGTATGGGGCACTACAAGTTCACGACCACCATTTCCACCCAAAGTTTCACAACATCTAATATATTCTTCAGATTAAAGTTAT
Organism: Cerastis rubricosa; assembly: GCA_949152445.1. Taxonomy (NCBI): domain Eukaryota; kingdom Metazoa; phylum Arthropoda; class Insecta; order Lepidoptera; family Noctuidae; genus Cerastis; species Cerastis rubricosa. The sequence goes on from OX424552.1 coordinate 720,708, forward strand.
CTCACGATTGAAAAATCGTTTAAGTTACATAATGTTATGTATAATAAATCATTTTCATGAAAATTGATTTTGTTATTTATATTAATTTTATGCCTAAATATTATTATGCTAATAGTCATTAGGCCTACTAACGTTATGCGAATCGAATTTATGCTAAAACAAATTAGTCTTTAAGATGATTATGCCAACATAAAATGTATGCCTATAAAAATTATGCCGAAGTATTATTATGCCAAAACAAATTGTGCCAAAATCGTTATGCCGAAGAATATTAGGACAAAGCATATTATGCGAAAAGAAGGGATCCCATTTTAACATTTTTAGTCTTGTAATCTTTGCTGACATCACTATCACTATCTCAACACTTTTTTCATATCCGTGCTTTAACCGTTGTGAAGTTTTCTCGTGAGAAGACAACCCTGGCTGCAGGATGAGATCATAATAGAATTCATGTGTATCCATCAAATATGAACTCGTATGCAAAGTGTCGTGTCCACGCTATTAACCGTTGAGGAGTTCCCTCGTGAGAAGACGATCCTGGCTGCAGGATGAGATCATGATCGAATTTATGTTTATTCATCAAATATGAACGTGTACACAAATTTGATCCTCAGCAGTGAGCGAACGACAAAAAAGAAGAAAATAAATAAGATTACCTTCTGCATAAGTTCAAGCACGACCTCGAACCTCTTCCTCTTGACGTCGTCAGGGTCTGACTCCTGTTCGGGCTCCAGTTCCGCGCACACCTGTTCCATCAACTTCTGCTGCATTGTGAACCTGGAGAGACGAATGTATGTATTTTATTGGTTCACTTGTGAAGTTTAGGAGCGTTTACGCCTTACGTGACACCTAATACGCATAAGCAGGATACATAGGTCTAAAAAGTTACTAAAAAACATTTACGAAATGTCTTTTTAAATAAAAAATATAAAAGAAAACTTCTGTTTCTATATATACTTTATAATCGGTCTAATTTAGCTGTAACACTATTTTTAGAAAATGTTTTTAGTAAATTTTTGCGTATAAAGTTTTAAGAAGTCGGTTCAGTCTTTCGGAAAATAAGGACTAGAAAGTTTATTGAATCAAATCTAATTATTTTTATTTCAGATAGGCCTACACGGGCACTTATAAAACGTGGACAAAAAGATGCTCAGTTCGGGTTGGTCGTTTCCTATGGAGAAGAACCGGAAAGAAACTCCATGGTTACTCTTTTAAAATCACTAAGTAATAGGAATGTCTTATGTAATATATATTGGGTGCAAAAATACCCTTAACGAAGCCGAAAGGCACCCGTCATTGCGATATTTTTCACACCGAGTGCACGCACGAAAAACGATGACTCACGTTACGATCGGAGCGAGAGCGAGATGCGATGCACGAGCGAACGAAAGGAACGATCGGTTTGAGCGTTCGGCTTGCTATTCATAAAAGTATGCAATCATTTCATCAATGTTTTGTTATGACGTTGTCACGTTAAACTATCGTCCGTAAACCGACTTCACAGACAACATTTTTTTTTTTGTTAGTCTTGATCATACCTGGGAACCTTTAGTTACGGTTATAGTGGAGTCCAAACTTACAAAGATTAAAAAAACGTGACGATATATTTATTCCTAAAAAATGTCGTTTCCCAGCAATACATTTTTGAATACAGTTACTTAATTTGATGTACAGAATTCATTGACGCTTCGTGAACGGTTCGTTTACACCTTGAATATAGATTTTCAAAAAGTGCGGTTTACTAAACCTTATTTATGAATTAAGAGCGTTTATACCCTACGGCATTTCATACAAACTTTCAAGTCGTTATTTTCCGAAATGACTGAACAGATTTTAGTGAAACTTCCTACCCATAAGCAGTATACATAGGTCTAAAAAGTTACTAAAAACATTTTCGAAAAATAATGTTACAGCTAAATTAGACCGATTTTTAATGATCTATAGAAACAGAAATTTCCAATTAACTTTATTTTTAAAAGACTTTTCGAAAATGTTTTTTTTGTAACTTTTTAGACCTATGTAAGTATACTGCTTATGCGTAGGAAGTTTCATTAAAATCTGTTCAGTCATTTCGGAAAATAACGACTTGAAAGTTTGTATGAAATGCCGTAGGGTATAAACGCTCTTAAGATCCCATGGAACCAGACCTACGTCATAATCATCATCTGCCTAGCCTTTTTCCAAACTATTTTGGGGTCGGCTTCCAGTCTAACCGGGTGCAGCTGAGTGGTACTCAGCGTATTTTACATGAAGCGACTGCCTGTCTGACCTCCACAACCCAGGAATTGGGTAATACGATACCCCTTGGCAAAACTGGATGTCAGACTTATGAAGAAGAAGATATAATCTTTCAAAAAGTGCGGGTTACAATTTTTTTTTTATGAACCATGATGCCATGGACACTAGACCTATTATAAAGAGTAACCATGGAGTTTCTTGCCGGTTCTTCTCCATAGGAAACGACCAACCCGAACCGTGCCTCTTCTGTTGACGTTTTATAAGTGCCCATGTAGGCCTATGTAAAATAAAATATTTTGATTTTGATTTTTACGTCATTTTATAAAATCTGATACTTTTTATGCGGTACCTTACTATAGGTATTTAACATTTGTGGTACTAAGCTCCCAGCATACGGGTCGAACAGAAAGTCGTTCGTGTGCGCTCAACCTCCCTCCCGAGTCGTCGCTATACGGGGCTATAGATGACTTGTGCATACTTGTGTAAAAATGAATTATTTTAACTTGTCAGCGAAAGTATTAACCAAGAGTGGTGGAATTCCACCGCTAGGCACCTGTCTGGTAGTGGAGGAGGTGATTCAAGCTATTAAAAAAAAAAACACCTATTTCCTACAAAACTGCCTACACGGTAAAAATGTATGGAAAGCTGATTTAAAAAAAAACGGGTAAAAAATTCCATGTGAACCTCATTCAAAACTCAAACTCAAACCCTTTATTTCAATTAGACCATTACAAACGCTAAGCTACAGTCCAAGACACGAGGCATAATAACTTGTGAAAGTACTGTAGTTGCCCATTCCAAAGCGTAGATCTCTATGGAGAAGAATAGGCAAGAAACTCCATGAACACTCTTTTCAATCAAAATATTGTTACAAAATCTTGGTTACATCTTTCATGTTGAGAATTACAAATATGCGAGAACGATGTAGAAATGCGGGCAAATTGATGAGCGTCCAAAGTAAAACATTAAATCAATAATTTAAAAATAAAGTAATTAAAATAAATCGTGGCAGCTAAGAGATGACCAGTCACAACTGATGGCGCCCGTTCACGAACATGACGCATGTATCAGCCATCATTCAACTCAACCATATTGAAGGGAACTAAATGACCCGACACACCCGCCACCATCAGCGTGACATTCAGAATGATGTACTTAATACGTGCTAACCATTTTAGCGTCGGTGTACCTTCCACCTTGTATTATTACTGGTTCCGAGTTCCCCATGCAAGTGAAACCATGGCAATTCGGAATGAAAAAAAAAACAACATTCCTCACCTATCATACTCGCTCTGTTCAATCTTGCCCTTATTCTCCTCTAGCCAAGCGGGGTACTTCTCCACCAGCTCCTTGAGCGAGGGGTAGAGGACGTCCTTCGAGAGGAGAGACTGCATCATGCCCTGCATGAAAGGCACGAACATGTTGGATTCTTGCTGAAAGAGAAGAAATAAATATGTCATCTGTTTGGAGGTTGATGAGTGGTGGGGCTGATGAGATGATTTGATGTTTTTTTTTTACCGAATCATCGTTTGCAAGATATGATAATGAGATAAAAAAAAACTATTTTTTTAAATTTTTTTGTCTGTTTTTTCGGCTAATCTCCGAAACGGCAGGACAGATTTTGGGTTGACTTTTACTGGCAGATAGCTGATGTTATAAGGAGTAACTTAGGCTAGGTTTAGGTTTTTATTTTAGAAAAAAAAATCCTTTGAACTAGTTATTAAAAAAATCCGATCCAAATAGGATAGTATTTTTTTATAGTAATTATTTTACGCGGACGAAGGTCGCGGACATCAGCTAGTGCCTAAATAAACATAATCTCAATGATAACTCGTTACTAGGATGTATTTTGCATATTCTCCTTCAATATACTTACTAGCACTTCACCCGCGACTTCGTTCGCGAAAATTGTTATATAACGTGCCTATGTTACTCGGTAAAGATGTAGCTTTCTAATGGTGAAAGAATTTTTAAAATCGGTCGAGTAGTTTTTGAGTTAAATCGTAACAAACAAACAAATATTTCCTCTTTATAATATTAGTTTAGATTTTCTGGACTCAGACTTATCTGCAAGATAGTTTGTAAATGGCTAGACCAGTGTTTCCCAAAAAATATTCTACCATGACCCGGTAAATGTCACTCTGGCCCTTAGTGACTCCACTCAATACTTTAAAACCTCTTCCGCCACTGATTACGTTAAGTAAAATAGATCGGCATCGCCAATTTTGTGCGAATGGAGCAATTTTTTCTAAGGTGGAGTGGTAGAAAATGCCCAAGACATTCAGCCCGCCTTTATACAGGTTTTTAACTTGTGCATTAAGTTTTAGATTACATATATTTTTTTAAGCTATTGCATAGCTTTTATCGCGGGCTTTGAGTGCGGCGACCGAATCAAGAAATTCCGTAAGGCATCGTCCTAATAGAACGCGAATGCGCAATCATCGTAAGTTCGCGCGAATTTTACTCGTACGAACGCGCGATTAAACATATTGAACTTGAACAGGTGTCCTAACTGACAATCGCACGACGCGGTCGCGCGACTCAAATGTTTGTAAATCTATTCGCACGAACTTGGTTCGTACGAACGCACGATCAAACATATTGAATTCGAATAAGCGTCCTAATTGAAGTTCGCGCGATAACTGCGTCGGCGGGCAGCTGTCCCCGCGCCCCTCGCTCGCTCGCGTCGTCAATTCGCGCGATGCTAGGACACCCAGTTTTTGCCATCACGCGAACACGCGATGGTCGCATCGCTTACTCGCGCATTCGCGTTCTATTAGGACGATGCCTAACGAAATTAACCTAACAAACCGAATTTGAAAAAAATGGTGAAAAAAAATTAATGGCAAAGTTTTCTTATCGGTCACCACGCTCAAAAAGTGTAACTTGAATTAATATCAAAGAAAAACAAATGCATAAATATTATAATTGCGTAAGTAAGTCGAAGAAAAATGCTATGCAATAGCTTTACCGCGGCAGTCCCCGAGTGCCAAACAGGTCAGAAATGCAGCGACCCGGTATTTTATGTTGATGGCCCGGTATCGGTGGCGACCCACCAATTGGGAAACGCTGGGCTAGACAGTTAATGATGAGAATGCTTACCTGTCCCTCAGCTCCGAGGTTAATGTTGGTGAACATGCTGGCCAGGTCCTGGTCTGAGAACGGGTTCTGGAGTGTCTCTGTGTTTGTGTTCAGGTTCTTGAGGGTTTGGGAGATGGCTGCGGATACCTGTACAGAAGATGGTGAGATCTTATGGTGGATGCTACCAAATCGTGGGTCATAATTGAAAGAGATCTGCGACTAAGTATTTTTTTTATATAAACATTGCCCTACACTAGCAATTTTTCTTGTGTCGTGGGTGCGTTTACAAACATTTATAACTCACATACACAAACAGCCAGACCCGGAACAACGTTACTTACTTCAGAAACTAAATATTCGCATCACCTCCACGACGGTAGCGAAACGGCGAACCCATTCATTTTTACTGATATGTAGAATTTGTGAAGTTCGGGTCGGTAGAGTTAGGCCGTGTAGATTCAGAAGCTTGGCTCTTCGTGCGATCTGATATCTTATTCACAGGGCAAACCTTATGTGGTCGTCTTGGCAACATTTTACATGAAATGTTTTTAGTGGGATCCTTTTTTTCCAGCAACTAATAAGTAAAGAAAGTAAGACCAAACAAAAATACACATACATAAAATACCCCATTCCTACCGCCGTGAAGAGGACTACCAGACTAACTCGGAAAGCTTAATAGAAACCTAGACAAATATCAAAATTTGAAGTCAAAAATAAAAACGTGTGCGTCTCGGGACGCTCGACAGAAGTGATAACTTAAACTAAAGTTGAACTATTTAATATTGAAAGAGCCTACCTACTGCTGTTGTATGCGTGAGAGAAAGGGAAGCCAGACAGATTGGCGCCGCAACGCGTTACGTTACGAAGCGGTTAACCCTCCCATCAGAAGTTGTCACTTCAATAATTAAAACAGCTGTTTTAGCCGCCCTTATCGCACTCGCCGGCGGCAGGCCACAGCAGCTGGACGGTAATAGTTTCTTAATATACCTATTTATCAAATCCCTCGCAGGCCATGTTCCGTCTGAAAGAGCAGCGGTGGCCCAGTGGCTGCAGTCCCGACTTACGAGCAGTAAGCTGTGGGTTCGAACCTACGCAGGCGCATGAATAGTAATTTATTTCATCACCGCTGCTCTCAAAACGTTGAAGGAAAATATCGCGAGGTAACCTGCATGTTCTAGAACTAAAAATTCGAAGACATGTGACATCTACCAACACGCACTGTGCCCAGGTGGTGGATTACAGCAAACTCCCTCTTATAGAGAGGAGGCCTGTGTCCCAGCAGTGGGAACATTGTAGGCTGATTATGCTTATGCCTGTTCCCTCTGAAGTAGTGATGTCATAGGTGAGTGTGTGAAGGTCCATAGTTACCTCGTCAACATTGTCGAGTACGACGTCGGGGTCGGCGTCGGCCGCCGCCAGCGCGGGCGCGTCCTCTGCTGCACCTTCAGGCTTCAGCACGTGGGCGGCCGCTTCTGAGGGACGGAGAGGGCTCGGAACTTACTTTGATGTACAGGATTTGCTGCATATTTTTGGAATTAACTGTCAACATGCCCTTCTTTTTACGACTTGGCAAAACATGATAGAAGGTAGATACTTTGCTTATATCCAAGTTAAATTAGTATAATTATGAGTTGTTGCCTCCGACCGCGTGAAATGACTATAAAAATATTACTTCCCTATTTGTTAACAATTTCATGAGTTTTAATTTTTTTGCACGGAGCCCTCGTCGTTTTTCTTAAATAAGAGTAGCCTAAGTTACTTCTTCTGGCATCAGCCAATTTTCGCGAATAAGTTTGAATAAAAAACCCAAACTCAATGATAGATTTCATAAAGTTCAAATTCCTTCGTAACCTAATGTCAATCCGTCTTACGAATTTTCGATCAGGACACGTGACCGTGAGGAAGACACGTGACCGGCAGATCACGTACACAACACGTACGTAACATTTTTTACCCATCACAAAAGTGCATTACGCCGCTAAAGAAGTTTTCACTTCAAAAATGGTTCAAGCCGCTTCAATATCAAATCTACACCAATATTATGAACGGGAAGATTGTAAGTTTGGATGCAGGGAGTAATATTCGAAGCTACTTTATCCCGGAGTATCATAACTGCTAAGGCGTTTAGAACTATACATACCTGCCATTTTTGAGAATGTCTGTGCAATCTGCTCCTGTGTTATTTGGTCCTCTGAAAACGACAGAATAATTGTATTAAATTCATCATTTTTATCATTTCAGCTGAAAGACGTCCTCTGCTGGACACAGGCCCAAGAACCAACCAACCAACAAGAAAAACCCTCCCTGGTTTTGCCATAATCGCCACGCTTGGCAGGCGGATTGGCGATCGCAGTACGGTTGTTACAAAAGCACAGAGAACGCTGCTGCCCATTCTCTGCTAGGTCCCTTAGTCGCCTCTTACGACACCCACGGGAAGATATGGGATGGTGCTATTCTTTACGTCCGACACCATACAGAACCTAACCGTACTAAATTACAATGAATTATTTTCTTACGTTTTTTGGAATTTAAAAGTCGTGTCAGGCAGAGAGGCAGACACAACCAACTATCTGAACTCCACAACCCAGTTAATACGATAGGTACCCCAAGGTAAGACTGGTTGTCAGACTTTCGGGCCACTGACTACCTGTAACGACTGTCAAAGATCTAGAAATGACAGCCGGCTAAAACTGTTTTCCGAGGCACGGAGGAAACTCGGTACGTAATTAATGGTCTTGGTCACCCATCAACAAAGTTACCTTGGCAAGTGCCTTAAGTGTGCTATTAAAATATAAAATCAATATCAAATTAGGATGATAATCAGCACTTTTTGAACGTCAAAATTTATAAGAGACAGTCCTCAAAACGCCCGCCCTTCGCCACTTTCTAGTGTTTTAGCTGGGAAGAAGAAGTGGCGGAACAAACTTCCCAGCAACACATCTGTCTGATAGGTTAGATGGATCAGATTCAGATAGATCACGTAAGTCTCACCAGGGACTCCGCTAAAACTGCTCAGTATAGCAGACATATTGCTCTCGAACTGTGCTGCAGCCTCCTTTATGAACTCTTCGCTCCACATATTGGAAGGCAGGTCGCTGGGGCCCTCAGCTGTGGAGCCAGCTGTCTGCTGCTTCTTTGTCATGTCCTGGAGAGCGCCTGGAAAGAAGGAAATAATAAATGTTTTTATTCTCGAGTCTTACTCGCACACACAGAGTTCCGTAGCACCAAACAATATAATAACAATATTTTGAACTGTCGTTCATAAGTAAATTGACACTTAACAGCAAAACTGAATTTGTTTTTCATAGTATGTTCATGAAAAACAAAGTTACTGCTGCAGTTTGGTGAAAAAGTTTCATTTCTCAAAAACTTAACATCAAATCTCATTAAAACTAATTTTTATTTTGTAGTTTTTTTTACCGTTATACAACCAACATTTTTTCCGAATTTTCCTTACTTTAGAAATTAGATGGGGAGGGGGGGGATATTTTACCACTTTGGAAGTGTCTATTTTTCAAAAGATCGACTTTGAGAAAAAACGGTTCTTAGTAACCTCAATGTCATTTTTAAAGACCTATCTTCCCCGCACATATAGGTTTGACGATTTTTTTTTGTTTCATTTCCATGTCATCATCTGCCTAGCCTTTTACCAACTTTATTGGGGTCGGCTTCCAGTCTTACCGGATGCGAGTATTTTACATGGAGCAACTGCCTATCTGGCCTCCACAACCCAGGTCCTGGGTAACACAATAACCCTTGGTAAGTCTGTCAATAATGCTTTGCCTAACCTAGGCATCCAACCTTCATACTCGGCTGTAGCGATGGTAACCTCCAAAGGTCCAGACCAATGACTAAGTCAGTTTTTTTAACCTTGCCCCACACTAGGAATTACTCTTGTTTTGTGGGTGCGTTTACAAACATTTAAACTCAAATTTACCACAGCCCGACCCGAAACAACTATCTGTAGGTGTTAAAATTAATAGTTTAATACATCAAATGAAACCTGTAACGCCATTCATAGACACTAATGTGTATTTAGTACATTGTGATCGCTCAATCAATCTCAATCTTAATAATCTGTTTCCGATGTAACGAATGAATGAAAACGTATAAATACAGTTCAGTTCTCTGGTAGCCACCATTGCAGTAACTTGTTGTTTTATTTACTAATAGTAGGCCATAAAAATATTTGTTCTGTGCGGGAATCGAACCCACGACCCAGCGCAGCAGTCAATCGCTCAGCCATTGCGCCAACCGTGCCGTCGAAGCCCAGTCGAGTTAAACATCAAGGCCTACATTACGTAACATCAGTAAACACTTACACAATTTGGCAGACAATTGTATTTGTGGCGACCTACAAAAAAACAACTTAGAACAAAAAGTACTACAGCGCAATCTATGAGTATACAGAAGAACTAATATGGTTTGAATCGCGCAAGCAGAGTTTACATCGACTTAAAACTATATACAGAAACCCGATTACAACTGTCGGGCAGCTGCCCACCAGACATAACAGCTATCTGGTCAGAGGATCCTCCCTTTTCTAAGGAGTATCGAGGAACTTTACACCCTGTTCCTCATACCTCTATATATTATTAACACAATATTATGCATATCCATGGTCGCGCAAAGTGTTCTTGGGTTTTTCCATCAGGTATTTCTCAGTAGCAGCCACAGAGTCTGGATCTGTGCCTGGTTGATGGCAATAGGCTCGCCACCTATTCTGTGGGGCTTAAACTAAACTGGCAAAATGTGGGTACTATTTAATTAGGTACAGCTCTGCCTATCTCATCGGAGATTACAGGCGCGATATTATATTGATGTATGTATATTACCTATGTAATATGCATTCAACAACATAAATATAACTTAAACATATTGTTTTTATATTAATTTCACGTCGCACGAAGGTCGCAGGGCACCATTAGTATGTAATATTATACATATGCATGCCTGCATACTTGGCTGACATTGAAACAATTAGGAATATTAATTTCATTGTTTAATTTATATACATTAAAATTATAGATACAAACCATGACTAGGTTTATTGTGATAGTAGTATTTGTTGTCTGCAAACTTTAAACATATGCAATTATTATTAATTATTTAAATATTTCTACTTTCCTATTTGAATCAGATTTTATTAACAATTTCATGGGTTTTTGCGCAGAACCCTCATTCTGTTTCTAAAATAAATAAGTAGCTTAAGTAACTCCTTATGACATTAGCTATCTGCCAGTAAAAGTCTCGTCAAAATCGGTACAACAAACAGACAGACAAACATTTTTAAAAGGAGTCTTTTATGTGGAGTGGGGTGTACGTATTCTGTACATCATTACGAATCCTCAAGTAGAACTTTTCAATTCAATAAAAAAATGGCTGTTTCTAACAAAAGTACAATAGCACAGCTAAAAATATATGTAGCAGTGGATTTTTTAGATGATCGGGGATTGGAACGATTACTGAATATGTGGTTATCGTTTGTGTGTTGGTGTCTTTACCACCTTGTATAGGATAATGTTCCACAGCTGGATACAAGCCTTCGGTCTGTGAGAGGCACTGGGTCATAATCCACCAACCAACCATTTTATCATTAAGTTATGCTGTTTTCTTCTCAGTTTTGAGCCAAAGACATTAAACACTTATAGAGCCGATTCGATTTCGATTCAGAAAGTCGTATGGCTATCGCGCTCGCTTTCATAATGCCAAAACAAGATAGACATATGACTTATTGAATCTGAGCGTTTGTAAATGGCAGGCCTGAACATTTTTGATTTCGAGACAAGCATGCTATCTGACAAACGAGTGTATGACACTAGTCAGACCGATTTGTTGACTAACGAGTAAGTAAGAAAGTAGTAACAAGTGTTGGATTACGGTTTAATTCGTATTATTCTGTCATTTACTTGTAAATATTAGAATGTCTTTGTTTTGAGCACAGTGGTGATGAAATTAATTACAAATAGTTATGTGCCGGTGATTGTCTGAAAGTCTATGACATTGGGGTCAGGGTAATATGCTTAGAGTGGAGATATTGTGGCACAGTTACACCGTAGGTATTTATTTATAAATGGTAAGTATAATGATTTTACAAGAAAATTTTATCCACAATTCAACTCAAACACACTACATAATGTTTTTCTAACATTGGACTTCAATAGCCCACCAAGGCATGAATATTAGATTCACCACAATTCTATAAAAGTTCATTAAAGTATTATAAATATGGTGTGTATTTATAAATACACGACATATTTATTAAAACACATTTTCTTATTAAAAATGAGTTTTATTGTTTAAAGAATATTGAGAGAAAAATCGTGATAAAAATGACGATAAAATACACGGTAGACTGTTATCGCCTAAGTAATTATTCTACAAACTCCCACGCAAAATTTACGTCTCAAAGTCCTTCGACTTAATTATTCAATTAAATATTTACAATTTAAATCGGTCATAGGTTATGTGAGTTGGTTGTGTAATCTGAGTCTGACCATGGCTGAATTTGACAAATTTTAACCAACTTACTTTCAAGCAAATCGTCCAATTCCGGGTCCAGGTTGGCTTTGTCCACTTCCTTGTTTTCCGACATGTTTAATTAGTCAAAAGATATTAAAAACAGAAAATATTTCGTATAAAATCACGAATTCAAGACCAATTTTTATGACATATATGTCTTGACAGGTGTCAGTTTTCAGTTTTTCCGAACAGACAGGTGTTTTGCAGTGTTGCCGTTCCAGAAATAGTTTACCCGATGAAATGTAGCAGTCAATAAACAGCTGATTTGACAAATAAAAGTTGCACAGCACATTACGCCAAAACATCAGCATCATCAGCCTAGCCTTTTTCCATTTTCCCAATTTTCCCAAGAATGATTTTTTCGGGTGGGCTTCCGGTCTTCCCATCAACCTTGAAGCTTGAACCGTATTCTTTAACGATAAGGTTGAAATCTATAAAAGTTTGAGAGATTGTTGTAGCTTGATGTGCTGGCGTCTGTACTATTAGATAAGTTAGTATCTGTAGGTGGTAAAGATTCCCACCTTTACCTTTGCCTAACCCTTCGGGGATTACCAGCGTGATGTTATGGTGTTATGTTTCATCGTTTCTCAACAATTTTCAAAGAATACGATAACTGAGGGTAAAGTTACCAACCGGGCAACCTGGCAATTTGTGTCAGGTGATTTTGCGTTTCGTTATTGGTACGTCATGTGATAACAATTCAAGTTTAAGATTGTATAACCTCATTGGTTATCAACAAAAATATTTTTTTTTCTATTATTTTATTTCTTCGTAAGTGTTTTGAAATTTGCCGACTTGTATCAAAATGTGGCTAGTCACATAAACCCATGTGTGTGTGTTCATTAACCTTGGATGTTGTAATTTTTATTGTAGGTTCCTACTAATATAAGAAAACGATAGTCTTACGATAACCGTCGAACGATAGCCTTAGTCAAGGATAAGGAAAGGTGCTAAAATTTTACAGCTCGCTTCTCTCGCTAATGCATCCTGTACTTTTTAATTCTGCATTATGTGGCCAGACCTCTTCCTATTCTCATTTCTGTATGAATGATCGAAAAAAACGTAATTTATCCGAGCAGGGATGTAAAAATTTTCGAGTTCGCTTCGCTCGCTCTTGCATTCTCTTGTTTCTCAAAAGATTTCTACACTGTAGCTACTATTATCCTGCATGAAGTGTCAAGAGTCGTAGGAACTGCTGTGTCGATGTACCTAGTTCTACAATTTTCAAACTGACTTTGCTCGCTCTGACATTTTGCGTGCTTTTCAGTTTTTATTATTTTATAAACTAAGTAACACAATTTCTGTATTAATAGACAACGAGAAAATCTATCAAATTTGAAGTGGGTGCTACATTTAACGAGCTCGCAACGCTCGCTCTTGATTCTTAGTTTTTATCATTTGATAACCTTTTCTATTTAAGTAAGTCGAGAAAATTACTCCTTGCATGAATCGACACCGACATTAACGAAAACCTAACATATCTGTGGTGGAGTACAAGCTCTTTTCGGGAAGATATAAGTAGATGCATTCCTCCGGAAATAAACTTGTCCCCTATTGTCTTGCCCTTATGCCCATGTTGCATGTTTTGCATAGGTAAATCCAAACACAGTGGATATAACATTTTCAAAATTAGTTGGTAATAGTGTTTCACGCCCTCCCTCCAATCTGACTTTTTAGGGTTCCGTACCTCGAAAGGAAAAAACGGAACCCTTATAGGATCACTTTGTTGTCCGTCCGTCTGGCTGTCAAGACCCTTTTTCTCAGGAACACGTGGAGGTATCAAGCTAGAATTTATATCAAACTAGCAGCCCGCCCCGGCTTCGCACGGGTATTTAACAATACACAAACATAAAAAAAACCCTTCTATTTGCGTCAGGTAACTAAAAAAATATCTCTGTGGTGTGAAATTCTGTATGGTGTCGGGTTCTGTATGGTGTCGGACGTAAAGAATAGCATCATCCCATATCTTCCCGTGGGTGTCGTAAGAGGCGACTAAGGGACTTGCCAGAGAATGGGCAGCAGCGTTCTGTGGGCTTTTGTAACAACTGTACTGCGATCGCCAACCCGCCTGCCAAGCGTGGCGATTATGTCAACCCCCCCCCCCCCTTATGTCAATGGCGACACTTGGGGGAAGTCTATGTCCTGCAGTGGACGTCTTTTGGCTGAAATGATGAATGATGACGAACTAAAAAAAAATTATAAACAAAGTTTGAATATTCCCCTCCCGTACGGTCCCTACCCCAGTGACGCCTACATCGTATAAGGTGATGCCTAGCCAGCTGAGCAGGGTGAGCGGCGACCACGCAACTTTTTTCTAATACTTACATTTTTAAACTCCTGATATCTTTCGAAAGGAATGTCCGAATTGAATAATTCAAAAAGTTATATAAAGGTATTGAAGCAGTCTTGAATGTGAAGTAATTTATTTTGATAAGGATTAATACCAAGATACAAATACAGAGTCTTTTCTAACGGCGGCATTAAAATATATTTTTTTAAATAAAAGAACACTTATTGTGGCATAAATATAATAGTTAGACATATGCTGTCGCGACACTTTTTGTAAATAATGATGTGTTCTGCAAAGTCGTAATACATTATTTTATTCTATCATCAATAGTTATCGCAGCGCACGCGATGTAAAGAATATTTTAGGTAATTTTTATACACCTTGGGTTACATAATTGCAGTTTTAGTAAGGATCCCTAATTTTTTTTAAAATATAATATAGCCTATGTCACCCGCGGATAGTGTAGCTTCCCGACAGTGAAAGAATTTTTCAAATCGGTTCAGTAGTTTCGGAGCCTATTCAATGCAAACAAACAAACAATCAAATCTTTCCTCTTTATAATATTAGTTTAGATACTCAGGTCTACTGTCCCTTGGAGCTGTGAAAATCAAACTTCTAACCGGTGAAAAGTCGGCGGTAGTCGTGGCTACCCCGCTAATATGCCCGCGCGCACTCGGAAGTTTTTGCCGCGCAAGCCTCCCGCGCCACTTCCCATTTAAAGCTTATTTATTATCTCGTAAACTATTGCAGCTACATCAAAACAAAAAATACGTGTTTATAGCTGAAACTATACTGAAGCTAACTACGTTAAAACTAATTACGACAACTAGATATAAGTATTTCGAAAAAAATGTGAACTTGAGAATATGTGTCGAATATCAGTTTCTCCAATCAGAATGTCTAGTTTTTCCAATTAGAATTGTAATTCGTATCAATAAAACCTATTTATAATTGAACTAAAGCAATTAATGCCGCAAACCGCAAATTTCGACACTCGCTAGGCAATCAAAACCTAGGTACACGGTACTTCCCGTGAACTTATAATCTTGAAATTTGGTTCGAAGCAACGTCTTACAACACAGATAAAGAAAAAATTGCGAGAACCGTAAATTTTTAGTTACATCATAATAATAAAAATATTTTTAATAATTTTTGTACGGAACCCTCGGTGTGCGAGTCCGACTCGCGCTTGGCCGGTTTTTTTATTCAGGGGTAACCCTTCCAAACCAACCTGGCTATGGACCCGTGTGTGTGACCCCCCCCCCCAAGTCTTAGGCTGGGACCGAGCCTGCCTGTTCCCCGTACTAGTATGAACTATAATACGGTGGAACAGTTTTGTTCGTTCTCTGTGATTGATCCAACTTAATACTTACCTAATCATGGCGTATTGGCCCAGTGGTTAGAGCGTTCGCCTTGAATATAGATTATGGCCTATACCGTGTCTGTTTGGCAGGCAATAGTGTGAGCTTTTTCGTTAGTCCTAAGTTCATCATGGAAATTGTCACAGTACATCGACGAAGGAAAACCTCGTGAGGATCCCTAGGTTATATAATCCTTCCGGTGTTATTAAAACTTAACTTCAAACCTTTTTCACCTAACAAAATGTATTTGGCACAAAATTAAAAACAAAAAAAAAATAACAGTCAAAATACGAAAAAAAATTACGTCAATCCATGAACTCAAAATAGTGAAATGTGGTGAACAAACATGTTGCTATTTTGCTATAAAAATTAAGAAACATTAAAATTACAAAAAAAAAAAACAGAGGTAAGAATAGAACACTGATTTCGAACCCATTATACAACTATATACATTACAAGGAATAAAAACCTAAAAAATTAAATTACTAAAATAAGAATAAACTATAAAAGGGCGTCAAAAAACTCCCCAACGCTGTCACCTGGTAATGTGCCCAAGAGACTAGCAGCATTGCCACGTTGTATGCCTCTGCACTTAGCCTCTGGCAAATACTAAATATTACATCACCTTTGAGATCCTCGGCAAAGGTGTGCCTATAAGACCCACATTTCGCCAGTTATCTCAAGCGCTACTGCTAAGCATGGGCCTTGAGTTCGATTTCAAGTGTTATTTTGGGTTTTCCCAGCAGTAATTGCTTAGTAGCAGCCACATAGTCTGCTTAAAGCCGGCTTAACGAGTCTGAGGAGGTATCTCACCACAAAATTCTAGGCTTCTTCTTCTTAGTCGTTCACTCTTGGCAGAGTGCTCGTTGTCATGGGTGGCCCATGCTACAACTGCTGTCGCTGCCTTTGTAATCTTTTTCCACCGGTCGCTATTGGCAGCGTGGCGAGCATAGTCACAGGGATCTTGGTGACAAATTTGATGGAGTCTATCCATCGGGTTGGTGATCACAATGTGGTCTACTTAATTCCGGGCTAGTAATGAGAACTTCCTAATGGGAAACCCCAGTAAGACTTTTCCCAACCCGGGAGTCTAGCCGGCACCTCTAGCTCAGCAGTCACGGTTGCAGTTTAAGGACCAACGAGGTTCCACTTATTACTTGACCAACATAACTTGAGACCTCAGAGTGGCGTTGCCTGCGCATGGAGACACCATCCACTAGTCAAATTCAGTAAATTTTATACATCTACCTTTTTCCAACAAAGTTGGGGTCGGCTTTCAGTCTAAACGGGTGCTGCTAAATACCAGTATTTTACATGGCGGGACAGCATATCTGACCTCCGCAACGACCAAAACCCAGTTACCGAGTAATATGATTAGACCTGGTAAGACTGGTAGTCAGACTTTAGGGCCACTGACTTCCTGTCCCGGCTGTCAGCCGGGACCAACGGCTTGACGTGCTTTCCGAGGTCCGTAGGGAACTCGTTATCTAAAGATGACCACCAATCCGACATACCTCTACAACCATTGCTTAACTTTGAAAATTCCGGCTGTTTAGTCAAGACCTCCTCAAATTCAGCACGTTTCAAACGCAGTTTCAAATTCTACCGCCTCAAAAAATATTGGTCAAATAGTACCTGCGGCATATTTTGCTGTTAATCTATACTTCAGTATTAAAATTATAAAGAGGGTAGGTAAAGTAATTTTCTATGAGGAGGGTAATCTTCGGCACTAAGTACCGATGCGATTTCGAAAATACTCAATACTCAATTCTTTATTGCATTCCACAATGTAGGCTTAGTTGGTAAACATTTAACAAAAGAAACAATCGTGGACCCTGTCGGGCACAGCAAACGAAAGATATTTGGAGATGAGGACTGTATCTTATAATCTAACTTAATTTTTACAAAAAACAAAAACATTTTAATTTACCTTATGTTATTAGTTTTAAGGATTTATCATTTAAATATTCGTTGACATTGTAGTAACACTTGCTTAATAATAGCTTTTTTAATTTGTTCGTGAATAGGTGGAGTTTTTTTTCTTTTCTAATTGATTCGGGTAACATATTGTATATCTTTACTGACATAGACAGAGGGCTCGTTGAATGTATTTTTAAGCGGGAAGTTGGTTGGTTGAGTCGTGTTTTATATCGGAGTGTGTATCGTGTTTGTATGTCTTCTCGTTTAGTGTATAAGTCTTGGTGTTTGTGAGCGAATTCTTGCAGTATCGGGTATCTACACTATCCACGAGTGTTTAAGCTACATTTAATTTATTTCCAGTGTTTTAATTCCCGTATATAACGGGAGCAAAGGCCACGAGCAAAATGTATTTGTCAGTACTTATCAATTGATTGACGACTTTGTATTTTCAGAATAAAAAAAGTAAAAACGAAAGTATTTCGATAAGGATTGTCAATGTCGTTATAAGGATAATAAGTTTGAAGAGGATTCTATCAGTTGATTCAGTCTTCGCCAATCATGCCTACTGCTAAGGAGAAAAAGTAAGTAGTCAGAGACATTTTCAGTTCTTTTTCCCAACTAAGTTCGGGTCAGGTTATACATTTGTAGTGACCTACAAAAAGCAACTTTTAACAAAAAGTAATACAGCGCCATCTATTATAAAACTGAAGAACTAATATGGTCTGAATCTCGCAAGCAAAGTTTACATCGACGACTATATAGAGAAACCCGACAACAACTATCGGACAGTTCGCTATCAGACATACACCCGTCTGGTCGGAGGATCCACCCTTTTCTATGGAGTATCCAGGAACTTAACATCCTGTTCCATATTTCCCTAAAGATTAATCGATGCAGCTTTGCTGGGCTGTGAAGAAGATGCATGAAAAAAGATTGCGTACGGCGGAGATGAGAATGTTGAGATGGATGTGTGGAGTGACAAGAATGGATAAAGTAAGGAATTAAATAAAGGAGCATATTAAAGGAAGTTTATGGCGACTGTTACAGAACAAATAAAAGGAAATCGTTTGTCTTGGTATGGACATGTAATAAAGAGGGATGAAACGCATGTGACTAAAAGAGTGATGGATATATATGTTCATGAATAGAGAGGGAGAAGAAGGCCAGATAAAAGAAGGACGGTTGGGGTGAGGAAATACATGAAAGAGAAAGGAGTAACTGATGGCGTGAAGCCTGACAGAGGAGAATTGAAGAATGAAAGGTGTTACGCCGACCACAACTAGAATGGGACAAGGATAGAAAGATGATGAGCTTTATATGGAGCGAATGACTATGACCATGTTGTCATCATTACTATGTTTATATTTAATTTTGAATTCCCGATATTTTTTGTCTGTTCAAAAACACCTTCCTGCAATAACTTCAGTTTATCCGTGACCATGGCGTTTGCAACAGTGCCGAAATATCGGGAACTAAAACAAATAATAAACATGGTAAATATCCCGTTACAAGTGTTATTGATAGTGTTACTGACCATGTTAATTTAAAAACTTAAATCTGTTATGTTACACAGGGCTTTGACGGCAGCCCCGGGCGCTGGCGGTGGTGATCAAGAGTCTAAAATTAAACACGATGACAAGGACAAGAAGCATGAAAAGGACAAGGATAAAGGAAAGAAGGAAGAAAAGGATACCAAAGATAAAGGGGATAAAGGCGATAAAGGGGATAAAGGTAAAACAATAGCCGAATAATATATGTATACATATATATGTGGTCATATTAAAATTGATGAACATATTCGAAAACAGCGTTCAGTATGTCTATAATGGATGTGTTTAGTCTAGTGTGCCCGCAATTTATTATTTTAGGTCAAAATAAAAATACTGAATGCTGTGTAAAAATTTGTCCATCTTTTTTAATGGGACCGTGTATTATAATAATATACTCTATTATTTCACGAGTCATGTTTAAGTCCCATTTAATACGGGGCCCGACTATTAGGTACTATCAATGGGGACAGTAAAAAAAAACCGGCCAAGTGCGAGTCTTACTCACACACAGGGTTCCATAGCCCCAAACAATATTTTGAACTGTCATTCATTAGTTAGTAGTATTAGTTAGTAAACTTCAAGTCAACCGTAAAACTAAATTGGTTTTTCATAGTATGTTAATCAAAAACAAAGTTACTGCTGCAGTTTGATGAAAAAGTCCCATATCTCAAAAACTAAACATCATATCTTATTGGAACCAATTTTCGTTGATAGTTTTTTTTACGTTCTACAATTTTGAATATTTTCAGAATTTTCCTCTTACTTTAGAAATTAGAGGGGGGGACACACATTTTACCACTTTGGAAGTGGCTCTTGCGCAAACTATTCAGTTTAGAAAAAAATGATACTAGAAACCTAAATATCATTTTTGAAGACCTATCCATAGATACCCCACACGTATGGGTATGATGAAAAAATTTTGGTTTTCAGTTCTATGTATGGGGAACCCCAAAATTTATGGTTTTTATTCTATTTTTGTGTGAAAATCTTAATGCGGTTCACAGAATACATCTACTTACCAAGTTTCAACAGTATAGTTCTTATAGTTTCGGAAAAAAGTGGCTGTGACATACAGACGGACAGACAGACAGACAGACAGACATGACGAATCTATAAGGGTTCCGTTTTTTGCCATTCGGCTACGGAACCCTAAAAACCAATAACAGTTTACCAGGGAATCAAACCCGGCAGCTCATGCTCAGCAGTTGCGACCACTAGACCAAAGAGGTAGTCCTTAGTAAGTCTTGCAATAAAATATAATTTACTAGTGACCCGCCCCGGCTTCGCACGGGTGCAATGCTGATACTAAATATACCACCGAATTCTTTATACGTGGGACACTCAGAAAGTTTTGCGAAACTAAAAAAAATTGTTCTATACGTACATATATTTTTATTAAATCTTTTCAAAGTACTTTCCACCAGCCTCTATACAAAGATTCATGCGCCTAAACCAGTTTTCAAAACACTTTTTCCAGTCCGCCGCAGACACCTCGTTTACAGCCTGCTCGAACCCAGCCAGCGCATCTTCCGGCGACGAAAATTGTATCCCTTTGAGCTGATTTTTTATTTTTGGGAATAAAAAGAAGTCACACGGTGCTAGATCAGGGCTGTAAGGAGGGTGACCCAGGAGTTTGACTGGCGTGCTGTCCAGGAAGTCCCTCGTTTTGAGTGCGGTGTGCGCAGGTGCATTGTCGTGGTGGAGCAGTAGCCCGCGGAGCCCTGTGTTTGGTCGCTTGTTGCTTATAACAGAGAAAACTTCTGGCAAACATTTGGAAGTATACCATTCGGCATTAATGCTTCTTTGATCCCGTAAGGGAATTGATACCAAGTGGCCAGTCAAATTAAAAAAGCTAGCGATCAAAATCTTACCCCCGCTTCTAGATCGCTTCACTTTGGTAGGCGTTGGCTCATTTTGAAACACCCAAACAGTCGACTGGCGCTTGGTTTCTGGGTCGTATTGATAAATCCAGGACTCATCACCTGTAACGATGTCGTAAACACGCCGAGACGAGCCTGCTTCAAATTTGTTAAGCATATCACGGCACCATTCCACCCGGGCCTGCTTCTGAGCATCGGTGAGGTTGTGCGGCACCCAGCGTGATACTATCCTCCTCACGCGAAGATGGCTGTGTAGAATCTCGTGAACGCTTCCCGATCCAATCTTCAATATGTGTTGAATCTCCTGATATGTAATTCGCCTATTGTCTTGGATTAAATTTTTCACTGCTAGCACGTTTTCTTCGGTAACAGCCGTCAAAGGGCGACCGCTTCTTTCGTCATCCCCCAAAGTTGGTCGACCGCGCTTGAATTCGTTATACCAACGATACACGGTTGCCTTGGAAGGGCCTTCATCCATGAATGCCATTTGAAGTCTATCGTACGATTCATCCGGTTTCAGGCGACACTTGAAATCGTATAAAATCATAGCTCTAAAATGTTCCCGGCGCAGATCCATATTTCAGTGAGACACAATACTTTGAATTAACTCGCAAAAAATGTGGAGGGAAATTTTGAAATTGGAACTTACTTATTTTTACTTATAAATAATCATATTTTCGAAAAACATAATAACTGGCCAGTCTCCCATATATAAAAACTTTTTTTCGCAATACTTTCTGAGGGGCCTGGTAAGTATACAACGTTCACAGCTTTTTTGTCACCGCCGCAACCGCTATGTCCCTGCATTTTAAATCTGTAATATCTTCAAAAATATTCATTTAAATTACGTGCTGTAAAGGGCCATATTGTTCTATATTAAATGCACAATGTATTTAGGGTACTTAATTGGATAAGAAGTAATGCTGTATTGCTTATGATCGCTTCGTAAATAAGCCATTGTTTCTCGTAAAAAGTCATCATCATCATCTGCCTAGCCTTTTCCCAAACCAACCCTAGCCTTTTACCAGTATTTTCCATGAAGCGACTGCCTATCTGACCTCCACAACCCAGTAACTGGGTAATACGGTACCCCTTGGTAAGACTGGATGTCAGACTTTTAGCTTCTGACTACTCGTCTAACGACTGTCAAAGATCTACAAATGACAGCCGGGACCAACGGCTTAACGTGCTTTGCTTTTCTCGTAAAAGTAAAGGATAAAAAATGGTTATTGTCGGTTATAGTTAAATAAGTTTTTTTTTTAAATATGTATTAGTTTATTTTTATTGTATACTAGCTGCCCGGACAGACTTCGTTCTGTCAAAAGTTAAAGCAATGCACTTTTCCTACCTACCTACCCTACCCTACCCAACCCTACCTACCCTACCCTACCCAACCCTACCTACCCTACCCTACCCAACCCTACCTACCCTACCCTACCCAACCCTACCTACCTACTACCTACCTACCCTACCCTACCCTACCCAACCCAACCCTACCCTACCCAACCCTACCCTACCTACCCTACCCTACCTACCTACTACCTACTACCTACCTACCTACCCTACCGTACCATACCCTACCTACCCTACTTTACCCTACCTACCTACCCTACTCTACCCTACTCTACCCTACTCTACCCTACTCTACCCTACCCTACCCTACTCTACCCTACTCTACCCTACCCTACCCTACCCAACCCAACCCTACCCTACCCAACCCTACCCAACCCTACCTACCCTACCCTACCTACCTACTACCTACCTACCCTACCCTACCCTACCCTACCCAACCCAACCCTACCCTACCCAACCCTACCCTACCTACCCTACCCTACCTACCTACTACCTACCTACTACCTACCAAAAAAAAAAAAAAAAAAAAGTATCCTATGTCCTTCTCCTGGCTCTAAACTACCTCCCTGCCAATTTTCAGCTAAATCGGTTCAGCCGTTCTTGAGTTATAAGCGAAGTAACTAACACGACTTTCTTTTATATATATAGATATTATTCGTGTATAAGATTATTTTGTGTATTTTATGTATGGGCCTTAGTTGCCTGATAATAAAATGATTGATTGATTGATTAGCCCTAAGAGATAGACTTATATACCATCGCGGACTTTTTTGTAGACCTTTTTAAGGTGTACAGTACTGTAGTACATTATTTTGATGTATCTCGTAGTGTTCAGCCAGCGCTTGCAATATAAGCGCAAAAAAATGTGTTTATTTACGACATCACATTGGAAACCTCTAAAATTATCAATGTTTCCCTACTGTATTATGCATGTATTATACATATAAACCTTTCTCTTGAATCACTCTATCTATTTAAAAAAACCGCATCAAAATCCGTTGCTTAATTTTAAAGATGTAAGTATACATATGGACAGACAGACGGGACGCGACTTTGTTTTATACTTTGTAGTGACGTGTCGAGTAACATTCTTCTTTTTTTAGACAAAAAAGGAAAAGATATCAAGGAAGAAGCAACAAAATCTAAGATTTTGAAAGAGGAAGTGATGCTAGAAGAGTCTGAACCGGAAAAAACTGCTTCGATGATTCTAAGAGAGTAAGAACTTAATATTTTTGGATCTAGGACATTTGCGCGAAAGGACTTTGCGCAAACGGAAATTTTCGCACATGGACACTTGCGCGAGTGGTCTCCGCGAACGGACATTTGCACGCATGGACATTTGCGGAAATGAACACATGTGCGGATAGACATTTCTGCGATTAATACTTGCGCGAGTCACTTAATGGCTTTTTCGACTATCTTTGTTCCCAGAGAGATGGAATTGCGAGCCTTGGCCAGAAAGATGCGCTTCAAGCGGAGATGGCCAGAAATCACCAAAGCCAAGTTCCGGACAAAGCCATGGCACCCCCCTCCGCCCCCCATGAGACCCCCACCAGTGGTTAGTAGTATCATCAGCGTATAACGTTCCCACTTTTGGGACGGGTGCGTACCTTTTGATATAATAACAAAATTCTAATGATCATTTGACCTATTTTCATTTGATATAATTTTTGAGTAGTATAACGATGAAATTATATAATGAATACCTACCCTACCTACCCTACCTACCTACCCTACCCTACCTACCTATCCTACCCTACCTACCTACCCTACCCTACCTACCTACCCTACCCTACCTACCTACCCTACCCTACCTACCTACCCTACCCTACCTACCTACCCTACCCTACCTCAATCACCAACTCCACGCTCAACTATCACCTGGTAAGCTATGTGCTCCTAGTACCTCAATCCCGACCACGCCGCTCAGACTCGCTCGCCAAGAATATAATATATCTCCCGGTAAGCTATGTTCTCCTAGTACCTCAATCCCGACCACGCCGCCCCCAGACAGGCTCGCTAAGAACATAACGCGCCATCAATCACCTACTCCACACTCGACTATCTCCCGGTAAGCTATGTGCTCCTAGTACCTCAATCCCGAACACGCCGCTCAGACACGCTCGCCAAGAACATAATATATCTCCCCGTAAGCTATGTTCTCCTAGTACCTCAATCCCGACCACGCCTCCCCGAAGCGCGTGGCGCTCGCCAAGAACATGATAATAACAAACTGCGCCCTGCGGTTTCACCCGCGCAGACCGGGATAAAAAGTATCCTATGTCCTTCTCCTGGCTCTAAACTACCTCCCTGCCAATTTTCAGCTAAATCGGTTCAGCCGTTCTTGAGTTATAAGCGAAGTAACACTAACACGACTTTCTTTTATATATAAGATTATTGATATAATTTCAGTTTACCTAATTTTATAATTATGGTCTAATAAACATTTTCTATAATGCACATTTGAACTAATATTCAGTTAGTATAGTATTTAGTTCGTATATTAATCCTCATACATTCCTGCGGCAGATCCCCTTTAGGGTTGATGAATCATGTGGGTTAGGTTAGGTTAGAATCATGAGCATTATCGCGAAGGCGAGCGAGCAAACCGAGCGTGCCGCGGCAGCGGCCGCCGAGCGCCATATCCCTCTTATTGTGGGTGAACAATCTGGGTTAGGTTAGAAACATGACCATTAGCGATCCCCTATATTGTTGGTGAATCATTTGGGATATATGAGGTTATAACAATGTTTTCTGATATTTACATATTCACTACAGAATTTGGGCAGAAAATGAGTAAATATGAAAATTAGGTCAACTGAACGTTATACTAAATGTTATTAGAGCAAAAGAAGTTTATACGAAATGTTATATTAGATCACATGAAATTAGGTTATTTGTTTTTATAGCATATGAAAATTATATCATGTGAACGTTATTTCAAGTGATAATATATTAGCTGGTATTATGGCATATATTACACACCCCTTTTGGGACACAGGGAGTGGGCTGTAACTGTAACCCATCACATGCGGAATTTGTCGGAAGTTAGTCATCTGCCTACCCTTACCCAACTATGTAAGCTTCAGTTTCCAGTATAGTATAGTATCCAGATCTACCCGGGTGTGTATTTAAAAACCGGCCAAGTGCGAGTCGGACTCGCGCACGAAGGTTTCCGTACCATTTTTTATAAAAAACGAGCAAAAAAATCACTTTCCTGTATGGGAGCCCCCCTTAAATATTTATTTTATTCTGTTTTTAGTATTTGTTGTTATAGCATCAACAGAAATACATAATCTGTGAACATTTCAACTGGCTAACTATCACGGTTCATGAGATACAGCCTGGTGACAAACGGACGGACGGACGGACGGACAGCGAAGTCTCAGTAATAGGGTCCCGTTTGACTCTTTGGGTACGGAACCCTAAAAACGCTGAGAGTCAGCACTCTTTGAACCTCCATACTTAAGACAGTTTTTCCATAGCGAATTCTCTTCCACAATGTCAAGGATTTAGCAATCAATAAAGTACATCATCATCATCATTTTCATGTGCCTACCTTTCTCGCAAGTATGTTAGCGTCGGCTTCCAGTATTTTACACAGAGAAAATGCCTATCTGACCACAAACCAGTTACTGGTTAATACTGGTAAAACTGGTTGTCAGATTTTCGGGCAACTGACTACCTGTAACGACTGTCAAAGATCTACAAATGACAGCCGGGACCAACGGGTTAACATGCTTTCCGAGGCACGAAGGAAACTCGGTATGTAATGGGTGGTCACCCATCCACGGGAAAAAACAGGCAAGCGTAGCTTAACCTGAATACTGACCCGAGCGACTGTTAGTATTTAGCCACGAGCTTCTTCACGTCATCATTAATCTCCAAAGTTAATTTGTTCAAAAGAGTTGGTCTTCCTTTGCAGGTGATAGACCGGCCTGAGCTGGTGACCAAGCCGTGGAAGCCCCCATACCTTCGGCTACGCAGGCCGCGGCCCCGCCTGGCAAGGATCCTGCTGGAAGAGATGACTCGCCCACCACCGCGTGAAGTTTCCAAGTTGAGGAAGGTGAGTTTTAACATGCCTGTAATTCGAAAGGCGGAGGTGATGGTATACCCACATTTCTTCAGTTATATTTAAGTCCCATGAAATACGGGCCAGCCTATTGCCATCACCATTACTTTTTTATGCCAGGTAACCCGCGAAATAATAATAATTTTTTCTTGCGTTTTTGCTGGTCAGTGTCGGGGTATATGTTGATTAAAATATGATTAGCGGCCGTAACAAAAATGTCTTTACTGAGTTACTGTTAGCCTATATCATCCCACTGCTTGGCAAAAGCCTCTCCCCATGACTTCCAAATCCTTCGATCCAGGGCCAATGTGGACCACTGGTCGTTAGTTCTGTCCAGCTCGTCCCGCCATCTCCTGCGAGGTCTACCGCGTCGCCTTCTGGCTGTGTCAGGGCTCCACATTGTGGTTATTTTGGCCCACAGCTCGTCGGGCATACAGCAGATATGGCCAGCCCTTGTCCCTTTACTGAGTACTAACAAATATAACCCTCTTAGTTTCTTTAATCCCTTTGAGGGATGTATTGATGATTATAATTTTGTCAATACACAAGTTTTACGGTCGTGAATCATATTTTGTTCAACATAAAACCTGACACTGACTGATAAATTGCAGAAAAACGTAACAAAAGAATAGTGGGCAAAAATTTATGGGCGGCACACCCACATACGCCACAGCTTAGACTACTTTTGTTCGGAAGGTCTCACAGCCTTGATTCTCTGTGCCAAAGCGCATCAAATTGGGACCCGGGGTTCTCTATTTATTTCAAGTTAAATAGGTTTAACTTACTTAGCGTTTTATTGGTGGCACACTAATGTTCCACCATAGACTACTTTAGTTTGGAAGGTATTGCCTTGTTTCTCTGTGCTAAAGTGCACTAAATTCTTCGACATGCTCTTCGGAGCCCCATCGACCGTCCGGAGATAAGTTGAGATACTTAATGTATCGACCCACCTGGACTTGCGCATCACCAACTCAGACTAGCAAACTGGATGGGTCTCGGCTTTTCGGTAACTTATGGAACAATAGCGCCACAATTTTATGAGGCGCTATCTCTAAACCCAGCTCGCTGATTAACGCCATGGGGAGGTCAACACGCAAGACCGCATCGTAAGCGAGGTTCCATAAGAGTGGCCCTAAAACTGACCCCTGGGGAACCTCACACGGTAATCTCCCTACGATGAACGCTACCGTCCTGTCCTGCATAGCGAATGCGTTGATCGCGAAGGTAAGCCCCGAAAAATAACGCTAGGTACCGTTATTTTTCGGGGTTTACCTTCGCGGGTAAAAATGTATTACACAATTTAGGTACGGACACAGTTTTATTTAATGACCGCGGGGACATTTTTAATGCAACTTAACAAAATGCTTATTTTTGTTGGTTTTTTCAAGCCATCATCATCATCTGCCTAGCCTTTTCCCAAACTATCTTGGGGTCGGCTTCCAGTCTAACCGGATGCAGCTCAGTACCAGTATTTTACATGAAGCGACTGCCTATCTGACCTCCACAACCCAGTAACTGGGTAATACAATACCCCTTGGTAAGACTGGATGTCAGACTTTTAGCTTCTAACTACTAGTAACGACTGTCAAAGATCTACAAATGACAGCCGGGACCAACGGTTTAACGTGCTTTCCGAGGCACGGAGGAAACTCGATATGTAATTATGGTCACCCATCCACGGACCGACCTCGGCAAGCACGGCTTAACCTTAAAGATCGACCTAGGCGGCTGTTATTATTTAGCCACGAGCTCCTCGGGTTTTTTCAAGCCATTATTAATATATGGCTGGCGTAGCTGGGTGTATTAAGCCCACTATCCTTTGAATTTCGCGGACTACCCTGGGGCTTTCACCTTACACCAACGAGGCATTAATTCGCAGAGTAAACCCAAATCGCTTTTCGCTTAGATCTGGCACAACTTCAGCCAGGTGGACAAGAATAAGATGATGTTACAAGGAAGCACCGGATGCAATTCCAAGAAATACTCCTCCACTCACTGCGGTTAGTGCAAATTATGTATCATCTCGCTTGTGCTGCTAACGAGCAGGTAGGCAAGAGATACACTGCTCTCTTATTTTGCCAGATAAGTTTTCAAAGTGGGCGTGACGAGCTGGACTCTTACCAAAAGGATTGGGCCCAAATAGCCAAATTTAGAGAAAAATGGAAAGACGGAAGGCAGGACTTTGGCCTGCAGTTGGACACATAATGCTCATAAAAAAAGTTTCGAAATACCATCGCTGCCTACTCATCATCTTCCATTCCCAACAATGTTAGGGTTGGCTTCCAGTCCATGTAAAATATTAGTATTCAGCTGCAGTCTAACCATATGCATATGTTTAGCCATGTAGCGACTGCCTATCTGACCTCCACAGCCCAGTTAGTACTGTTTATAGAACCTACTAACCTACCCTGGTATGTTAAGGCTTCGTTTAAAAAAAAAGATACTCACTACCTTCTCGACACAAACGTATGGGACTGCTGATTTATGTTACCCAATATTCCACTTCTTTAAATAATGGCCACAATTTCCTTTCTTTCTGTTCATGCATATCAACAACAACGACAACAGTCTTCTGAGCATTGTTGCCAGCAAGAATAAAAGCCACTCCAATGGGGGCATCTGTGCGCAGTGCATGTATTGTTGCCAGCGATTAAATATTATCAACAAAAAAATAACAGCTTTTATGATTGTTATTGTTTTAGACAAATACACTACTCGTAACACAGGTTAAAGAATACTAACAAAATGCCATATCTAACCAGAAATAAATAACGTCGGAAAAGCTCTGGTTGCGCCATCGAGCATTTGTTCAGGGTTGTACGTAGTTCTTTAAGGCGTTGATAGATGCACCAAAACCTCGTCTGCTTATTCTCCTTTCACATCTCACCAGGTGCCCAAACCGGCTGCATAGCTGTGGCCTGTCGCGCTCTTCTCGATGAGAAGACACCTGCGGAGTTCGTCAAGAGAGATGTGGACGAGATCATTGAGACTGGCGATATTTATTACAAGCGGTGCATGGTCTGCTTGAAGTGCTATAAAGGTAAGGTTCTTTAGTTTTATTATTTGTATTTTACATTGTATACTGTTAAGTCGAAGAGCGGAGTCACCTAACACAAGCATCTCCTTGCTTAAAAAAAGTCGAAGATAGTGGGCCCGCGTGGTGGATTGCAGCCCACTCCCTCTCATAGAGAGAAGGCCTAAGGCCGAGCATTGGGAACGTTGAGACTGAGCCAGATCATGCATGCATAGGTACTGTAGGAGTTTAAAGAACAGGATCTTTAGTTCCTCATCAGTACTCCATAGAAAATGGAGGATCCTCCGGAGGTATTATATCTGGTGGGCTAGTCTTTAGTCATGGATGACTTTAACTTGCGCGATTTAGGAAATTGATGTTTGTTCTTCGTGTGTGTCATGGCTGCTGCTGTAGTACTTTTTGTAGAGCCGTTACAGTACCTTCTTTTCAACCCTCCCCCACTTCTTTCCCCCAGGCAAACCTGCCCTCCAATTACACCAGCTCCTGCCCTCATTCTTCTACCAAGACAAGAAGTACACAGTCAAGTTACTGCAGACTGACCAAGTCCTGCTAGCGAAGCCCCCTGACAATGTTAAGGATACGGATCTAATGATGTAAGTGTTCTTCTTGATGATGATCTGCTGGGCCTTTGTACTGCTGGCATGCCTCGCGTCATCGTCATCGATGGGTGAGTACCAGTATTTTACATGGAGCGACTGTCTATGTCATGTCCACAATTCAGATTTTGGGTAATACGATACCCCTTGGTATGACTAACCAACTTTTGAGCTTTTGTCTACCCGTTACGACTATCAAAGATCTATAAATGGCATAAATAATTATTTATTTCACCAAAAGCCATCACAGTACAAGATCCACAGGCAAAAGTGTACATATAAGGTCAGGAGTTATATCAGTGTGAAGCTCAAGTAAAGCTTTGTGTTATGTGACAGTGATCATTTAAATCGGACCCATATTACCGAAGATATCACAGTAATAAGTGAATTCAAAGTCGGTTAAGGCTTATAACTAGGTCAGAATAATGCTTATGCTCTGACTCCTGTTGTACATATTATGCTGTTAACGTAGAATTGGCGTTTGGCAAAGACAGTTCTATGGCGATCGGGGGGGAATACATTATGCTTAAGTCTGCCAGTCGGTTCCTTTGAAGGGCGGGCAGAGTGTTTACGTAGCGTCGACAGGAGAACATAAAGCTGACTGTGAGTACCTTGCAATCGGAATAGAGCAGCACAGTGGGATACCTACGTGGAAGAGAGAGCATTAACTTACGGACAGCTCCCTGGGCCCTCTCAAGGCGGATAAAAGCATTTTGGGTGGCACCACCCCAGGCGGGCAAGCAGTACGTTAGGACCGGCAAATTCCCATAGGGCAAAATATACTCATTTTAGCGTTTCGGTATCAGCAGAGTTTCGTAGCGTCTTGAAGACATTAGCTTACGTATGCGGGACGTGACTTTGTCTTTAGGGGGGTGCCAGTTGAGATGCTGATCAATGAGTGCACCTAGATACCTTACATAACTGGATTTGGCAAGGAAGAGGCAGCTACACTGATTTAAGGATTCCCAAGCATGGGCTTTTAGGGTAAGGGAATATGAGGGACATGGATTCGACCGAATGGCAAAGGGAACATATACTGATTTATTAACATTAAGCAAGTTATCGGCCAAACATTTCATTACGGCGGCCAGCACAGCCTCGACGTTTTGGTATGTCTGGGGCCAGTCATCACCATCGACAACAAGGGCAGTGTCATCCGCGACAGCCGGAACCAATGGCTTAACGTGTTTTCTGAGGCACGGACTAAACAAGGCAAGCGCGGCTTGAAATTATTAGAAAAATGGTTTTCAAATCGGGAAGTTGTTATTTTTTAACGCGTATGAAGGTACCGGGCAACAGCTAGTGCTAAATAAATGTATTTTCTTTCCATCACTACCCAGGTTAATGGAGAAGCGCCAAGGACAGACCTACCTCCAGATCCTGAGCTTGGGAGAAGACCGTCACTTCCTTATCTGGGGCCACCCTCCCGCGCCGGAGAGTGGCAGTCAGGCTAAAACTATCTGCTACATCTTTGACCCCCACATGCTGAACGAGATTGGAGGGGTTGAAAACCTGCCTTTACCAACCTTCTGTGGACCAATGGGCTGTTGCAGGCAAGTAGTCATCATCTGCCTAGCCTTTTCTCAACTATGTTGGATTTGGCTTCCAGTCTCACCAGTTGCCTTGAATGCCAGTATTTTACATGGAGCGACTGCGCCTATCTGACCTTCACAACCCAGTTAGTACTGAGTAATACGATACCCCTAGGTAAGACTGGTTGTTAAACATTGGGCCACTGACCAGCGGTAGGCGCACACCAAAACCGTTATCGGCCGATCTTTACTTGGGCGTCTTCGGCCAAACTCGGCCGATCAAATCAAACATAAGTAAACGAAAGGGAGCGCGTACTACAACTGCTATCGTCTTAAGACGCCCGATGACGGCCGATCAACCGACGAGTCCGAACATGCTGGGATTTCTCGCCAGTCTGGCGGCGTCTACAGTGCAAATTGAGTGTATTTATACCTACATAGATTAATAATTCCGTCTATTCGCGGTATGAATTTTCTAAAAGATACAATTCTTCGAATTCCTCCATTTTAAAAATGCCACACAATCAACTACAGAAGATCGGCAACGTCCAATGTCGGCAACAGTGTGAGCACATGGACGTCAGAGTTACTCGTGCGAGTAATTCTGTCTGCCATCGGCCGACAAAATTGGTTGTGGTGTACCCCTACCGTAATTGTAACGACTGTTAAAGATCTACAAATGGCAACCGGGACCAACGGTTTTACGTGCTTTCCGATACACGGAGGAAAATCTGTATACAGGGTTATTGGTAAAACACCAACAACCTCTTAAGATGTCGTTGTACTCATCATTATGGACAACATTTACTATGGGACCAAAACTGAAAACGCGAAAAAAAAATCACCTGTTCCGTACTTTTTGTTCACATAACTCGTAAAAATGTAGGCAACATCGGTTTTTTTTTTCTCGATTTCGGGTTTGGTCTCATAGTAAAAGTTGTTTATAATAAATGAAATCAATTCAGAATATTTTTATTTTACATAGGCCTACAGGGGCACTTAAAAAACGTCGACAAAAAGGTGCTCGGTTCGGGTTGGTCGTTTCCTATGGAGAAGAACCGGCAAGAAACTCCATGGTTAAAATCATTTGGTTTTACAATATTTCTTTTACAGCGTTAGTACTAAAGTATGGAAGGACATCGTAGGTCTGACAATAAGTCGTTGCTTACCACAGAACGTAGAACGAAATAAAAAGTTACCAAGGATCTAGGAATCTATAAGGCCTACAATGTCCACACATTTACAAACAATCGGTAAATAAGAAAAAGAGTCTATACAACAAAAATAAAAATAGAAAATATCACAAAAAGACTAGATCAAATTAATGACACAAATGTTGTCATCCGTGCTGTAACTATTCTAAACAAAAGGTGTACTCGTAATGATTTAAAAACTATTGTAAAACATCTGATTAAAAAGAAAGGAAAAAAAAAGTAGGATAGAGACATCCGCACATGGTCGCCTGCGAAAATGTTTATTTTTATTTTTTTGCTATTTGCAGGTCAATGTCATCTGTATGTAAAACAAATTAAGATTTGCGGCCATAATTCGCATGTATTCATCCCATTAAGTGACTTTTTCATGAAATAGTCTACAATAAATTTCACTAATTTTTAATTGAAGTTTTCTGAAAAATTCTTTAGCGGCGAAGTGCAATTTTGTAATGGGTAAAAAATTTTAAACTCGCGTCAGGACTCGTGACCGTCAGATTTTATTGACATTAGGTTACGAAGGAATTTGAACTTTATGACATCTGTCACACAAACAAAACCTTCGGTTTCTCCAAAGAGGTCAAATTCGTAAGACGGATTGTAATAGTTCTGAAGTGAAAATAATAATAGTAAATTTTTAATGTAATATAAATTGTCATGTTTGTGTACGATAGCCCACGTCAGTCTGACGTGGGCGGGCAGACTTACGGTAAGTGCACACCAAAACTGGTTTTGTCGGCCGATGGCGGACAGAATTACTCGGATGAGTAACTCTGACGTCTATGTGCTCACACTGTTGCCGACATTGGACGTTGCCGGTCTTCTGTAATTTATTGTGCGGCATTAATTTT
Organism: Cerastis rubricosa; assembly: GCA_949152445.1. Lineage (NCBI taxonomy): Eukaryota > Metazoa > Arthropoda > Insecta > Lepidoptera > Noctuidae > Cerastis > Cerastis rubricosa. The sequence goes on from OX424552.1 coordinate 754,199, forward strand.
TTAACATCCATAGTCGTTTAGGTATAAAAACACACATAACCATAACAGAATTGACGGAATTATTAAACTATGTAGGTATAAATACACTCAGTTTGCACTGTATACTGGCGAGAAATCCCAGCAAGTTCGAACTCGTCGGTTGATCGGCCGTCATCGGACGTCTTCAGACGATAGCGATTGTAGTAGTGTACGCGCTCCCTTTCGTTTACGTATGTTTGATTTGATCGGCCGAGTTTGGCCGAAGACGCCCAAAGATCGGCCGATAACGGTTTTGGTGTGCGCCTACCGTAAGCCATATTTGTAACGGCCTCTCATTATATTTTAATCAACATACACCTGAAACTGACAAATTGCATAACACATGAAAAAATTTGTATATCGCGGGCTTCCTTGGTGCTTCCACCATAAGTCGTTATGGTAACCCCACTGTTGTGACGGATTCTGTTCCTATCCAGGCATGGAGCTGGCGCCTTCATCCGCTACGCGGGCATCATGTCCTTCGTGATCGACTTCCTGGCTAACTACGGCAACTTGAGCGATAGGACCAAGCCGAAGCCGATGGTCACGCTCACCAGCATTGAGGTAAGCAAATCATGTACACTTCTTTCGCAGTTATTTTGAGACGAATACGTCTTTAAAATTGCTTCCTATTGGAGCCTTAGGTTAAGTGGTTGGAGAAGGTCGTAAATGAAATTACAGTGTCTAGCATAAAGTCTATTGATGATAACTAGGAGGAATAGTTACATTGACATTGATTACATTATCTTAATGGCACACAAGTTATTGCTAGGGCGCCGCGAGGACGAATGCCCGCTGGACTGTATGCGCGGGGAACATTGCATTTAGCATCATGAGCATTATTGTTACCGTCCTGTAGTTCCTACACTTTAGGTAATTCAAAAACTAATGAAAACAAAATCGGGGTATACAGTTAGGTGTTTTTCCTCTCTTCTTGAATCACTGTCAAAACCACGGTGATCCTTAGAGCCGGACTCCACGAAACGGAGAAGAGAGGAGATTTGTGTTGTAAACCGCCATTAAAATTTCGTTATTTACACTTCGTCTTCGCTTAGCTTTAGTGGAAACGGTTGAGTACAGAAAAGAGGATTCCTGTAAATGTTTAGGCCAGCGGAGACGGGAAGAGACGAGAGTAGCGGTGAGCGGTGTGCTGTGAGCGGTGTGCTATGTGCGGCTTACCAATTTATGCATCACTTCTCCTCTCCGCTTGGCATTCTCCCCACAGCTTCGGTAGAAACACCCTAGCTTTTACCCATTTTATTCTCCTTCTTCTCCGTCACCTCGTTTCCAGTCATATCATCCTTCACACAGTCTATCCATCGTGGTACGAACGCCATACTCAAAACTTCCCTCACGACTTTCCTCCGCATCGCATGCCCACACTACGACAACCTATACCACACAATTTTCCATTAATACTATGCTGGGAAAAATAGGTAAGCTAGTTTAAAAGTCAGAAGGCGACGCAGTAGACCTAGCAGGAGATGGCGGGACGAGCTGGACAGAACCAACGATCAGTGGTCCACATTGGCTCTGGATCGAAGGATTTGGAAGTCATGGGGAGAGGCATTTGCCCACCAGATACAGAGGCTAACAGTAACTAAACAAATGAATTTTACTCCTCAGATAGTTCAAAAGGAGCCTCTACTCCGCGCTCCATCCTACGGCTTGGACCTCAAGGCGCTGAAGATACACTGCCACAGCGAGTGGGACAGTCTGCACATCAACTCGCTCATTGAAAAGAAGATGCATGAGGTAACATTATCATCTGCCAACTATGTTTGTGGTCGGCTTCCAGTCTGACTGGATACTGCTGTATACCAGTATGAGTTGCTCTTGCAGATAAATTTGGTTGCGTGATCCAGGATTTTGAGTGATGGTGATTAGGTATTCAGGGTGGCGGCGGCAATGCGACAGTAAACTAAACTGGCATATAGCTTTGCCTTTATCTGTGTATACCTTTGTAAAAAAAATGTGTTTAGCGCCTAAACCATCGATTCGTTATTACGGCCTGTAAACTAGATACATTTTGTGCGATCTATACATAAAAAAAAATACTGATGCTACATCCGTGTTAGATAGCTTGTTTATTTTTTTTCTCTTATTTTTCATTCATCTGACATCAAGAGAATATGATAAACGCAATTAACCCCTTCATAAAAAGCAATGAAGGAGTTTTGCTTTTATCTTATTCTCTTGCTGTTCCTGTCAGATGAATCTTATTCTCTGGACATATTATTAATAATTTTAGCCCTAAAACGGATTGAAATTTTTAAAAATGCGTCCATAAATTGCATAGTTTAGTTTGTGGTGTTGTAGCTTCGCCTCGGATTAATTAAACCCCTTCACTTCTGTATAGTGGCGGTACTTTCATACAAGCCTAGAAGCTTGGCTTGCCCTTATAACCTACTATTCTTCATGATGCTAATGTTACTGAACAGTCTGCTTGCCTTATGGGCTTGCCGTATATTTGGGCCCTGGGGCTGTAGTAATTTATTTTTATTTATTTATTTATTAGTAATTAATCGTGTCCTCCTGATTTCAGGGTAAGTATCCAGTGGCGTCGCTGAGCGCGGTCAGTCTGGCCACGTCACGCGCCAACTCCAAGAAGAAAGTTGGCGAGTTCTACCACTTCAAGCCCACTAAAGATGTAAGTTTTCATGGAAGCCTGTTCCAACTCTATTGGGACCGGCTTCCAGTCTAACTGGTTGCAGCTGAATACCAGTAATAATTGATGGTAACCTATCTTGAGCTAGTAATGCCTGTTTTCACTGTTACTTTATTTCATTAGAATTATGATCCTGATAGGTATTGACCACGTTCGTATTATTGACCATTATCATTCTCCTCCTCTTATCCCAATTTATATAGTGGATTACAGAAGCAAATAGACGACATGGACTCGGTATCGGAACGTCCTATTTGCAAAAATGATGCTTTACCGAAATTTCGTAGCAAATCGTCCTATGAGTAAATGGTCCTGCAAAAAAAGTTTAAAATAATTTCTCTTTCGGAAGTCAGTGGCAAAAAATCAATGAAAAAAACAAAGTCACCGACTTTCGATAGTCAAGTTATTTTAGACTTTTTTGCAATTGATTCGCTAAGTAGAAGAAGGTACCTGCATACTTTTGTGCAAGTAACTGGTATGCTAGCTATTTGACTTTTGTGCAAGTAACTGGCATGCGTGCTACTTGACTTTTGTGCAAGTAACTGGCATGCACTTGACTCATCATGTTCACTCTCCGCCCTGCAGCAATTCCAAGATCTCCCAGTAAAGCCGGAGGCCCCGCCGCAGATGACAAACGAGCAGATCATGACCTACCGTGGAGAGAACTTCTTCCTCTATGCACCCAAAGTGGATGCGCACATGTTTGGAAGGTAAGGAGTTGAAGAGTTAAATTGGTAACATGATAGCAATCTCTTCAGGTTTAGGCAGAGGTATATCTAATGGTATACTTGCATTTCGCTAGTTATGTTTTTTCGCTAGTTAACCGGGCACAAGTTCAGACTCCGTGGCTGCTACTGAGAAATTCCTGGTCGGAAAGCCCAATAACACTTTGCCCGACGAAAACTCAATGTAACGCACTCAAAGCATTGCACTGAAGGATCCATTGAATAGTACAGTGAAGTCCGTTTAGTACGACTTCGCATATAACAATCAACCGTTTTTAGCGACGTAATATAGGCATATGTTTGGTTTTAATAAGAGCCGCTATGAAAGAACATCCGTTTATTACGACTTCGCTTACAACGGCCGATCGCTTTTAACGACGGCATTTAAAACATAATTGTCCGGTTACAACGACGAGCGTTGACGAAATCGTAGGTTACAAGAAGCTATCTCCGCCCCGCACATCGCTTAGTGAAATGCGACTGTTTTTTTTACGGCAGTACTTAATTTTCGTTGTTAGTTAGGTATATACACACATCAAAAGTGTCTAGGGATCAAGCATTTTTATGCGGATTTCTTGAGATTGAGATGTGGCTTTGTAATAAATTTATGATTTTATAAATTTATATGGATCCTTTTTGGTGCATTTCATAATTTGAATCAGGAACTGTGAATCAAATTCGAGTAAAAGATGAAAATCAGCTGTCAATATTTTCCCTATAAAAACATACAACGCATTGAAGACATTATTAGTGCTACTGTTTCCCTACTACTGATTAAAACCAACGTTATTATGGAGCGGCGACGTCATTTAAGCAGGGAAGAAATGCTCAGAGCCGTGGGAATGATAGAAGCTGGTTCCCGGCAACGTACTGTGGCTTTAGCTCTGAATACAAGTCAGAGTGTTATCAGTCGACTTTGGACACGTTACCGAAGCACTGGTACCGTGGCTGAGCGCCATGGAGGACGGTATCGCTGCACCACACGGAGACAAGACCGATACATTCAAATCTTAACTCGAAGAGCTCCAACAATAACCGCCATGATGTTAGCCGTGAGGCTTCATCACTCTTCAGGGAACTTAATTAGCGACCAAACAGTCAGAAACCGCTTGCATGAAGTGAACCTTCATTCCCGAAAACCGCTACGGGTACCACCTATAGCAATGCACAATCGTAGGATTCGATATCAATGGGCTCTTGAACACAGAAATTGGGCAGAAGAACAATGGCGTTTCGTGTGCTTTTCTGATGAGTCTCGTTTTGGTATGAGACCGGATACAAGACACTGGAGAACCCCTGGACGCCAACAGCGATTAAAATCCTGCCAGGAAGTCCATCCTTATAGTGGTGGAACCATCATGGTATGGGCGGGTATTTGGATCGGCGGAAGAACTGAGTTGATTTGGATCAGAGGCAACCTCAACGCTCAAATTTATGCTGAGACGATTGTATCAGACGTCATCGTTCCTCTACAAGTGCAAATCGGTCCCTTATTTCAGTTAATGCATGATAATGCACGACCGCACACCGCAAGAGTTGTAAGACAGACTCTCGCCGCAGCTAACATCAATGTCCTGCCCTGGCCTGCTCAGTCGCCAGACTTGAACCCGATTGAGCATGCATGGGATATGCTACAGAGAAGAGCTCTGCCGAATATGGAGGGTATCCAGTCGCAAGAAGACCTTTTTTTGTTGTTGCAACGAACATGGGCGGCCATTCCACAGCGTGATTTGGATGAACTCATTTTGAGTATGCCAAACCGATGTTCTTGTGTTGTTAGTGTTCGCGGTAGAAACACGGATTATTAATTGTTTAAGTTACCCAATAAAATTTTAAAGAAAACTGTTATTTCAGTCTTTTTTTCGAACTTTAATGTTAGTGGTTCAAATGTCAAAAATCCCTTTATTAGAAAATGGCAAATTTCTTTATTAATGCAAAGGTGACTTGGTTTATCGTTACTGTGACAAACGAAAACACTTTATTTGATGAATCCTTAAAGAAAATTTTAATTAATATCAATCAGGAGAAAAGTTATTGCAAAAATATATGTTGATCCCTAGACACTTTTGATGTGTGTATATTATACAAGTAGATTATAAAGACCGGTTCATTATGTTCGTAGTATGTTGATTATTGAAATTAATATTACTTACATTTCTTTTCATTCATAGTTATGTACATACATACGTATGTGAAATAAATAAATATTTGTGCTTAGATATTTTCTTTTTATTTGCTAATCACATACATATTAATACATAAGTACATACATTAATATGTTATTAATAAAAAATGTCTGTTTGTTTAGTACGGCGTCCTTTTGTACGACGTAATATCACCGGTCCCTTGGCCGTCGTTATAACCGGATTCTACTGTACTAGTAGTGGAGGTATTTAAAGTAAAGTTACAACATTAAAACTTGTATTTTAAAAAACGGTTGTGAAAAAGTTAAAATTTTGAACTTCAATATCTCCGTAACTAGAAAGTTTCCAGGTATGGTCCAGAACAAAACAAAAATACCGCAAAGACTGGGAGTACAAGTGCCTTGGGGCTTTGTTAAGGGTATTTATACACCCATTATAATTATGTCGTTTTATTCACCCTCAGAGACGACATGATACCTCTTCCCAAGGAGGAACCAGTGATGCACAGTCCGGTGGACCTGGCAGACAACAACTATCACTCGCAGTACAAGCACGTGGATGCCGACAAGTGGATCCTCAGGGGGACGCGGCATATGGCTAGTTATAGGTGAGCATCATTCTCTTGCCCTTATCCCAATATATTTGAGGTCGATGCAGCATGTCTTCTTCTTCCATACTTCTCTATTACTTGTCATCTCATCAGAAACCTCTTTTGTTGCCATATCCTTCACACAGTCCATCCATCGTTTCCTTGGTCATTCTCTTCTCTTATAGCCTATCCACATTCATACTCAAAACTTATCTCACGACATCATCATCATCATTCTCTTGCCCTTATCCCAATACATTTGGGGTCGGCGCAGTACGTCTTCTTCTTCCATATCTCTCTATTACTTGTCATCTCATGAGATACCTCCTTTCTCGCCATATCATTTTTCACACAGTCATCGTTTCTTTGGTCTTCCTCTACCCCTATATCCATCCATCTTATCTCACGACATTTCCCTCATTCATTCGCATCACATGCCCATACCAATCGATTACCAGTCTTCGGCACCATTTTCAGACTTCAGGTAACCATGCATATTCATCATCATCATTTCAGCCCAAAAGACGTCCACTGCTGGACACAGGCCTCCCCCAAGTGTCGCCACATTTACATTTTGGGGGTTTTGCCATAATCGCCACGCTTGGCAGGCGGGTTGGCGATCGCAGTACGGTTGTTACAAAAGCACAGAGAACGCTGCGGCCCATTCTCTGGGAAGTCCCTTATTCGCCTCTTACGACACCCACGGGAAGATATGGGATGGTGCTATTCTTTACGTCCGACACCATATAGAGAATGCATATTAATTATTTAATTTTATAAAAAAAAAAAAACTGTTTGTTAGTTCAAAATAAACTAACTTAAACTTTCCAACTTTTGATGTGAACCATCAAGATGTGGGACAATGCTGCAGTAAACTCGACTCTAATGCCGAGACGGGTGTTGCGCCCTTACGCCTATGCTACGTGAAATCAACCTTATCCCATTAAAATAAAGTTTGTTTTGGATTGATTGTTGATCTTGTTTTGTTTTTGAAAGTTACATTTTCAAATTTTGTTTTCTTTGTTTTATTCCTTTTTCATAATAGGTTTTCTATTAATAATTAATTATATTTAAAAAATAGATGTTTCACTTCTGCCGGGCGTCCCATGCCGGCCAACGCTTTTATTTACTGAAAGTCAGTCATTACTTGCCAAAAAGGAGGCCCTCGACACATCCCTTTTTGTGGAGTGAAGTTTAAATATGAACTTATATTCACAATGTTATCACGTTACCACCTGGCAGGTACCAGCTGTTCAAGACATTCACAGCCATCCCCTGTTGCGTGGCAGCTCTGGGCATGCTGCAGCGGTACCGCGCGCGCGCCTGGAACGAAGATATGTTTGATGAGACCCTGGATGTTGGCTGGAACATGTTCCGGGTAAGTGTCGTAAGCTGGGCAAGGGCAGCGAGCAGTGGTCCACATTGGCCCTGGATCGAAACAATTGGAGGTCATGGGGAGAGGTCTTTGCCCAGCAGTGGGAAGACGCAGGCCATCAGTATCAGTATCGTAATTTTGTGTACACCACACTGCGCTCCTAAACTCAAATTGGTGACGTTGCTCATAAAGCTGGGACTGGACAGACCATGTCTGCCGGATGCAAAGCTGTGGGCTCGCATATCACCAAACTGGAGCCCTTAGACAGCTAGACGGGGTCGCGGCCGACCGAAGAGAAGATGGCGGGACGCCTTGTATGGTTTTCTCGTTAAATGGTGAAAAGAGGCGCAATATCGAGAGAAGTGGAAGGAGTGAGGGCGGCCTTTGCCCAGGAGTGCGACAGTTCAGGACAACACAAAAAGAGGCTTTACATCATCGTCATGAACCAAAGCCTGAATTCACCGACTGCTGGGTATAGACCTCCTAAATTCACCGACTGCTGGGTATTGACCACTCTTTTTTGTGACAGTCTTCAGGTTCTTCTGCCAGCCTCATCGAGGATATTCCCCCCAAATCAACAAAGTTGTCTACCAATGTCGCTGCCGGAATACCAAAACTAGTTGCAGTTTCTGACCATGTTGGTCCAGCAAACACGGTGTATCTACTTCCAAATAATTATTAGATCTATCTGTCATGTTCACGTGTGCATGCGCAGGAGTCGTTGCTGGAGCGCGGCGGACCAGTGCGGCGGCTGGTTCTCGGGGAGCTCAAGGATACCTTCTCGATAAGAGACCGCGAGTACAAGCACAAGGTACGTGGGACTACATTCTTACAGCCTTTCCTTTTTAATGATGTTGTTTGCTATTTGCTTTGCCGCGGAAGACCATACGATGACGTACCTGTTCAATAGCATATTATCGTAAGATAAACAGCGTAGCAAAGCATAGCATAAGACCCGGACTCCATTAAAACGGAGACGATGGGAGCGTTGCGGAGATGTGTAAGATTCAAATAATCTCGGGAGAGACGAGAGACGTATTCGCTCGTCTCTTAGTGGAGACGAGGGAAAGAACAAAAAGCTGCACAGCGTATATTTACAAACAATAGAATAGAGACTACAGGGGTATGAAGTACAGAGTGTAAGGCCTTCAATACTTCATAGAAAAGTGAGGATCCTCCGACCAGACTGGTGTTGTTTGATGCCTACTACCAGACAGTTGCTTTCAGGTTTTCCTATAAATAGTCCTAATTCGCGGATAACTATGATATCCGCGATTGTTAGCTGTTGATATGCGTCATAGATGGCGTTGTAGTAAATTTTGAGCTGTTGCTGAAGTACTTTTCGTAGAGTCGCTACAGAGTAAATAAAACAGAATTTTTCCTTCACTCATGGTGAGTTTTCGCCATCATTTCTTGTTGTAGGTGCGCGGTATCGCAGTCTGGGGCAAGCTGGTGACGAGCAATCCCAAGGTATATGACCTGTGCCGAGGGATTGAGCACTTCTTCAGGGAGTCGGATTCAGGAATTCTGCAAGTAAGTGGAACAGCTTCATGTCAGCCGTGTATTTCCCCATATTTCACCTGTGATGTTCATAAGGGGCAATGAATAATTAATGGCTTTAAGTAATGCTGGCTGCCGTGTCCGGCCCATAAAGTGGTGGTGAGATGATCTGGACGCGTACCGTGAGGGCTGGTTTGAGGAGGCACGGGAAAAGAGCTCATAGAAGGAATTGGGGGAGGCCTTTTCCCAGCAGTGGGACTGTACAAGAAAAGGTGGTAGAAAGTGAGTTCGATCCTCTTCTAGGGTATAGGTTAGGTTAGGTTAGCGGGGCTGTTTCCGCACTAAGCCTCTTTATTGGGCCATTGTACGTATAGAAATTAATTATTATTATTTAATTTTTCTAGGGTTTAAATCTAAAATTAGTAATCATCACGTCCACATTGATTTTCCGTTGAGAATTTATAAGTGGCAGGCCCGAGTCTTGGTTTTTCCCTACGGCAGTTCATACAAACTTTCAAGTCGTTATTTTCCGAAATGACTGAACAGATTTTCATGAAACTTCCTACTCATAAGCAGTATACATAGGTCTAAAAAATTACTAAAACACATTTTAGAAAAAAAATGTTACAGCTAAATAAGACCAATTTTTAATTATCTATAGAAACAGAAATTTCCAATTATCTTCATTTTTAAAAGACATTACGAAAATGTTTTTAGTAACTTTTTAGATCTTTGTATACTGCTTATGCGTATATGTATAAACGCTCTTAAATCTCTGAAGGATTAGGCAGTGGTGTACCTATATAGTAAACGCACGTTTCGCCAGTTTAAGTCCCACGTAATAGGGGACGAGCCTATTGGCGTACAGTGGGTACAAATCTAGACTCCGTGGTTGCTACTGAGAAAGACTATAAGAAAACTCCGAACGCGCGTCAACTATTCCATCATCATCGTCTGCTTGCATTCCCCAACTATGTTGGGGTCGGCTTCCAGTCTAACCGGATGCAGCTGAATACCAGTATTTTACATGGAGCGACTGCCTATCAGACCTCCACAACCCAGCTAGTACTGGGTAATCCGAAACTTGTTGTTAGACTTTCGGGCCACTACCTGTAACGACTGTCAAAGATGTACAAATCAGTCTTGGGTCAACTATTTTAATTTAAACCATGTACCCCGCAGGTGCCCGGTGAGTACGAGACGGCAATCTGGTACGAAGGTGGCAAGTACTACTTGTACCACCCCTGGCCAGCTGACAAATATGGAAATAGAGTAAGATGCATTCATTTCTATATTAACAATATTGTAGCTAAGTGAGATTGCTACGGGGGATGTGTGGTGTTACTCAAATGGATAAAAAAAGAAATGCTCGAGTACATAAGAGAAGAGGAAGTCCTAAAGTGGCGCCGGTGAGGAGGAGGAATGAGGAAACTGTTGAGTGTTAATGTAAATGGCTATAAGAGTAGAAGACCAAAGAAACGATGTGTGGACTGTGTGAAAGATGATATGGCAAGAAAGGAGGTGACAGAAGAAATGTCAAGTAATAGCGATTTGTGGAAGAAGAAGACATGCTGCGCCGAATTTGGGATAATGGCAAGATAATGATGATTGTACAGTCACGACAATGACATGTATGTTACCGGCAAACTATATAATCCGGTATTCTATATAATACCGAAGGTAAGGTAAAGTATATTAATCAATCTATATATACCTACTAATAATAAAGCTGAAGACTTTGTTTGCTTGAATGCGCTAATCTCAGGAATTACTGGACTGGACCGATTTGAAAACTTCTTTCAATGTTAAGTAGCCCATTTATCGAGGAAGGCTATAGGCTATATATCATCACGCTACGACCAATAGGAGCGGAGCAGCAATGAAAAATGTTGCGAAAACGGGTAAAAGTGACGCAGACGAAGTTGCGCGAGACAAATAATGGACAATAATATTCATAATATTTAGTACATTGCCTAGACGCCCTAGGTATTTTCTATACAATACCTAGGTTTATACAGAATATCTGAATTATGCACATTGCCGGTAACCCATACACTTAAAAAACATAAAAAGAGAATTTCTCGTGAAATAACGGTTTCTTCTTTGAGATTAGACCTCATCATTCATCATCATCATCATTTCAGCCGAAAGACGTCTACTGCTGGACATAGGCCTCCCCCAAGTTTCGCCACATTGACATGACATGGGGGGTACCATAATCACCACTCTTGGCAGGCTGGTTAGCGATCGCAGTACCGATGTCACAAAAGCAGAGAGAACGCTGCTGCCCATTCTCTGGCAAGTCCCTTAGTCGGCTCTTACGACACCCACGGGAAGATATGGGATGGTGCTATTCTTTACGTCCGACACCATACAGAGCAGATTACATAATTATATAGCTTCAAAAACACTATGTACATAGTGTTTTTGAAGCCATATAATTATGAAATAGGTCTAGTACATAAAAACGTGAAACGTCAACTTTGTAACCCTCACCAGGTTGGTCTACAAGATGGGGGCAAAGGCTGCGTGGTGTACTTCACCCGCGTGGCTCGTCTCTGCGATTATTTCATGGATAACGTTTCTAATATGAAGAATAAGCCCTTCAGCATCAGCGATGTCCAGGTTACCATGCTGAGCAAGGACATGCCGGAGCCTGTTAATAAGATGAAACGTTAGTCATTATTATAGATCGGAGTAGGTAGATTGAATTCGGGTCATTAATCCGAAACGTTTATATTAATGTAGACATTCCTCCGGAATTGGTTGATTTAATTGAAATTTAAGTGCAAAAATTTATAAAAAGTTGTGGCCATAAAAAGGCAGGGAAATAAAAATAATTATTAATGCCTCGATCGGAATTCGATTGTTTTTATTATTCAAAACAGATAAATAATAAATTAATTTAGTTTTGATACCTTCCTTTAAATTTTGAATTGAGTAGTAATAATATCACTACCAACATTAACAATATTTAATTGAATCCGGAAATACCGGAATTACTTTCCGGAAAAATTGCTTATCCATTTTATTCTTTCTGTGTGCATTTGTGATACAAGTACCAAAAATCAATCTACCTACTCCGATCACTGATCATATCATGAGCAGTATTTCAGCTGACAAATGTCTCATACTTGACATGGATTCAAGGCGATGCCACATCGTTATGTTCACTTCTTTTCGCAACCAGTGGACTACTAGGCCTTGAAAGTCAGAATCGAATATTCTTTATTATGTTACATGGAGGACCTCGTGGCAAAATAATAATAGCCACACGGGTCAATCTTTATTGTTAAGCCGCGCTTGCAGAAGTTGTGCGTGGATGGGTGATTATAATTACATACCGAGTTTCCTCCGTGCCTCGGAAAGCACGTTAAGCCGTTGGTCCCCGCTGTCATTTGTAGATCTTTGGCAGTCCTTACGAGTAGTCAGAAGCCAAAACTCTGACATCCAGTCTTACCAAGAGATATCGTATTATTGGCCTAAGATCCCGCCATACAAGGACCTTCACCGAGCTGGTTATTGGATGAAACTTATTTTATATTAAATTTAATATGCCAATAAATATATTGCATATGGGTTGTCTAAAAAATTTCAGTCCAGGATATGATTGAAAAAATTTTTTTGAACATAAATTTTTGAAACGTTTCACCGGTTTGGTTAATTAACAAATTCCATATAAATCGAAAGTGTAAAGCCCATAAAATATGCAAACGTTAGGTTGCCTTTTTTAATTCATTAACCAGACCGGTGCAAGTTACTAGTATCGATTTACTTGTTTATACCTGCCTACCCGAGAGTTGTGACGGGAAAAGAAAAGGCAACCTAACGTTTGCATATACTATTGGCTTTATACTTTCGATTGGTATGGAATTTGTCTATTAACCAAACCGGTGAAAAGTTAAAAAAAAAAAAAAAAAAATGTCCTGACTGAAATTTTTTAGGCAACCCATATGCAATATATTTATTGACATATTAAATTTAATGTAAAATAAGTTTCATCCAATAACCAGCTCGGTGAAGGTCGTTATATAGCGGGATCCTATACTATATCCAGTTACTGGGTGGTGGAGGTCGGATAGGCAGTCGCTTCATTTAAAAGACTGGTACTCACCATTCATCATCATTTCAGCCCAAAAGACGTCCACTGCTGGACATAGGCCTCCCCCAAGTGTCGCAACATTGACATTTTGGGGGGTTTTGCCATAATCGCCACGCTTGGCAGACGGGTTGGCGATCGCAGTACGGTTGTTACAATAGCACAGAGAACGCTGCTGCCCATTCTCTGGCAAATCCCTTAGTCGCCTCTTACGACACCCTCGGGAAGATAAGGGATGGTGCTATTCTTTACGTCCGACGCCATACAGAACGACTGGTACTCAGCTGCATTCATTGATCATCATTGAGTCAACACCTCCTGAAGATGCCTCGTGGAGGGGCGTAACACGTGTCAAGTATAGGTTTGGGTGCATAGATTGCTAATTATTATTGATTTTCCTACATGTGCATATTTTTGCGGTTGGTGGAACGGTGTCGCATTTTGCATATAGCCAAACCTGGATCTGTTTCGCGGAATTAAAGCTAAATATTTTGCTTAATATTAATTAGTGTTTATACTGTTTTCGGTCGGCTTCGATACTGTCACAATTTATTTAAACTTGAGCGAACCCGTCGGCTTCGCCTCGGTTTGAACTTGCTAGCAATTGTGTAAATGCTATAAAGCCGAACGCAAAATACACGCTTGGACGTGGAATTGCGGACAACAGACACCCCGTACACAATAGAAATTCTCCAAAGCTCATTTTACAGCGTTTTTTCAACTGTGACCTTGCAGCGATAGCCCCCGGCCGCTGGATAGTCCGAGGCAGTTTCCACGAAGCCGACACCCGCTTCCCAGAGGAGCATCGCGGGCGACAGGGCACACCCACCGCCATCACCGCGCTCGCCATGGCCACAGTTGTGGACCCCAATGTGTGGACTGCAGACGACGTGGACGAGGTCAGATGTATCACCATTCTTTATATGTAATAGATGGAAAGGACGCCAACACGATTACGGCTACTACGTGTTCAGTACAACATTTTGAGCTCCGCTACATAAAAAATATTCATCGGTTTAATAAAAACCGGCCAAGTGCGAGTCGGACTCGCGCACGAAGGGTTCCGTATAAATACTAGTAAGTTTTTATAAAAACGAGCAAAAAAAACACTTTTTTTTATGGGAGCCCCTTTAAATATTTATTTTATTCTGTTTTTAGTATTTGTTGTTAAAGCGGCAACAGAAATACATATAATCTGTAAAAATTTCAACTGGCTAACTATCACGGCTAATGAGATACAGCCTGGTGACAGACGGACGGACGGACGGGCAGCGAAGTCTCAGTAATAGGGTCCCGTTTGGTACGGAACCATAAGAAAGGCCGCTACAAAAGTTCAGGACCTACACTTGAAATAAATGATTTTGATTGATTTTATTGAACAATGTCAAAATGCTACACACTGCTGAACAGCTGATGAAAAATTCCTATGCAGGGCCCAGAATGGTGTACTGAATAACGTGGTAATAGTTTTCGCGGCGTTATCCGTTCCACCCTGCTTACCCACTGAATGCTAAGTGGTCTTTGAGGTTTCATCTGTGTGGCTTTCTTCAAGATACCATGTCAGCCAACCTTCGTCATGGTATACAAAATGATCTGATCCCTAATATACAAACCAGTCGGTTTCGCTGTATTTTTCTCGAAGGTATATTCAATGGTGTATACCTATAGTAAATTTCGTCTGTTATGTTTACGTCTGTGTAATAGGGTTGCCCCCTATAAACGTAACTGGCAAAATGTGGGTGTTGCCATTTGTCTAAACTAATATTATAAAGAGGAAAGATTTGATTGTTTGTTTGTTTGTTTGCATTTAATAGGATCCGAAACTACTGGTCCGTTTTGAAAAATTCTTTCAGTGTTTGATAGCCCATTTATCGAGGAAGGCTATAGGCTATATATCACCACGATACGACCAATGGGAGTGGAACAGCAATGAAAAATGTTGCAAAAAGGGCGAAAATGTGACGTAAACGAAGTTGCGCCGGTCAGCTAGTATTTTCAAAAATTGAATGAAAGAAAGAAAACATGTTTATTTGGCATGTGCCACAAGTGCACACAATATAACAAAAAAAAAAACTAATAAAAAAAAGATAATATTGTCTCTCACGGCGGCTGCGCCAATTAGACTCAGTAGCCGAGCAGTTCTCGCCGACATTGGTTTTCAACTGGTCACGAATCTACTCCGGGCTACTACTACTAACACTATCCATGGCAAAACCCAATAACACATTACCTGACCTGTGAATCGAACCCAGACCTTCATGCTTAGCAGTTGTACTTACGACACATTCACAACCAACCAACCACCTCGCTAATATATAAAACTTTGCTTGCAGACCTTGATCCGCGGCGACGTACTGTACCAGAACACGATGGAACACTTGGAGAAGATGGGCATCAGCATGGACCAGCCGCCGGCAGGTGAAGAGGGCAACGAGGAGGAGATCCAAAGTGGTGAGGAGTCAGCCACTGGGACCTTGGCAGCGGCTGATGTACTGACCAGGTACTGCTTCATCAGCTTTGCCGATTTCACCTGGAGTCTCTGTACTTCTTATCGGGATGCTACCAAACACCCAGCGGAGATTGTAACTCCATCTAGCCTGAGGGTGTTACGTTAAGAAAGAAATTCAAAATTTCTTCAAAGTGTTTTCAATTTGGAGGTCAGTGTTAATTTTTTCATGATATAGTCAATCAATGACCAAAAAATTGCAAAAAACTTAACATATTTATTCGCGGCTTCCACTAAAGAGTACCCACAAACAATCTACGTCAAACTCCAAGGCCAAAGCGAGTTTTTGAGTGAGGAAGGACGCTACTGGCTTTTCTCCCCAAGAAAGGCCAGTAACGTCTTGGTGTTCCTGACGATCTCTCGGAGAGTATCTGGGTTACCGAAGTAACTCATTATTTATTCAAATTGGCTGCAGAGACAGCATTTTTTAAATGCTGCAGGTCCCCGAAACGGCCGCCTTTCAACACTTCTAATTAACTAGGGAAAATAAGTGTAGGAATTGCCTCGTCAGATGTGGTCCTCGGTTCGATGGGAAGTTTAAATTGTGTTACATTAAAGAGATTATGATGATTGATATTTCTGTTCGTCGCAGGTTCAAAGTGTCGGACTATGACTGTATCGAGACGGAGGTCGGGGACAGCACTTTCACTGGTAAGCTAACATTTAAACATACATGCCGCAACTACACCTGGGCGGTTACTATAATGTCTGAAAGCAGTATTGTTTTAATGTATTTCCAGTTTTTGAAAGAGACAGAGTTATAGAGAACGTTTAGTGCCATCTACTATAGTTACAGCACGGATGACAAAATTTGTGTCACTTGTTTAATCTAGTCTTTTTGTATAGACTCTTTGTTTTATTTACCGATTGTTTGTAAATATGTGGACATTGTAGGCCTTATAGATTCCTAGATCTTTGGATTTTTTTTATCTTGTTCTACGTTTTGTATTTAGCAACGACTTATTGTCAGGCGTACGATGTCCTCCCATACTTAAATATACTAACGATGTAGCATGGAAATATTGTAAAACCAAATGATTTGAAAAGAGTCACCATGGAGTTTCTTGCCGGTTCTTCTCCATAGGAAACGACCAACCCGAACCGAGCACCTTTAGTCGACGTTTTATAAGTGCCCGTGTCGGCCTGTGTAAAATAAAAATATTTTGATTTTGGATTGACCTCTTTCCCACCCTGTAATAAGATTAAAACAAAACTGCATTAAGACGTCATGTTAGGCTAACTGGTCGATAGCCCGTATTCAGCTGCTCGAATAACTACACGAATTCGGGCACCCGATGGATTAAAACAATACTGCATTAAGACGTCATGTTAAGCCAACTGGTCGATATCCTGTATTCGGGTGCTCGAATAACTACACGAATTCGGGCACCCGATGGATTAAAACAATACTTCATTAAGACGTCATGTTAAGCCAACTGGTCGATAGCCAATATTCGGGTGCTCAAATAACTACGCGAACTCGGACACCAGCTGCATTCATTACACTATGAACAAGTCAATGGTCAAGAGAAGTCCACTCAAATCTGAGCATAGTCATAGATTTATCAGCATAGTCTTCATGTCCTGTGCTACAAAAGTAGATATTATAGCAAGTGAAAAAAGGGATTAAGTTGGATCCAGAGAACAGCAAAGGATTCTAGAGTAGAATCCTGAGCGTTGCTAGGGCTTCTAGTCAATCTAGTGCGGACCGAGGGATGTAAGGACTGTTTTTTTTTTAAACGAGTTTGTTTAACTGTTTAATTTTTACGATTGACTGCGAGAAAATAAATTATAGTCGTACAGTCCATTTTATTATAGATTTATTTTATACACATGCGAAAAAAAAAGTATGAAATTATACTGATGACAGACATTTTTAAATAATGTAGGAATATTTACGGCAACCAAAATTTTATTTTTTTAAAAAGGTTCGATTTAACTGGAAGTCATGGGGAGACGCCTAGAGGCCTTTGCCCAACAGTGGGGTGATGCATAATAACAATATCAGGATCAGTAAAAAGGTATTTATTTTATGTACAAAACTCTTATATAATTCGTGCTTCTTCCTAAATTAAAATGTTTTTATTCACAAAGAATTTATTCACTGTTATCGATGAATCAAATGCCCTTTTCGAAGTGGCAACGGTAAAAACCTTTGTATCTTTCTTTCCTCCTACCAGGCTCTTTGAACCCGGAAGCCGACCCCGACGCCCCGCACCTGAAGCCAGTCCTGAAGCAGTTCTTCAAGGAGCACACTCACGGCGTGTTCACCGCAAGAGGGGCGTCCATGGCCATATGGAAGCATGATGGACACTTCTACCTCTTTGATCCTCATGGCTGCGATGAGAATGGTGAGTTGACTTACATTCTTATTTTTACGAAGGTAAAGTAAGTGTTACTTTACGAAGGTGTAGTAGACCGCTTAAGCAACTTTGCTGTCCTCAACTTGACATTCATTAAGATTGCGAAAATCCCAGGGGGAAGAATCACTATGTAGCTTAACACGTTGACACTTCATGTACCTACCATATTTGATGCAATATGACAGCTAGTCATTCGTATACCTAGATGGTATTAAAAGTTCCAGAATAATTAATTTCACTACACCAAGATAAAATTCCGGACTTGTCCGTAAAAGTCCGGACGTACCGCAGCACTAGTTTAGCAGTAGGTACATCTTAGACATGAAACACTTCACCCCCACCACCCCCCAGGCCTGCCGTCCAGCGAGCCCCGCGCGTCCGCGTGCATGGTGCGCATCAAGGGCTCCGTCAACCAGCTGGCTGATGTGCTGCTCAGCAACCTGTCTCCTGGCAGCGACGACAGCTTCAACATCTCACCTGTCTCCATCACGGCTACCAAGCTGAACCCTGAGATTGGGGCGCCCGAGACTAAGCTGGAGGTGAGAAAAAAGTGTGGGATATCGTATTACCCAGTACTAACTGGGGTGTGGAGGTCAGATAACCAGTCGCTCGTGTAGGAGCTCTTGGCTAAAAATTAAATGCCTCACGTATCAATCTTCAGGTTAAGCCGTGCTTGCCTTGCTTGGTCTGTGGATGGGTGACCACCCATTTACCGAGTTTCCTCCTTGCCTCGGAAAGCGCCTTAAACTGTTGATCCCGGCTGTCATTTGTAGATTGGTTTGACACCTTGGTTAGACTGGTTGTCAGATATTACCGCCACTAACTGTATTACATACGGGACCGAAACGTGGTCGCTCACAATGGGCCTCATCAGAAGGCTCAAAGTCACCCAAAGGGCAATGGAGAGAGCTATGCTCGGAGTTTCTTTGCGTGATCAAATCAGACATGAGGACATCCGCAAGAGAACCAAGGTCACCGACGTAGCCCGAAGAATTGCCAAACTTAAGTGGCAGTGGGCAGGGCACATTGCTCGCAGAACAGATGGCCGATGGGGCCGAAAAGTTCTGGAATGGCGACCGCGAACCGGGAGACGGTGCGTTGGAAGGCCTCCCACTAGGTGGACCGATGACCTGGTGAAGGTTTCAGGGATCCGCTGGATGCGAGTCGCACGGGACCGGACAATGTAGCGACACTTGGGGGAGGCCTATGTCCAGCAGTGGACGTATTTCGGCTGAAATGATGATGATGATGATGATGATGACTACCTGTAACGACTAAATAGCACAAAACTGTTAACGAAATAGAACTCCATTTATATTTGTTTCACTAGCCTTAGGTTTAATTTGCATGAATTCGCATCAGGAAAAAAAAAATAAGAATGAGTTTAGCAAAGGTTTCTTAAGTTAAAAATGAAACTCTTCATCCTGATTGCGTCAACAAATGCATACTAAGCAGCTTTTAATAGTGCTGCTTGGAAAGTTGTAAACAATTAACCAATTGATAAATTGAATAATATTTTTGATGTGGGCAATATATCTATGATTCCAGAACAGACAATACCAATGGATCAACAAGGGCACGGCTGCTATACTGATGGGCCCGCGCGGAGAGAACGCAGCCATAGGCAAGGCGGCGGAGAAGTGCGGCATCGTGACCAAGCCACCTGCTGCACCCTTCACTTCGCAGCTCAACCCCCAGACTGCACCCCCCAAGGTGAGAGAGACTTCACCCCCTAAGGTGAGAGAGAGACTGACTCACACCGTGCATCGCACACCAAACCACCCGCCGCGCCCTTCACTGCGCAGCTCAACCCCCAGACTGCACACCTCAATTGGAGAGAGACTGCACCCCCCAAGGTGAGAGAAAGAGACTGAGTGCACCACTGACTCACATTGGAACAACGAAACAAAATATTTATGTTCACTTGGCTCATACTTTTGGACCCGATAGGTGATGCCGTGCGAAGCCGGTGTGACTCGCTTGTATACTTAGTTATAATCTACAATATGTTATAAAAAACCTATCCGATCCGCTAGGGTATAATTAGGTATCTAAATTAGATTCTATTTTTGTAAACATTTTTGGATGACAAGTAAAAAAACAAGGACAAAAATTAAATAAAATGAGGAAACTGACGTGGCAAGACAGCACATCACTCCGGTCACTTCACAGGTATTGACATCATAAATAAAAAAAACTTACGATCAAAAATACAAATGCAGAAGAATACCATCTTCGACATTATTATGTTTGAAAGTCAGCTGTTTGTCACGTCACGTTTTAAAATTGTTTTAGATTTTAAGGAAATGTTGGTAATTTGGGCAAAAAATCAGTGTTTTATAATTCTTTAATAAGTTCAATTTCATTAATATTTTCATGTTTTCATTTTATTTGGTGATGTCATTGCTATACTTTTTTGCCGCTTGCGGACCTGGCAGGGATTTTTAAACATATTGTATACTGACATTATAAAGAGGTAAAGTTTGTATGTGTAGTAGGGGCTAATCTTTGGAACTCCTGATCCGATTCCGAAAATGATCTCACTAATGGGAAGCTATATTATCCCCGAGGCTGTATTTTAAACGTCCTACTATGGTTGGTCTAGAACATGCTAGAGAAAACAAAATGCGATTTTTATCTTCTTCCTTTCTTATAACCTTTTATGAATACTTAGTTTCGTTTCGGTATAAGGGGACCGATTTTGGGGGGGAGAGAGTACGAGCTGTATGCTGAAGATAGTAGACATCTATTTCGGTTTTTATTGCTTTTTTAAAGCAACTGCTAAAAAATCTAATCTTGTGATTGAGAAGAGGTGCATTAGAGTACCATTCCACAGGTTTTATTTATTATTTATCGAAAGAAAAGGTTTTAAGCTACCATATAAGTAGGTTTTAGTTTTTTGACACGCGTTGGCAATACTTTCCGGGGCCAAAATAGATAAGAAAATAGGCCAAAAATGGCAAAATTATAATTAGATGTAAAACAATAAAAAAAAAAACAAAATGTAACTTGTATTGTAAGAAGATGAGGCAAAACTCCCCATGTTATGTCAATGTGGTGACACTTGGGGGAGGCCTATGTTCAGCAGTGGACGTCTTTCGGCTGAAATGAGTGCATACCTTTAACTTCAATATACATCACTAAATTAAACCGAAACCACTTTAAAAATAACTTTTTTATTTGAATCGAATGCAAAATTGTCATTGATGATACAAGGTGGAATAGACAAAGACACGAAAACGTTTATCACTAACTCAGTACTAAATCATTCAATGAACAGAAAAATTTTCAAACGTTATGAAAAAATTCTGTTGTTTCCTACAAAAGTGCAATGCTGTAATAGTAATTTTTAGCCCCTTCTTTACCGATTAGAACATATCTATAATAAAGGTTAATGGACATCACTATCCGTATGTCACCTAATATTGTCTATGATTACTTTTTGTCTATGCGTGTACTCTATGGTGAATGTCCAATTAAACAACGCTGTTGTTCAAAGTATTATTTTATTAAACAAAAAGTCTCGACAAATGAAAAATATCCTTAAAGTCTACTTCACTACTGGAAAGTTTGGAATGGGGGAAGGGCCTGCGTGTGGGTCTAATAACGGACAAATATCTGTGAGCGAGTAACACCTAAACCTAAACCGATAGCGCACATAATCTTAACTCAAAAAGATTGAGCGCTATTTTAATGTAATTAACAAATGAATGCATGCTGAAATAAATAGATTGAAATTTTTTTTTTTTATTAATTAGGGTTCCGTACCCAAAGGGTCAAACGGGACCCTATTACTGAGACTTTGCTGTCCGTCCGTCCGTCCGTCCGTCTGTCACCAGGCTGTATCTCATGAACCGTGATAGTTAGCCAGTTGAAATTTTCACAGATTATGTATTTCTGTTGATGCTATAACAACAAATATTAAAAACAGAATAAAATAAATATTTAAGGGGGCTCCCAAACAAAAAAGTGTATTTTTTTCTCGTTTTTTTATAAATAATGGTACGGAACCCTTCGTGCGCGAGTCCGACTCGCACTTGGCCGGTTTTTAAATCATATAATCCAAGAACCTACACATTAAAATGTGTGATACCTACACGTCAAAATGTATGGAATACCAGTATTTTTTGGATGTCATAGAGCCAGCCCCCACAGAAATTGTTCATAGGTATCTTCTAATAAAATGTCATTATTGATTAGACCTTCACTCTATGGTTCAGAAGATTCAGAATGGTTTACTGAGTAAGCGTTTTCGCGTCGGTGTCCCTTACACCACGTATAATCAGTTCCCCTTTTCTTATAGACTAACCTGCGACAGTTTATCAGCGCAACTGCAGGTGGTCTAAAATTCATGGACATGGAGGTGGGTTTAGTCTATAATAATAGGAAATAATCGCGAAATAAAAATTCGATAACGCACTTTGTTTACCTAGCATGTCTTAGACGAACCATATTACGTCCCTGTCGGATGATTATTGAAAGTATCGTGAAAAAACCGCGGACAAAACCTAGGTTATGAACATAGAATATACGTGAAAACCCTGTCCGATCCGTGAGGGTATTATTAGATTATATTTAATATGTAATCCTTTGTGGACAATAAGTAAAAAAAATTAAATAATCTGATGAAAATTTAATAAAATGTACTAAAATGAGAAAACATTCATAGCAACACAAGAGCGCGGGCGGCGACACACCAGACGCTTCTCGGGTAGTGACGACATAATATTAAACAAACAATTGACGATCAAAAACATATTACGTATGTACTTAACACCGAAGATGGTGTTGTCAAGTTATAAAAGTTTATTTGATTTTAGGCAAATAGTGGTAATTTGAGACAAAATTCATGAATATTTTATATTTCTAATTTAATTTGTTAATGTTATTGGTATTATCTATATGGTTTTTCGGATCGGACAGCGTTTTTTTAACATATTGTATACACGGTTATATTAAAATAAAATGACAATTAATAATATTAAAACATTATTTTATTAAATATTTTGTGTGTTCACGCAGCCTTTGGGAGCGAACCCGGATGACGATATGGCGGGTCGCAAGCTGGGTCTAGCTGCGGCGGCTGCCTTCACTGCTGCATCAGAATCTGTTCCACTGCCTCACATGCATCAAGATCATATGTTCAACTTCCTTGGTACGTGTAATACTACTATCTCTGTTTTAGAGGTATAAGGAAATGGGTAAAAGGAACTCTGTCTGTATGTGTCTGGTGTTTACCTGACAACGGCAAAAATCAGAAGGAAGGTCTATGATTTTAGTAAAATTAAAAAAAGTTGATACATCATTAACTGCCTAACCTTTTCCCAACTATATTAGGTCGGCTTCCAGTCTAACTAGATGCAGCTGAATACCAGTATTTCACATGGAGCGACTGCCTATCTGACCTCCACAATCCAGTTAGTACTGGGTAAGAATACCCCTTGGTATGACTGGTTGTTAGACTGTCAGACCACACTATCTTTAACGACTTTCAAAGGCTTAACGTGCTTCCCGAGGCACTGAGAAAACACGGTATGTATTGGGTAGTCACCCATCCACAGAACAACCTAATCAAGCGCGGCTTAGCCTCAAGATTGACAGGAGCGGCTGGTATTATAAAGCTACGACCCGCTCAAAAAAATAAGGTGCATGTGTAATTATGTGAATGCTAACATAGACTAACTTTATTCTCACAGACGCCGGCGCAGACTACTACCTGAACCACTTAAAGAAGACAGGTCGCAAGGACCTCAACGTTGAGGACCTAGGAGAGAAATTCGAGATGGGAGCCAACACATTCCACATCGAGCTGGGCGAGCCCATGAAACTGCCGCTAAGGCTGCCAGATGAGGTTAGTTAGGTTAGGTTAGCCGGGCTACAGTGGGTACGGAGGCGACACGGGACGTTGACCTTCCGTATAGTGCAGGTGTTGTCAGGGCATGGCTGCTTTGGCAAATACCTGCACAAAGTGGCTAGACGTGAGGCGACTCCCGTGTGTCACCAGTGTGGATGCAGCGAGGACACGGCCCTTCGCACCCTCGAGCATTGTCCTGCATGGGTGGTGCAGCGTCGTGCTCTCGCGGCAGCAATCGGGGCAGACCTCTCCTTGCCGGCTGTGGCCAAGGCCCTGATCGACAGCGGGGGGGCTTGGGAGGCAGAAGCATCCTTCTGTGAGGACGTCATCTCGCAGAAGGAAGCGGCGGACTGCGTCAGGGAGGAAGACGCCCTCGCTGACGCGATTCGTCTCAGGAGGACAGGGCGGCGCCATGGCGATCTGATGCCGCCCTAGAAGGTGCCAGCGGGCGATAGATCGGGGTGTCTATCGCTGTTGCATTGCACGGCCCTCGCGAGTGGTGGCGATGTCTCAGGTGAGCCCGGACATCGCCAAAGAATTTGGTGCCCGGAGGCGGGCTGTGCTGGATGGGTCGCGAACGACATGCGTAGCAGTTCTCGTGGCCACATTCGGCATGTACACTGAAGCTTGAACTAGGATGATTTGCTTTTCTGTGAGGATTTTCAATGTAGGGAGGTCTCTAGAACAGAATTGGTTAAGTTTAGTGGTTGGGATGGTTTTTGGCATGCAGTGTAGTGAAAAGATGAAAAGTTTCCTTGTGTACCTCAAGGCCTATTAAACTCACGTTGTACTATTTGTCTTTATCGCTGCTTAACCCTTCACCGAATAATAAAGGAGTAATGTTTTGTCATGTTAATATCAGGTAGGCGAGGGTGGCGGTGGCGATATGGGTGGCTTGGGAGAGGGAGAAGTAGAAGAAGCAGAGTTCAAACGTGAGTCTTAAAGGAAATATTTAATTGTTACTATAAAATAATTTTCATCATCATCTGCCTAGCGTTTTCCCAACTATATTGGGTCGGCTTCGCCCTCAGAGTTCAGTACAACAATACTTTCAGGATGTTGTTGGGGCTCCCACGTTACTGTAGCGCATCAGGAATGTTTGCGGAAGCACGTACTGACGGTTTCAGTACAGTCTTACGTAAGAAGATTGCCTCTATGATGCGCAGGGTGCGTGGGAGCGGCAATGACATTCTGAAGGTCATTAGTGAAAAGCCGTGCTGCACCATTATGGCGCATTGGGTACGTGTACATGTACAGGTACCCGGTGCGTCAAGTGAGTGCAGCAGATATATGAATTAGAATCTTTTATTTCGTTTGTTACTAACATAGTTTATAAGTAGTGTGTATTACTAACATCATATGGATCAAGGTCTGAAATAAAGTATTTTTTTTTTTTTTTTTTTTTTTTTTTTATACGGAGCGACTGCCTATCTGACCTCCACAACTCAGTACTGGGTAATACGGTACCTCTTGGTAAGACTGCTTATCAGATTTTCGGGCCACCTGTAACGACTGTCAAAGATCTACAAATGATATCCGAGACCAACGGTTTAACGTGCTTATCGAGGCACAGAGGAACCTCGGTGCCTATGTAATGGGCGGTCACCCATCCACGGACCAACCTAGGCAAGGGTGGCTGAACGTTAAAGATCGACCCGAGCGGACTGCTGTTATTATTTAGCCACGAGCTCCTCCTTTTCGACTCATTTTACTGAGAAGAACTTCTTTTTTAAAAACTTTCTGCAGGTCTCTGGTAGCTCATTTATGGACTGTTTTTTCTCTCCCAGATATGAAAGACTACCTGTTCAAGATGTGGTACGACACCACGCACCCAACCACCATCTCCTTGCTAGTGGGCGACTACCACCAGCTCGGGCTGTGGATGTCGGCTGGTGGCAAGGTCGTGGCCTTCGACCCCGCGCCCACGCTGGCAAAGGGACTGCTCACGTCGCAACGGCTCAAGAAGGGTAAGTACTGGAGTTGTATGGAGTTGTAAGGAGTTGTATGAAGTTGTATGGAGTTGTATGGAGTTGTATGGAGTTGTGTGGAGTTGTATGGAGTTGTATGGAGTTGTATGGAGTTGTTTGGAGTTGTTTGGAGTTGTTTGGAGTTGTTTGGAGTTGTATGGAGTTGTATGGAGTTGTATGGAGTTGTATGGAGTTGTATGGAGTTGTATGGAGTTGTATGGAGTTGTATGGAGTTGTATGGAGTTGTATGGAGTTGTATGGAGTTGTATGGAGTTGTATGGAGTTGTATGGAGTTGTATGGAGTTGTATGGAGTTGTATGGAGTTGTATGGAGTTGTATGGAGTTGTATGGAGTTGTATGGAGTTGTATAGAGTTGTATGGAGTTGTATGGAGTTGTATGGAGTTGTATGGAGTTGTATGGAGTTGTATGGAGTTGTATGGAGTTGTATGGAGTTGTATGGAGTTGTATGGAGTTGTATGGAGTTGTATGGAGTTGTATGGAGTTGTATGGAGTTGTATGGAGTTGTATGGAGTTGTATGGAGTTGTATGGAGTTGTATGGAGTTGTATGGAGTTGTATGGAGTTGTATGGAGTTGTATGGAGTTGTATGGAGTTGTATGGAGTTGTATGGAGTTGTATGGAGTTGTATGGAGTTGTATTGAAATGTACACACAATGTAACTTTTCCCAGCAATAATTTTTGCGTAGAGTTACTTAGTTTGATGAACAGCATGCTTGGTTGACAGCTTCGGGAAGGGTCTATTAAATACAAGTTTTGCAAAAGTTTATGTAAAAACATTTGGGTAATTCCTACAATGAATCAACATTATATCCCACAGGTGATGAGCTGCGTCTGCAGCGTCTCAGAGACGAAATGACCGGCGAGGCTGCAGGCGATGAAGACGATGAGCTAGGAGGAGGTACTTCATCATCATCTCCCTGTCTTTCCCCAACTATGTTAGGGTCCGCTTATAGTGTAAACGGATTTAGCTGGAGATCAGCATTTTACATGGAGCGACTGCCTATCTGACCTTCACAACCCAGTGACTGGGTAGTTTTGTGCACCCACTAAACTGGGTATCATGGTTCACTTTGTCACTGCTTCGTTGGTCCAGTTGTCGCAAGCTCGACTGCTGAGCATGAGGTTACTGGGTTCGATTCCCGGGTCGGGCAACGTGTTATTGGGCTTTTCAATCTGGAATATCTCAGCAGCAGCCACGGTGTTTAGATTTGGGCCCGGTTGATGGCAATAGGCTTGCATCCTGTTACATGTTGACTGAAGTTGCAAACATGTTTACTTTGGATGACATACACAATCAAAATAAAAGTCATTCATTCAAATTAGGCTGATAATCGGCACTTTTTAAACGTCAAAGTTACAAGAAATAGTCCACCAAAACGCCCGCCCTTCGCCACTTCCTAGTGTTTTAGCTGGGAAGAAGAAAGTGGCGGAACAAACTCCCCCGCAACACATGTGTCTGTAAGGTTAGAAGAACCAGAAGATTCTATACAATATTTTTTAAGTTAATAAGAAAGAATCGATTCCATCAAATTAATGTCACATGTCAGCTAGCACACACCAATAATAAAAACAAAAAGTCATTTATTCAAATTAGGCTGATAATCAGCACTTTTTGAACGTCAAAATTACAAGAAATAGTCCACCAAAACGCCCGCCCTTCGCCACTTCCTAGTGTTTTAGAAGAAGTGGCGGAACAAACTCCCCCGCAACACATCTGTCTGTAAGGTTAGAAGATCCAGAAGACTCTATACAATATTTTTTAAGTTAATAAGAAAGAATCGATTACATCAAATTAATGTCACATGTCAGCTAGCACACACCAATAATAAAATAATAAAAAATATACTCAAGAATAAATAAAGCCTCCACACATAAAAGCGTGCCCGCTTACACGTGCATACAGACGTAAAACAAGTAAAATAAAAAAAAAATGCTTGGTTAGTTAAGTGACGTTATTTTAGATCTTATATAACGAACCCGAAGATGGCGGAATAGTTCTTTTTAATGATTCAAATGAAAGGGTTTACTAAGAAAATATAAGAAATAAAATGACGTAATTCTAAAGCGTGTTTTTTTTAAACTTCAGATCGTCTGAGAACGCCATCATCTTGCTGTTCTAGTCCCAAATTATTCGTGATCGGCGCAGCATGTCTTCTTCTCCCTTACTTATCTAGTACTCGTAATCTCAGCAGACACCTCCTATCTATAGCTATCCATCGTTTCTTTTTTTACAACCCTTCAACTATATTATCCTATGTTAACGCCTGTTAAATTTCAGAGGGTGAGGAGAAACCTATTCCTGAACCGGAGATCGTACCGCCGGAATCTTGTCCCGTGCTTATCGTGGCTGCCAGTCCTGGAGAGTTCATTGATAAACTTGGTAAGAATTTATTTATTTGTTTTTACATTTTTAGTACAACATAAGCCATTAATCATCATTCAATATTTCAGCTCAAAACACGTCCACTGCTGGACATAGGCCTCCCACCATGTGTCGCCACATTGACATTTTGTAGGGTTTTGCCATAATTGCCACGTTTGGCAGGCGGGTTGGCGATCGCAGTACGGTTGTTGCAAAAGCACAGAGAACGCTGCTGCCCATTCTCTGGCAAGTCCCTTAGTCGCGTCTTACGACACCCACGGGAAGATATGGGATGGTGCTATTCTGTACGTCCGACACCATACAGAGCAAGCCATTAATAATAAATTAAATTAAGTAATCCTTTTACTGATTTCTTTTACTGCCACGTTGGTCCTGGGTTCGTTTCCTGGATAAGTCATAATTTCTTATTCCCTAAACCAAGTAAAGGGGGTTATTTTGAAATACTGACAAACTTAAACAACAAAAAAATTCACAAAATTTTAAACGTCGGCCCTCACTAGGAATTTCTCCTGTGTCGTGGGTGTGTTTACAAACATACACAAACAGCTAGACCCGGAAAAGCTATCTGTAGGCCATACAAATATTTGTTCCGTGCGGGGATCGAACTCGCGACACGCAGCATAGCAGTCATCGCTCAACCACTGCACCAACCGTGCCGTCAAGACAACAAAGTCAGACTCCGTGGCTGCTACTGACAAATTCCTGATAGCAAGAATTTGTCAATAGCAGCCACTGAATTTGTGCCCGGTTGATAGCAAAAGGCGCGCCCCCTATCAGATTATAACTGGCTATATGTGGGTGTACAATCAGGTACACTTCTGCCTAACTCTTCGGGGATTACGAGCGTGATGTTAATTAATTATGTGTCCTTTAAGAAGTTAACACTCTCATAAACCCTTCCCAGTGAAGCAAGGCAACTTGAACAACCAGCAAGCGATAGCGCCCTACAAGCTGTACCCGGTGAAGGTCATCAACGAGCTGACGAGCCATCTCAAAGAGAAGAAGGGTCCTGGCGCCGCTAAAGAAAAGGTGGAAGGTGAAGAGGAGACTGGTGAGTACATTTGACATCACCATCTGCCTTCATCATCAACAACAGTCCTCTGCTGGACATAGACCTCTTCAATCGCACGCCACTTAGCTCGATTCTCGGCAACTCTCATCCACCAGCTACAAGCCACCCTACTCGTATAGTCACCACATATAATTTCCATAGTCATCAGATCAGGATCTGGTGATGGGATCCTAGAGAAATCGAGGAAAGTCTTCAATTTTTTTGAGCACACTTGAAGCAATATAGGTATTTTTCAGTTGTATAAGTATCAATTTTTAACCGACTTCTAAAAAGGAAGTGGTTATGTATTCGGCCAGGAACTGCACATACACGTTCAATAAAACCAGTTTGGGGCACATCGGTTGGATTTTTTCAAAATATATACTAACGAACATAGGTAGAAACATTTTTAGTGTTTTATGAAATATTATAGATAGATAGATTGGTAATATATTGTAAACTAATTGATCCCAGCATGCGTTGCTATGCACATTGTTCCTTTCCACTACTTACCTACCTACTTACCTACCTACTCACCTACCTACTTACCTACCTACTTACCTACCTACTTACCTACCTACTTACCTACCTACTTACCTACCTACTTACCTACCTACTTACCTACCTACTTACCTACCTACTTACCTACCTACTTACCTACCTACTTACCTACCTACTTACCTACCTACTTACCTACCTACTTACCTACCTACTTACCTACCTACTTACCTACCTACTTACCTACCTACTTACCTACCTACTTACCTACCTACTTACCTACCTAACTACCTACGTATCTACTACCTACCTAAAAACCTTCTACAAAATATTAGAACACATTTAAAAAAGACATGAATTAAATCGGTTAAGTCGTTCTCAAGTCATGGCGTGACCATGGGAAATAGGGATTCATCTATACTAATATTATAAAGCTGAAGAGTTTGTTTGTTTGTTTGCTTGAACGCGCTAATCTCAGGAACTACTGGTCCAATTAGAAAAAAAAATTCAGCGTTTGATAGCCCAAAAATGTTGCGATAACGGGGAAAACGTGACGCAGACGAAGTTCCGCGGGACAGCTAGTTTTATAATAATATATTTTTATACAGTTGCTCAAAAAGTGGCGTATTGCAGGGACGTATAGCGTTCGGGATGTGGGCTATTAAATACTCGAGCTTTTTCTTTACCTTTTCCGAACTCGTGCGTTCTCTTTCCCAACTGTCAAAATAATGTCTATTAAAAAGAAAAAACCAACCACGAAGTTTTTACAAAAAAAAAATCATAGAAGTTTTTATGATTCATGCAAATATTTTCAGCTAAGTACTAATTTGATTCAATATCAGATTTAATGATTTGATTCAATGAGTTAGGTTAGGTTTCATTTCATTTCATCTCATTCAATTTCATTTTCATTTCATATCAATAAAAAAAATCCTACTGAAGACTTGGCTGTATGGGCATAGTTCCCTTTGCCTACCCAGAATGGGTGAAAAAAACAAAAAAAAAAAATCTGCTTGTATTCTTGGACGCCATTTTCCAAAAATGTTCGTTATTAAATTGCTTAATTTTTCGCAACTGTATTAAAAATAGTTGTTCAGTACACGTGCGGAACTGTCATTGCAACTTGTTCCGACTGTCAACCCTCACCTTCGGCTGCGCCTCGGCTCGGGTAGACATTTGTCGGAACTATTTGCAATGACAGGCTTTCCGCACTCGCAATGAAATATACTACTATATGTAGTATACTAGCTTTCCCGCCCAACTTCGTTTGTGACACTTTCTCCGTTTTGCAACATTTTTCATTACTGCTCCGCTCCTATTGGTCGTATCTAACACTGAAAGAATTTTTCAAATCGGACCAGTAGTTCCTGAGATTAGCACGTTCAAGCAAACAAACAAACAAACTCTTCGGCTTTATTATTAGTACACATATGGATTAGTTTAGATTAGTATAGATTAGATTAGATGATAAAGAGTCTACCTATCCATCAGTTCCCGAAGAGGAGCTGGTAGCGGCACTAAATGAGAGTGCAATGGGCAAGTATATGGAACGTCTGTCTCGGTCCATGGCCTCGGTCCGCGCCCGGTTGGCCCAGAACGAGAACTACTTCCTGGACCAGCCTAATAGAGATAACCAGGTTTGTGGAGGAATTATCATCTTTATCATTGCCATTACCTTTCGTTCTTATACTTTATTATCGTTATCATTTGACGGCACGGTTGTCGTAGTGGTTGAGCGAACGACTGCTGCGCTGCGTGACGCGGGTTCGATCCCCGTACGGAACAAATATTTGTATGGCCTACTGTTAGTTGTACTGGGTCTGGCTGTTTGTGTATGTGAGTTTAAATGTTTGTAAAGGCACCCACGATACAGGATAAATTCCTAGCGTTGGACAAAGTTTAAAAAGAAAAAAATACCCTCATCACCTGCACCGATAATCAGACAGCCAGAATAGAATACAATAGAATATTTATTTGCGTAAAACATGGTATACAAGGATGTGCTTGTAAAACTTAGCGATTACAATTAAATTAATTGTGCTTGTTAAAATTTGCAATTACAATTGATTAATTGTTAATTGTTTGATACACGTTTACAATTACAGTTAACAATTAATAAATGTAACTGAAAAATATAATTAAAAAAATGCAAGAGCATTCTCCATAATATTCTCAAAGATATGTAAAGCCTGGATTTAAGCCAGAACATTACGTAAAAGTGTGTGAGTGCGCGTCATAATCAAGTTGCGACACGTACAGCGGTCAGCGGTAGACTAAAAAATATTGAGGAGCGAGTGAGGCGCACGCGCACAAGCACAAGTCGAAGGGGGGATGCGGGGCGTGCAGTGTGCACGCTATGGACTCCTGCCATATTTACATTTATCTAGTTAAATTAAATATTAATTGTTTAAAACAATTAATTTAAATGCAAATAAAATTTTAATTGCAGTTGAATTAATTGTAAACCACAATTAACAGATTTAATTGCAATTGATTTTAATTGCATTTCACAATTAAAAAATAATTGAATTAATTTAATTGCAATTAATTTAGTTGAAATAAAAATTGTAATTGTTTGCTTCTACAATTAAAAAATTAATTCAATTGTGCCCAACACTGCTAAGAGTTAAGCAATAACAATCGCTTTTTTTTTTAAAACATCAACACTTTTTATAAACATGTCGGAATCGATTTTAGTCATTAGCACGGACTATGAATCGAAAGCGCGCCAAAGGTCAAGCGACCTACTTACCAGTCTACCCACACCTAAGCGCGCCTACTACAGAGTCGTGATGTTTCTGGCTCGTTGCGAGTGGGACAGTCTGTGTCTGACCGCTGCGGAGTCAAGACGTCCCGAAACTGTATCCCGATTCATGGTGCTTATTGTGTTGGATTGTAATTTCAAGTAATTTGTTAGTTCGTTAAAAGCAGTGTGCAGTGTGTGTGTGTTTTCATTGCACGAAACCCATGTTCTGCCAGCGGAATAAAATCATCACACTGCGACATATAAATGCTTTTGAACTATAAAAACTACACTCGATTAACCACTTATGAAATTTAGTTTTAAATAATTTTGTATTTAAAGCTTTGAAATGCCTTGGTATTTTATTATAAATGCACACACACAGAAACTTTGCAATCCAAGTATCACTTGCTCTGACCGAAAAGAAATAGATTAAGTTGGAAGCACAGTATCTTCCGAAATTCAAATGGACTGTATTGATGTCTTAATGATTATAAGTCTGTAAAGCCATGCTTTTTATGGTCAAAAATCATATTTTAAAATCAACATACAACTTGACAGTGACCGGGAAAATGGAAAAAACTTTTGGTAAGAACATTTGAATTTCACGAACGACCCTAGCACTTCCAGCTTCCAACATGATACACCTCAATTATTTTCACTGTTTGTTTCAACATTTATTTTCTTCTCACGGATCAGGCAGATATGTAATACTAGCACCTAGGGATTGCAATCCAGCGGCGTTTTCAATCCAGCTGGATTCTTGCTGGATTGACCTGAATCCAGCTGGGTCCAGCGGATCCAGCAAAATCTGGAACGAAAATAAAAAGACGACATTTTTCAGGCTTTTTTTATTAATTTGTACTTCTTACTATAATCTATGAAATCTTTCACTCATTTGGTGATATCTTATATCAATTTGCTTTGTTTTCTTAGTCATTTGAGATCAAAAGAATCCACTTAAAATTAAATAACAAACATATAACCTCATATAACATTTTAGATAATGTTTCTAAGTATAAACCCGAAAAACTTATCAAAACCAATCTTTATACACATGACACAATCAGCCAATTCAGCAATCTTGTTAAATAGCAACAATACACACACTCACAAACTCCTAAATAACTAAATAGTCCACTGTTGGATATGTACCTACTTCCTGCAATTAAAGGTAGGTAATAAAATAAGATCGGTTTAAATCATCATCATCATTTCAGCCGAAAGACGTCCACTGCTGGACATAGGCCTCCCCCAAGGGGGTGTTTTGCCATAATCGGCACGCTTGGCAGGCGGGTTGGCGATCGCAGTACGGTTGTCACAAAAGCACAGAGAACGCTGCTGCCCATTCTCTGGCAAATCCCTTAGTCGCCTCTTACGACACCCACGGGAAGATATGGTATGGTGCTATTCTTTACGTCCGACACCATACAGCATAAATATGAAAACAGAAACAAAAAGATTTCGCGATGTGTTGACGACTGTCACAAAACGTGTCTTCCTCTTCCTTCTTCGAGAAAGTAAGAGACATGAATCAAATCAACATTAATACTAAATTATTTAAAATAAACATTTTACTTTACTTACCATTCAGTCTCGCAGACAACAACCAACACGAACTCAATATGCACTTTAGTGACACAAAAACATTTCCTATCGAGACGAGAGCAGTTAAATTAACTGTCTTTGATTTATAAAATAAACAAAAAAAAAACTAAACAATACAAATTGATACGTTTGCGGATCCGCATACGTATCAACTGGATCCAGCATGTTTAAAAAGGTGCTGGATCCAGCTGGATTGCTGTATGCTGGATCCAGCAATTGCAATCCCTACTAGCACCATCTAGTTATACAGATAATTCACCATCGTTCCCTTGGCATTCATCATCATCATCATCATCAGCCTGTATTCGTCCACTGCTGGACATAGGCCTCTCCCATGACACGCCACTGAGCACGATCCTCGGCCACTCTCATCCAGCTCTTGCCAGCTGCCTTGCGCAGATCATCGCTCCACCGAGTCTGAGGACGTCCTACGCTACGTTTACCGATCCGTGGTCACCACTCAAGAACTCGTCTACCCCAACGGTTATCGGTTCTTCGGGTTATATGGCCGGCCCATTGCCACTTCAGCGTGCTAATGCGGTGGGCTATGTCGATAACTTTGGTTCTCTGTCGAATCACCTCGTTACGAACTCGATCTTTCAGAGAAACCCCGAGCATAGCATAGCCTCCGAGCATAGCCTTGGCATTATCCCAATTTATTTGGGGTGGGCGTAGCATGTCTTCCTCTTCCCTTCTTCTGTCCACTGCTAGACATAGGTCTCCCCCAAGTGTCGCCACATTGACATTTTGGGGCAGTTTTGCCATAATCGCCACGCTTGGCAGGCGGGTTGGCGATCGCAGTACGGTTGTTGCAAAAGCACAGAGAACGCTGCTGCCCATTCTCTGGCAAGTCCCTTAGTCGCCTCTTACGACACCCACGGGAAGATATGGGATGATGCTATTCTTTACGTCCGACACCATACAGAGGACAAAATTATCTGTTTACATAAATTAACATCATTTCAATGTCCTCCAGGATGCAGCGAACTGCGTGATGGGCATAGTAGTGGAGCACATAGAGCCATACCAGCATTGGAAGCCGGAACTCCTGGATGCCGTGCTCAAATATGGAGACAGACTCTACACCATATCCCTCAGAAAGGCCAAGCATCCGCCCAGATTGAAGCCGAAGGAGATGGTCGAAAACTTCCATGTCACCAACTTTAATGTGAGTAAGACAGACAGGCAAACAGCATACTTAGCCTGTAATGTTCCCACTGCTGAGACACAGGCCTCTTCTCTATAAGAGGGAGTGGATTTTATTTCACATAGTAGTAGATGTCACACGTCTTCAAATTTTTAGTTCTAGGACATGCTGGTTTCCTCACGATGTTTTCTTTCACCGTTTTGAGAGCAGTGGTGATGAAATAAAATACATAAAGTAATGCGCCTGCATGGGTTTGAGCTCACTGCTTACTGTTCTGAAGTCGGGGCTGCCACCACTGGGCCACCTCTGTTGAACAGACAGCCAAACAGATGCCAAAGGAAAAACTTCCATGTCACTTTCTTCTTAGCGAGTCGATTACAATTCTAATTCAGTCAAAATTTGGCGACGAGTTTGGCACTCTCAGTAGCATCCATCAGCTTCTGTGATGTGCAAGTTACGCAGGACCATACACTCCTGGGCACACATGTCGCTTTTGGGCCAGAAGATGGTGCGATAATTATAATGCAAATCAAACCAAAGGTGTGTAAAAGTACCGTAAGTTGTTCTCCCCGTCATTGTGTTTTTTTTTTATAGACCATACGGTATATGTAGGTCTAACTTCGAGAAAGAGGTCAATCGTCGAATCCAACTTGGCTGGGCAGCGTTCGGGAAGTTGCGTGGTATCTTCTCGTCCAACTTACCGCAGTGTCTCAAGACGAAAGTCTACGACCAGTGTGTGTTGCCAGTGATTACATACGGGACCAATACGTGGTCGCTCACAATGGGCCTCATCAGAAGGCTTAAAGTCACCCAAAGGGCAATGGAGAGGGCTATGCTCGGAGTTTCCTTGCGTGATCAAATCAGAAATGAGGACATCCGCAAGAGAACCAAGGTTACCGACGTAGCCCGAAGAATTGCCAAACTTAAGTGGCAGTGGGCAGGGCACATTGCTCGCAGAACGGATGGCCGATGGGGCCGAAAAATTCTGGAATGGCGACCGTAAACCGGAAGACGATGCGTTGGAAGGTACCCACTAGGTGGACCAATGACCTGGTGAAGGTTGCGGGGATCCGCTGGATGCGAGTCGCATGGGACCGGTCAATGTGGCGACACTTGGGGGAGGCCTATGTCCAGCAGTGGACGTCTTTCGGCTGAAATGATGATGATGAAGACCATACCTGGGAAACCTATAGTTAAATTAAATAAGAAAGTGACGGCTGATTCTATAACTTTTAAGTGGCCATAATTATGAGAGTGTACTCTGCCCAAATCTTCGAAGATAGCAGCCATGACATCACTTATCTTCTGTTTACAGGTGAAGTTAGAAATTACGCCCGATGTGGTCGGTGGTGACGTGAAAGCTGGAGAGACCGGCAGCGTCTTGAGCATCAAGAGAGGTATCGAGCAGTTCTTTGAGACGGTATGTTTTTATATATGTTTTTAAACTGACATCGTAACGAACGCTATCATTAGCAGCAGCTTAAGGTGAAAGCACCAGGGTAGGCCTTGAAATTATATTTTTAAAAAGCGAAGCTATTGTCTCAATAACAAGGCACGATAACTTGTGAAAGTACTGTAGTTGCTCATTCCAAGAGTAGAACTCTATGGAGAAGAATAGGCAAGAAACTCCATGGACACTCTTTTAATAGTACATTACTGCCGCGGTCTATAATGACTACTTTGCTGGTCGCGCTGATTATGGCCGACAGCGCTGCGTAGCGCAGCTCCAGGCCGACACAGCGCGGTCAGCGTGCAGCACTTGATGGACGAGCTGAGATAAAGGCCGAGACCGTAGGTCGAGGCCTTTACAGCGAGGACAGCAAGGGCTGCAATGATGGCCAAGCCGAAAGGCCTAGAGCGTAGCTAGGCTAGCTCGAGGCAATCATAGCGTGACCAGCGAAGCAGTCATTGTGGGCCAAGGTTTGTATAGAGCTTTACTCAAAAATGCAAGTACCTAATCTAAATAAAACCAGCAAGCAATTTAAATAAAAAATATAATAATTAAAATTTTCGCTGAACCGCGCTTTTGTTACTTCTTTGTTTTTTTTAGCAATGGTAGTTAGAACTATACAGCCTAATATGGAATAAAATCTTTTGTACCTATCTCAATAGATACAAACAGCTGTGTTGTGAATAAAATCTTTTTGGATTTGATTTTTTAAAACGTTGAAACGTCAAAATAGCGGCCTGTTAATATATAGAGGCCTGTTAGAGCGGCCAGCAAAACTTTGCCAGCCGCTCCTTGAAACAGAACGGCAAGGTCGACTTTGCTCAAACAAGGTTGTCAAAATAATGACCACATTACATGCATTTTTGAGTAAATCAAATTATTTTTACAAAAACTTGTTTACATCATTCTTGTTGAGATTATCTCTGTATGTTGTCGGACGTAAAGAATAGCACCATCCCATATCTTCCCGTGGGTGTCGTAAGAGGCGACTAAGGGACTTGCCAGAGAATGGGCAGCAGCGTTCTCTGTGTTTTAGTAACAACCGTACTGCGATCGCCAACCCGCCTGCCAAGCGTGGCGATTATAGCAAAACCCCCCAAAATGTCAATGTGGCGACACTTGGGGGAGGCCTATGTCCAGCAGTGGGCGTCTTTTGGGCTGAAATGATGATGAGATTATACGAATATGTGAGAACGATGTAGGAAGATGTGCTCGTAAAACATTAAATAAACAATTTAAAAGTAAAGTATTCGAAATAAACGGTGGCAGCTAAGAGATCGTTGTTGTCTACCTAGTATAGTGCACGGACGTACGATCGCGCGCGCGAGCTCTTTCGCGAGAGTTTTCTGCTGACGGATCACAACAACGTCGCGTCGCGGCGTACCTACGTCAATATATCGGGGTCAGTGTCATGACCTAGTTACAAGTGCGGAAATCATGAAGTGTTTACAATAACTTATTGTATAGGTGTTAAACTCGCCTTACAACTTAATAATGGCTACAAAAAAGTCTATTACTATTAAAACTGACCTAGAAAGGCAGTTATATGACTGTTATCTCCAAGAGAAAACAGATAGAGAAAACCTGCAAGTCATGGTACGTAAATTGAATGTACAAATTGATGCCCTGCAGGAACAAGTTCAGACACTTCAAGGAGAATTGAACTGCATCAAAGAAACAAAAGGGACTACAGAACCTGCTCAGACTACAAAAAACGACGTGGAATACTGTACAGACGAGGATGACCTTGCTAAAGAGACTGAGTGGATTAGGGCCAAGAGCAGGAAGAAAAGGAAGCTTAACACCTCCCTCTCTCCAAAACAACAACCCGGAAGCGCCCAACAAGACAATCATCAAAAAAATGAGAAAGTGACTTCGGTCAAAAAAGTGCCCTTACCACCGCCAATCATAATAGACGGAATCAAGAACTATCAAACGTTCTACGATTCGTTAATTGAAAGCCAACCAGCGGAATCATTTACAGCAAAAATGATGAATGGGGATTGTGTGAAGGTTAACGCCAAATCAGAAGACTCATATAGAGTAATTGCCAGGTTCTTGTCTGAAAAAGACTACCACTGGCATTCATACGAAAACAAGCAGGCTAGACCAATTAGAGTTGTGGTAAAGAAACTACACTCTTCTTGCCAACCAGATCGAATTAAGGAAGATTTAACAACCCAAGGCCTAAAAATAGAAAAGGTAGATAGTAAATTGAGCTGGAAGACCAAAGAACCACTCAACATGTTCGTTTTATCATTTTATAACGATGAAGATGTCAACAAAATCTACGGCATTAAGTACATATTAGGGTGTAAAATTGAAATACATCCACTCAAAAATCCAGCACTCATTCCCCAATGCAAGAGATGCCAAGCTTATGGGCATACACATATTGTCAAAAAGAGCCAAGGTGTGTGAAATGCACTGGCAAGCATCTTACAGCCAATTGTACCAAATCTCCGCAAGAGAAACCAAAATGTATCCACTGCGGCCTACCTCACCCTGCCAATTATAGAGGGTGTGAAGTAGCCAAACAGATGCAAATTATGAAAAATAAAGTTTTAAAAAAGAAACCTACGGTGCCTAATACCCAACAGTTTCCTCCTATAACACACCCTGGTAAACAGGCGCAGAAAGCAAGTGTCCAGTCAACTGCAAAACAACCAGCCATGCAAGTAACCAACATTGGTACTTACGCACAAGCTGCAAAACAAGGATCTCAACCTCTGAACTTAGAGGATAAGATTAACCAGATCTTGAAGTGCATTACCTCATTTGATAAGAGATTAGAGAAGCTAGAATCCAGCACTAAAACAGCTGTCTTGAATAATCAAAAATGAATAACACTCAAAATAATGGCGTGGAACTCCAATGGACTCCTCAAACATCAGCATGAGTTGCAGGCGGTCCTAGATACAGAAAATATAGACGTGTGTTTAATCTCCGAAACGCATTTCACAAAGCAATCTTTTATCAAATTTAGAGGATACATGATATATAATTCCCTCCACCCTAGCAACTCTGCCAGAGGGGGTAGTGCGGTTATAATTAAAGAAAACATTAGTCACTACGTGCAGTGTAAATATGAAGAAGAAGACATTCAAGCAGTGGCAGTATCTGTTAAAACTAAGTTTTGTCAAGTGTCCATTGCAGCCATATACTCGCCTCCTAGGCACATGATAAGAAAAGAGCGATACTTACATCTTTTTGAATTATTAGGCCAGCGATTTATCCTAGGCGGCGATTTTAATGCTAAGCATACGCATTGGGGTTCAAGACTTACTACAACTAAAGGAAGACAGCTCTTAAGTGCAGTTAAAGAAACACATTGTGAAGTAATGAGTACAGGCAAACCTACATACTGGCCCACTGACCACCAGAAAATACCGGATCTTATAGATTTTTTCATCTGCAAAAATATATCCACCAATTACATCAGTTTGGAGGAAAGTTTTACTATGAACTCTGACCATTCTCCGATTATACTAATGCTAAGTCAAAAAATCCTATTAAAAGAAAGCCACTTAACCTTGGTTAATAAGTCCACAGATTGGGACAGTTTTGCTCTTGATCTAGATAATATTATCGACCTTAAAACTCCGATAAAATCGCAAGATCAGCTTGACTCAGAAGTAAACAAATTTATTATTAATATTCAACAATGTGCGTGGAGCAATACACCTCAGCTAAAACGCAAATATAAGGGATTTATCCATCCTAAAGAAATTGTGGATTTACTATCAGAGAAAAGAAAGCAAAGGAAGTTGTGGCAGCAAACAAGGTTCCCGCGTCATAAAACAACACTAAATAACCTAACTAAACGACTAAAGAGAAAAATTCTACAATTTGAGGATGAATCTCTGAATACCAACCTTCTTCAGCTTACCAATGACAAATCAACGGATTACTCACTTTGGAAAGCAACGAGAAATCTAAAAAGGCAGATTATACAAATACCGCCCATCAGAGATAGCAACGGAAAATGGGCAATAAGCAATGACCAAAAGGCGTTCCGATTTGCTCAACATTTAGAAGAAACCTTTCAACCCAACGAAAGCTCTGTAGAAATACATGAGAGTGTAAATTTATCACAAAACCAAAGAATCAAGCTTGTGACTCCTAAGGAAGTAATGAGAGAAATTCAAAACAACATTAGCTCAAAAAAGTCTCCCGGTTACGACCTCATCACAGGGGAAATTCTAAAACGCCTCCCACGCAAAGCCATAGTAAAGCTGACCAAACTAATAAATGCTTCATTTATCTTAAAATATGTACCTGAGCCATGGAAGGTTGCTGAAGTCATTATGATTGCGAAGCCTGGGAAACCTCCCCACGAAGCATCATCATACAGACCCATTTCTCTGTTACCCGTACTATCAAAGTTATTTGAAAAACTGTTATTAAAACGGATAAAACCAGTAATAGAAGATAAAAACCTAGTTCCAGATCACCAGTTTGGCTTCAGAGAAAAACACTCAACGTTAGACCAGGTACATAGAATAACTAATGTTATTGAAAAAACGCTAGAAAATAAAGAAGTCTGTGCTACCGTGTTCTTAGACGTCGCGCAAGCTTTTGACAAAGTTTGGCATGAGGGTCTCATATTTAAGCTCAGACGCATGCTACCAGAATTTGTAGATATCCTAGAGTCGTATTTAACTAAAAGAATGTTTAGAATACGCCAAGAGGACGCATATTCCGAGCTAAAAACCATAAAAGCTGGGGTGCCTCAAGGAAGTGTGCTTGGCCCAATTTTGTACTTGTTATACACTTGTGACATCCCAGAGCTGGAAAACAGCACCATAGCGACCTTTGCAGATGATACTGCTATTATGGCCACCGGATCAAGCCACAGAGAAGCAGTAGAGAAAGTTCAACTAGCTGTGAACAAAGTTTACGACTGGACACAAAAGTGGAAGATCAATCTGAATGAGTCAAAATCAGTTCACATTAACTTCACAAACAAACACAGTGACTACCACCCACTCTACATAAATGGTATGCAAATACCTTATGCTAATACAGCCAAATACCTTGGCATAACTCTCGACGCCAAGCTGCGTTGGAAAGCCCATATCAAAAAGAAAAAACAGGAACTCGATATTCGTTATAAACGTTTGCATTGGTTACTGGGAAGGAAATCCTGTTTATCAATACATAATAAGCTGATAATATACAAGCATATTCTGATGCCAATTTGGACGTATGGTATCCAACTTTGGGGCTGTACTAAGCCAACCAACGTCAAAATAATTCAACAGTTCCAAAATAAAGTACTCAGGGCTGCTGTAAATGCACCCTGGTACATAAGAAACGATGACCTCCACCGTGACCTCGACATGGAATTCGTCACCACCATCACACAAAAATTTGCTGAAGCCCACGAACACAGACTCCATCGACACGTGAATGTTGAGGCAATCCAGCTGTTAGACAACACAGGCATAGTGCGTAGACTAAAGAGAACTAAACCATTTGAATTAGTGTAGTGTAAGTGAATCAATAATAGTAACAAGGTTGTGCTATTTATATAACACATGAACAAAGTGTTTTATCAATTTTACCAGACTCTAAGGAAGTGTTACGAACGTGTGTAAAAGTGCATACCTAATTATGGACACTATTCTTAGCATTAACATAATTTATAACGTAGCATAATAAGTTAGATTTAAATTGTTTATTAGTCTTCTTAGCCTAGATTGCAATTAACTAGTAAGAACTTGGTTCTTACTGTATAATAAAATGCTGTTGATTTTAAGCAGTGAACTGTATTTCTAATTAGGTTTTACAAATTTTACATATATGAGCAATAAGTACATGTCGCAGAGAGAAAAATTCTACTACTTTTTTTATGTTACCAGTATATAAAAAAAACTAAGACTAAAATTAATGTTGCCAATGCAAATAAAATAGTTTATGTTTAGATTTATTCTTAAACATAGTTGGGCCGGGCCCCATGCAAATGACAAAATGCTGTAACAAAATCTATAAAGTTGCATTTAAATTTTGTTCAATTTAATTTATTGGTAATGGACATAATTTTCTTAGAGATCTAACATATGTTTTATTATTTGGCAGTTTAACTTCTGCCACTCTGACTATACCATCTGGTCCAGGGATTGTCTTCACAATTCTTGCCATGGGCCATGTCATTGGAGCAGTATTATCAGTACGAAGAATAACGAGGTCTCCGGGATAAAATAATAAAAATAATAAGGGAAAAAAAAAAAAAAAAAAAAAAAACTAAGAGATGACCAGTTACCTACCTACCAGTGTGTAACGACAAGCTGGCCTACTATGACCTCTTAAAGCAGTATTGTTTTACTCTTATTCTAGTGTGGGAATGAGACGGAGCTATACAGGATGTCTAGCGCCATCTCTTCCCCACACTGGAAAAGGAGTAAAACAATAATGATTTAAGACGTCATGGTAGGCCATCTGGTCAGCTCTGTCGTTGGCCTCATTCAAGTCCTGGACGACTACATATGCTCATGTGTAACGATTGTTCCTAGATTGATAGGAGCTTGTGGTTAAATAATAACAGCCGCTTGGGTCGATCTTTAGGTTATGCCGTGCTTACCCAAGTTGGTCCCTGAATGGGTGAGCACCAATTACATACAGAGTTTCCTCCGTGCAAAGCACCGTGCAAGCACGTTAAGCCGTTGGTCCCGGCTGTCATTTGTAGATCTTTGACAGTCGTTACAGGTAGTCAGTGGCCCAGTCTTAGAAAAAGATATATAGAATTACCTAGTACTAACTGGAGGTCAAATAAGCACTCACTTCATGAAAAGTACTGGTATTCAGCTGCATCTGGTTAGACTGGAAGCCGCCCTAAATATGAGCAGGCAGATGAAAGAAAGAAAAAATATTTATTTGGCACATGCCACAAGTACAACATAAAAAACTTACAAATAAACCGAAACAGAACAAAATAAGATATAACTACAGATAAAACTACATATTCATAAAAATTGAGATTCACGACACGGAACAGATAGATTTCGTACCAAAATAAATGGAACGGACGCATGGAAACATAAAACGCACAATACTCGTATCTATGCGATGGATCCGTGCACGTCGCTCAGTACGCTGCAGCAGCCGAGTGCGAAGGACTACTACAAAAGTTTGTTTTGTACAACAAATGTAGACAGAAATATTGTACAGTGATAAGCTATTAAGGGATAATACTGGGTAAAGAAAACTTAATTCTATTTTGTACGTCAGACAGGTAATACAAAAATATGAGATACGTATTTTTTGTTTTATCAAAATATCAAAAAATTACTTAGTTAAAACACATTAAAGTTTGACAGTGGGGAGCTAAATACGTCACAGGTAGGTATAAAATTACCTACAAGTGACGTCATGCGCCATTTCAACTCAACATATCTTCGTAATTTTATAACCACGTGAAAAAAGAAAAAATACGTGTCCAATACTTTTCAATAATCTACCCGACAGACAAAGAAAAAAAATAGTGATCATACCCTATTAGAAAGGTAAGAATGTTCTAAGTAACACATCAAATAATTGAGACATTCAGTCCGTCCATATCCAACTTACATTGCGATTCCAACAGAATGATGATGTATAACGATTGTTCCAGCACAAACACGGCGTCCTTTGCGCGAAGGCCTACTGCGTGGCACTATGGAAAGGTACCGACGACGCGTCCTACGTCATGTTGGAGCCTCACGCAGTCGGCCCCACCGGCCGACTGAACCCTGCCGGCGCCGCCACGCTGGTGCTGTTCTCGGATATCGACGAGCTCGCTGATACGTTCAAAAGTAATGTGGATGAGACTAGGCGACCTGGGGATAACAAGTGAGTTGCGGATCAATTTTATTGTTATTAAAAATGTGCCCCAGTTGGGCGCCATTCCAGCGGTACCCATGATGGTGACAAGTGACAGGATTTCAAATTTTGAATCAACCAGACCTATGGTAGTTGTTTATATCTCTTCATCAAGTAGAAAAGTGATGATCATCAAATGGCTAGGCAGATTTGCTTGAAACATATCTAAGAACACTCTCGATGAGACAACTTTCAAACGAAACTAACTTTATTAAAATCGGTACATCCGTTCAAGAGCTACGATGCCACAGACAGACACACAGATACACACTTCAAACTTATAACACCCCTCTTTTTTGGTCGAGGTTTAAAAATGGCGGAAGTTAGAAAT
The DNA here is from genome assembly GCA_949152445.1 of Cerastis rubricosa. Taxonomy (NCBI): domain Eukaryota; kingdom Metazoa; phylum Arthropoda; class Insecta; order Lepidoptera; family Noctuidae; genus Cerastis; species Cerastis rubricosa. The sequence goes on from OX424552.1 coordinate 799,099, forward strand.
GCCAGGCTAGAATTCTCATGTCTTTGCTCTTGTTTTAGATTCAGCATATCAGAAGTGAAAGTGTTCTGGGAGTTCTCGAAGTTGCCGGACCACGTGGCGCTGCAGGGTGCCGTGCCTGATGAAGGGTACGAGTGGAAGGTGCTCACGGCTTTCGTGGAGACGGCGCGTGGACGGACTATACTGAGAGGCACTAGACCTGCTGATCTTATCAGGTATTTCGGATACCTTTGAGGTGCTCTTTTAACGGCGACTATTAGTCACACTGCATAAAAGCTTATAGTCTGAGCATACCCACAGAATTAGCGTGACTAACCACAAAAATCTGGCATACAAAATGGACACCATTTTCATTCCTAATCATTCAAGAAAAAAAACAATGAAGTTTTACAGCGCCATTGTTTGACAACAGATCCTATCACAAAACTCCACTCAAAATGGCAACAGTGACATGTTATGTGGGGCTTGCACCCATAAAAAACCACTGCCGTGTGCCTACTGTCACCAGCGGATATGCCGCGAGAACTGCTACGCAGGACATTCGCGAGCCATCCAGCGTAGCTCGCCTTTGGGCTCTTTTGACGATGTCCAGGCTGGCCTGAAACATCGCCACACTCATAAGGGCCCTGTAATGCGACGGCGATAGACCCATATTACTATCACCCGCTGGCACCTCCTAGGGCGGAGGAGGAGTGCCATGGTGCCTCCTCTACCACCCTATCCTCCTGCGTTTAAACTTTCACCTAACCTGACCCTTCTCTGTATCACCAGGTTCACTCGCGACTCCCTGATCCAGTCTGCATGCGGTGCCATCGTGGGCGGTGCCATGTCTCAACTGCGCCGCCCGCACCTCTGGACTAGACGTACCCTGGATGAGATCATGACGGTCGCCTGTCGCCTCTTCGCTGTGTCCGTCGATTCGCTGGGCTACGAGTTCAGACCCGGCGAGGACATTTTATTGCCACTGCAGGTAACATGTGTATCGAGTTGTGAGCCATCATGAGTCACGGTGATTCTTTATTAGTCACCGTGGGCCGTTATGAGTCACAATTTTTGCCATTTTGTGTCACCGTGGTTATCAAGGGTCACTGTGAGCATGAGTCACTGTGTGGCATTGTCGGTAACTGTGTGCTATTGTGGGTCACTGTGAACCGTCTTGGGTCACAGTGTGCTATTGTCGGTCACTGTGTGCCATCGTGAGTCACTGTGGGCTGTATTGGGTCACTGTGAGCTGTATTGAGTCATAGTGGGCCGTATTTAGTCATAGTGGGCCATTTTCGATCACTGTGGGCCATCGAGACGCACTCATTGTGGATTATCTTGACTCATTGTGGGACATCGTCAAAACTATGCTCCTGATAATTGACAAAAAAAAACTCTTTTAAATTAAATTTTTGTCCTTTTTGTCTTGCGTAGGTGTTGAAACGATTCATGCTAGGAGTAAACTACGTGCGATACGACCTGCTGGAGGTGTTTACCGGGAAGCTGGAGCTGGAGAAAGAAGCTGGGAACATGACTCTCAAGTAAGATCAAGGCCTACATCATATAGAACTAGCTAGGCTGTGCCCTGACCGGCTAGTAGACGTCGCGGCAGGCCTTGTAGAAGACAACGGGATGAGCTGCACAGAACCAACGACCAGTGGTCTATGCTAACTCTGGATCAGTATAAGCTGTGCCCTTTTGATTTTACTTGCCGTTGAATTTAACCATGGTAGCCCTTAACCTTCTTCAAGAATTGGGCTAATAAAAGCAAAAAAAAGCGATCCGGCTTGTGGTTCCAGAGACGACCTAGACGGATATAACAATCATCATTAATCATCATTTCTATAACAGTTAAGAATTTATCACGCTACTCGTAAGACCTTTAGAACCCATGGCAGCAAGTTCAAGATGAGTTTTCATTTGTTATCAGTTACTCTCCGAATAACTGATAACAAATGCAAACTCATTTCACCAACTACTTATCCTGAGGATAACGAAGTTATACGAGATTAACTCTTATACCACCAACTTTGAACGTATAACAGGTTTATTCATTAGATAAAAAAAAAAAATGGCGTCTAATTCTTATGTCAGCTGAGCTGCTTACCTTCTTAGCAGTACTGTGAGCGATCTGATGTGCAAATTGAATTGCAATTCAGAGAAAATATAATATTAAGTAAGTACTAGAAATGCATCGTTTGAGAAGACTGTTATCGGACAGTGAAAGCGATAATGAAGATGGGTTAAAAGTAAAAAATTTGCATTTTTAAAACTACGACGAGAAGGATTTCATGATTAGATTTCGTATATCTAAAGTAGCAGCATATAATTTATTATAAACAGGTGCGAGCCGGACTCGCACATGAAGGGGTCCGTACCATTTTTTTATAAAAACCAGCAAAACAATCACATTTTTGTATGGCAGCCCTCCTTAAATTTTTATTTTATTCTATTTTTAGTATTTGTTGTTATAGCGTCAACAGAAATAAATATTCTGTAGAAATTTCAACTGGCTAACTATCACGGTTCATGAGATATAGCCTGGTGACAGATGGACGGACGGACGGACAGCGAAATCTCAGTAATAGGGTCCCGTTTGACCCTTTGGGTACGGAACCCTAAAACAACCGTCGTTGAGCATAAACACTTTGTTCGACGACACGACCTTCCGCCTCGCTGCTTCTTTACGTCTTGGTGCCGCCTACTGCAGTTTTCATCGCTGTCACTGCGGTGAAGCTGTCAACAGCCTCGGACACCACGGCCTGTCATGCAACCGAAGCGTGGGCCGTTTTGCGCGGCACGGGAACTTAAACGACATCGTCTGCCGAGCTCTAGTTACCGTCGGCGTTCCAGCTATCTTATAGCCCAATGGCTTGGCACGCGACGATGGCAAAAGACCGGACGGTATATCTTTGTTTTTTTGGAAGATGGCTAGGCCTTTAGTGTGGGACGTAACTTACGTCGATACTCTTGCACCATCAACCTTATGCGGTGTAAATATAGTAACTGTGGTAACAATATTTTCGAGCCGTTTGGGGTTTAAACTCTGGGGCCGTGGGGTCCGAGTACTCACAGCCTTTTTAAGGAAATTTCCAAACGCCTAGTTGACGCTTCTCGTGACCCTAGGCCTGGGGTTTACCTTGGCCAGAGGCTAAGTATTGCCATACAACGTGGCAACGCCGCCAGTCTCTTGGGCACGTTACCGGTTGACAGCGTCGAGGAGTTTTTATAATATGTTGTTATTTTAGTTTTAATTGTTTTATGAATAGTAATTAATTTAGTTTTAATAAAATAATGTTGAAATACCAATAAAATTCTTATTTAAAATTGAATATCAGATATCTGAAAGGTTAGTAGGTGCAAGATGTGTAAATTATGGACAAAGTCAAGAAAAAAGATACCGAATTTTGATCTTATTTTAACAATGATGTATTGTGTCATTGACTGTAGTGTAACTTTTAGTACCTGCAAACGACACCGGCCACGGAAACATGTGCAAGGACGACTAAATTAAAAAGGTTCTTGAATGCTATACTGTACTAAGAAAACGACAAGCCTATTTAATTTACCTGCATTCACATTCATTCATTCACCACTTGACATTCAACGCGTCACAGGAAACCAAAAAACCGGCCAAGTGCGAGTCTTACTCGCACACAGGGTTCCATAGCTCCAAACAATATCATAACAATATTTTCAACTGTCATTCATTAGTTAGTAGTATTAGTTAGTAAACTTCCACACAACCGCAAAACTAAATTTGTTTTTCATAGTATGTTTATGAAAAACAAAGTTACTGCTGCAGTTTGATGAAAAAGTCCCATATCTCAAAAACTAAACATCATATCTTATTGAAACCAATTTTCGTTGATAGTTTTTTTTACGTTCTACAATCCTAAATATTTTCAGAATTTTCCTCCTCTTACTTTAGAAATTAGAGGGGGGGGGACACACATTTTACCACTTTGGAAGTGGCTCTAGCGCAAACTATTCAGTTTAGAAAAAAATTATATTAGAAACATCAATATCATTTTTGAAGACCTATCCATAGATACCCCACACGTATGGGTTTGATGAAAAATGTTTTTTTGGTTTTTAGTTCTAAGTATGGGGACCCCCTTAATTTATTGTTTTTTTTTCTATTTTTGTGTGAAAATCCTAATGCGGTTTACAGAATACATCTACTTACCAAGTTTCAACAGTATAGTTCTTATAGTTACGGAAATAAGTGGCTGTGACATACAGACGGACAGACAGACAGACAGACAGACAGACAGACATGACGAATCTATAAGGGTTCCGTTTTTTGCCATTCGGCTACGGAACCCTAAAAAGCACTTGTCAAAGAATAGTTATACCGGGACTAACTTTCTGTCATTATAAACTGGTGAAACGCACTATACGTTATTCTGGCATTAGACGCAGCGCATAATTTTATCCCTGGACTATAATATATCTATTCTCGGATAACGACGACTTTGGTGAAATCGAACCTAAGACAAAGACAGACCGTAATAAAAGCCGTATTAAAGCCGAGCCGAGTCCGTAATTGAATAGTGTGTGTACAGACTGGCGCTGGAGCGTTTCTTCGAGTCGCACGCGCTCGGCATCCTGTGGTGCGTGCCCCACGCCGTGTGCGTGTGGCGCGTGCGCGGCGCGCCGCACTTCTACATGTTCGAGCCGCACGCCTGCGGACCCACCGGCCTACGGATCGATGCTATCGTGAGTTACTACTTCACTTTGTTCAGCTTCTTATTCTTCAAACTCAAAGCAATTATTATCTTTATTTCAATTAGACCATAACAGGCACTTTTGAATGTCAAACAAGTTAAGTGTCTATTTACAACAACAATAACATTCATTTATTCTCAGGCTACTTTGGCCCATAGATAAATACCTTACAGACTTACTAAAAATACAACTCGTGTTAGTAAATAGAAACTTAACTATGTTAGTAACACTGCACTATGACACTGTGCGTTCATGTGGCACTTGCCCGTGGAAGCGTCGGAATACCGCTCCCTGTGGCCAAAAGTCCTCTTCCAAGGCAAGGTGCAGATAGCACGTTGGAATACGCACCACAAACGCCTTAAAGTTGACGTTGCGACGCGAATCTAGCAGCTGCACTCTCGCCACGTACTTGCGCTTCTGGCGCACGTACTCCACAATGTCCTCCGCCTTAGTAGTGTAATGTAGGCGGGAGATGTACACCGGAGTGTTCGGCTTCGCGGCTCTAATAGTCACACTGGACCCCAATGGAGCCTTGCCGCAGCGGTTCTTGTTGGTACGTTGACGGCGCTTCCTCCTCAGCACCGTCATGGAACCATCATCAGCCCCATTACACCCTTTGTCAGAAAAAGCACGCTGCAGGCAGACTAATGTGGAAACCCGTTTGGTGATGTTGAGCTCCTCATCGTATTCAGCTGCATCCGGGTAAACTAGAAGCTGAAGACAACATTTTGGCAAATTGTAATAAAGATACATTTGTTTCAGGACGATGGCGCTCCTTGCTTGCTGACTTTCACTTCCCAGAGTTTGATGGCTTTCGCGTGAGTATTTGTAGCAGACAACCTTACCTTACCCTACTTGGCACATTCAAATAAATTTAAAAACTTTACTTGGCACAATCAATGAAATAAAAAAAGTATTATCATCTGCCTAGCCTTTTCCCAAACTATCTTGGGGTCGGCTTCCAGTCTAACCGGATGCAGCTGAATACCAGTATTTTACATGAAGCGACTGCCTATCTGACCTTCACAACCCAGTAACTGGGTAATAGGTACTATACCCCTTGGTAAGACTGGCTGTCAGACTTTTGGCTTCTGACTACTCGTAACGACTGTCAAAGATCTACAAATGACAGCCGGGACCAACGGCTTTACGTGCTTTCCGAGGCACGGAGGAAACTCGGTATGTTATTATGGTCACCCATCCATGGACCAACCTCGACAAGCTCGGCTTAACCTTAAAGATCGAGCCGTGCGGCTGTTATTATTTAGCCACGAAATAAAAAAAGTATTATCTTTGACAATAATATTCGAAGTAAAAGGCATAATTGTGCAGGGCCTGTGGACAGTGAGTAATGAGCTAGCTCACCGTCCATCCGTCTTATGACGACAGGCCGTGCCGACGGCGCGTTCGTGTTCCACGCGCACCTCAAGATGTCAGCAAATCGGAAGGGGTCCGAGAGGGCCGATGCCTGCCAGGGCTGCGGGTTGTTCGAAAGAGATACCGTGGCCCTGGACCACAAAAGGCTAAGAAGGAACATGGATGGGTTTTAGTCAGTCAAGTCTGACACTCCCTTCCGCTCCGCCCAGAGCGGGAGAAGTCATTTGATGATTTCCTATCCGAAAAAGGCATAATTATGTAAGGATCGTAGCAGGTGGCATTCTACAAGCTGTTTTTTTGCATCCTCGTCAAATTCAAGAAGTTTACTATACGCTTGAACGTCCATGCATACTATATTTGTATGAGTGGACGTTCAACTGAATATGCTAATGATTCGCGTCCCGAATCAATAGTAAAATGGGTAGGTGTTTTTTTTTTTCTTATTTTCGGAAATCGGTAAGTGTGTACCACCCGTGTTTCAAACGCGGCCCGTCTGATTCTCGCTTTATAATCACGCTTCCACACATACAAACGATCTCAAACATCTATTCGATAATTTCTTATTCCCTCAACCATGTCAGGGGGACCATGTCATTCTGAAATACTGACAAACTTAGACAACCAAAAAAATCTGCGTTTATTAATACCTAGCTGTCCCGCGCAGCTTCGTCTGCGTCACATTTTCCCCGATTTTGAAACATTATTCATTGCTGCTCCGCTCCTATTAGTCGTAGCGTGATGATATAAAGTGAGTCAACCTTAAAAGATAGACATATGCTATCGCGGACTTTTGTTTAGAACATTTAAAGGGAAAATTCTGTGATAAATGATTTTTGCGAAACTTTAACCGTTTACGCAGCGCACGCAGCGGAAGCTCTCAAAAGAAAAATAAAACCCCCGATTTTGAAACATTTTTCATTGCTGCTCAGCCTTCCTCGATAATTGGGCTATCTAACACTGAAAGGATTTTTCAAATCAGATGAGCAGTCCCTGAGATTAGCGCGTTCAAGCAAACAAACAAACAAACTCTTCAGCTTTATAATATTAGCCTATATTAACTAGGTATCGTAATTTTAATTGATTATTTATGTCTTTTGTGACAACCTCCGGAATTTTGAAGAGGATGTTTCATCCTCTTTTTAGTTTCTGCCTCGGGAAAATGCGTGAGTATATGAATGTACTAGCTGCACCCCGCGGTTTCACCCGCGCGGACCTGGGTAGCCTAATCCAGGGTATAAGCTTTCTACAAACCAAATTTCATTCAAATCCGTTAAGCCATTGAGGCGTGAAGGAGTTACAAACAACACACACACACACTCACTCACTCACAAACTTTCGCCTTTATAATATTAGTATGATGTGTGTAATAAATAATACTAGTCTGTTCTGTTACCGTCTCACTGTAGTGGTGTGGCGAACACGTAAAAAAACAAATCATTTATTTCTTTGCAAACATGGGTAATGAGTACATAGATTTATTTATTTATTTATTTATCTTACACAGTTAGTCGCCATCGCCAGTGAGCTAGTACTACACAAAGTTTTTTCCGGTAAAATTTCGGAAGACTTCGTGGCCCCACCTTTTTTACCTTTTGCGGTAGGATGTAGGTATGAAGCTTTTTATTGGAAACGTAGGAATTATTATGTCGATTTACAACCTCGGCAAAAGAAGATGTAGAAGGAGGATTTCGGGGAATATCAGCTGCTATTTCGTGGGTTTGGTTGTTCTGAGTTAGCTTAGCTTCTACTTTTTCTTCGAGCACCGTCATCATTTTAATTATGTTGGCCAACTCGGTTTTTGTTTCTGAAAATTGATTTAGTAGGAGCGATATCGAATTTGCCTGGCTGTCCATGCGAGCTACCATGTCAGCTCTAAACTCTCTCAATTCTTCGAGTAGTAGGGAATCCGAATCCATAGTATGGCATCTGACTTCCGCGCTGACTGCTTACATTGTTAACAGGAGTGGTGGTATTAACGCTAGGTACGTTAATACGGACCGGGGTTTCACCTTTGCCTCTTTTTGGCTTAGCACAGACACAATCCGGACATAACTAATTCTTTTTATATGTCTGGGTGTATGTCTTAAACGCATCTTTGATTATTTCGAGACAGGCTATACCATACTTTTTCTTGCATTTATCATTGCCACTTTCCATGTAATCAACAATTATGAGCGAACCACAAGCGCCGCAATTGTTAGGCATTTTTATTGGTATCGCGAACAAAAATTCAAAGGAGATGTTCCAGAAATGTATGGAGCCTGGGCTAGCACAATGTACACTATATGTAAATATTGCTAAATAATACAGTAACCGTTTTTTATTATCAGTTTTCTTTAATTTCACTTCGTTTTAATGTACATTCAAGTTAACTTGGTCAAAGAGAGCAACACAACATAAAAATTAAACATGGTGGATCAGATCAGCACGTGATCAGCACTGGCGAAAAATGACATTTTGACAATGACATTTGATTGACGTGTATTACGATACACGTCAATCAAATGTAATTGTCATAACTGCTTTAGTAAACAAAACAACTGGAATCTCGGGTTTTGGTTTGTTTTGTTTGGTTTGGTTGAACAAAACAACAAGTTCAATCCAAACTCAATGCAAAGAAAGACTCAAAGACGGCACTTCTTAAAACTGTCAAAGTCTTCAAAGTCAAATAACTGCCATGGCTGCCCTAAAAATAGGGTTATCGTAGTAAAAAACTTTTCAAATGATAATTATTGTTCGACTAACCCTTCTTCAATTTTTTTTTTTGTATTTTTATGATATTCCTCTATTTTTTTCCTATTTATCTAAGTAGTGTACATAGTGGTAGCCCAAAATCAAACATCTCCTTTCAAATCTTGATGATCAAACCGACATGCACTTCGCGGTTCACAGCGGCGCGACAGAGACGAATTATTTATTTTTGCAGCCCGTCTCTTTCACTCCAGGTGAGTAAGAGCCTACCTGGGCGTTCTCGGACGACGTGAGGTCGCGCTCGCGTATTATTTTCACCAAAAAGATATTCTTTTATTATAAGGTTCTCCTTGTTTTACCGTCACATTGGCATGTAAATAGTACCTACGTTTATAATAAAAAATACATACTCAATTCAACCTTTTTGTTGAACAAGTAAATACTTTTTAGGGTTCCGTAGCCGAATGGCAAAAAACGGAACCCTTATAGATTCGTCATGTCTGTCTGTCTGTCCGTCCGTATGTCACAGCCACTTTTTTCCGAAACTATAAGAAATATACTGTTAAAACTTGGTAAGTAGATGTATTCTGTGAACCGCATTAAGATTTGGGAGTGTGGGGTATCTATGGATAGGTCTTCAAAAATTATATTGAGGTTAAAATCATTTTTGTCTAAACTGAATAGTTTGCGCTAGAGCCACTTCCAAAGTGGTAAAATGTGTGTCCCCCCCTCTAATTTCTAAAGTAAGAGAAGGATAATTCTGAAAATATTTAAGTTTGTAGAACGTAAAAAAAACTATCAACGAAAATTGATTTCAATAAGATATGATGTTCAGTTTTTGAGATATGGGACTTTTTCATCAAACTGCAGCAGTAACTTTGTTTTTCATTAACATACTATGAAAAACAAATTTAATTTTGCGGTTGAGTGGAAGTTTACTAAGTAATAATACTAACTAATGAATGACAGTTCAAAATATTGTTATTATATTTTTTGGGGCTATGGAACCCTATGTGCGAGTAAGACTCGCACTTGGCCGGTTTTTTACCTGCACCTTTTTATGTGATATAATACAATTAATATGTCATTGAGCCAAAGTGACGTCTGTCAAACATTTAAAAATATCTAGTTAAGTATTGTTAGTTTTTACAATAATTATTATTTATTAAGACCTATTACTGTCCCCACCCAGTCTCTGAAAGGGACAGTCCGGTCTGGTAGCAATCATCTTCAAAGCCATGGGCCTCTCTTTTACATCCATAAGATAAATATAACCATATTATCTTCCACCAGATACCTCCTAAACATCCCGGCACAGGAAAGACCCAGGCATGACTTCACCCTGTACGCCATAACCATGGAGATCAAACCGATACAGAAGCTGGCCGAAATCCCGCCCATCGTCAAAGCACCGCCTGGAGTCAGACTCGTGCCTGCGACTAGCAAGGTAACGTTACTTGGGCAGATTTTGACGTGACAACGTCTAATAAATCGATGAACGCCGGCTGCACGCACGAAAAAGGTTGACTCATTGTAACGTTACGCTCGACGATCGGAGCGAGAGCGCTGCACGAGCGAGCGAAAGGCACGATCGGCTTGAGTGTTCGGCTTGCTATTCATAAAAGTATGCAATCATTTCAACAATGTTTTGTTAAGACGTTGTCACCTTAAACTATCGTCCGTAAACCGACTTTACAAACATCCAATATTTTTTTTATCTAGTTTCGGCCCCCTTGTTTCCTAGAAATTAATTCTAGAATTTTATCGACACCCATATGAAGCCATTGAGTCGCGCCAGTGTCCAGTCGCGCGAATATCTGCTACTGGCCTAAGATCCCGCCATACAAGGACCTTCACCGAGCTGGTTATTGGATGAAACTTATTTTATATTAAATTTAATATGTCAATAAATATATTGCTTATGGGTTGTCTAAAAAATTTCAGTCCAGGATATGATCAAAAAATTTTTTTTGAACAAAAATTTTTGAAACATTTCACCGGTTTGTCACCGGTTTGGTTAATTAACAAATTCCATAAAAATCGAAAGTGTAAACTAGTTAGGTTGCCCTTTTTAGGGTTCCGTAGCCGAATGGCAAAAAACGGAACCCTTATAGATTCGTCATGTCTGTCTGTCTGTCTGTCTGTCTGTGTGTCTGTCCGTCTGTATGTCACAGCCACTTATTTCCGAAACTATAAGAACTATACTGTTGAAACTTGGTTAGTAGATGTATTCTGTAAACCGCATTAGGATTTTCACACAAAAATAGAAAAAAAAAACAATAAATTAAGGGGGTCCCCATACTTAGAACTGAAAACCAAAAAAAAAAAATTCATCAAACCCATACGTGTGGGGTATCTATGGATAGGTCTTCAAAAATGATATTGATGTTTCTAATATCATTTTTTTCTAAACTGAATAGTTGCGCTAGAGCCACTTCCAAAGTAGTAAAATGTGTGTCCCCCCCCCCCCTCTAATTTCTAAAGTAAGAGGAGGAAAATTCTGAAAATATTTAGGATTGTAGAACGTAAAAAAAACTATCAATGCTTTATACTTTCGATTGGTATGGAATTTGTCTATTAACCAAACCGGTGAAAAGTTAAAAAAAAAAAAATGTCCTGACTGAAATTTTTTAGGCAACCCATATGCAATATATTTATTGACATATTAAATTTAATATAAAATAAGTTTCATCCAATAACCAGCTCGGTGAAGGTCGTTATATAGCGGGATCCTATACTATACGCAATAAGTCTCGGAAATGGGTTCCCGCAAGAGTCCTTCGCACAAATGTCTTTCGCGTAAATGTCCTAAATCCCCTTGAAGCATATGCAATATATTTATTGACATATTAAATTTAATATAAAATAAGTTTCATCCAATAACCAGCTCGGTGAAGGTCGTTATATAGCGGGATCCTATACTATACGCAATAAGTCTCGGAAATGGGTTCCCGCAAGAGTCCTTCGCACAAATGTCTTTCGCGTAAATGTCCTAAATCCCCTTGAAGTATGTAAATGAAGGATGCTAATCTCTAGAACTATTGGTTCGATTTTTTTTTTGAATCAATGAAAAATGTTGCAAAAACGGGGAAAATATGACGGGTTGTTTATTTTGGCTACATCCCACAGGTGGGCGTGGACGGTGGCAAGCGACGCGCTGACGAGGAAGACCGCAAGCATCCGCCAGGGAGCGCCACCTGCTTCGACGCTCAAAGAGCCGCCGAAGCCGCCGATAAGGAACAGGCCCGACTTAAGGCGGGTGAGTGTTGTACAGGCGATTAGGGGTATGAGGAACAGGGTGTAAAGTTCCTCAATACTCCATAGAAAAGGGAGGATCCTCCGGCCCGCCTGGCCGGAGGATGATGGAGGATGGAGGTGTTATGTGTAGGCAACTGCCCTGCAACTGTTGTACCCGGGGAAGATGCAGTGTTGCAAATAAACGTTTTCTTATAAAATTTTGGGTGACCATTGAAAGTTAGCGTCGTGCAAGGTCTAAGAGGTCATGTTAAGGTATCGGTCATCCATCCAGTCTGCGGATGAAATTCCACTGACATGGTGCGTATCGATATGTAATGACGATTTTCATATTCATTGTAAGTTTACACAAAAAACACGGGTTTATAACAGAGATTTTATGGATATATTTCGGATGTGGAAATAGGAATAAAATTATATCGGTTTCGGATACGGTTACGGATATGTAATTATTTCGGATTATCTGTTAGTTTCGGATAGTTTCGGTTACGGATATTAGATTGAAGTAAAATATAAACATAAATAGTATGTAATAATTTGGTTTTATTTATAGCTTCTATCTAGTCTAGGTCATTTGGTATTATAATCAGTCATATAGGTAAGTAATTATTTAGAGATGTAATAATTACGTGAAACAAAAACCTGTCGAAATATGTCGTTTTGTGTAGACTCCGCCCTTATACGAAACTATCCGAAATTTGTGAAACGGATACGGTTACGGTTACGGATATATTTTTAATTCGGATATCCGATTGTTTCGGTTACGGTTACGGAGCTCCATAACATCCCTGGTTTTTTAATAAATTGATCCAAGTGCCTTGCAATCACTGAACCAAAAGTTTTATCTTGTTGATCGGTTAAGTTTCACTAGCCAATTAATTTCTTCTTCATTCAGAGCGATGTATTGAATACGTGGTTACCGTTTTAGCGCCGGTCTCCCTTCCAACCTGTTGAGTGAGTGAGTTGTCTACCCACGAGATCTGAATCTGGAAAATATGCTCAAGGGCTCTAATAGACCAGAACTGCGGGTTGTTCGAAAGAGATACCGTCGCCCTGGAACACAAAGGGCTAAGAAGGAACATGGATGGGTTTTAGTTAGTCAAGTCTGACTGTTCCTGACGTCACATCGGGCCCCACACAGCGCGGTGGCGACAAAACCTTGCTCGCCCGTCCAGCCGCGGTCACAGTAGTGGGACAGCGCCGCACTCGCCGACGCCTCTAACGCGCGCATACTAACGGTTTCTTTCTTGTAACCAGTTACCTATTTTCAATACAGTCTTTTCATTCGCAAGCAGCAGTTTTATTTATTAGTCAAGACCACCAGCAGCACACCTGGAGCTTGATATTCAACACTGACACTCCCTTCCGCTTCGCCCAGAGCGGAAGAAGTCATTTGATGATTTCCCACCCGAAAAAAAAGGGCTCTAATAGAGAAAGCGTCCTCTAGCTAACAGTGATATTAACTCAACAGCTAGGCGCAACGCAAACGGTTGGCTAGTCCTGAGAGACGGCACGCAGTTCCTGTCAGCCGGACACTCCATAGCATGCAGGAAGTTCTCCTATTCGTCAAGAGGCAATCAGGTAAATTCTACTTATTTAACATAACATCCGTCGTCAATGGGCGCTGTCAGATGTGTCTGGTCATCTCTTAGCTGCCACGGTTTATTTTAATTACTTTATTTTCGAATTACTGATTAAGTCTTTTACTCTAGACGCTCCTAACTTGCCCTAACTTGCCCGTATTTCTACATCGTTCTCATATTTTTGTGATTCCTATCATGAGTGATGTAACCAAGATTTTGTAACATATTTTGATTTAAAAGTGTGTCCATGGAGTTTCTTGCCCATTTTTCTCCATGGAGATCTACGCTTTGGAATGGGCAACTACTGTACTTTCACAAGTTATTATGTCTTGTGACTGGGACTGTAGCTTTGCGTTTTTTTTTTTGTTTTTTGGCTTTCAAAAGTGCCTGTAATGTTCTACGAACGAACGAACAGTTCAATGGTTCATACTCGTGGTTGGTGTGGTTGAATCCCGCATGTAATTATACACAAGCAATAGTGCTTGACAGCATGTAAAGCCAAGTCAGAGGCCCATGGGCGGCATAGAAGCTCCGACATCAGGCACTAACCACATGAAAAAGTAGAAGACGCCTGAAATCCCCGAAAGGTTTAGCAGAGGTGTACATAATAGTACACCCCCTTCGCCAGTTGTGTTTGTGCTTAAGTCCCATGTAATAGGAGGCGAGCCTATTCCCATCAAACGCGCACAAGTCTACGACTCCGAGACTACTACCTACTAATATATTCCTGACGGAAAATCCAGAAGCATTTTGCCCGAACCGGGATTCGAACTGAGGACCTCATGCTCAGCAGTCGTGCTTGCAAACACTACACTGTTTTATGCAAATAAAATTGATTTGATTTGAATTTGGATTTAGACACAAAGCATTAATTTCAATTAAACCATTACAGGCACTTTTGAAAGTAAAAAAAAAACAAATAAAAACGCGGAGCTACACTCCCAATCACAAGACATAATAACTTGTGAAAGTACTGTAGTTGCCCATTCTAAAGCGTAGATCTCTATGGAGAAGAATGGGCAAGAAACTCCATGGACACTCTTTTAAATTAAAATATGCTACAAAATCTTGGTTACATCATTCGTGTTGAGAATTACTGTATGTGAGAACGATATAGAAATACGGACAAGTGAAGAGCGTCCAGAGTAAAAACTTAAATCAGTAATTCAAAAATAAAGTATTTAAAATAAACCGTGGCAGCTAAGAGATGACCAGTCACAACTGACAGCGCCCGTTCACGAACATGACGCATGTATCAGCAATCATGCAACTCAACCATATAACCTACTAACGGGGTAGTCTACATTGAAAGGCGATGGCTAAACGACTGCCCCAAGCATGTCTAAGAATCTCACAATAACTCGTAATATTTAAAAAATCATTCATGAATTGTTTAGTGTTCAATAATTTCCTAGAACTTTCGTAAACTGTAAAACATAAAAAAGTATACTAATTGCTTTTTTGATTAAACATGACAAGGTCAAGGGGAAATAACACTACAGCAAGCTAGGGAGGGGTCGTACCACTTTTCCAGAATGTCAAATGAAACTACTTAATATCGATTTTTGACAACAGGTATCAAAACGATTTATTTTCCGAAACTAAGGCGTTCAATTCGGTGTCCTTTAGTTGCTTGTTATTATGTTTTCACAGGGTTTTGATTCGGAAAATGGGGTTGTTTTTAAAATCTTATTCGACTTTACTCAATTCAACTTTGTTCTAATCAAAATCAAATAAATAAAACTAAGTGAAAGCTTCGGACTGTGCTTCTTCGTTTAATCTTACTACCTATTTTGTGTCGAAAAATATAAACAGAGTGTGACCACTCTGTTTTTTTTTTTTATAAAAACTAATTCTTATTTTTTCTTTCAACCTATTCGATTATTCTAATGATTCTGTAACACTTGAAGTTCAATCCCTTCTCTATGAAACATCTCTATGCTAGTTTATTGTCTATGGTCAGATGTCATGTCAACTCATGTCATACAACAGCAACAGACAACAGACGCCGCAACGCTTTTTCGTTTTCTTCTTCGTTGTGCTATTTTTTTTTATTTTAGATTTTCATCGACGCTTGTTTATTGGACTTATTGTGTGTGTTCGCCTATCCACTGACCTCTCGCTACTCGACACGGACTTGAAACAAAATCATCATGCGATGCATAAACTGTGGACTGTTGCTGTCATGTTATGACAGTATCTGGTATCTGGGGTGGATGAGACACCAGAATACATTATCAGCCCCGGCTTCATTTTTAGATAATGTTCTTGTAAGAATCACAGAAAAAAAAACAAATAATAAATAAATAAATCGTATTTTTGTTGTTTTATTTTAATATATTTTATGTCATTGGTTACTCGGTGCCTAAACTAGATAACGTAGTTTAGGCAGGATTTATCAATCACCATATAGGTACCTACTTTCTAAACTAAGTCCCCCTGGCGCGTTTGTCTGTCAAGCCCGTCTGCTTACGGATGTATCAACAAACAGATTTTTATGGGGTTGTCACTAGTAGGTAGATTGGTTCTTTACTAAGGTTTAGGCATACTGACAGGTTATGGCATATAATGAGTTGAAATAAAGACAGTTTTCACAGACAATATACAGGGTGTAACGAAAAGGGTATATACATACTTAACGGTGTGCTTCAGACCATCAAACTGAACATGTTTATCTACAAAGCAAAACCATCACAGCGAAAAAAATATCAGCTGCCCCATACATTTCGTCGAATAGGTATTGAAATTTTGTATGGGGCAGCAGAATTTTTTTTCGTTATTACGATGTTTGTTTGTGGAGAAACATGTTCAGTTTGATGGTCTGTAGCACACCCTTAAGTATGTATATACCCTTTCCGTTACACCCTGTATAAATAAGTGGTTGAAATGATGAACGTATTTGAAAATAGCGATTAATATTAGCAAACTGACCCAAACAACTAGAGTTTTGTATTTGAGATAGATAAAGAATACTGCTAGGTAGTACCTACAGTAATAAATATACACGCGGGCGGGAGAGATTTTTGCGCAGGTTGTAGAAAGCCCGTAATTACCTCTTTGTAGATATATACTCAAGTACCACCATGTGAAATCGGCTTGTGTCGCTACTCGCTAGTTAAAAATATCGTAAATCATTACAGAAATACAAAAACGCCTAGGTAAAAGTTCATAGCAATATGTCATTTGTTAACAGTTTTTATACCTATTGATGTAGGAGTTCCGCGAATATATTTTCAGGATTGTAAAGATATGAGAAGTTCTTGAAACTTTTTTCATATGAAATACTAATTTTCACCTATTTAGCTTTACATATTGCAAGGTTCCATATTTATACGTTGCTGGGGCAGTCGTCCATACTTCCATTTAGCCATCTCCTTTAACCTTTCCACATTTGTTCTACCCTCTGACACCAGCAGCAAAGCAGCTCAATTATGAAAAAGTTGGATCTTTGACCCCAATATCTCCGTAACTAGGGTTCCAAGGTATGATCCAGAACAAAAAAAAATACTGGGAGAACAGTGCCTTTCAGCTTCGTTAAGGCCCCTTTTACACCCTTTATACTTTTAGCTTTTTGCTTAGGAGGAGCTCGTGGCTAAATAGTAACAGCCGATCAGGTCGATCTTTATAGGTTAAGCCGTGCTTGCTGAGGTTGGTCCGTGGATGGGTGACCATAATTACATACCGAGTTTCCTCCGTGCCTCGGCAAGCACGTTAAACCAGTTCAGAAGAGTCAGAAGCGGAAAGTCTGACATCCAGTCTTGTCAAGGGGTATCTTATTACCCAGTTATTGGGTTGTGGAGGTCAGATAGGCAGTCGCTTCATGTAAAATAAAGGTACTCTGCTGCATCCGGTTAGACTGGAAGCCAACCCCAACAAAGTTTGGGAAAAGGCAGGCAGATGATGATACTGACTCTTCTTTCTATCCTTATAGGCCTTAGCATGCGCCGTGATGGCAGTAGCCATGTCCCGCGTCGAGAACCCATGCGTCTGGTGTTCTTCAACCCTGGACCAGATCCTGGAGAGCGGAGACCAACTGTACCAGGACAGCTACCTTCACTTCCGTCCATTTACCAAGATCTTGAGCATGGAACAGGTATGTAACATCGCTAGGGTAGCTGATTTGTTTTACAGGTCTAGATGAAAGTCTGCTTTAGGCAGGTCATCCACACAGCAGGATCTTGTCCATGGAACAGGTACGCGAAAACCTTAAGGATTCTTCTATAATTTGCAGGCCAGATGGTGTCGCGACTGTTTTGTGTGTCTCCCGGGCCCTGGAATCATGATAATTCGACTAGAATATAATAAATGTGAAAGTTTGTTAGGCTCCACGGATATCTGTATGTTTGTTAGTCTTTCTCGCAAAACCTACTGAATGGATCTGAATGTAATTTAGCACAGGGGTAGTTAATAGTCTGGAATAGAAAGAACATAAGATAGTTTTATCCAAGTACAGTCAAACAACAGTTTTACAAAAAAATAAACGCTTGTATTCATACCAGATTACGAGTTTTTATTTTGTAAGAAACCTTTGATCCTTTTCCAAAATAAAAGTAGCCTAAGTTACTCTTTATAACATCAGGTATCTGCCACTCCTGTCAAGAAGGTAGGTTCAGCCGCTTCGGATATGAGCTGGAACAAACAGACAGACAAAAAGTCCGAATCCCTTAATTTTTGGCGGTTTGCGTCTTGGCTATCCAGTTTCTTGCCGCCGCTTTAATAAGGTCGTCTGTCCACCACTTGTCTTTAATTCCCACGTTCCTCCGTTGACTTATATTGTTCGTTTAACTATTGTTTCATCACTTTGATTGGTTCGCAGATTCTCCGCAAGTTCTACACTCCGGGTAATTGCGTGTGTCGAGTGGTAGTGTACAAGCCACGACAGACGGGCGTCCTCGATATCAACCTACTCGAGATGGTAACTCTGTTCACCATCTTTAATTAGACATGATCACTGTAAGATTGTGATGAGAGCAGTCAAGTGGTGGCTGACAGGGACTTTACTTATTGGAATTGGGACTTTACGCGCAGTCAATTCGCACTGTGCCTATAGTGGCAGTACAAAAGTTATAGCGACTATTACAAAGTGTAATACAGCGCCATCTATGATACAAATGAAGAACTAATATAGAAATTCTGAATCGCGCTATTAAAGTTATCTGCGACTTATGAGTATATATAGAAAAACCCAACAACAACTGTCGGGCAGTAACCCACCAGACATAACACCTGTCTGGTTGGAGGATCCTCCCTTTTCTAAGGAGTATTCAGGAACTTTAAGAGGAGCTCGTGGCTAAATAGCCGCACGGGTCGATCTTTAAGGTTAAGTCGTGCTTGGGTTGGTCCGTGGATGGGTGACCATAATTACACACCGAGTTTTCTCCGTGCCTCGAAAAGCACGTTAAGCCTTTGGTCCCGGCTGTCATTTCTAGATTTTTGACAGTCGTTACGAGTAGTGAGAAGCCAAAATCTGACATCTGGTCTTACCAGGGGGTAATCGTATTACCTATAATTATGGTGTCGGACGTAAACACTAGCACCATCCCATATCTTCCCGTGGGTGTCGTAAGAGGCGACTAAGGGACTTGCCAGAGAATGGGCAGCAGCGTTTTCTGTACTTTTGTAACAACCGTACTGGGATCGCCAACCCGCCAGCCAAGCGTGGCGATTATGGCAAAATCCCCCCAAAATGTCAATGTGACGACACTTGGGGGAGGCCTATCTCCAGCAGTGGACGTCTTTTGGGCTGAAATTATGATGATGAAATGATCGTATTACCCAGTTACTGGGTTGTGGAGTACAGATAGGCAGTCGCTTCATGTTAAACACTGGTACTCAGCTGCATCCGGTTAGACTGGAAGCCGACCCCAAGATAGTTTGGGAAAAGGCTAGGCAGATGATGATTCAGGAACTACTTCATACCCCATTAGTATGCACGTGTGATGAATCAAGAGCCGTTCTTTTTTACAGAGAGGAGGTCTGAGTCCCAGCAGTGGGAATGTTATAAATATATTGTTTATGTAGGCACCTTGATGCAGGAGGTTTTAATTATCTGTTTTGTGCGTCCTCCTCTAGCTCACAGAATTCTTCAAGGAGGAGAAACAGGGAGTTTTCGTCGCCGGTGACGGAGAGTTTGCTGTTGCTCTGTTCAGGAATCCACGAGGTAAGAACATATATACCAAAAACATCACGCCTGTAATTCCCGAAGGGTTAAGCAGAGGTGTACCCATTATTAAACCCTACATTCGCCAGAAAAAATAATAAAAAATAAATTGTTAATCAATGAATATACGTTTCTTCAGAAGCGCTGCATATTGTGTGTCGCGGTGAACGCTTGCTTAATTTCTTAAAAAAGTACACACATAACTAGAGATTCACAGCAAATTAATGCTCGAAATATGCAAAAAAAGTACCAAAATAATTACGCGATGTCTATTTATTTATGTACACAAAACACTTAAAAGAACAATACACTAAGATACAAGAGCACAAAGGTACTGCTTATTTCAATAGAAATTTCTTCCAGCAGACCTGCGAATGGAAAGTTGGATTAGAAATGTAGACATAGTGTGTAGAAAAGATAAAACAGGAGAAAATTAAATTAGAGATTGAAACAAAAATTAAGACTATATAAAATAAACATACATACAAATAAATACACATAAGTATAAAAATTATTGAAATAAGTTTATAATTCGGATATGAAAATGACACCCTTGAAGAAAAACTCCATCGTCAAAAACTTCATCGGCACCAGCTTTGATTTTCATTTTAACTGCATTTTTATCTCTGACCCCCGATACCCATGAAAACAACACCCATAAAGATAAAGGTTTCATGGAGTTTCTTGCCGGTTCTTCTTCATAGGAAACGACCAACCCGAACCGAGAACCTTTTGTCGACGTTTTATAAGTGCCCCTGTAGGTCTATGTAAAATAAAAATATTTTGATTTTGATCCTCGGCACCATCTTGTATTTTCATTTTGGTTTATATCACCGTCCCTAACAACCATGGGCACGACATCCATAAAGGAAAAACTGAAATACTCTTGTAGTATGATTTAAGGTGTATAATAATTATGATCTGTGTGGTGTCGGGTTCTGTATGGTGTCGGACGTAAAGAACAGCACCATCCCATATTCATATTCATATTCATATTTATTTATTTGCGTAAAACATGGTATACAAGGTGTTACATTAAGGATAAGATCATACATGTTTTGCCTAAGACTTAAGCATGCAAATTGGTTAACACAACTTATGTTCAAGGTATTCCTTAATGCTATAAAAATTATTATCATTTAGCCATTTAAACAAGTTAATTTTAAACAGTCTGCCATTTAGTAATTTAAATTTACATGGTAATTTGTTATACACACGTACAGCCATAGCTAAACAGTTTTTACTATATTTTGTTGATCGAGGGAATTCATCTAAAACAAGTCTAAATTTGTCCCGCCGATTCCTAGAACTTACATCTGCTGCTGTTCTGAATAGGTATTTGTGTTTGCGTACAAACATACAAGTTTCATATACGTATAGTGAGGGTAGTGGTAGCAGACCGAGTTTTTTAAATAATGGTCGACAAGATACGTCCGGTGGAATGCCCTGAATAGCTCGAACACATTTCTTTTGAGCGATAAATGCTCTATTATGGTCGGTACTATTTCCCCATGCAATTAATCCATATCGCAGCGAAGACTCCACATATGCACGATAGGACATTACAGCTGTTTTAATATTTGTAACATTTTTAATCCTTCTAAGAGCGTATACGAATTTATTGATTTTGTTGCATATGCTATCGATATGAGCTTTCCAGTCTAGATGTTCGTCTATGATCGTTCCCAAAAACTTAGTATGCGCTACTTTTTGAAGTTTTGATATATTCATTGTAAAATTAAATTTGTTATTATAAGATTTATTAAATTGTACATACACTGATTTATTAAGGTTAATACATAAATTATTGTTATTAAGCCAATTTATAAGATTTTCTATTGTATTATTAATATCTGTTTCATGATCATTTATTGTTTTACTTTTTTTATCGGTAGAAACTATTATCGAAATATCATCAGCATAAAGAAAGCATTTATGATTAGTCATGTCAACAATATCGTTCACATAAAGGAGAAACAAAATCGGGCCCAATATACTGCCCTGGGGAACGCCTCGTTTGGTGGTTTTAAATTCAGAGTGGTATGAAACCATATCTTTATTGGCATTCATATTAGTGATTGTAACACACTGCTGTCTGCCAGATATGTATGACATTAACCACTGTAGTGGCGGTCCTCTAATTCCCATAGACTCTAACTTCTGAAAAAGCATGTTATGCGAGACCAGGTCGAACGCCTTAGATAGATCAAGAAATAAGCCCGTCGTTAGTTGATTATTATTAATGCTAGTAAGTACTGCTTTCAAGAGTGAAAAGATAGCTAAAGTTGTTGATTTATCTTTTTGAAAACCAAATTGCTCTTTCTTTATAATATGAAATTTCTCGCAGTAGTTAATTAGCCTTTTATACATGCATTTTTCGTAGATTTTTGACAAAATTGGTATTAAAGTTATTGGGCGGTAGTTGTTAACATCATGTAATTCACCTTTTTTAAAAAGTGGTTTCACAATTGACATTTTTAATTTGTCTGGAAACACTCCTTGAACAAAAGACAAGTTTATAAGATGCGTAAGAACCCCGCGTATTTCTTTCGCACATTTCTTAATAATTCTAGTGCTAAGTTCGTCGTAGCCTTCAGAGGTAGTATTATTTAATAACATAATTTGTTGCTCTACTTCGCTTTCTGACATTGGAACGAGGAACATTGAGTTAGGTATTAGGCTTTCCTTACCATGACTATTTGTACTTTGCTGTGTGGGGATATTATTTAAATAGAAATCATTGAACGTGGAGGCTATTTCTGTTGGTTCCGTAAGTATGGTATTATTGATTTTAATGGATTCTATGTTATTTTTAGGAGTAGGATTATGTATTTCATTTTTTATAACGGTCCACGTAGCCTTACATTTGTTCTGATGTGTATGCATAAATTTTATATTAGCATTTCTTTTGGAGTTATAGATACATTTTTGTAACAAATTTGAGTATTTAATGTATTTGGTTTTGTTGGGTTGAGTTTTCTTCTTATAATATTGATAACGCAAAAATCTCTTGGTTTTACAACTCTGCTTAAGACCTTTACTTATCCATTTTTGTTTTACTGTTTTGTTTAGATTTATCTTTATCTTTACTTTAGGAAAACACAGATAATAAAAAAGGCATATTAACTCGTGAAAACGGTTAAATGCTATATTTGCATCTTTTTCTATATATACTTCTGACCAAGTCAAACTTTGTAGACATTTTATGAACTTGTGTACATTATGGACATTGTAATCTCTTTTGTAAACGTAATACATTGCATCTTTTATCGATTGGCGCTTTAAAGGGAAGGCTATCATTTGTGCCGTTTCGTGGTCCGAGAGATAGAGTGATAGTACTGTTGTAGTTGCATCTGGGATATTACTCAATATATGATCAATACAAGTGGATTTGCGAGTAGCTTCATTAATATGAATTTTTAAATTATAATTGTTTGCTAGATCTTGGAATTCCTTACTGATTTTACCTTTTTTGAGTGTGTTTATGTTAAAGTGTCCTGCTAGAACTATGCGTGTTGAAGGTTTGTATTTTTTGAGAATATCATGTAAGAGACTATTTAGATTTGTTAAGAATTGGTTGGGGTCGGACTGGGGTGTTCTGTATATGCATATTATCAATAGTTTTTCGTTAGTTAACTCAATGCCACAAACTTCGAATGTATTTACTGATGCATACTTTTTAACCATTGATAATTCATTGAAAATAAGTTCCTTTTTAACTAGGATGCAGGTTCCACCTCGACTTTTTTTTCTACAAAAGTTAGCTGCCACTATGTAATCTGGTATCTTAAGGTAGCTCTCATGGCCTTCCTTAATAAATGTTTCAGAAAGGCAGATTACATGTGGGTCATTATGTGAATCTCGCATCTCTAGTAAAGTTATTTCTAATAGTTCTTGTTTGGATAGAATGCTTGCGATGTTTTGATGTAATATCCTAAAGTGTTGAAATGAAGATGTTGTTGGTGATATATTTTTAGAATCGAAAAAAATTGTTGGATGTTTTTAATGGTAGAAAATAGTATGGTATGGTACCCTTTTTTATGTGTTCAATTTTCCCATCGGGAGCGCAAGTATCTTTAATTTCCAGTTCTTTGTTTGCGGAACTTTTGAAATAAAAGGGGATAGTACCCTTCTTGGGCTCCTTATTTTTTGTTAAAAAACTTGTTCTGCTACTCACCAGTCGTTTTTTTATTTCAGCAGGATTCAAAAATGTGGCGTTATCCGCTTAAACGTCCCCACAAATGTGTCACGTGACACATGCTCCCGCCCCCGCTCCCGCTCACATTTTTGCCGCGCGAGCGCCCCGTGCCACTTTCCATTTAAAGCTTTTTTTCTCGTAAACTACTGCAGCTACACCAAAACAAAAAATACGTGTGTATAGCTGAAACTATACAGAATCTTTATATGTTAAAACGAATTACAACAACTAAATATAAGTACTTAGAAAAAAATGAGAACTTGAGAATACATACTTGAGAGTACTGTCTGGGTGAATTATTTTGTTCCTCATGGTTACATTAGACACATCTGTATTTTTAGCAACTGTTTTCTTAATGCAACTCTTGCAGCGCCATTTCTTCTTAGATTCCTGACTCATTAAACGGTATGTTTGCTCAGGGTAGCCATCGCAATCGGGCTCAAATCTGTTGTTACAAATAGAGCACAAAGCTGTATTTTTTGCAGCAACCGTTTTTTTGCATTTGAAGCATAGTACTAGTGCTGACATCTTACGGATTTCACTTGAGGCGTTGGTGTGCAGCTTGGAAGTTGACATTTCAGTTCGGTAAAACGCGTCTAGATGGCGTTAATGTTTGATCTATTGGAAGTGCTACAGCTATTCAATAACAGATGTCGCTTTTAAAAAAAAAAACTTTTGTGTTGAAGAATGACTTTGAGATTTTCAAAATAACGACGAGAAAAAAGTTCAAGTTTTATATTCACTCTTTATTTTTAAGTTTGATTAGCACACTGCTGTTCACCACTAGTTCACCATCGGTTCACTATGTTGTTATGAACGTTTTAGTCACTTTACACACAATATTTACACTGTGTTTACTTCACATTAGGTTTAAGAATTGTTCACGTAATAACTTTTTTTTGCCTAACAGTTACGTTTAGATAACACTTCCACTGTTTGTTCACACTTTATAAATCACGCGTGTTAGAATGTTATTAAAATTTAACTGTATTTTAGATTTTTATTGCCAATAATAACGGAGCTCAATGTTTTCGTGACGAACAGCGCCACCTACTTTTCTTATCATATCTTCCCGTGGGTGTCGTAAGAGGCGACTAAGGGACTTGCCAGAGAATGGGCAGCAGCGTTCTCTGTGCTTTTGTAACAACCGTACTGCGATCGCCAACCCGCCTGCCAAGCGTGGCGATTATGGCAAAACCCCCCCTTCATGGGGGAGGCCTATGTCCAGCAGTGGACGTCTTTCGGCTGAAATGATGATGATGATAATTATGATTTTCGGCAGGTTACTACATGTTCGACCCTCAAGACCGCGACCGCTACGGACGCGCGGTAGCCCCGCCATGTCGCGGGAAGGCGCGCTCGTGCTTCTCGCTGTTTGCTGACGTGAGTTAGGCCCCTAGCACACGGCGTATTTTAAACGTGCAGACGACGCGCCGTTAACGCACGTAAACGCCCTTCAAACGAGATTTTAACGCAACCTTGTAACCTAAGCACACTGGGCGATCGTGAAACGCGCGTCTGCTGCGCGTATACGCGCAGATACAGCGATACAGTCGCGCTGTAGTCGCTCGTAGCTTCCGCGTTTTTGTCAGAAACTCCTCGTCAATTGTGCCTCTCTCACCCCTCCTCCGACCTCTTGTACACGCTTCAAACGAGTTTCAAACAGAAGGTTGCGGGGATCCGCTGGATGCGAGTCGCACAGGATTAATTTGGTGATACTTGGGGAAGGCCTATGTCAACAGTGGACGTCTTTCGGCTGAAATGTTGAATTCAAATTAAAAAAGTTTATTGCTCAACACAGTACATTTTAATACATTTCTAGATGTCAAGTGAATGCGCAGTCCACTGTGTTGTACCAATTCAGGCATTCAAAATTTATCATAATAGATATACAATTTCATAAATTCAAATTGTACAATGTCATAGATTCAAAATTATACTCTGAATAATATCATAAATTCAAATTAATAAGTACATGATGTCATAATAATGTCAAAATAATAAAAATATTTTTATGAAATAAATCGGACTCAAGTATTCACCATAATTATATTAAAATATAAGTCTGGAAAGCACGTAGGATACTTTTTATCCTTGTACTACGATCCCGTGAGACATTTACCGAACAAAACTTGGGCGAAGCCGTGGACATAGCTAGTTCATTTTATAAACTGTTCACAGATACCAGCCTTGGCTGCGGTTCTTGGCGCTAATATTCCTCCGACCATTGTATCAGAACCGGGAGCTGATGGTAGTGCGCCTGATGACCTCGGGGTAAGTTTATAACAACACGCCTGTAATCCCAAAAGGGGTAGGCAGAGGTGTGCCTAATAGTACACCCACATTTCGCCAGTTATGTTCAAGTCCCATGTACTAGGGAGCGAGCTTATTGCCAACAACCGGCCACAAATCCAACTCAGTGGTTGAGAAATTCTTGATGTAAAAAAAACACCTAGCTTTTTAAATTTTAAAATAATTAAAATGTTTTAACTCTTTTTTTTATTTTTTCCAGGCGAAGGAAAGCGAGGTAATAAATCTTATCTTAACCTTATTTATTTCTATAGACATTTATTTTATGTATTAAAGACATATAAGTATTCAAAAAAAAAAAACAATTAAAATATTTTAAAAATATGTCAATCTTATTCAATAATGTTAATAAAATATTATTGGTGGAACCACACATACGTAATATTATGCAATTAAGTCGAACTTCCAACGTGCATTTGACTAAGTATACGAGCTGTACTATCAATATTTTTTGCGTAGCCCTCATATTCAGGGACACTAAACCTTTTCAACACGTTATAAAAATGCGCATTATATGCTATGTACCGACATCGTTTGTCATCATCGCCGGAGTCTGGGCGTCTACTCTCTATGCACGAAACCCGTTGTCACGGCCGAACTTTCGGGCGTTTCCTACTCCGCAGCACCAACGGACATAACATTAGTTCGGGGCCCGTACTAAGAATGAATGACAACTCGATTTGACAGTTGTGCCTACTCGCTAAGTGTTTTTGTCCGTTCGTAATATTGAATTTGACAGTTGTTACGACGGATTGTTATGTCATTTGATACGACATGAAAATAGTTATCGTTTTGTCGACGAAAGTTAAGTTTTTTGAGAAAATCGATACTGTGGGTGCTTTTTAATGCTCGAAGAAGCTCTAAAGGAAGATCGAAGGCGATGCCGTCGATTATCTTGCACTAAAACTTTCATTTGGCGAGTATTCCCGATGTTGAATTCACGGGAACTAATGGCTCATACGGAAAATATTGAAACATCTAGGGGAGGATCTATCACCTCCAAGAATGAAGGTAGGTAGTGGTTTGATCCAAGTATCAAGGACTAAGCTCTGCAAATTATTGAGTTGTATTACCAATCAGTTCCACCTATTTACTGATGTTTTTGTTTACTTTTAGGTCTTTGCTGCTCTCAATTTTCATCAAACTCCTTAGCAAAGGCTAAGAGTGACAGACATATTCGTGCAATTGCTGAACAAGGGACTATGGAAATAGGTGAAAGACTATGTATACTATGGAAATAGGTAAGTACTTAAGCAGTCTTCTAAGAAAACCACACTTCTAATAATAAAATGTCAATAACTTTGGATTTACATTATTGATTGATTCTAAAAGAGTAACCATGGAGTTTCTTGCCGGTTCTTCTCCATAGGAAACAACCAACCCGAACCAAGCATATTTTTTCGACGTTTCATAAGTGCCCGTGTAGGCCTATGTAAAATAAAAATATTTTGATTTTGATAGGTACTTACATATAATAAATATTTTACAAACTGTTTATTTTGCTTACAGGACATAATGGGTGTTGGGACTGGAGGAAGATTCTGATATAAGTAAAAATAAAGATTTACACAATAAAAGCATTGTTTTTTCATAAATGGTGACTTTTTTTTATTACACACCAATAAAATTGAAAAAGCAAAAAATACAATCAACAATACACTATTACAAGCAAAACATATTTCCTTTATCAAATCATTTAGTTGCATAGAATGTAAGTATTGTAGAAAAGAATAGAATAGAAACAATCAAGTTTTTCTGACATACTGGGAGCCGGGTACATTCTGCCTGAGTATTGGCTTACAATATTTAACAAATGTCAGTATCAATAAGATTATGGGTAAAATTATGAAATAAAATGATTACCATACTATCAAATTATTTTAACAAGATAGATTATACACTATTACAAGCAAAACATATTTCAATACTCAATTATTTATTGCATTCCATATGTGTACAAAGATGTTATTAAATAAGAGAGTTTGGACCCTGTCTGGCACAGCAACATTAGGAGAGAGAATAGCCCTCTTTCTCTCAGTAACTCACTCAACTGTATTATTATAAATTAATGGATCAAATCATTTATTTGCATAGAATGTAGATATTGCACAAAAAAGTTTTCTGAAATACAGTGAGCCGGGTACATTCTGCCTGAGTTTTGGCATGCAATATTTAACAAATGTCAGTAACAATAAGATTATGAAATTATAAGATTACAATACTATCAAATTATTTTAACAAGGTAGATTATACACAATAGTAGATATCAAATAATGACATTACAAAATTTTACTGATGAAATGACATACATATTCAGAAAACACATTACAAATAATATTTTTTGTATCAAAAAAGCATTGAGTTTATTTTCAATTTTTTTATGCTGTTTGTTAGTTTATTTAATATTATTGGACCCATGCAAAAAACACTTTTTCTAAGTAGTGCTGTTTTATAACCACCGATAACTTGAATATTGAAGTCTTAAATTATTACAACAAACTTAGTTTCAATCAATCAATCACTTTTATTCTCAGGCATCAAAGGGCCATAAATACAATCTACAAAATAATCTTTTATGATTACTAAACTAATACATGTTGAACACATTTACAAAAAACTATTGTAGCTTGGTCGGCCACATATTGCGCTGAGTTGAGAAATTGTATAGCCTTGCGCCAAAATACCGATACAAGATCCCCTGCAGCCAAAATTCCTCCTGCATAAAAGCCTTGAGGTGGAGTATTGTGAAGTTGTGACACACACCACACAAGACTTGAAGTTAATCTTGAGGCACGATTATAAGCTCTCTACTCTTAAAGTGAACTTGGTGTTGCTCCTTATATACTCCACGACCTTCTCTGGCGTCGTGGTATGATGTAGATGGGACATGTACAGCTGCGTCGATGGAATAGCCGGACGCAACAACTAATCGGACCTGTCAATGCGGTACCGCACTGATGCGAGTAGGCTTCTTCTTCCTCGTTTACACACGCATGCAGTCTTCTTTATCAGGCTGTCCTCGGCTTGATACTGGTGGCAACGCGCTCCGAGGACCCTGGCACCCCTGGTGTGTTTTGGTTGCCGCTGATATTGCAATAACGGCGGCCGATTAAGCACGTCCCGGTGTTGATGTGTAATCGTTCAATTTATTACGGAAAGTTCCCGTGTCGTATTAATAAAGCGAATTATGTATATTTCAAAATTTGTAAACAAAAAATTGACACTTCATTAAAACAACATTGCTGTCAAAAGAAAAAAGGCAAAGGTATTAACAGTATAAAGCCTCAATCCGGACGAAAATGGCAAAAATAGTTCAATTCTTCATATAAAGACATAGTAAAAGGTATTTTCTTTTAAATGTGGTCATTTTCTAACAATAACAATGTCATTTTTTTTGTTTAAAATCATTAAAATCATAAAGTAAGTAAACCGGTAATGGACCGGTAAAATAGCCCAACTCTATCGCCATTTTTCATTCGTTCACTAATATTGTCTATGGTCCCGTTCGTAGCTCGTGAATCCGTTGTCACTAGGGAGTAGGGTTTATTTCTTAGTGACGGACGTCTTTAGTACGGGCCCGTGTCTTCGTTGACGGAGTTAGAGAGTAGACCCCCTGATGTGGGCTACGGCGTAGTTTGATGTGGGCTACGCCGTAACTTGATGTGTGCTACGACGTAGCTTTACGTGGGCTACGCCGTAGCATGAGGTGGGCTACGCCGTAGCTAGAGATGGTCTACGCCGTAGCATGATGTGGGCTACGCCGTAGCCTGATGTGGGCCACGCCATATATCACGATTAGGGCTACCTTAGAGTTGTGGTCTCACACGAATCCTTTTCAAGAATCAATTTTACATTGTTACTAGAAGTCAACTCAAACAATTGACTAAAGAAGAAAAAATGAGAGAGCGAGAGAGAGCGAGAGAGAGCGAACTAAGACTTCGCCCAAGCTTGAATAGTTTGATCCGAATATGAATCTTATTTGCAAACCTTTAATGTGCATATTCCTATAATTAAGCGACTGTGATCAACCGTGTCATACGAATAAGAACATTTAGTTTAAGCAAATATGGTTTATTTTCGGATGAAGAAAGACTGAGCTAAGTCTTAATTTAGGATACATTAAAACACTACCGATTAAACACCTAATATATTTATTGATCACAAAGTCACAACTGATCACTATTCACTTGATATATATCGCACTATGAATAGTAGTTCACTTCGATCACTTCGTTGTGTAGCCAAAACTAGACTGACTGCTTCCGCAAACGCGACGGCTATTTTACGCCGACCGATCCTTCGAGAATGTTCCACAACTTTCTGGTACCTTCTAGACAATTTCGTAGTGGAAAATTCTAGGATTATTGTCGAATCTACTAGGCAGTCCCATAGTGGTCCATTCTAGAATCGAATGTAATCTAGAAACGTTCTAGTAAAGCAGCCGATGTAACAATACATTTTTATCTTTCAGATACGCTTCACAGAACCAACAACCTTCACGATATATGGCATGAACGTCACTGGTTTGCGAAGACTGAATGAGCATGAGCGATAGTCGCAAGACTCGTCGTACGACTGCCGTACGATATCGGTACGACACTTTGGAACAATCATCTGGATAGTAATACGACGTCCAGTTGATATCGGTTGTTAACCCAAGCTGACGCTGGGAATTATCTACAACCTATTCGAAACAGTTTAGTATGATACAGCCGAGTGGCTTTCATCTATTTGTTGAAGCCTTCTTATGAAGTATACTGTTTCGAGGTAACCAGATTTGTACTTCGTCCGCAGTGTAAGCTTGTCTCACCGATGTGGAGTCAACGTCGAAACAAAATCGTACCGATATCGTACCGTAGTAGTCCGACGACGTAAGTACTAAAAGATTGTAACGTGACAATGTCGTTTTCACACTAGCTCTTACACTACACCATGTCTTACGCAAACTGGGAGACCTTAAACCATGTCCATTGAAACTACGCCGAATTTAAGCAATACGCCGAATTGAAATAATACGCCAATTTGAAAATGTCTAAACGTGGATTGTTGGAGTTGTATCTCGCTTTTATATTTTCTATTTTATATTATAGTTAATGTTTCCTAGTTATAAGTAAATATGTTGTAAGTTAAGGACATGTGTGAAAGGGACAGAAATATAAAATTGTAAGTGTACTGTTCTGGTCCCACCACATTTCGTTAAAACATTTTTTTCATAAAAAGTTAATTAACTAAATTAGTTTTTCATTTCATTCCGACTTTTCACATTTGTGATGGATGTTTTTACATCCTATCTGCTAGAAACTTTAAGGCTTATTTTGGTATGTAGGGCGGTATATTTTCTGAATTGAAACAAGTTTAATATTTGCATACATTTATTTCAAAGAATTATTTCACACGAGTAAACTCAGGCATTTTAGTGGCAGACCATAATTATAGAATAGAATGCATTTATTTGTCAGAATATTGTACAAGGCTGTTAGGTGAATTATGTATTACGATCATAATATTCTGCCGGTTCCGGTTTCTGTTTTTAGGGTTTGTTAAACAAACCATATATTTGTTTGTCGGAACCCGCAGATTATGGTCCATCATTACATTTAAATTGAGAATTACAAATCATCATTAGAAATACAAATAATTTAAATTAATTGAACAATATATGTGTAAGAGATTAATTATATAAGTCAAGAGACTAATTATATAAGTCAAGGGATTAATTATATAAGTCAAGAGATTAATTCTAAAGTCAAGAGATTAATTCTAAAGTCAAGAGATTAATTCTAAAGTCAAGAGATTAATTATATAAGTCAAAATTCAATGAAGTCAAGGAGTTTAAATTTATAGGCAATAATGTCAAATATTTAGGTAATTAAGGTAAATTTTTCATTCATAAAATCTTCAGCCAAGTAATAACATTTGTTTAAAAGAAGGTTAAATAATTTACATTTAAATGTTCTCAATTAAAATGTTCATATGCACTTTTCGGCTGGGTCTGGATACAAAACATTAAACAAATCAAATTCGTGTCTGTTTTGGTGAACAAAAATACAAATTTCAAATATGTACGTACAGTGCTGGAAGTGGCAGTATTTTAAGTTTTTTAAATAGTGGAAATGCGTGCGCTCCACAAATTGAGCGCACGCATTTTTTTTGAGCTCGAAACACTCTTTGAAGTTTAACCGAATTAATTCGAATCCGAATTAATTTAAGTAATTCGGTTGAACTTCGTCTCAACTTCGAGACGTTACAAAAGTGCCTGGGTTTAACTATTGAAATAAATCTATTAAGATACACACTCACAGGAGTAAGTTACAGCACGCATGTCGGGCTTATTTTCAGAACATTGAACGACTTTGTAAAACATGAATAAAAATAAAAAAATCATGTTTAAATTATATATTTTTTTAACATTTTTTATTAATTTAAGAATTATTTTTTTTGTAATTTATAAAATGCTCTAAATATAAGCCTGATATCCGCCCTGTAACCTACTCCTGTGTGGATACATATATTTATTCTTCTGGAACACATTCTATCACGCACAGGGTGATTTTTTCGGTTTTTCGGTGTAAGCCTCGGTGGTGAAGCAATCATCACAGTTGCACGGAGGGCATACAGTCTTGTCGGGGTTTTCCGTCGAGAAGAAGTGCTTTGGCTAGGGATTTGAGAAAAAAAACACATCGTTATCCCTGTTTATTCCCGGTGGTTTAGGTTAGCTTAAAGCCCGAGCTCCAGCAAAGCGAAGGATGAGGCCTCAGTAGTGCGTTGCATTGCGTCGTCGCAACGGATCAACGCAACGTATGCCACACCTGCGTTGCGACGAGACACATCATAACGCAAGAGGGCGAGCACGCCATTGCAGTCGTCTATGCACATCTAGCAGATGAACATCGTCTATCGTCGAACCGGAGCTTCGACAGTGCAGCGCATCACTCTTCGACGCTTCGTCTCTCGTCCGTCGATCCACAAAAAAATATATGTTGTAATACGACGCAGCGTTGACGCAACGACGATGTAACGCACTAATGATGCGTCAGCCTTAAATGAAGGAGATTCCTAATAAATTACTTATGAGGTACTTACAGGACGCTGAAATCGAAAAAAATACGAATGAATTCGGCCATCTTAATTGCAACTGCACTGTGAAGTTCCGTTTTGTAAAACTATCAAAACAGAAATCACAAAAAAGCTTGGTAATTACTACTAGATAAGTACCGGGTAATACGGTACCACTCGGTAAGACTAGTTGTCAGACTATCGGGCCACTGACTCCAATACCAACAAGATCTTCAAATGACAGCCGGGACCAACAGGTTGACGTGCGTTCCGAGGCACGGAGGAAACTGTATGTAAATGATGGTCAGCCATATATACACCAACCTTGGCAAGCACGGCTTAAAGATCGACTCGAGCGGCTGTTATTATTTAGCTACAAGCTCCTCCAATAATAAGAAAGGCTAATCAGTACCTTGATTCCTTTGAAGTGCAAGTTTCCGATGAGCTTGAAGCGTGACAAGGGGCCTCGAGTTAGACACATGCACTGGAATTTGAAGTACACAAATTATTAAGTACAAAATACTCGAGCAATCTTCATTAATTGAAAATTAACTTAATCGCAAATAAAATACAGATTAAAATCAAAAATAATTTATTTGAAACTTATTTTCATACTTACGTTAGGCTAAAATATCACAACATAAACGTGTTTTAAAAAGTTTTATTTTAACTATAATATGACTTAGCTAACTACAGTAAACTCAGAAAGAGTATGCGCTTCGGAAACCGTTTTCTCACAATGATGCGACCTAATATAGAACTGTTACTGTTATAGCCATGGTAGCATTTAACTATTTTATATTACAACTAGCTACCCGAATCTAGGGTATTTGGTCCAAAACCAACCCCTTTTTAGGGTTCCGTAGCCGAATGGCAAAAAACGGAACCCTTATAGATTCGTCATGTCTGTCTGTCTGTCTGTCTGTCTGTCCGTCTGTATGTCACAGCCACTTATTTCCGAAACTATAAGAACTATACTGTTGAAACTTGGTAAATAGATGTATTCTGTAAACCGCATTAGGATTTTCACACAAAAATAGAAAAAAAACAATAAATTAATGGGGTCCTCATACTTAGAACTGAAAACCAAAAAAAAATTTTTCATCAAACCCATACGTGTGGGGTATCTATGGATAGGTCTTCAAAAATGATATTGATGTTTCTAATATCATTTTTTTCTAAACAGAATAGTTTGCGCTAGAGCCACTTCCAAAGTGGTAAAATGTGTGTCCCCCCCCCTCTAATTTCTAAAGTAATAAGAGAAAAATTCTGAAAATATTTAGTATTGTAGAACGTAAAAAAAACTATCAACGAAAATTGGTTTCAATAAGATGTGATGTTTAGTTTTTGAGATATGGGACTTTTTCATCAAACTGCAGCAGTAACTTTGTTTTTCATAAACATACTATGAAAAACAAATTTAGTTTTGCGGTTGTGTGGAAGTTTACTAACTAATACTACTAACTAATGAATGACAGTTCAAAATATTGTTATTATATTGTTTGGAGCTATGGAACCCTGTGTGCGAGTAAGACTCGCACTTGGCCGGTTTTTTTTATTAAGCCGGACCCACTCATACACATTAAAAAAAAACATTAATCTAGGGTTAAGTGGTTTCGGATATTACATTTTACATTTTACGAACATGATGTAACGTGTGATTTTTATAAATCAAGATAACTACAAAATTATAGATTAACAAATCATTACAATTATGTTTTTACTACTCTAATTAATTTCATTACGAGATCTAAGACTAGATAAATTAATTCTCTGAAACTTTGTCAAGCTTCATTAATCTTGACGGTTTTCAGGTGGTCTTAACTGTTGATTCTGGCTTTCAGGAGTTGCAGTGGTTCGAGAATAGTGTCGTGGGCTTGTCCCAAATTTAAACTGTCATTACCAAAAAAACTTGAAATCGTCAGATTACGATCTTTGTCTGGAGTAGGTTACCGATAAAGGTTATACGTCAGAGCGAATCATAATTCGGAAAAAAAACAAAGATAACCGAAGCGCATAGCTTTTCTGGTGCAACTGTACATTACCGTTTTATTTCATACTTACTTTCTACAAAACCAAAAACGAATAAATCATTAATACAAATTCTAAATTAAGTAAACGAATTGGATTTCAGAGCAAAAATAACAAAATGATCTTACTGTTGGAGGCTGAAAAGCACAATATAAATAATTATTAATTAGTTGAGTAGCAGCTTATGTTCCCACTGCTGGGGCCTATGGCTAGGACACAGGCCTCCTCTCTATGAGATACACTGGGCTGTAATCCACCAAGCGGCCCAGTGCGGGTTGGTAGATGTCACATGTCTTTGAATTTTTAGTTCTAGGACATGTTAGTCCTATAGTAGTAGATAAATATCATTTACTCTACCGATTGACGCCAAACCCAATTTTTTTTTTCAAAATGGCGGACGTCAAATGTACGCGCGTGGTCGGATATTCTTTCATCCAAATTCATTTAGCGGTTTGATGCGAAAGAGTAACACACATCCATTCATCTTCACAAAATTTCGCATTTTCAAAAGTAAATCTTAAGAAAGTAAAGATAAGACAAAAAAGAGCAATTGAAATGACTTACCCGAGTCTGTAATAATATAACATATAAATAACATCGTGACTGTAATCCCCGCAGACTTAGGTAGAGGGAAAAAAGAAGGGGTGACTAATACACCCACATATTGCCTGTTGTTATTTTAAGTCCCATGTTCTATGGAGACAAGCCCATTACCATTAAACGTTGGACATTTCTGATCGAAAAAACCGAGTAACATTTTGTAATACTTATTAATTAATTTAAAACATTTATCACCTGACTATCCTTTTCCGAACTATGTTGGGGTCGGCTTCCAATAAGCATAGCTCTGATTGTAACAACATTGGAAGCGACTAACGTCTAAGATACAGGCTCGGCCTAGTTTACACGTTAGGGTTCATTTTGAGCTGTTAACTTACTGTTCTTGTGATCAGTGTTAAATGAATTTCCTTTTTTTCAATAAAAATTTATTTTTTTCAGTCTTACCGGATACAGCTGGATACCAGTATTTAGCATGGAGCGACTGCCTATCTGATAGATCTCGACAACCTAGTTAAAGCTGGGTAATGATACCCCATGGTGCTAGTAATAATGATTGGTATTAACAACTTCAGAACAAAAGTAATTTTTATTTCTTTTACTTACGAAAATCTGGAAAATACTTTTTTTATTAATAATAGGACATTATTAATGTGGAAGATATCAAAGGCTTGATTCAGTAAGCAGTACTTCTGGACATGGCGCGTATTGTTTGGAGGTTCCTCTCTCAAGAGCCCTGACCACCGGTAACTCGGACTCTGTTCCCAATACCGGTGGCCAAATACTTTTTTATGAATGAATGAATGAATTTTATTTCAGATACAAAAGATCCATAGAGTGTTAGTAACTTAATATTAAAATACTTATTATCTAATGTTAGTACCAATTACCCTCTGCACAAAATGTTTAACAATCGGAGAGTTCAGGCTACTGTCTCCGCTATTGTTCTCAGTTCATATTTTCAATTTTTTTTTTAATATTATTTTAAATAGAAATATTTAAAAATGGAAATTACATCTAAAGATTTAGATAAAGGTTATTTAGGAAAAAATACTAACCGTTTGCTGTTTAGGGAAAGAAAAAAAAAAAAAAACGTTTTAGTAAAATTCGTCAAAAACCAATTTCAATCAATAAAAAAACATATATATATTTTTTTTAAATTATTAATTTTTAATACGTTACATAAAGCTGAAAATATGAAATATATACTGTTAAAAAACATTTCTGAATTTGGGGATTGGAAACACTTATTAAAAAAGTAAAATTAAAAAGGAAACATT
Organism: Cerastis rubricosa; assembly: GCA_949152445.1. Classification (NCBI taxonomy): domain Eukaryota; kingdom Metazoa; phylum Arthropoda; class Insecta; order Lepidoptera; family Noctuidae; genus Cerastis; species Cerastis rubricosa. Next base: position 836,308 of record OX424552.1, read on the forward strand.
TATTCAAGTGTACTTAAGTACACCCACATTTCGCCAGTTATGTTTAAGTCTCAATCAATAGGGAGCTAGCCTTTTGGCATCATCCGAACACAAACCCTGACTCCGTGGCGTTTATGGAAAAACCCAATAGCACTGCCCGACCAGGGAATCGAACCTAGGGCTGCTCGGCAGTCGCGCTTGCAACCACTACACCTAAAAAGTCGTAAAGAATATTAAATTTATCATACTTGTTGCTGAAAAGTATTGTATTAAGTATTGTAAATATAAAGCATTTTTAAAATTAAAAAAAGTATTCTTTTAAAATTATGATGAATAAACTAAATATTAAAAACTTCATCAAAATAATCAAATAACTTACTTTGACGATCTGAAAATTTGTAAGTTTTGATAATGTTAAGTTTATTTTTAATTTTATGAAATAAATGTAATATAAGTAAAGGTTTAAAAACTTTAAAACGCCAATAATTTAACTTGAAAGAAAATTAGGATAAGTGAAAAAGTCTTTCTTTCATAATTATAATTAACTAGCGAACCATTCCTGCTTCTTGCAGTTCTTAAGAGGGGGTTTATGCCTTACGACATTTCATACAAACTTTCAAGTCCTTATTTTCCGAAATGACTGAACCGATTTTATTGAAACTTCTTACGCATAAGCAGGGTGAAAAATACATTTCCGAAAAATAGTGTTACAGCTAAATTAGACCGATTATAAATTATCTATAGAAACAAAAAATATCCATTTTTTATTTAAAGAAATTTTGAAAATGTTTTTAGTAACTTTATAGACCTATGTACCCTGCTTATGTATAATCACTAAAATAATAATGACATCTAAAAACCTGAAAAAAACCCGTTTTTACCGCCATGTTCAGACTAATATCAGACAAATTAGATAAGTTTTCAACACAAAAGAAAATAATAGAAGCATAGATATACTTTTCCTCTAAGTTTTGATATAAGAATTATTTAGATCCGTTTAGTTTTGAAGAAGAAAACAGCGGAATACAAAACGTGTTTTGGTTAAGATTTTTGTAGGTAAAATCTGCCTGAGGTGCAGTTGTTCCTTTCGCAATTTAAGAGGGCTTGGTCGGGCGCAGCGCGACGGCAATAGTTTCTTCAAATACCTTCTAATACTATTAAATACTGACTAGATTCCCCTCTTAAGTACAGTGTAATTGAGGGCGAGCTTATTGTCATCTACTGAATACAAAACCAGACTCCGTGGTTGCTACTGAGAAATTCCTCACGTAAAAGCCAATAACACTTTGCCCGACCTGAGAATCGAACCCAGATCCTCATGCTCAGCAGTCGCACTTGCGACCACTTGAACAATGCCCTTAGTTTACAAAAAACCTATTATGGGGTTACTGTACTAGCCATTAAAACACGTCATGCTCCCTGGCGGAACCACCTTTGCTGTAACAAGTATAAGTTACATGAACAATTCTATGAAATGTCTATAAAATTCTAGTCCTATTAAAAAAAAGGTATAGATAATAAATATATAATAAAGATATCAGGTTGGAGGCTCACATACTTTTTCGAATAATTGGTACTGTGGTTTTAAAATAGTACTTAGCTTCAAATTGTACGTACATTCGGAACATTGCTAGCACGTTGCCCTCACGCATATCGCTTGGCCCTTTGTAGTCTTACACCCGCCAACCTAATGCACACCTTGAAATCAGGTTGGCGGGTGTTAGGCACTTAACTACTATTTCGAAAACAAAGTTTGGGGGACCGTTTTGTTCGTATATTTAAATTAGACTGGGGATTTAGGGGTACTAGTTCCATATAGAATTGTTATACAATTATTTGATACCACATATTTTTGCTTGTACTATGTATAGTCATAGAAATATCATGGTGGTTTCGCCGGGAAGGATACTCCGCAGCGCAACCACTTTAAATAAAAGTTTACGTCGAAACTAGAGATACAGACTTTTTTTTAATAGGACTAGAATTTTATAGACATTTCATAGAATTGTTCATATAACTTATACTTGTTACAGCAAAGGTGGTTCCGCCAGGGAGCATGACGTATTAAAACAACTTTTAGTATGAGACGAATCATGAAATCGTGAAAAATTCCCTGATAAAAGTGAAACATATACTTACAATCATTTTCTGCAAATCACATGAAAAAAGTAAATAATTATTTAACTTTTTTTTGATACACGTTTAATTGCAAATCACGCCTCTTTAAAAAAAACCGGCCAAGTGCGAGTCAGACTCGCGCACCGAGGGTTCCGTAAAGGCAATTAGATCTACGTATTTGATATAAGTTTCAACTTGATATCTACGCGTTCATGAGGAAAAGGGTAATAATTTTATAATTATTTAAAAAAATGTGATGTAACTAAAAATTTAAGGTTTTCAGAATTTTTCCTTTATATGTATTATAAAACATTGCTTCATGCCAAATTTCAAGATTCTAGGTCGACTGGAAGTACCCTTTAGGTTTTGATTCCCTTGCGAGTAATTGCGAATTTGAAAATGTGCGGCTTAAATTGCTGTTTCTTTTGATCGCGTTGACATAGAAGTTCGATTTTGTTACATTTTAAAGGTATTATAGACTTGAGTATTTGATATGAATTTAAATTTAATACCTCTACGTGTTCATGAGGAAAGGAGTAGTAAGTTTAAAATTATTAAAAATATTTTTATTATATGATGGAACTAAAATTTCAATGTTTTCGCAATTTTTCCTTTATCTGTGTTGCTTCGTACGAAATTTCAAGATGAGTTTACGGGAAGTACCCTGTAGGTTTTGATTCCCTTGCGAGTGTCGAAAATTTGCGGAATAAACGGCGGTATCTTGATTTTGATTGCGTTGGTTTAGAAGTTTGAATTTTTCACAGCTCCAAGGGACAGTAGACTTGAGTATTTGATATAAATTCCAGCTTGATACCTTTACGCGTTCCTGAGAAAAAGGGTCTTGACAGACAGACAGACGGACGGACAACAAAGTGATCCTATAAGGATTCCGTTTTTTCCTTTTGATTTACGGAACCCTAAAAAATAGAAATTTTAATTATGAAAAGTTCTTACGTCGCCCTGTTAAAAAAAGAAAAAAATTATGTTAATTTTCCATTTAAATACGCATAAAATCACGCGTTTTTTCCTACGATGTCAGGCTGAAACTACGGAACGCCACCCGCTACGAGCCTTACCCACCCGCTACGATCCTCACTCACTCTCTTCGCCTCATCCACGTTCATACATGCACGCCGGTTACGCACCTGACCTTACTGAAGAAAATCAGCAAGAAGGTCAGTGAATGCGTTTCAAGCCTCTAGGGCGACGTTTCCACTCACGTCTAAGGCTGCTTGTCCACCAAAGATATGTGCTATGCTACGTTGCTATGAATGCGTTTGATATCCACCAATCATATTCATTGTTGCACATAGCTTAGCACTGGTGGAAACGGATTCAACCAAGATATGTTTTTATATGGAAGGATGCGTGCTATGGATGCGTGCTATGGGTCGTCGCGATTGGTGTAGTTATGTGCAGAGCAGAGTACGTTACCTCGCGGCGGCGCATCTTCAAAGCGCATCTTACTGGCCCGCTACATAGCTTAGAGTCAGTGGAAACGATCACATAGTTTCGTAGTTTAGCTGCATAGCACATCTCTGGTGGAAAAGCACCCTAAGCCGCGTCATTTACATCAGGCTAGATGTGGCCAAACGCAAACTTTCTCAAACGTTTAATCGATAATTTCCTTTTGCCTGAACCACGTTTAGCGGGTTTTTCTGAAATACTGGCAAACTTAAACAACCAAACAAATCAGCGTTTATTAATAATTAACTAGGTATCGTAATTGATTATTTATGTCATTTGTGACAACCTCCTGAATTTTGATGAGGATGCAAAACAACACCTTGTATAATAACAATATTTTTAACGCTCATGCATACGTCAGATTACACTCAACAACAAAACTAAACTTGTTTGTTCTAGATGTTTTTCCCTTTTTTTTGGCAATGGAACCTTAAAACAACAAGATTAAAACTTACGACCTGAAAATGAAATTTTTAAACAATTAATAATTTGAAGAGTTTTTGTGTGTTATTACCAGAGGTCGGAATTAGGTAGAGTTATTTGTGTACTCACACTGATTTCATATAGCAAAATAATAAATTGGATATGCCTCAAATCCCGAGATTAATTTTAAAAAGCAGAAAAATTCCATAAAAAAGTTATTTACTTTTACACAATTTAAACCATCCGACATCGGATGTCCGAAGTTACAAAATTCCGATGCGCACACGCAAGGCATATTAATATCAACATTTCGATGCAAATACAAAAATAACTCTGCCTAATTCCGACCTTTGGTTATTACCAAAATTAAGCCACACCAAATAACATCACTCCCGCAATCCCCAAGGGTTAGGCAAAGGTGTACATAATAGTACACCCGTAATTTTCGCTAGTTTTGTTTTACGGCCCATGGGGTGAGTCTATTGCCATCAACTGGGAGCAAATCCAGACTCCGTGGCTTCTATTGAGAAATGGTTGGTGTAAAAACCCAATAACACTTTGCTCGACCCGGGAATCGATCCCAGGACCTCGTATTCTTGAACTGCCAGACCAACGAGACTGTTGAATAAATAAAATGTGCTCTTGCTGTTTGAAATTTTAGCTCCTTTCTTCTATCGTTTAGGTGACACATAAATATACACAACGTTGTCCGATCGATCGGACCAAGTGTTCTAAAAAGACCTCGTGGGCCTCAATCGGACCAAGAGGAAAAAAAAGTTCACGTAGTCCGATAAAACGGACTAAGAAGTCGGACCAAGTGTTCAGAGGGGCCACTGTAGAACACCCCCAATGAGCCCTAATATTCTGCTCTGATGTGATTGTAGACCCCCGGGAATACAGATTGGCTACAGAGAGGTAATAAAAAAAAACTTACTTGGTACTATAAAAAGATAATTATAAAGTCAATGAAGTATTTTGTGGTAGGTAATTGTTAGAAATCAAATCATTAGCAAATTGTAATGAATCAAGTTATCTAGTCCATAAAATCTAATTTGATTCAAATGGCACCTGCGTCCGTACCACGACACTGAGCTAAAAAGGACTAGTAGCTGGTGATATCGTTCTAACTTAAAATTTTGTGTGTGTTGTAAATTATTAAATTTAAGACAAGACTATACTTACGTTTTTCTGTTAAAACATAACGTTTTTTATTAGTAAAATTCTCTCGTTCAAGATTTTTTTTTAAAACATATGTTTGAGACGAGATCCGAGATTCCATTTTTTTTCCACGAGATTACAATGATCACATTTTTTTCACGACGATTTTTGCTAACTCGACATTGATTATTCATATTTTCTTTGGGATTACAAAAAAAAATATGAATTTGACTAAATTAAAAAGTACTTAGAATATTTTATTGAAATAAGCTTTATAAACAAATCTATACGCACCGTGTCCTAAATAAAATTTAAAAGATTTTAGTATGATCAGCTGCAGAAGAAAAAAAAATTGACACTGCACTTTCTTTTGTTCATGACCATAGATACAAAGTCCTTCAGTCAAAACACAACACACAAGAAAATGTATAGTATGGAAAACTCAATAACACTTTGCCCGACCCAGGAATCGAACCTTGGAACTCATGCCCAGCAGTCGAGCTTGAAAAGAGGCAGTCGGAAAGAAATTAAAAGATTTGACAAATTGGTTACTCATATAATAACTTTGATTTTGTATTAAGCAAAATATGCGGTATAGTTAGATAAGTAACACATCTTTGCAAAATATTCTGTACAAACTATTTCATTTTATTATTCATTTCTTAGTAAATTATGACACTCACCATAAACTAAAACAAAAAAAAAACATTTTTATTTTAGTTTTTTGTTACTATTAGTCATTTTCTATTTTTTTTAAATATTTATTTAAGTTATGTATTACCGTTGCCTGAAACATAAAAAAAAATGGTTGTAATTCAAACTAAGTCTTTTGAAATCAATTAAATAACTATCTAAGTAAGGTACGAATAAATATATTTTTGTTGTTGTTTAGTACTTACAGGATTCTGAAATATCAACAATTTAAATATTTTAATAACAATTCACTTTTTTGCACAGCATTTATATATAATAATACGACTTTAGTTTTGCCGAAATGTACCAACCCACATAAAACTGTCATTCATTTTCCGAAGTAGTTGTAACGATTTTCATTTTTAATGCTTATTTATTGAAAACTTAGTTATTCTAAGGATACAATAGAAGTCTAAATTTACTTATTAGCAATATGTATCAGACCTACAATATAGAATTATTGTGACGTATTTAACTGAATTAAGAAGAGACTGTGGGTTAGCTCATTTTGCCATAACTTTGTTTCTTTGTCTATAAATAATAACTATTCAATAAATATGGAAGAAGAAAATATGCTATGCCAAGTTTAAAATATATAGATATAAGATATACTTTAAAATATAACAATAGAATGACATGATATTTAAAAAAAGACACATACGCATAATGACATTACAATCGGTTGAGTTGTTTCGGTGATTAGCGTGTACCATCATAGTGACACGTGATTTTTATATATTATGATAAGATGGTGTAAAATAAAGTAAAAACAAAATAAATTAAATATAAATATTATAATACATGCTAATGGCATAATACAATTTTTCATAAACATAACGCTTTATATTTTTTGAGGGGTTGTACTTATACAGATGAATAGTAGGTAGGTGTTACTATCATATGGGTGATTAATAAAAAAAAAAACTTACGCCCTAGATCTGGAAAAATAATATACCATAAGCTTAGTTTTATTTTGAAGTATCAAAACAATATTAACAGATGAAAATGTAGCTATAGAGAAAAGGTTCGTGAAGCGTATTTCTAATTTCCTACTCAAACGCAGGTCAATCTGAAAACGTTAAACAACGTTTACCGAGGTCAGTCAATGGATGGGTGACCGTTTGTTATATACTGAGTTACTTCCGTGCATCGCAAAGCACGTTAAAACTTTCGAGAGTAGTGGATAGGTTCAAAAGTCTTACGAAGGGGTATCGGATTAAGTAGCTACTGGGTTGTGAAGGTCAGATAGGCCGTCGCTTGATGACACCTTGTATTAACAAGGTGTTGTTTTGCAACCTCGTCAAATTCAAGGAGGTTACTATGCTAATGATTCTCGTCCCGAATCAATAATAAACTGGGTAGGTAACTTTTTTTTTATTTCTTATTTTCAGAAATCGGTAAGTGCGAAACTCCCGTGTTTTAAACGCGGCCCGCCTGAATCTTGCCCTATAACCGCGCTTCCATTCATACAAACAATCTCAAACGTTTATTCGATAATTTCTTATTCCCTAAACCACGTTAAAGGGGTTATTCTGAAATACTGACAAACTTAAACAACCAAAAAAATCAGCGTATATTAATAATTAACTAGGTAACGTAATTTTAGCCTATTATTTATGTCTTTAGTGACAACCTCCTGAATTTTGACGAGAATGCAAAACAACACCTTGTATACTGGCCAGCTGCTTTCGGTTATATTTCACGCCGACCTTAGTATAATTGGGAAAAGGCAGGCACTGCGAAGGTATATGATTTATGACTCACCATTTCGTTGACAGAAAAATTGTTCCGGCATGGAAAAAAAAAACATTTTAATCAGATTTAAGTTTGTAATCATTTCATAACAAGTAATTTTATGTAATTTAAACGTCTTACGTATATATCCTAAAAAAAGGAATTTGAATATTAATTTAACATGGTAACCGGTACGCTTTTGTAGGCAACCGTAGCGCGACGTCTGCATTGGATTCCATGTAAATACCTTTTCAGCATAATGATTAGCGAACTTTTTACATAATATTAAGAAAAGCTCCCTCCGCTGCTTCGCAAGCATAATTAACAATGTAAGCGTTTCAGCGATTATATTTTAATTTCCGCTACGGATGCCTGCAGAATTGCTCCTTTACCATTTAAAAACATACAAAAGTTAAATGATGCTAAAAATACTTACTGTGACCTGTTAAACAAAGACATTTAAAACATATTTTAAGCATATTATACAATATTGTAAACCTCCCATAAAAAATGATTTAGTTTACGAAGTTTAGAAGTATGATGTGGTGATGCAATTTCACACCTGTTATCCCCGAAGGGTTAAGCAGAGGTGTACCTATTAGTACATCCAGTAATTTTTAAACCCCATAAAATAAATGGCGAGCTTATTGTTATCAAGCGACCACAAATTTAGACTTCAAAGCTGCAACTGAGAAATTTCTGATGGTCAAAACCAATAACGCTTTGCCCGATTGAGAATTAAACCTCATGCTCAGCACGGTCACGGTTGGGACCCCTAGACCAACAAATCAGTTTTTATTTGTAAAATAATAAACAATAGCTTACCGCATTCTAAAGAAATAAATTATATAGTATAATTAAAATTCAAAGGATTTTTTTGTTAAAACAATATATTATCCAATAAATTACAATACAAAATGTAGGTTAATAAAGTAAATTATTACCAATGGCTAGAAATAACAGATATTTTTTTGTTAATAAATTATCTTTAGAACTTAGAGTAGCAGCTATCGGCTACCCTAATAGTCAATAAACGTTTAACCAAACGAAAGCGAATCCCACGGGGGATCAAACGTGAGTTTACAAACATTGCCCGGAACAACTACCTGTAGGCCATACAAATATTTGTTCCGAGCGGGAGTCGAATCCACTACACGCAGCGAAACATCCAATCGCTCAGCCACTCCCCCAACCGTGCTATCTCACATTTACTGTGAACATAAGCAAACTGTTTTCTTTATTTTAAATAAGATACTCACTGGCTCCTGAAAAGGAATAATCAATCATTACAACGACTTGTTTTCTACGGCCTAAATAATTAACTTTATTTATTGCTCCACTGTTGACTAAAATTAAGCGTAGTTCTGCCAAAAAATATCAACCCACATCAAAATTCTCTCATTTTCCGAAGGAAATGAATTTGGATAGTTATCGCTGATTAATTTTGAATATGTTCAAAGCATTCGTTTCGCATGATTGTGTTTATGACTAATTTTTCTGAATAGTCACGTATCACATTTAGGGTGTTGGATTAGTTTGACGTTTTTAACTCAGCAAGTATTTGTGGGTTGGCTCATTATGACAGAACTACTTCCATTATTCTCCATGTTATTAACCATAATAAATAAAGGGATCAAGTTTAGTTTTCGCTGCAGGATTTTTATTAAATAGAAAAAAAAAAGACAATAGTTACTTCTTGAGGCTAAAAAATAAACAGAAAAAAATTAATAGGTACAATCAAAGGCACTTCAGAGGTAACTTACACTACGTAAAAAACCTTAAGGACGCTTAAGGTTTTTTCAAAAATTTGCGGTTTAAATTGCGAATAAGATTGGCCGGACCTTCTGGCTACTATTGAAGCAGAGAAGAGAGTAAAGAAAACTGAGCTGTGCAAATTTAAACCACTAGAACTGCATAACATTTAAACCCCACTCCGCTCTGCACATTCAATCAAATGATAAGATCGATCATGGTACACTGTCAAAGATATACAAGTGATGGCTTAACGTTATCGATGACTTATTTTTTAGAATTAGCTTTAAAGACCCATACTCACATCAATCTAAAAACAAAAATAGTTATGTAGAAAAACATTATTATATTGATAAAATCATCATCTGCCTGCCTTTTTCCAGCTACGCTAGGATTGGCTTCCAGTCTAACTAGAAACAGCTGAATGAGAGTATACACAAAGTGTACATGGAGCGACTGCCTACCTAACCTCCAGTACGCAGTTACTGGACAACGAGCCTTGTACTACACAAGCCTCCTTGTCAGACTTTCGGGAACGAACTATCAGTAACGACTGTCAAATATCTACCAATGATGGTATAAAAAATATTAAAATATAGCAACTCTGCTTGGTGACAGAAATGTGTATGTTGGCAGTACTTTTCAATACGGGTTCCTTCACTATACGCTCCTGTCTAACTATTGGCGTTGGAAATATAAAATGTAAGACACATTTAACATCCGATGATTTTTCTACTCTAAGGCCTCAAGCTTAACGTTGTAAATCCAAAATGTAGAGGCCGGGGCATTTTAAATTTATGATGTCGCTAAATTGATATTGAGTGTTACTTACTGTCAGCTGAAATATTCATTCATATTAATATTCTACTCCTAAATCAGGTGTATTATAGTGTGAAATACATGAATTTCATAGGAAGCAAACTTCTAACATAAAATCATCATCATCTGTCTAGCCCTTTACAAAGTATGTATTCCACTGAACACCGAAAAAATATTTGTAACACGCAAATAGCAATTCCTATTTCTAGGACTCTCAACTGTATAAACTAAAGCCTGTGGTTGATCAGTCCATAACTATTTTGAATTTGCATTATCGTTACTGCTGATATGATGTGATTTAGTCTAAGTCATACATCCAAAATATTTTTATGAAATGAGAATTAAAGAACTGTTATTTTTTACTATTATCTTTTTCTACCTTTTGTAGTAAGCAACGACTTATTGCCGGGCCTACACTGTCCTCTCATACTTAAGTTAGTATTTATGAGAGGACAGCGTAGGCTCAGCCGATTTAGCGTTAGTACGCTGTAACATCCAAATATTGTAAAACGAAATGATTTTAAAAGAGTAACCATGGAGTTTCTTGCCGGTTCTTCTCCATAGGAAACGACCAACCCGAACCGTGCCTCTTTTGTCGACCTTTTATAAGTGCCCATGTAGGCCTATGTAAAATAAAATATTTTGATTTTATAGTTTTAATGTCATCATCATCCACAGCCCCAACTGTCCTACTGCTGGGTATAGGCCTCCCTTTTCTTGTGCCAATGTGGACTGTCCTGCGCCAGCCTCATCCAGATTTTTTCCCCGATGGCAACTATATCGTCTGTCCATATCGCCGCCGGTATCAGTTTTAACCTAGTTCTGCTAAAATGGACCAACCCACAATCTGTATGAGTAAATTCGTTAACCTACTCGAACACTTTAGGTGTATTTTTAATCAGTATAATTAGCCCTATTCACACGCAAAACAGGGACTTGCCAGAGAATGGGCAGCAGCGTTCTCGGTGCTTTTGTAACAACCGTGCTGCGATCGCCAACCCGCCTGCCAAGCGTGGCGATTATGGCAAAACCCCCCCAAAATGTCAATACGACACTTGTGGGAGGCCTATGTCCAGCAGTGGACGTCTTTTGGGCTGAAATGATGACACGCAAAACATATTCTTGAAAAGTGGGAGAATTTTATGTGGGTTGGTATATTTTGGCAGAACTAAGCTCAAATTAATAAAGGAGAATTAATTAAAAAACCGTACCGTTGCCTCCATTACCTATAAAAAAAAAAAACAAAATACGATTTAGTATAGAGACCGGCAATTACAATTTTGTTGAATAACACAATGCACTCTTTTAATAAAAAAATACGACTTACTGACTGAAACGAGAAAGTGAAATACAATCAATATTTGAACATCAAAAAGACGGACAAAACAATTGAACAAGGTTGCACAAGTCGACGGCTCGAACTCGTTGGCGGGCGTGGCTAATATGCATCTTATTTTGTAAGTTTTTAATTTATTTAGTATTCATTTAACTAGTTTTTATTTACTTATTTATATATTTATTTACTTGTTTAGTGAAATATACGACGATTTATAGCGAAAATGAGCGCGTCTAATTTCATAAATTGAGTTTTGGCCGTATAGATATTATGGGAAAACTACTGGATATATCTACTCAAAATAAATTATTTGGACTTTTGAATAAATTATCTATCCCTGTACGGTTTTACTTATTCCATTTTTATACTACATTTGTTATTTATTTACGCCCAAAGATGAGTTAAAATTAGTGTAGAAATGCGGAAGTTTCGACGCTCATAACTTCCAAACCAATTTTTTTTTTTTCCGATTCTGCTTCCATACAGGGCTAGATAATGACAAGACCAGTTGATAAAATTTTTAGTTTGGAACCTACACCGTCAAACAGACGAGTAATCACCATACTACGTTTGTATGGAAGAATGACCGACTTGTGTACCCTTAAGAAGGGACTCTACGCCCGAGGAATTTGAAGAATCTAGGTATTTGAAGAAACTATTGCCGTCGCGTTGCCCCCGACCAAGCCCCCGTAAAGTGCGAAAGGGACAACTACAGCTCAGGCTGCTTTTACCTACAAAAATCTTGACCAAAATACGTTATGTATTTCGCTGTTTTCTTCTTCAAAACTAAACTGATCTAAATAATTCTTATATCAAAATTTAGAGGAAAAGTAAACTTATTGATTCTTTTATTTTTTGTTAAAAAAATTATCTTATTTGTCTGATAGTCGTCTGAACAAGGCGGTAAAAAACGGGCTTTTTTTCGGGTTTTTGGATTGTCATAATTCTTTTAGCGATTATGTTTTGAAAAAAAAAAAGAAATGATAGAGGAATGTATGCGACCTAGATTTTTTGGAAAAAAATCATTGCTCTAGACGCATTATCCACGAACAAAACAGTGGAATACGTTTGTATGGAGAAAGGCCCTCTAGAGTCCCTCTTAACGTAATATACAGGGTGGAAGGTTTCGACGCGAAAACGATTACCCTGTTATAAAAATCTGCTGTTACATACATTTTGACCGTATATAGCACTTTTGTATGAAACAGCTGTAACGCAGCATAACTAATGAAAAATTTATATGCGGGGTGCGTTCAGAATGTTTAGTACGAGGTAAACTTTTTCACGTCGCTGTCCATTCCAACCTGTATTTTTAAAGCTAACTGTTTTTTTAAGAGAACTGAGACGATTGGGAACCAATACTGTGAAAATAAATATTGATTTTTTTACTCACAGGCTGAGAACAAAAGAAAAAATCCAATTAATAGTTTGATTAAAAAAAAAATGGTCCTGTGCGAGTCGGACTCGCACACACAAGGTTTTGTAGCACAAACTATATTGTATTATAACAATATTTGTACGTTCATTCGTATGTAAATTAACAATCAACAGCAAAAAAACGTCGTAAAAATAAAGTCGATGTTAAATTTGCTCTCACAGAAAAGTCAGTCAAAATAACAATCATCTTTATCCACATCAAAATAAGGTTGCTATTGCATTGTAGCTCTCTAAGGTAAAATTACTGCAAAAACACTGTTTTAATTAAGAAATTATGTTCACTCGACGTCTCACAATTATTACAAATTATTACTTACTAACTGAAAATAAAAACAAAAAACACATTATATCTACTGTGAAACTTTATCCTACTCATTTGATAAACTATTGTTTTTTCTGGACTGCAGTTTTATTAACCTAATATTTTATAACATAGGGTGATTTATACTGGATGGCGCTGACAATAGGAAAATAAAATAAACTGCGTATAACTCATGACGTTCTCAGTCTGCATAAAAAAAAATATTTGAAAATATCCCGTAGTTTGGTTCCAGGACATATTTTTTTTAATTTTGAGCATTTTCTACAGGATGTAAATTAATAGGCTAGCACCGACAGGTTAACGACTCCCGCATCGAAAATGTTTATCATAGTTTATTCTAAATATGTTTCTTTTCACTGTACAATTACTTGGATTTTCCGTTATTTTGTACATGTCTTTTAAAAATAAAAAAAAATAAAAAATCGATATCGGTATAAACACTAAACACATTTTGCCAACTCTCTCTACTCGAAATCATTTGCCAAATTTGTTCCTTAAATTTAATTTCTAGAATTAAATTTATATATATTTTTGAATTCATAGAAATTATACCTAAGGTTAGTGAACTAATATTTATAAATGGTGTACTATTTCTTTAACAGTTTTATGCTATTTATTTGTTTGAAGTTTTTTTTTTGTATTTGTATTCGATGTTAGGATTTATATGATAGTTTAAAAATGTTCCTTGATCTAGTATTACCAGTGTTTTCATTTATTGTCGTATTGTCGCCGCCAGCCTGTATAAGCATAGTACAGGTTTTAAGGAACAACGACACGAAAACTGTTATTATATAAATAGTTCATCATTCTGAAGCCTTTTTATTAATAAGCGACGATCAATTTTGTATGTGGGGAGGTTTGGAATGATGTACTGAGTACGTCGTAACCGTTTACGCGTCTGTGTTCCTTAGGCCCCTCGCCCACGACGACTTTTTGTAGCGATGCCGTCGCGCGTTTACGAAATGCGCGACTGCATCGCTACTTACGCGCGTTAGTCGCATTTGCAACGCGCTACAGAATCGATGCCAACGCGCGACCGTGTCGGATGATATCGGGGAGAGAACGGAGGGGGTGTGGCGCGTGAGAGGAGAATACGTTACTGAATCGCGTTTGTATCGCGACAGAAGCGCATCAGTATCGCGTTTGCATCGCCACTAGATCTGGGCCCGTGGGCGAGGGCACACAGCTAGCGACCGCTTCGCGACTGTATCGATGCGGACGCGCGACAGCATCGCTACAAAAAGTCGCCGTGAGCGAGGACTCTTACACCCTGTATGTGCCATCTAACAGTAAGAATAATAAAGCAGTTTCCCTTGCTACTTACAGTCTGAAAATAATAGGAGAAATTGGATTAATATTCCACCAACAAAAAGACTTTAATAGTCTTTAAAATATATTAAAAAGAAAATAAAAAAATATATATTAAAAAATAAAATATGTTAAAAATATATTAAATATGTATAATTTTTATTCTTTATTTTTATTTTTACAATAATTAATAAATTATAATAATTATAATCAAAAGATTCAGCTAGGGCAACCCTGAGGGAAGTAAACAAAGAAATCGCTGTGCTCCGTAATAAATTATAAATTCTAATAGTTTTCGTGAGTTTTGCGTCGTAAAACTAGTTGAATAGTGGACCGTTATTAGTGGAAATTGTTTTGGACTCTAAACAGTGAAAACCTATTGACTTTTCGTGAAATTAACAGTAAACTATAGTGACTGTCATCTTACACAAAGAAGTTCACGCTACAAGTTTTTAACATCGCTAGTGAGCAACTAATCTCGAAATCCAAATCAAGGATTACTCCTGAAGATCCAGAGGAACAAGTAAGGAAGCAAATTGCACCATTTTACCGGCACATAACCTCAAACGAAATTCAGTGAGTCATCGCAAATAAATATTAGATCGAATCGATCTCACAGCGACATCTAGCGGGGAATAGAAATACAAAACAACGCCATCTACATTTTGCAACCTAAACAAACAGTACAACGCCATCTAGTATCGAATAGAAGGAAACAAAACGTAAACAACCCGATTCAAGATGAGCATCGACACTATAGGGCTAGAAAACCTAATCAAAAGCTTAAGAATGGATATTAAAAACGACATACAGGACACTGTCAACTCGTTAGAGGCAAAAATAACTTTGAATCTTCAACAAGTGAACGATAAAATCGACGAAAAATTTTCCTCTATAAAAATCAACATAGACGAGCTTAAAGAAACCAGCTCATTACAGAACAAGAGACTATGCCTGCTCGAAAAACAAGTAAGGGTAAGGAACCTTATATTTTTTGGAATAACCGAAGGAGAAAAATCATACGAAGAGTTAGAAACCAAAATTATCACGCTATTGAGAAGAACTTTGGAAATAGAATGTAACAAAAACGAAATAGAATTTACTAGAAGGATGGGAAAAAAAGGGGAAGGAAAAATACGGCCAATAATTGTCACGTTTACGACTTTCGGCAAGAAACTTTGTATTCTTAAAAACAAAAAACTACTTAAGGACTCTGGCATGTATATCAAAGAAGATTTTCCACCTGAGGTTTTGGAAACCCGAAAGATACTACAAGAACAAGTAAATAAAGAAAGAAGCGAGGGAAAAATAGCCTTCATCAAGTACGACAAAATAATTATCAAAGGAAACAATTCACCACCTAAAATACCTCAGCACATTCTAAGTTCAAAAAAACGAGAGCTAGATATCTCACCACCGACCCAAATACCAGGAAATTCACATCAGCCGGGTAAAAAACATTCACCCAAATATCAAGCTGCCAAGAAAAATAAAACGCAAAATGAAAATCAAAGATCGATTTTGAAATTCGTTCAGAAACAAAGCTATCAGCAGAAAGTAAGATCAATTTCTACTACTTCAGTTGACGAGAGCGACGCCGAATAGCAACTAAAAAAGCCTCCCTTCACAACGCCCCAAAAATCAAAAGAGTTAAATTATCAAAAAGAACACTTAGCTACCCCAATACGGTTGGTCACCGCGGGGTCAGTAGACCAAAACCCTCCAAAAACCGAAAACAAAACCTACATTGCTTCTTTCAACGTCAGGTCCCTGGCAAATGAAACCAGAATAACTGAACTAGAATATGCGCTATCAAAGATAAAATGGGACATTCTAGGCATTTGTGAAAGCCGCAAACAAGGGTACATCGT
Organism: Cerastis rubricosa; assembly: GCA_949152445.1. Classification (NCBI taxonomy): domain Eukaryota; kingdom Metazoa; phylum Arthropoda; class Insecta; order Lepidoptera; family Noctuidae; genus Cerastis; species Cerastis rubricosa. The sequence continues at coordinate 852,725 of OX424552.1, forward strand.
GGAAGACAGAAACGAGTACCGACTATACCTAATGGGTGAAACCAAAGGAAGAAATGGAGTAGGATTCATGGTAAAAAATCAGAAACATATTGAAGTACAAGATTTTATAGGCATATCAGAAAGAGTAGCATTGATTCATGTTAAGATTCACGAGAAAACTTTTACCATAATCCAAACATATGCACCGACATCTAGTTCTGAAGAAAAAGAAATGGAAAACTTTTACGAATCTTTAGGAAAAGCAATCGAGAAAAGCACAACCAACACAATTCTCCTCGGCGACTTAAATGCCAAAATTGGGTTACCAAAAGAAGGTGAAGGTCGTGTGATGGGAAAATATGGCTACGGGAAAAGAAATAAAAGAGGTGAAAGGTTCATACACTTTTGTCTTCAACACAACCTCAGAATAGCTAATACAATGTTTAATAAATCACCTAAGTTAAGATGGACGTGGATGTCACCTAACGGTATGGCGAAGAACGAAATAGACTACATCGCAACGAACAAGCCGCAAATTATTGAAGATTTCAGCGTTCTTAGTAACTTTAAACACCCAAGCGACCACCGTATCATCAGAATAAAAATAAACACAGCCAGCAACAAGAAAAAACGCTCTAACTTCCAAACTAAACCCCATAAAAATATTAATTTCAAGAAATACACAGAAGAACTAGCCAAACACGAAGAACAAGAAACGGAAACTGTACAAGAGTATTACGACCACATTGAGAGAAGTATCCTGAAAAGCTCCACTTACGCTATCCTACCCCAGAAAAGTTCAAGCAAACAAACAGTTATAAACGACGAAATCATCAAACTTAAAAACGAAAAACATATCCTGAAAAATAAGGAAAATAAAACCAAACAAGAAAAAAAACAGCTAAGCAAGCTCTACAAAGTGATACATAGGAAGATAAAAAATAACACCAAAAAATATAGACAAAACGTCTTACAGAACTACCTGGAAAAAACTGGCGCTGTCAAAAAAGCATATAAATACCTAACAAAAACAAAAACACTTATGAATCAGTTGCAGAACAAATCTGGCCACCTTATAACAAACAGACAAGATTTAATAAAAGTAGCTACAAGTTTCTACAAAAATCTTTATAAAAAAAGCAGCGATTCCACAGAAGAAGCACAAACTAATCCTGTAAATACAGACAACGTACCAGAATTCCGCACATGGGAAATTGAGCACTCAATCGACAAACTCAAGTGCGAAAAAAGTCCAGGCCCAGATGGCATAACAAATGAAATGATAATATTTGGAAAAAACACCCTAACTAAACCACTAACGTCACTTTTTAATTTAATACTAGATCAAAAGGAAATACCCAGGCAATGGACATGTTCAAACATCGTACTTTTGTTTAAAAAAGGAGACCCGAAACTAATATCCAATTACAGACCCATTAGTCTCATGTCAAATCTCTACAAACTATTTTCGGCAACTCTACTAAGAAGATTGACGAAACCAATAGACGAAAATCAACCAGTAGAACAAGCAGGATTTGTGAGCGGATTCTCTACCATAGACCACATACACTCTCTGAAAATGGTTTTGGAAAAATACAACGAGTATGACAAAGCTCTATACCTGTGCTTCATCGACTACAGCAAAGCCTTCGACTCAATTTCTCATAGCTCTATATGGCAAGCTCTATCAATGCAAGGAATCAACAAAGAGTACATCGATCTAATAAAAGTAATCTACAAAAATAGTAACTCTAGGATTATGCTCGAGAAACCAGGAAATAGTTTTAAAATCGAAAGAGGAGTTAAACAAGGTGACCCACTCTCCCCTAAAATATTCATAGCGGTATTAGAGCAAATATTCAGAGCGATGAACTGGGAAAACAAGGGTCTAAACTTACATGGCAAATATTTATCTCACTTACGATTCGCTGACGATATCGTGCTGATGTCGGAAGATCCAAATGAAATGCAGTCAATGTTAGAGTCGCTATTTGTAGAGAGCAAAAAAGTGGGCTTAGAAGTAAACCAAACAAAAACAAAACTTATGACAAACAGACACAAAGCACCAATTAGAATTTCATCCATCAATCTAGAATACGTCGAAGAGTACATCTACCTAGGACACCTAATTACTTTTAAAAATTGCACAGAAAAGGAAATAGACAGAAGAATCAAATCCACCTGGAACAAATACTGGGCTCTAAAAGAAATATTTAAGAGTAAGATGCCAACCAAAATAAAAACAAGAACCATGGAAACATGCTTACTTCCCACACTCACATATGCCTGTCAAACATGGCCCCTGACGAAACGAAATTTAGAAAGAATCAAAGTGTGCCAAAGAGGAATAGAAAGGAGCTACTTGAACCACAGACTCAAAGACAAGGTAAAGAATTCAAAAATTAGAAGTAAAACCAAAGCAAAGGACGTGGCCACAAAGGTACTTGGATTAAAATGGAAATGGGCTGGACATTTCCAAAGAGTACTAGACGAAAGGTGGACGAAGATCACCACCAACTGGTACCCTTTGAACAAAAAGCGCAGACAAGGTCGACCACAAAAGAGATGGAGCGACGATATTGCAAAAATAGTAGGTAAAATTTGGAGTAGAGTAGCTAGAGACAGAATAGCATGGAAACGAATGGAGGAGGCTTTCACCGCTTCTAGCGGTCCTTGTACATAATATAATAAACAAGTATATACATAAATCGAGAAACATATTACTACTAACATTTACACTTTAAGCCAAATATGTAATACTAATCATTAGTTAAGCTAAACCAAATTGTAGAAGGAAAATAAAGCTAATTTTATTTTATTTTTATTTTATTTAATAATTATAAATTGTAACTCACCGGCTGAAATAGTTGAAAGTATTCGGATTAATACTTTAAAAATAAGATTTCTATTACACTGGTCTTTTTTCTCAATCGACGTTATTTATGTGATCATTTCCTAACTATGTTGGGGTTGGTTACTCAGCACCAATATAAAAAGAGACGAATTCTGAATGAATATAAAAAGAGACGAAGTCTCTGAGTGGCCGAAAGCCTTCTTACATTTTCTACTGACACTCTAATTTCATAATATACTCGTACATCTCGTACTTTAAAAATTACTGAAGAATTACTTACGCACTGAAAAAATTAAAAAAAAACTGATTAATACATGATAAAAACTGGCAAAATAAATTTCATTTACGTGAAATAAGAGAAATAAATAGTTTTTGTCTTGCCAGAAGCTTTACTCCTCTCAAACTTAACATAGGTACAGATATCCAAGAAAAAGAATGCGCTTCATGAATGATCACTTATTTTCGGAAACCAAAGAGATCTAATGCAACTGCTGTTGCAACTGTGGTTGCATCAGCTACAATGGTACTTGCCTGCTTTGAATTACCATGATAAAAAAATAATAAATCAACGTCATCATCACTCTCTTGCCCTTATCCCAATTTATTTGGGGCCGTCGCAGCATGTCTTCTTCTTTCATACTTCTCTGTTACTCGTTATCTAATCAGACACTTCCTTTCTTGCCATATCATCCTTGAATAATATTTTAACAATTCGATGACGGTTTCCGACCGCAATTTGTAACCTAACATATAATCTTTGCCTCTGTTTCGCGACGTTTGAGTGTATTCCAGAACACGAAGATTATCGAAGCACATACTTTTTCTGGTTTAACTGTATCTGCGATTTTATGACAATCCTTGTTTAATTATACAGGGTTAGCTGAAAGATCAGTCAAATCGGAAATGATTCAGAATCGGAAAGTCGATTCATATTATTTTAGTTTTTTGATGTTAACAAAACTTAATGTGGAAATCATAACAACAGAATTCCGTTCAACAACCTGGAGAATAAATTACAAAATTCTCATTGCACTACGAAAAAAAGGGTTACTTACGATCTGGAAACATAAAAAAATCATTAACGTTTCGAATTCTTATAAAGGTTTATTTAATTTCTAGCCATTTTTTTTTTGTTGCCCTACAATGTCTCCTGTATCGTGTACACAAACAGTCGGACCCGGAACAAATACCTGTAGGTCATACAAATATTTGTTCCGTCCAGGGATCAAACCCGCGACACGCAGCGCAGCAGCCAACGCTCAGCCACTGCGCCAACCGTGCCGTCAGATATTTATATTAGCCGGGAAAAAAAACCAGACTCTGTGGCTGCTTCTGAGAAAGAAAAGACCCGAGAATACTTTTCCCCACCCTGTGATTTCAAATGCACCTTATAGTATTTAAATGAATGATTTAACTTACGACCTGAAAAAATTAAGAAAATTGTATTACCATTATAAAAACAAAAAATATACAGGGTTGAAGCGACACGATGTACTGTATACATGGTAGGTAACCGTTTTAGCGTCGGTGTCTCTTCTAACCTGTATATAGCGGTTAACCACAAAAAAAAAACATAAAATAGGATTAACAATATTTACTACAAGATCCTAAAAATGATGTGATCTAATGCTAAATGATTTTGAAATAATATTAATCTTCTTCAAAAAATTACTGCGGGTTTACTTTACCATACGTCAGAAACATTAATGTGCCATATTTGTAAGTAGCAAAGACTTTTAAATATTAACGAGCGATAGACGGGACAAGACTAAGAAAATCGTAATCCAATACTTTAAAAAAATTTGTAACAAGTCGGTCTGTCTAGCATACGCCCCCTTGTCAGGCATAATCGAAAATATTCGACATCAACATTTTTGCATGAATAAATTCCCAATGTACGCTCTTTCATCATCATCAGCCTATAATGTTCCCACTGCTGGGACACAGGCCTCCTCTTTATGAGAGAGAGTGGGCTGTAATCCACCACGCGGGCCCATTGCGGGTTGGTAGATGTCACATGTCATCGAACTTTTAGTTCTAGGACATGCCGGTTTCCTCACGATGTTTTCCTTCACCGTAATTGAGGGCAGTGGTGATGTAATAAATTACACAAATTATAGCGCCTGCCTGGGTTCGAACCCACGGCTTACTGCTCGTAAGTTGAGGCTGCCACCACTGGGCCACCGCTGCTCTCATGTCCGCTCTTTAAGTCTTTTAAATCTGTTTGTTAAATATGGATAAATATTTCAATTTCACAGCCACTTACTGTCTGAAAATAATAAGAGACACTCGATTAACATTTTAACATCAAAAAGGCGCACAATGTGGTCTGCGCACCACAATAGTATTCTTCTTAAAGGAGTTCTGTTAAGAGTTGGAATTTGTTTAACATTTTGTTTGAACATAACATTACGCCTGTAATCCTAATAGGGGTAGATAGAGGTGTCAACCGGGCATAAATCCAGACTCTAAGGATGCGACTGAGAAATATTTAATGGAAAAGCTCATAAAATATCTTGGCCTGGTCTGCAAATAGATCCCAAGACTCGATACTCCGCAGTTTGCGACCATCGTCATCTACCTGCATTTTCCAAACTAAGTTCAGGTCGGCTACCAGTGTAACCGGATGCAGCTGAATACTAGTATTTCACATGAACGACTGCCTATCTGACCTCCACAACCCAGTTAGTACTGGGTAATACTTGGTAAGACCTGTCAATGATCTACAAATGACAGCCGAGACCAACGGCTTGACATGCTTTCCGAGGCACGGAGGAAAATTGGTAAGGAATGGGTGGTCACCCATCCACGGACCTATCTGGGCAAGCGCGGCTTAACCTAAAGATCGACTCAGGTAGCTCTTATTATTTAGCCGCTTGCAACCACTAGTATTAGTCAGTAGTAGTTACTTACAATCTGGAAATATAAAAATAATTCTGATTAATACAGCAAATGTAATGTCTGCGCGGATTCTCACTACTACTCTACTACTATCCCAAAACGTTTCCACTGCTGGGACACGAGCTTCCTCTCTGTGACCCTGAGGGCTCTTAAGTTCATATGCCCAGTGCAGTGTGCAGTGTATATCTTTGATTTATTGGTTTTAGGTCATGACAGTTTCCTCATGATGTTTAGAGAGAAGTTTTCATCATCATGTGCATATGGAACGAATAGAACCCATTTTTTTTTGTCTGCACAAAAATGAGGATGTAATTGTACCCAGTTACTCTTTCGTCCCATGGTGCCCACGATAACAACTTTAAAATAATTAAAAAAAAATTAGAGATAAATAATTGTCCATAAAATACAGCACACGAATTTCATGTTGTTTGTGACGTTACGAATAGGAACCCTTCCACCCCTTATCAGGCAAAGTCACATTTTGTCGACCCCTTTTTTAACGTGTGAAATAATTTAAGGATGGCCCCTTTTGCAATTTTGGCAGCTGTCAAAAGCCGTCCTAAAACTTTTACGCACAGTTTCGCTCGCATTATGTTCTTAAATTATCACAAGTGAACGTTTTTAAAATAGTAATGGCTATTTTTTAAATTATAACAAATTAAAAAATATACAGGGTGGAAGCGACACGACAGAACGACGTACTGAATACGTGGTAACCTTTCCATCCTGTATATTGCGGTTAACCCCAAAAAAAAACCCGGTATATATAGGGTTTTTTTAACTACAGCATAGAACATAAAATAGGATAAACAATATTAACTACAAGATCCATTTAGTGATGTGATGTAATTTTAAATGATTTTGGAATTATATTTATCTTCAAGTGTGTCATAGATGTCGCTGTAGTACTTTTTGTACTGTTTGCTTTACCTAGTAGAAACTATCGATCGACGTCGACTAATCCATTCTCCCATCGATCGACGATCGATCGATTGGTGTGGAAATACCCTAACAAAGCTGAAAGGCACGTGTTTTCCCCGTCATTGCGATCATATTTCGTGTATATGTGAACGCTGGACATATAAATATTAAATAGCGCTAACTTGATGTTAAACGCAGTTGTTTTATGTCAGCTTATTTTATTACTTACATCCTGCAAATGATAAAAAAATATCAGTTAAAACTTCATAATAAGGCAAAATGTGAGTCTCACTCACTCTATTATCCCAAAACGTTCCCACTGCTGGGACACGAGCTTCCTCTCTGTGACCCTGAGGGGCTCTAAAGTTCACATGCCCAGTGCAGTGTGCAGTGTATATCTTCGGTTTATTGGTCGGTCATGACAGTTTCCTCATGATGTTTAGCGAGAAGTTTTCATCATCATGTACATATGGAACAGATAGAACCCATTTTTTTTTGTCTGTGCAAAAATGGGGATGCAATTGCACCCAGTTAAATATTTAGGTATATTAAATAGTTAGGTAGTAGTTCCATCCCCTGATGCCCACGATAACGACTTTAAAATAATAAAAAAAAAATATTAGAGTTAAATAATTATCCATAAAATACGTCACGCGAATTTCATGACGTTTGTAAGCCGCTCTTTAAGTCTTTTAAATCTGTTTGTTAAATATGGATAAATATTTCAATTTCACAGCCACTTACAGTCTGAAAATAATAAGAGACACTTGATTAACATTTTAACATCAAAAGGGACGCACATTGTGCCCATAAACCTTGGCCTGGTCTGCAAATAGATCCCAAGACTCCATACTCCGCAGTTTGCGACCATCATCACCTGCCTGGGTTTTCCAAACCAAGTTCAGGTCGGCTACCAGTGTAACCGGATGCAGCTGAATACTAGTATTTCACATGAGCGACTGCCTATCTGACCTCCACAACCCAGTTAGTACTGGGTAATACTTTGGTAAGACCTGTCAATGATCTACAAATGACAGCCGAGACCAACGGCTTGACATGCTTTCCGAGGCACGGAGGAAAATTGGTAAGGAATGGGTGGTCACCCATCCACGGACCAATCTGGGCAAGCGCGGCTTAACCTAAAGATCGACTCAGGTAGCTCTTATTATTTAGCCGCTTGCAACCACTAGTATTAGTTAGTAGTAGTTACTTACAATCTGGAAATATAAAAATAATTCTGATTAATACTGCAAATGTTATGTCTGCGCGGATTCTCACTACTACTCTACTATCCCAAAACGTTTCCACTGCTGGGACACGACCGTCCTCTCTGTGACCCTGAGGGGCTCTTAAGATCATATGCCCAGTGCAGTGTGCTGTGTATATCTTTGATTTATTGGTTTTAGGTCATGACAGTTTCCTCATGATGTTTAGAGAGAAGTTTTCATCATCATGTGCATATGGAACGAATAGAACCCATTTTTTTTTGTCTGCACAAAAATGAGGATGCAATTGTACCCAGTTACTCTTTCGTCCCGTGGTGCCCACGATAATGACTTTAAAATAATTTAAAAAAAAATTAGAGATAAATAATTGTCCATAAAATACAGCACACGAATTTCATGTTGTTTGTGACGTCACGAATAGGACCCCTTCCACCCCTTATCAGGCAAAGTCACATTTTGTCGATCCCCTCCCCTTATTTAACGTGTGAAATAATTTAAGGATGGCCCCTTTTGCAATTTTGGCAGCTGTCAAAAGCCGTCCTAAAACTTTTACGCACAGTTTCGCTCGCATTATGTTCTTAAATTATCACAAGTGAACGTTTATAAAACAGTAATGGCTATTTTTTAAATTATAACAAATCAAAAAATATACAGGGTGGAAGCGACACAACGACGTACCGAATACGTGGTAACCTTTCCACCCTGTATATTCCGGTTAACCCAAAAAAAAACCCGGTATATATAGGGTTTTTTTTTAACTACAGCATAGAACATAAAATAGGATAAACAATATTAACTACAAGATCCATTAAGTGATGTGATGTAATTTTAAATGATTTTGGAATTATATTTATCTTCAAGTGTTTCATAGATGTCGCTGTAGTACTTTTTGTACTGTTTGTCTTACCTAGTAGAAACTATCGATCGAAGTCGACTAATCCATTCTCCCATCGATCGACGATCGATCGATTGGTGTGGAAACACCCTAACAAAGCCGAAAGGCACGTGTTTTCCCCGTCATTGCGATCATATTTCGTGTATATGTGTCGGACGTAAAGAATAGCACCATCCCGTATCTTCCCTTGAGTGTCGTAAGAGGCGACTAAGGGACTTGCCAGAGAATGGGCAGCAGCGTTCTCTGTGCTTTTGTAACAACCGTATTGCGATCGCCAACCCGCCTGCCAAGCGTGGCGATTATGGCAAAACCCCCCAAAATGTCAATGTGGGGACACTTGGGGGAGGCCTATGTCCAGCAGTGGACGTCTTTTGGGCTGAAATGATGAATGATGATGTGACTGATGGACATATAAATATTAAATAGCGCTAAGTTGAAGTTAAACGCAGTTGTTTTATGTCAGCTTATTTTATTACTTACATCCTGCAAATGATAAAAAATATCAGTTAAAACTTCATAATAAGGCAAAATGTGAGTCTCACTCACTCTATTATCCCAAAACGTTCCCACTGCTGGGAGACGAGCTTCCTCTCTGTGACCCTGAGGGGCTCTAAAATTCACATGCCCATTGCAGTGTCCATTGTAAATCTTCGATTTATTGGTCGGTCATGACAGTTTCCTCATGATGTTTAGCGAGAAGTTTTCATCATCATGTACATATGGAACAGATAGAACCCATTTTTTTTGTCTGTGCAAAAATGGGGATGCGATTGCACCCAGTTAATTATTTAGGTATATTAAATAGTTAGGTAGTAGTTCCATCCCGTGGTGCCCACGATAACGACTTTAAAATAAAATTTAAACAAATATTGAAGTTAAATAATTATCCATAAAATACGTCACACGAATTTCATGACGTTTTTAAGCCGCTCTTTAAGTCTTTTAAATCTGTTTGTTAAATTTGGATAAATATTTCAATTTCACAGCCACTTACAGTCTGAAAATAATAAGAGACACTTGATTAACATTTTAACATCAAAAAGGCGCACAATGTGCCCATACATCTTGGCCTGGTCTGCAAATAGATCCCAAGACTCCATACTCCGCAGTTTGCGACCATCATCATCTGCCTGCGTTTTCCAAACTATGTTCCGGTCGGCTACCAGTGTAGCCGGATGCAGCTGAATACTAGTATTTTACATGGAGCGACTGCTTATCCGACCTCCACAACCCATTTAGTACTGGGTAATACTTTGGTAAGACCAGTTGTCAGACGTTGTGACACTGACTACCTGTTACGACTGTCAACGATCAGACTGTCACGACAGCCGAGTCGTGGGTCTCGGCTGTCATTTGTAGATCGTTGGGCTTGACGTGCTTTTCGAGGCACGGAGGAAAATTGGTATGGAATGGGCGGTCACCCATCCACGGACCAATCTAGGCAAGCGCGGCTCAACCTAAAGATCGACTCAGGTAGCTCTTATTATGTAGCCGCTTGCAAGCACTAGACCATGCAGTTACATTAAATCGGTTAAAGGTAAGTATTACTTACAGGCTGGAAATATAAAAATAATTCTGATTAATACCGCAAATGTAATGTTTGCGCGGATCGATAGGTCTGCAAGATTAATGAACTGTTCAGGACCTCAGGCTTTGCGACGCTTGTTTACTGGTGACTGTCAACATGACTTGTGATGCATATTGCGACTAGAGACATGCATAGAAAGTGTGTAATTAGTCCTATAGACGTATGATGAAGAGCATGTAAAGTTCCTCAATACACCATAGCAAAGGTAGGATCCTCTGACCAGACGTGTCTTATGACTGGTCGACTACTATTCTATGTATAGGGTGTACTGCCCGACAATTGTTTTCGCGGTTAACTTTACTTGCGCGATGTAGGATTTTAATGTCAGCTCTTCAAGTGTGTCATAGATGTCGCTGTAGTATTTTTTGTACTGTTTGTTTTACCTAGCAGAAAGTTTATTTTATTACTTACATCCTGCAAATGATAAAAAAATATCAGTTAAAACTTCATAATACGGCATAATGTGAGTCTCACTATAACTGCTCTATTATCCCAAAACGTTCCCATTGCTGGGACACGAGCTTCCTCTCTGTGACCCTGAGGGGCTCTAAAGTTCACATGGTGCAGTGTGCAGTGTATATCTTCGGTTTATTGGTAGGTCATGACAGTTTCCTCATGATGTTTAGCGAGAAGTTTTCATCATTATGTACATATGGAACAGATAGAACCCATTTTTTTTGTCTGCACTAAAATGAGGATGCAATTGCACCCAGTTACTAGTCAGCTAGTAGTTCCATACCGTGGTGCCCACGATAACGACTTTAATATAATAAAAAAAAATATTAGAGATAAATAATTATCCATAAAATACGTCACACGAATTTCATGATGTTTGTGACGTCACAAATAGGACCCCTTCCACCCCTTATCAGCAAAGTCACATTTTGTCGACCCCCCTCCCCCTTTTTAACATGTGAAATAATTTATGGATGGCCTCTTTTGCTATTTTGGCAGCTGTCAAAAGCCTTCCTAAAGAACTATCTTTGAAACGCAGTTTCGCTCGCATTATGATCTTAAATTATCCCAAGAGGACGTTTTTAAAATAGTAAAGGCTATTTTTAAATTGAACAAAACAAAAACTATACAGGGTGGAAGCGACACGACAAAATGACGTACTGAATACGTGGTAACCTTTTCACCCTGTATATTGCGGTTAACCACAAAAAAAACCCTGTATATTTATATTTAGGGTTTTTTTAACTACAGCATAGAACATAAAATAGGATTAACAATATTTACAACAAGATCCACAAAGTGATGTGATCTAATTTTAAATGATTTTGGAATAATATATATCTTCTTCAAAAAAATTACTGCGGCTTTACTTTACCATACGTTAGAAACATTAATGTGCCATCTTTGTTAGCAGCAAAGCCTTTTAAATATTAACGAGTGATAGACGGGACAAGACTAAGAAAATCGTGATCCAATACTTTTTAAAACTTAGTAACAAGTCGGTTTGTCTAGTGTTTTACGCCCGCTGGTCAGGTATAATGGAAAACATTCGACATCAAAATTTTTGTATGACAAAATTCCCAATTTACGCTCTTTCATCATCACCACTAGCATCATCAGCCTATAATTTTCCCACTGCTGGGACACAGGCCTCCTCTCTATGAGAGGGAGTGGGCTGTAATCCACCACGCGGGCCCAGTGCGGGTTGGTAGATGTCACATGTTTTCGAATTTTTAGTTCTAGGACATGCCGGTTTCCTCACGATGTTTTCCTTCACGGTATTTGAGGGCAATGGTGATATAATAAATAGCAAAAATTAAAGCGCCTGCCTGGGTTCGAACTCACGGCTTACTGCTCGTAAGTCGGGTTTGATACCACTGGGCCACCGCTGCTCTCATGTCCGCTCTTTAAGTTTTTTAAATCTGTTTGTCAAATTTGGATAAATATTTCAATTTCACAGCCACTTACAGTCTGAAAATAATAAGAGACACTTGATTAACATTTGATCTGTGTGGTGATCTGTATGGTGTCGGACGTAAAGAATAGCACCATCCCATATCTTCCCGTGGGTGTCGTAAGAGGCGACTAGGGGACTTGCCAGAGAATGGGCAGCAGCGTTCTCTGTGCTTTTGTAACAACTGTACTGCGATTGCCAACCCGCCTGCCAAGCGTGGCGATTATGGCAAAATCTCCCAAAATGTCAATGTGGCGACACTTGGGGGCGGCCTATGTCTAGCAGTGGACGTCCTTTGGGCTGAAATGATGAATGATGATGATTAACATTTTAACATCAAAAAGGCGCACATTGTGCCCATAAACCTTGGCCTGGTCTGCAAATAGATCCCAAGACTCCATACTCCGCAGTTTGCGACCATCATCACCTGCCTGGGTTTTCCAAACTATGTTGAGATCGGCTTTCGTGTGACAGTTGCCGCTGAAGACCAGTCTTTTACATGGAGCGACTGCATATCCGACTTCCACAACCCAGTTAGTACTGGGTAATACGATACCCTTTCGTAATACCGGTTGTCAGACTTTTGTGCCTCTGACTACCTGTTACGAATGTCATCACCATTGTCTTGCCCTTATCCCAATTCATTTGGGGTCGGCGCAGCATGTTCTCTTCTTCCATACTTCTCTATTACTTGTCATCTCATGAGACACCTCCTTTCTTTAAAACCTGTTACGGCTGTCAAAGATCTACAAATGACAGCCGAGACCAACGGCTTGACGTGCTTTTCGAGGCACGGAGGAAAATTGGTATGGAATGGGCGGACCAATCTAGGCAAGCACGGCTTAACCTAGAAGATCGACCCATGCGGCTGTTATTATTTTTATTAACGAGCTCCTCACTCAACGCTATTACCATAAAGTTGAAACACCAATAAAGAAATTTGACAGATAAGCTGATAATGCTGGCATCTTTACATAACCTATGTTAAAAGAGTTACTTGCCTCTCCCTTGAAATAATAAAAGAAATTGGATTAAAACATATTTTTTATTAGGCAAAATACGTGTTGCTGGGGAATTCGTTTTGATTGTTTAGAGCTTAATTACATATAACACTACGCTTGTAATCTCCAAAAAGGTAGGCAGAGGTGTCATCATCATTCATCATTTCAGCCGAAAGACGTCCACTGCTGGACATAGGCCTCCCCCAAGTGTCGCCACATTGATCGGTCCCGTGCGACTCGCATCCAGCGGATCCCCGAAACCTTCACCAGGTCATCGGTCCACCTAGTGGGAGGCCTTCCAACGCATCGTCTCCCGGTTCGCGGTCGCCATTCCAGAACTTTTCGGCCCCATCGGCCATCTGTTCTGCGAGCAATGTGCCCTGCCCACTGCCACTTAAGTCTGGCAATTCTTCGGGCTACGTCGGTAACCTTGGTTCTCTTGCGGATGTCCTCATTTCTGATTTGATCACGCAAGGAAACTCCACACACACACGCAAGCATAGCTCTCTCCATTGCCCTTTGGGTGACTTTGAGCCTTCTGATGAGGCCCATTGTGAGCGGCCACGTTTCGGTCCCGTATGTAATCACTGGCAACACACACTGGTCATAAACTTTCGTCTTGAGACACTGCGGTAAGTTGGACGAGAAGATACCACGCAGCTTCCCGAACGCTGCCCAGCCGAGTCGGATTCGACGATTGACCTCTTTCTCGAAGTTAGACCTACCCAACTGGACCGTTTGTCCCAGGTAGACATAATCGTCTACAACTTCGATAGTAGAGCCTCCGATCTCGATAAGAGTGGGTGTTACATGGGCATTCAACATGACCTTGGTTTTGTCCATGTTCATTTTAAGACCCACTCTTTCGGAAGCTCTACTGAGGTCATCGAGCATTGTACTGGGGTCCTCCATGGTCTCAGCCATGACCACTATATCGTCGGCAAATCGAAGGTGAGAGATGTACTCGCCATTGATGTTGATGCCTAGCCCTCTCCAGTCCAGAACCTTGAAGATATCTTCCAGTGCAACGGTGAACAGTTTCGGAGATATGACGTCTCCCTGTCTCACACCTCGCTGCAGAAGGATAGGTTCCGAGGTCTGGTCCTGAAGTCGGACTGACATGGTGGCGTTTTTGTACAAACACTTCAACACCTCGATGTACCGATAATCAATTTGGCACCGTTGGAGAGACTGCAGTACAGCCCAAGTCTCGATCGAATCGAAGGCTTTCTCATAGTCCACAAACGCTAAACAGAGAGGCAGGTTGTACTCTTCGGTCTTCTGTATAACCTGTCGCAGCGTATGTATGTGGTCTACGGTGCTAAAACCTGTTCGGAATCCGGCTTGTTCGGGAGGCTGAAAATCGTCAAACCTGCGCGCGAGACGATTCGTGATGACTCTTGAAAACAACTTGTAGATATGGCTCAGAAGTGAGATGGGCCTATAGTTCTTCAACCGGGCGTTGTCGCCCTTTTTGAAGAAGAGTACCACCACACCCCTGCACCACGCCTGTGGCGTTTTCCCCTCGAGTATGACGGAATCAAACAGCTTCTGAAGGGCCTTAAGTACCGGTTTTCCACCCGCCTTCAGAAGTTCGGCCGTAATTCCATCATCACCCGGTGCCTTGTTGTTTTTAAGCTGTTTCAGAGCCATCCTAATCTCGTACAGGCTGATGTCCGGGATGTCTTCGGTGTAGTGTCGGGTCAGTCTAGCTCTTGGGTCATTCGCTAGATTTACTACGGGTTTCCTGGTTGATGTGTACAACTGCCCATAAAAACTCTCGATCTCCCTCAGTAGCTCCGGTTTGGCGGATACGATTCTGCCATCGTCGGTCTTCAGTTTCGTGAGCTGGCTCTGCCCAATAGCCAGATCTCTTACAAATACCTTTGAGCCTTTATTCCGCTCAATGGCGTCTTTAATACGCTCGGTATTAAAGCGGCGGAGGTCGCTCTTCAAGGATTTAGAGATCTGTCTATTGAGCTGCCGGTATTTCCACGCGTCTTCTGAAGACTGCAGGACCATCTCACGCCGTTCCTTCATGAGCTTGAGAGTATGATCAGAGAGTTTTTTTTTCTTCTGTGTACGACGCGTCTTGAAGAACTTAGACCCTGTCGTATGGACAGTCTCCACGAATCCATAGTTGCATTCGTCCACTGAGCTTCCTAGGCACTCGAAACGATTCTGGAGTTCAAGCTGAAAGCTCTCGGGGTTTTGGATCTGGATCTGTGCTGGTCGGAGCGTAGACTTCATCAGTCGAAACCTTTCTAGCTTAATATTGATGTTCAATGTGCCTCTTACCATGCGGTGATCGCTCCCAGTTTTCACCGAATTGATCACAGAGACATCATTGAACATTTGCTTCTTGGTTGACATGATGAAGTCAATCTCATTTTTAGTTGCACCATCGGGGCTCTGCCAGGTCCACTTCCTGTGCTCACGCTTTCTGAAGAAGGAGTTCATCATATAGAGGCCCTCCTTCTCCATAAAACTAGCCAGTTGGTGTCCCCGGTGGTTCCGACATCCAAACCCAAATTGCCCCACCTGCAGCTCATCTCCGTCTCGCTTGCCCAGTTTCGCGTTGAAGTCCCCCATGACAACGGTAAAGTGAGTTTTGAAACCATGCATAGCTTTGGAGATATCCTCATACATGGTTTCCACTTCGTCGTCGGGGTGTGCCGAGGTCGGGGCGTAGACCTGTATGACCTTCAGCGAATATCTTGAGGATATTCTGAGTATCAGGTACGCCACCCTGGTCGACACACTCTCGATCTTCACCACGTTATTCACAAGGGACTTGTGGACGTTAAACCCAACACCACCCTGGGACTGCCGGTCACCCTCTCGGAAATAGAATAGGTTGCCGGATTTCAGGATCATCGTGTCCTCCCCCTCTCTTCGGACTTCAGATAATCCTACAATACTCCATCGCAACCTGCTCAATTCTTCCTCCAGTTCCGTTATCTTCTCGTCGGTCCGGAGTGTTCCGTGTTATATGTTGCCAGGTCAAGTCGTCGGTATAGGCAGCCGGATCCCTTCCGGAGATTCTTCGCACCCCTTGCCACGCCGTAACCTCGACCGCTACCATAGTCGAGGGTAGACGGGCTGCCGGGTACTAGGGGCCATTTCTGTTTCGCGCTCATAAGGGGGGTTTTGCCATATCGCCACGCTTGGCAGACGGGTTGGCGATCGCAGTACGGTTGTTGCAAAAAGCACAGAAAACGCTGCTGCCCATTCTCTGGCAAGTCCCTTAGTCGCCTCTTACGACACCCACGGGAAGATATGGGTTGGTGCTATTCTTAACGTCCGACACCATACAGAACGGCAGAGGTGTAGCACACTTATACATAAAAATATTAAATTATGTATAAGTAATAATTATAATACATACATACCTAATAATCTGCCTAGCCTTTTCCCAAACTATGTTGCGGTCGGCTTCCAGTCTAACCGGATGCAGCTGAGTACCAGTATTTTACATGGAGTGACTGCCTATCTGACCTCCATAACCCAGTTACTGAATAATACGATACCCCTTGGTAAGACTGGATGTCAGACTTTCAGCTTCTGACTACTCATAGCGACTGTCAAAGATCTACAAATGACAGCCGCGACCAACGGCTTAACGTGCTTTTCGAGGCACGGAGAAAAGTCGGTATGTAATTATGGTCACCCATCCACATACCGACCTCGTCAACCACGGCTTAACCTTAGAGATCGACACGTGTGGCTGTTAATATTTAGCCACAAGCTTCTATAATACATTCATACCTACCCATACTTATAATTTTGCCAGTTACATTTAAATCCAATGTTTTTTTTAACAGCTTCTTAAAACGCAGGAGGTTTGTATTCAACCGGCGTCATTTTTTTTTATATGTGTTCTCCAATTTGTCCGTGATCACAGGTCCGATTTAAGTGATTCTTTTTTCATTTGTTAGAGCTACCTCTTGCGGTGGTCCCATATAACTAGAGATCGGATATTTGGATATTTACCTAAAGTTTGAGTGTTGACAAGCATGGAGCGCGCGTCAGTATGGGAAAAGGAGTTTATTTAAAAAATAAAAACTAATCTTACTTTTTCGTTTAGCTCCAAATGAATAATGCCCAGACATATTTACCATTTTGTTTTAGCATTCGACATTTCAGCACAAAAATACGAATTCAAATAGTTGTTGTATGTTTTTCCTTGTTATTTTCAACAAACTTGCCAGGTCTTAAATAAATTTAAAATATTCGTTACGATATTTTGGGTACTACATTTTATACTTACTAAAGAATTACGAAATTTCGCAATCCCGCGACAAGAATAAGAATTTAAATAGCCGCCTCCATACTTTTGTACCTTTTGCCAGGAAAGAACGTACTTTAGGTAAATATGCATCCGAATATCCGATCACTACATATAAATTTTATTATCATTAAGTTGGTACTTTATGAGTTATTCTCTTTAATATGCATTTTATCTTCTTCGTCTTCTGAGTACCCGTAACGACTGTCAAAGATCTTAAAATGACAGCCAAGATCTTAGATAGGCTTACCGTGCTAGGAGCGGGTCGCTTGTACAGACGCTACCAGCCCCCGTATTCACAAACACTCGGTTTCGATTTCGATTCGATTAGTCGTATGTCTATCATGTTTTGGCATTACGAAAGCAAGCGAGATAGACATACGACTTTCCGAATCGAAATCGAAACCAAGCGTTTGTGAATAAGGGGCCAGGTCAAGTAAAACGAAACTATAAAATTTTCCTAATCGAACAATTAACCGTACCTTGTTAAACCGTATTCTTTAACGTTAAGGTTGAAAATCTATTAAAGAAAGTTGACATATTCTTAAAGCTTGATGTGATGGCCTCTGCACCATGATAGTAAGTACTAATGCATTAACTAGAAATATGCTTACTTGCATCTTTTCCTAAAAATTAAAGTAAAACAATATATGATTAACATTTTATCAATAAAACTTTTCAGTATCTGAGCGCACATTATAGCCCGCTCAAAATAAGCTATGTTTTTTAATGAAACACCGTTTTTGACAAAAATCCTTAAACCAAAAATATTGACCTTTGTCCTTGAATAACCTTTGTAGCACACATCATGGGATCGATGAAGACTTTTAGCACTTTATTTCTACTGATGCACTCAAGGTCTAGAGACCTTGAGCCTGACCTTGACCTTGACCTCGGATTAAGCTGAATTTTGGTAGACCAAAATTCAGCTTAATCCGAGTTTTTCTTATTTGATCACTACTTCATGTCTAATTTGACCAGAATTATTTTACAGGATGGACGGATCACCGATGCCAAAACAGTCATCAGCGTCCGTACCATGACGCTTAAAACATTATTGTTCCATTCCTATTCCAGAGGGGGAAAGAGATGGAGCTAGACGACCTGTAAAGCTCCGTCTCTTTTTCACTCTGGAATAGGAATGGAACAATAATGTTTTAAGACGTCATGGTACGGTCGCAGAGGAGCTCGTGGCTCAATAATAACATCCGCATGGGTCGATCTTCACGTAATATTTGTATTTTAGAATGATTTACAGAACACGTGGTAAACGTTTTAGCGTCGGTGACCCTTACACCTCATCATCATCTGCCTAGCCTTTTCTCAAACTATCTTGGAGTGGGCTTCCAGTCTAACCGGATGCAGCTGAGCACTAGTATTTTACATGACGCGACTGCCTCTCTGACCTCCACAACCCAGTAACTGGGTAAAACGATACCCTTTGGTGAGACTGGGTGTCAGACTTTTGGCTTGTAACGACTGTCAAAGATTTACAAATGACAGCCGGGACCAACGGCTTAAGGTGCTTACCGAGGCACGAAGGAAACTCGGTATGTAATTATCCCATCCACGGACCAACTTTGGCAAGCACGGCTTAACCTTAAAGATCGACCGTACGGCTGTTATTGTTTAGCCACGAGCTCCTCCTGTGAATTATATCATAGATCGCAGGCTAAGAATAAGGGTAGATCCTAATTTCTAGATCGACAAATAAAACGGGAGTGCTATCGCACGCGGCAGTGTTGACGATGCGCTCGACAGCACACTCTGTTTCTCTTTCTAGCAAATGACAGTTCAGAATGACAGAAAAAGATATGAGTATAGAAAAGTGCGATCCGTGACTTCCACCGGGCAGAAATTCAGACTCAAGTCTACTATTGAAAAACCAGCAAATGGATTAAAATCTTGAAATCAAAATTACCGCTTAAAATCTTAAAAATGTCTAACTACATTTTGCATCTCTGAAAATCATTATTCTGCCAATTCCCAAGTATGTTGAGATGGTCTAACCGGATGCAGCTGATTACCAGTAATTTACATGGAGCGACTGCCTATCTGACCTCCACAACCCCGTTAGTAATGGGTAATAACCCTTGGTAATTCTGGTTGTCGAACTTTCGGGCCACTGACTACCTATAACCACTGTTACAAATGAAAGTTCTACAAATGATAGCCAGGACTAACAGCTTAAAAAACTTCCATTACGAATCGTACAAATCCCCAAATCTACAGAAAATCGTCATTTAAAAAAAAAATACTCAATACCATTCTAACTACTTATTTTTACTTACATCCTGAAAATGATAATAGAAAATAAATAAAAACCTAATAAGCAAAAAAGGGTGTATCGCAACCCTTATGAGCGTAAATACCTTACGGCATTTCATACAAACTTTCATGTCCTTATTTTCCGAAACAACTGTTCATCATCATAAGTCTATAACGTTCCCACTGCTGGGACACAGATCTCCTCTCTATGAGAGACAGTGGGCTGTAATCCACCACGCGGGCCCAGTGCGGGTTGGTAGATGTCACATGTCTTCGAATTTTTAGTTCTAGGACATGCCGGTTTTCTCACGATGTTTTCCTTATCAGTTTTTGATGGCAGCGGTGATGAACTATATAACACAAAGTAATGCGCCTTTCTGGGTTTTAACCCACGGGTTACTGCTCGTAAGTCGGGGCTGCCACCACTGGGCCACCGCTGCTCTAGATAAATTTATAATGGGTCTAATTTAGCTGTAACACTATTTTTCAAAAAATGATTTTTAGTCACTTTTTATGTACTATTCTGATGATTTTTTTAAAAACAAAACCTCAAAGTTTTAGAGCCTATTACGATTATTCTTAGAGCCTAATTCATCAATCAACTTAGGTCACCTTTCCATGTATGATCTAATTATTTAAATAAAAGTATTAACTTACTTCCTGAAAAATAAATAAAATAATTGGATTATCATTTTTTTTTATCATCTCCTAGCCATTTTCCCAACTATGTTGGGGTCGGCTTCCAGTCTAACCGGATGCAGCTGTATACCAGTATTTTACATGGAGCGACTTCCTGTCTGACCTCCACAATCTAGTTAGTACCTATTGGGTAATACGATATCACTTAGTAAGACTGGTTGTCAGACTTTCAGGCGACTGACCACCTGTAACGAATGTCAAAGATCTGCAAATGACAGCGGGGACCAATGGGTTAACGTGCTTTCTGAAATTCTGAGGAATGGAGGAAACTCATGTATTAAAAAAAAAACACATTACTCGTATAAACAAAACCTATTACGACTACTAAAACTATTATGACTGCTTTTATAGCCTAAGTTACTTCTTACTACATGAGCTATCTGCCAGTGAAAGTCCCGTCAAAATCGGATCAGCCATTGCAGAGATTTGCCGGAACAAACAGACAGACAAAAAATTTTATTTTGCTATATGTACCGTATATATATGTTACCGGCCAAACCCGATTTCCGACTAGACTAGTTTGTCCTAGGCCAAACTAAGTCTCATCATAACGGGATCATATAGAGCACCCCATCTAAATGGGTTAGGTAAGGTTAGAACTGTGACCATAAACGCGCAAGCCGAGCGAGCACACATCCAAGTTGGGTGCATTGTACATGTTTTGTTTGGGTCACTCGTTTGGCCTAGGACAAACTAGTTTGGCCTGAAATCGGGTTTGGCCGGTAACATATACATTTATATGCATGTGGTAAGAAACGGTTATTTTAATATTACAAACAGACTCTATATTTTTATTTATTTGTATATAGATGTATGTATAGATTACTTACTTCCTTCTAAAATATTAAGGAAATATTGTATGAACAATGAACACTTATAAACCTTAAAAACATGTTTCGACACAAAATGTTGGATTTTTTAATGAAACATACTATACATATATTACTCCATATCTCAAAAAATGATTATGGTATCTTATTCTTTTTTTATTTTTTTTTTTATTATCAATAAAATTATATAATTTTATTATAAAATATAATTATATAATATTATTATTATATAATTATTATAAAATATAATTATAACGACAATTGTTTATTCAAAACAATTGTCGTTGAAAAATCTTCTGAAGAACCCGACTTGTGGAAAATTCTGAAAAAACCTTATTTTTTACCAAACCTTTAATTTTTTTTTTAAATTTTCCAGTATTCGAGTTTCCAAGAATCGATAACATCCAAGTCAATCTTTTTGCGGACGCAGACTCCTCCCATAGCCAAACACCCTTTTCTTGTTGTTACCATAGCTTAGTTTATTTAATCATTTTAAATTGTAATCATGTAAGTTGCAAATACATCTCGAACTTATTTATTAAATAATTAATACTTACTTCCTGAAAATAAATAGCAACATTAGATAAACGAGTATAAAAATGAGAAATTAATTAAATTTCCATATTTCACTTATTTAAATGTGGCGTTTTTTTTTCTTAATATTATCAAAATAAATAATGACACCGATGTGGGTGAATTTTGTGACGCCCTGTATTTATTTTTTTGCCATTTTGATACTAGTACATATTTTAATATTATTTTCGATCTATTAGTTGTTGGTAATATGTACACACATAATTCAAAATTTTTAATTTAAATCATCATCTTGCCGGACGGTATTCATACGGCCCGCAACAGGACGCCCGTTGACGGATTTTCATACAACCTTTCAACCCTTACTTCACCCCCTTAGGGGTTGATTTTTCAGTATCCTTTAATTACGGATGTCTACGTTAAAATTATAATGATCTGTATGCCTAACTGTAGCTCGGTCTGTCAGGTGGCTTAAGCTCGGCTTTCATAGTTAATAAAACTAGAAACGCAACCCTACTTCGTACGGCGCCACCTCACCTGCCTATCCTTTTCTCAAGTTTATTGGGGTCGGCTTCCAGTCTTACCGGATGCAATTAAATACCAGTATTTTATATGGAGCGACTGCCTATCTGACATCCACAACCCGGTTAGTCTAGGTAATACCATACTCGTCAATTGTCGGGGCTAAAACTAACCAATCTCTCAAGCTGGAAACAACCATACACTATCACACAGGGGTTGGAAATTTTTTGGATGACGTATGGTCTGCCTAGTTTCCGCCATTTTAATATTGTCACAAAGTGGCAGCCATCACCTCTATTAATAAATATTATCTACTTCGGTTTCGTTATATTCGAATTACAACATTGACAGCGGTTTCATTATGATCCCCATAACGACATCGGGTTGCATTATGCGAATCGTCATAAATTCTAAAACACAAGCAAAGATATTCTGAACATACAGCCAGATACCTATAATATTACTTCGAAATCGAGACAATGTAAATGATTTTAAAAATAAATTAGGTTTTTAAAAATGGAACAAGTTTAGAAGAAAAGTATCATAAACTATTTGGCTGTAAAATCTACATATAAATAAACAATAGTGTGTGTAGTAAAGCTTCTATTAAAAATACTTATTTGTCTATGTCTGTGTTTTATTCCTTCCTTCGTAGATAAAATCTTAGCAACTGTACGTTATTGGTCTTTTTAATACAGTTGCTCAAAAAGTGGCGTATTGCAGGGACGTATAGCGTTCGGGATGTGGGCACACACTCGAGCTTTTTCTTTACCTTTTCCAAACTCGTGTGTTCTCTTTCCCAACTGTCAAAATAATGTCTATTAAAAAGAAAAAAAAACCAACCACGGAGTTTTTACTAAAAAAAAAACATAGAAGTTTTTATGATTCATGCAAATATTTCTAAAAAGAAGCTAACAATTTGTTTCAATATTAGATTTAATGACTTGATTCAATGAGTTAGGTTAGGTTTCATTTCATTTTCATTTCATATCAATAAAAAAAATCTACTGAAGACTTACGTACTCACGTAAAGAAAACAAAAATAAAAATCCCTGCTTATATTCTTTTACGGTTGGCGCCATTTTCCAAAAATGTTTTTATTAAATTGCTTCATTTTTTCGCAACTGTATTAAAATAGTTGTTCAGTACATGTGCGGAACTGTCATTGCAACTTGTTCCGACTGTCAACCCTCACCTTCGGCTGCGCCTCCGCTCGGGTAGACATTTGTCGGAACTCTTTGCAATGACAGGCTTTCCGAACTCGTAATGAAATATACTATTTAACAACTCGTGCCCACCTATTACGGTTCGCGCTACGCTTGTACCGAAAAATGGCACTCGTATTAAAAGACCGTCCATAACGTAACAGTTGCATAAATAGCTATTATAATATTCGTGGACTCAATCTAATAACCTTTCCTTAGTCCCAGTGAACCCCGCCACTAGTGACGAATGTTTGTTCGCGGACGAGTTGTGCACGCTGGACTTTGGACAGTATAATGGGGTAGCTAATGGGTATGGGAAACTGTTGGACTTAGTCCTCTCGAATAAGTTAGCCTGCTAGTGCAGTGCTGCTGTTAGTGTACTGACCCTCTGGTGCCTATTGATCCCTATCATCCTGTATTGTTAATAAACATTGACATCTTTGAAATACCTCCTCTCGACCATGCGCCGCGGTTGCGATATATCTATAGCAAAGGTGATTTCAATTCTATAAATGACGAAATTTCTAGCATTAATTGGGAACATGAGTTTTCAGTCAGGTCACTGGACGAGTCGGTTGAGTACTTTATAAACACTATAAAACAGCTTCAAAACAAACATATACCACAACAACTAGTACGTAATAAAAAATACCCAATCTGGTACAGCTCATCACTCGTCAAAACAATTAAAGAAAAGTACAAATATCTAAAAAAAATCAAGATCTACGGCAATAAATCGGACGAGTTAACTTTCAAATACTTGCGTGACAGAGTCAAGACTATGGAAGCTTCATGTTATAAATGTTATCTTAATGTAACTGAAACATCCATTAAAGATAACGCTAAACACTTTTGGACCTTTGTTAAAAATCGCTACAACTCTAACACTATGCCTAATACACTAAATTATAACGATGAATCATTACTCACTGGAGATTCTATTTGTGAGGCCTTCTCGTCTTACTTCATGTCGTCTTTCCTTAACCCTACCTCATCTAAAACTCCTAATCCACCTCCTGTTTTCCCTTTTGATACTAACAGAACTTCATCTGACATTTGTCATATAGAAGTAAATGTTGATGTTGTGACTAGTTTACTTCGTAACTTGGATCCAACTAAAGGTGCTGGCCCTGATAACATATCATCTAAATTTCTCATCAAATGCGCGCCTTCCATTGCCCTACCTATCTCAATTTTGTTTTCCAACTCTTTGACTCAAGGTGTTGTCCCCAAAGTATGGAGATCTGCTTTTATTACACCCGTACATAAGAAGGGATCTAAAACCGAGATTACTAATTATAGACCTATATCCAAGTTGTGCATAATAGCTAAAGTGTTTGAGAGGATTGTCTATAACCAGTTATATCCCGCCCTTGCTACCTCATTCAGCTCCTTTCAGCATGGATTTTTAAAAGGGAGGTCTACCACTTCTAATTTGATTTTATTTAATGATTTCATTACGGATGCTATGGATAATGGTAGGCAGGTCGATGTGGTTTACACAGATTATAGCAAAGCATTTGATCGGATCGACCATGATATTCTGATAAAGAAGCTTGGCTGCATGGGCATCCGTGGGGACCTCTTGAGGTGGTTTGCTTCATACGTTGATAACAGGTCACAAGCAGTAGTGCTTAACAATTATATGTCTAGTTGGGTAAAGGTGCCCAGCGGAGTGCCTCAGGGTTCATTGCTCGGTCCTTTGTTGTTTGTGGTCTGTGTGAACTACATCGACCAATGCCTCCATTCTTCCAAATTATTATGCTTTGCCGACGACATGAAAATTTTTGCCACTATATCAACGCTCGAAGATAAACTAGCACTTCAGGCTGACTTGTATCGGCTTGAAGATTACTGTCGGGCTAATAAACTTGATCTCAACCCTTCCAAGTGTTCGGTGATCACTTACACTAGAAAACGTGCAGTCTTAGCCACTATTTATACTCTGGCTGGCCAGATCTTGCCAAGGTGTAATACTATTCGTGACTTGGGCGTTCATCAAGACAGTAAGTTAATATTTGACACACACATTGATGCAATTGTTAAAAAAGCTTCTAAACTGCTTGGGTTTATAATGCGTTTATCTAAATGCTTTACTGTTGCTAAAACACTAAAAATTTTGTATTGTACCTTTGTAAGAAGTCAGCTAGAGTATGCGTCTCAGATATGGAATCCACGTTATAATAAATACATTGACCGCATTGAAAACATTCAAAGACGCTTCATTAAATATCTTTGCTTTCATCAAGGGATCCCATATCACTCAACTGATTACCTTGAACTCTGTAAGAAGTATCACCTGCTTCCACTGGTAGATCGACGTAAAATTGCTGACTGTTTATTCCTGTTAAAAATCCTCAATAACAATATTGATAACCCTGAATTACTGTCTAAATTTAATTTTAATGTGCCAAATAAATCATTTCGGTTTAATCCACCCATACGTGTACCTCATACATCGTCGAATTATAGGCAGAACAGTTATATTGTGCGTGCGAGCAGAACTTTCAATGATATATGCAAGGAATTTGATTTAGATCCATTCACAATTAGTGTGAATTCGGCCAGAAGGTGCTTAAGCCTCAATTTTTTCAAGTAGGAGTAGGTTATATTGTAAGCTTTTCTTTTGTAATTTTCTCTATTATTTTAGTTATAATTTCAAACCAACTATGTTTCGTGCTTTTAGCTTTACTTTAATTAAAGCGGTGTGTATTTTGTTTCTGTGCTCACACCACAAATTTGTATTTTATGTCTATACGTGAGGATTTGTAATTGGCTCTCTGGTGACTACTGTTCCCTTTCTTGTTTGTTTTTATTAGCTGTAAGTCCTCCATGTTCTAAATAAATAAATAAATAAATAGACTATTTTTGTGAAAGACAAAATGTTCTAAAGCGTCACGTTTCTGAGATTTATGCTATCAAAGTTAGAATCTATTCTAGATCATATCTCGTAAACGTGACGCTTTAGAGGGTTATGTCTCATACAAAACTAGTTTTTATCGATACCAGCTGTCGATTAATACAGTATCAACAACACTTGTAACGGGATATTTACCATGTTTATTATTTGTTTGTTTTGTTATCGGGAGGATGGGTTTCAACTGTCAAGAGCCTGGAATCCAGTGGTTGAACTGTGTAAAAACCGAAAGAGTGCCGTAAAAAGTTCGCGAGTGGACACAGTGAGTTTCGTGTGTCGGGAAAAGAATCGAGTTGTGAGTGACAGTGGTAGTGGTACGGCGCGCAAAAAACGAACAGGAAAGAGGGTATACCGTTTTGTCTGCTCATAAACATCCACCCGCAATAACTTCAGTTTATCCGTGATCATGGCGTTTGCAACAGTGCCGAAATATCGGGAACTCATAACAAATAATAAACATGGTAAATATCCCGTTACAAGTGTTGTTGATAGTGTTAGTGATTAATACAGGTTTCATGTATGGATAATAAAATAAATATGTTTTTGTAATGTTTTTTTTAAATATATATGTTTTGTACTGAAGATGCCACCGGTCAATGGATTTTATGTTTGATATGTCAAAAACGTGACGCTTTAGAGGATTGTGTCTCATACAAAACTAGTTTGTATTGATACTAGCTATACATTAAATAGGTCATATGTGAGGCCGCATCATTGAAAACAAAAAAAAAATATGGCGGAAGATAGGCAGGCTTAGTGACACTTACAAAAACCACTTTGAGACCATAGTGAAACTTTCAATTCAATTTTTTTTTTAAGTACATGTCAGCTTGCTGAAGCGATAGTTCGATTCCGGGTGGATACATCGAGTTCTTTTTGAGTGTTCTTTAGATTTTTCGAAACGAATTCAATGTTGTAGTAGTGTAACATTCTAAAACTTGAGGGGTTAGGACATACTGACGCTGTCTGTACTAGAGAGCTATCATTTAAAGGAAACCTACGTCTTTTATTGAGTTGAATGTGCCTTGACGGTTGAAAGTATGTCATACTCACTCAAATGTCACGCTGATGGTGGCGTGTGAGTGGGGTGCTGGGTCAGAAAACCTCCTCGTGAGCCTGATGGCGCTGGTCCCTCTCGATACGTCTGGAGGGAACAGTTGCTGTCAGGACGGTGCACCCTGGGCGCCGGCAGTGTCCTTCCCCGAGGAGTGGAAGATTCCCATTCTCTGGGGAATGTCACTGCCGGTGGCGAATATTCTGACGTGGTGGGGTCCAACTTGGACCAACGCGGCGTTTCTCCGCGTGACCCTCTGAAAAGCAGAGAGCACAGCGGAGGAGCAAGGGCGGGCTTGGAGTGCACTCACCCTGCCTCCGAGCAGACAGCGAGGGACGCAGTCCTTCTCTGTCCCCGTCGTTCTCGTAATCCCATCATCGGAGTGTCGTGGATCACGTCTCGCGGCTTCGATCGGGACCGAGGGTCTTGGCTTAACCGCCCGGACCGCGAGGTAGAAAACCTCTATAAAAAGCTACCCCGAATCTCAAGCGGCGGCGCACCGTGAGGGGATGTATGGCTGACGGGTGTTCCTATGGAACGATCAGTCGTCAGTGCGTCCCCCGCCAGAGTACCAGCCGACCCTCTGGCGGGTTATAAATGTCAAAGGCTTATCCGGGTACAGGGGGCACTGCCCGGATGGACCTCGTATTTCCCCCACACTCGTGGGAACAAAAATGAAGAAAAATAATAAAAAAAATCAAAACCCAGCCGGCGACGGCAAAGAGAGGGAGAGGAGGGATGCGGTGTCGGAGTCCGACGCCGCATCTAGTGATGTGAGCGCGGGATGCTCTGAGAGCTCCCGCTTCGAGAGGACCGGGACTGCTGCGGAGGAACGCAAGCGGTCCAGACCAGAAGGCGACCGCGAGTCGTCCTCCGAAGGGGAGCTTGCCTCGGCCCCTAAAATCTCCACCAGCAGGCGTGGCGGAATAAGGGGCCTGGGGAGGGGGCTCTCGGCCCCCGAAAGATCGGGGGTGGCCGGTCGCGGGCAGGCCCGTTTGGGCACCGGTGATGACGCGGCAGTTGAAGTTGGCGGCTCCGATGTGGAGCGTAAGGCCAAGTTTCAAAAGGAGGTGGAAGCTGCGATAAGGGTCGTGGCCTTGAAGAAGCTGACATCTTCAAAACTCGGGGCCATACCTGCAGCTTCCGCCTCCATCATGGCGGCGGTGGAGGCTAGCTTTCCTCCACCCAGCGAAGTGGCCAAACTGCGGGCGGAGGTCGCCCGCCTGACGGCCGCCACGGAGCTTCTCCACGAGGAGAATCAGAAGCTCCGGGCAGACCTGACCGGTCTGCGAGAGTCTGGCTCCCGCGAGGTGCCCCAGCAGCGGCAGAGCCAGCCCGTGCCAGTGGAGAACCAGGTCCTGAACCTGGTTCGGCAGGAGCTGGCTGCCTTCCAGGCGCAGTTTTCCGTCCTGGAGGGCATTGTACTGCGCCCCCCCCTGGCGGCAAACAAGGCGGCCCCGGGCCCGGGGGCGGGCTCGGGCCCAAATGCGGCCCCGGGCCCGAGGGTGGTCCCGGGCCCGAATGCGAATGCGAATGCGGCCACATATGCGGCTGCATTGGCTGCCGTTTCTGGACCGGGGCAGACTGGGCAATCCTCCGGCAGGACTAGGCCGGCCGCGGCACAGAAGAAGGGCAAGGCGGCTCCTCAGGCGGCGAATGTGCCAGCGCCAGCAGCAAGCCGGCCGCAGCCACCGCCGCCACCCCCCCTGCCTGCCATGGCCGAAACCGAGTGGCAGGTGGTCGGGGAAAGGAAGAAGGGGCGAAAGGCGGCCAAAAAGGCCCAAAAGGAGGAGCGAAGGCGGCAGCACAAGGCGCGAAGCGTCGCGGCTCGACTCCGCGCCCCGAAGACCGCAGCTGTAGTGATCACGCTACAGCCGGAAGCGGAAAAGAGGGGCGTGTCCTACCGCGACGTGCTCGCGAAGGCGAAAGCGACGGTGGATCTCGCAGAGCTCGGGATCACCGAGGGACTCCGGCTCAAAGTCACCGCGACAGGGGCTCGGGCACTGGAGATCCCGGGTGCAAATAGCGGCCCATCCGCAGACGCTCTGGCTGAAAAGCTTAGAGCGTCCCTAGATGCGGCCGAGGCCCGAGTGTCCAGGCCCGTCAGATGCGCAGACCTGCGCATCCTGGGTCTGGACGACTCTGTGACCCAAGAGGAGGTGGTCGCCGCCGTCACCAGGATCGGTGGGTGTCCTGCCGAGCAGGTCAGGGCAGGCACCCTACGTCCGGACCACACGGGTATGCGAACCGTTATGGTAAGCTGCCCTGTGACGGCGGCAAGTAAAATCGTGGAGGCTGGAAGGCTCCTGGTGGGCTGGGTGTCAGCGCAGGTGAAGCTGCTGGAGCCCCGACCTTTGAGGTGTTACCGGTGCCTCGTGGGGCACCACGTGAGTTGTCGGTGCACCTCGGAGCCGGACCGCAGCGGAGTCTGCTTCCGATGCGGTCAGCCCGGTCATATGGCCGCGGCTTGCTCCGCCACGCCGCACTGCACTGCATGTGCGGCGGCGGGCAAACCGGCCGATCACCGGGCAGGGGGCAAGGCCTGCGCACCACCCACCAGGACCAGGGGCAGGGGCAAGGGAAGGCCTCCAGCCACCAGCTCCACTGTTGCCACCGCCGCAGCCACCGCCACTGTCGCTGTCGCTGCCGCCACTACTGCCGCCGCAACATCTGTTGCGGGGCCCTCACAGGGGGCCCAGGAGGGGGCTGAAATGGAGTGCCAATAATGGCCCCATTACACCTTTTCCAGGCGAACATCAACCACTGCCGCTGTGCTCAGGATCTGTTGCTCCAGAGCATGGCGGAGTGGTTGATTAACGTCGCCGTGGTCGCTGAGCCGTACTTTGTCCCGCCCAGGGAAGACTGGGTGGAGGACCTGAGCGGCTCAGTGGCCATAATTTCGTCGGCCGCCGCCGGTACCCCGACCCTTGAGAGTGTCAGGAAGGGTCAGGGTTGCGTAGCAGCACGGTTTGGGGAGATCGTCATAGCGGGAGTCTACTTCTCCCCGAGCCGAACTCTCGCCGAGTTCCACAACTCCCTCATGGAGTTGAGTGTCGTCATCCGAAACTATTCCCTCCCCGTGCTTGTGCTCGGGGACTTCAATGCCAAAAACTTGGCTTGGGGTTCTCGTTGCACAGATGTGCGGGGTAGGATGGTGGAGGACTGGGCTCTGGAGGTGGGCCTGGTCGTCCTAAATCGGGGTTCTGTCCCCACGTGTGTGCGGATGCGGGGCGAATCGGTGGTGGACATCTCGTTTGCTAGCCCCGCTCTGTCACCGTGTGTCGTTGACTGGCGCGTCATGGAGGGGGTGGAGACGTATTCCGACCACCGGTACATCCGGTTCGATGTCTCCGCCCAGGCCTCAAGCGCGCCGGTCCAACAGGCCCCGAGTGGTCCGCGTTGGGCGCTGAAGCAGCTGGACCGGGAGCTGCTCCTGGAAGCCTCGTTAGTGCAGGCCTGGGTGACATCACCGAACAGGCCTGCCGACATCAACAACGACGCAGGGTGGTTCCAGGAGGCCATGTCCGACATCTGCGTCTACGTGGCAATGCCCCGAGTTCGGCCAGGAAGCGCCCGGCCTCAGGTGTACTGGTGGTCGCGAGAGCTGACGTCTCTGCGCAAGGCGTGCGTCGCCGCGCGGCACCCGTACGCCAGGCATCGCAGGCTCCGCATCCGCCCTCCGGATGCGGCAGCCATTGAGGCGGAGCTGTACGAGGGATACAGAGCAGCGAAGACCGCCCTCCAGGAGGCTGTCCAGTGGGCCAGAGACCTGGGCCGCGAGGAGATGCTGGAGACTCTCGACAGAGATCCGTGGGGGCGCCCTTACAAGATGGTGCGGGACAAACTCCGCACCTGGGCCCCCCCGCTGACGCAGAGTCTCCGCCCTCAGCTCGTGGAGGACGTGGTGAGCGCTCTGTTCCCTCTGCGAGGGGAACATCCTCCCCCGCCTATGGCTCCGCCGCTTGCGGTGCCGGAAGCGGACCACATCGAGGACGATGACGACATTCCGGAAGTGACCGGGGTAGACCTGAGAGCGGCGGTAGGCAGGCTTAAAGCCAAAAATACCGCCCCGGGACCCGATGGCTTGCCTGGCAAAGCCTGGGTCCTGGCCTCGGAGGCTCTCGGGCCCCGACTGGAAGGGCTCTTAAGCGCATGCTTGGAGAGAGGCCAATTCCCGCTTCGTTGGAAGACGGGGAAGCTGGTCCTCATCCGGAAGCCGGGGCGCCCTGCGGACTCTCCGTCCGCATACCGGCCCATTGTGTTGCTCGACGAGGTGGGCAAGCTCTTCGAAAGAGTCATTGCCAACCGCCTCGCCGGGCACCTTGTGGGGATGGGGCCGGATCTTGCGGAGAACCAGTTTGGTTTCCGCAGAGGGCGCTCGACGGTGGACGCCATCATGCGCGTGAGGGCTCTCACGACGGGGGATGCGGTGTCCAGGGGTGGGGTTGTCTTGGCGGTGTCTCTTGACATCGCCAACGCCTTCAACACCATGCCCTGGAGCTGCATTAGGGAGGCACTCCGGTATCACCGGGTGCCGACCTACCTTCGTCGTGTGGTCGGGGACTACTTGACAGATAGGGCCGTCATCTACCCCGGTCGCACCGGAGAATGGAACCGGCGAGAGATGTCGTGCGGTGTTCCACAGGGATCGGTTCTGGGGCCGCCCTTGTGGAACATCGGCTACGACTGGGTGCTGCGCGCCGACCTCCCTAGCGGTGTCAGTGTAGTTTGCTACGCTGACGACACGCTGGTGCTGGCACAAGGGAGGTCGCACGAGGCGGCGGCCGAACTTATGACACGCGGGGTTGCGATAGTCGTGGAGAGAATCCGGCAACTGGGTCTCGAGGTGGCATTGCACAAGTCCGAGGCCATGTGCTTTCATGGGCCTCGGAATGCGCCACCGTCGGGATCCATACTGACGGTAGGAGGGGTTCCCATCGGCGTCGAGTCGACGCTGAGGTACCTAGGGCTTGTCCTCGACAGCCGGTGGAACTTCGTGGAGCATTTCCGACGTTTGGCCCCCAAACTGGAACGGGCAGGGGCTGCGTTCAAGCGGCTCTTGCCCAACCTGGGGGGTCCAAACGCCTCCTGCCGCAGGCTCTACGCGGGGGTCGTGCGGTCCATGGCCCTTTACGGGGCCCCGGTGTGGGCGCGTTCTTTGAGGCGGCGAGCCGCCCACTACCTGAACGCGCCCCAGAAGGTGGTAGCCGTAAGGCTTATCCGGGGGTACCGCGCGATCTCCGGCGAGGCGGCGAGCCTCTTGGCCGGATTGCCGCCATGGGATCTGGAGGCGATAGTCCTCGCGTGCCTGCACGAATGGCGCGCGGAGGCACTACGCCGGGGGGAAACTCCGCTGCCGCGGCAAATTGCCGCTCAGCGGACAGACCTCCGGCGCGATCTCATGGCGACATGGAGAGAGCGACTGTCGCAACCCCGTGCAGGGCACGCCACAATAGTGGCGATAAGTCCCCTCTTTGAGGAGTGGCTAGAGAGGCGCCACGGCGCCCTCACCTTCCGCCTGACGCAGGTCCTCACCGGACACGGTTGTTTCGGGAGGTTCCTGCACCGAATCGGGCGGGAGGAAACGCCCGGGTGTCACCACTGCGAGGATCGGCCGGAGGACACGGTGGAGCACACTGTGGAGCTATGCCCCGCTTGGGCTGAGCACCGCCGTGTCCTCGTAGCGGCGATTGGCGGCGGCGACCTCTCGCGTCCGGCCCTGGTTCAATCCATGATCCGGAGCGAAAGGGAATGGGAAGCCGTCGCCTCCTTCTGCGAAGCAGTCATGCTAGCGAAGGAGGTGGCGGAACGTGAGAGGGAGAGAACCTCACGTCCCAGCCGTCGCGGGAGACGCCCCGGGCGTCGGGGGGCAACCAGTGGCCCCCGGCCACCGTAGGCGCGGGCCTGTGGACGGTGAGTAATGGGCTAGCTCACCGTCCGTCCGTCTTATGACGACAGACCGTGCCGACGGCGCGTTCGTGTTCCACGCGCGCCTCAAGGAGATGTCAGCAAATCGGAAGGGGTCCGAGAGGGCCGATGCCTGCCAGGGCTGCGGGTTGTTCGAAAGAGATACCGTGCCCCTGGAACGCAAAGGGCTAAGAAGGAACATGGATGGGTTTTAGTCAGTCAAGTCTGACACTCCCTTCCGCTCCGCCCAGAGCGGAAGAAGTCATTTGATGATTTCCCATCCTAAAAAAAAAAAAAAAAAAAAATGGTGGCGTGTGAGTCGGGTCATTTAGTTCGCTTCAAAATGGTTACTTTGAATGATGGCTGATACATGCGTCATGTTCGTGAACGGGCGCTGTCAGTTGTGCCTGGTCATCTCTTAGCTGCCACGGCTTATTTCGTACTAATTGTTTTATTTTTGAATTGTCTTTTTTGTTTGTTTTTACTATGGATACTTTTAACCTGCACGTCTTGCTACATCATTCTCACATAATGTACCATCTCAACATGAATGATGTACCAAGGTTTTTGTAACAAGATTCTGATTTAAAAGAGTGTCCGTGGAGTTTCTTGCCTATTCTTCTCCATAGAGATATCTCCACGGACACTCTTTGGAAGAACGCGAGAAGACGCTTTGGAACTACAGTACTTTCACAGTTATTATGTCTTGTGACTGGGACTGTAGCTTAATTTTTATTGTTGTTCGTCTATTCAAAAGTGCCTGTAACTGGCCTACTTGAAATAAATGATTTTGATTTTAAACTTAATTTAAAATAGTACTAAATCCCTCAACATTATTAAAAACATATCTCACACTAATTTATTAAGTTATATGTCCAGACGCGAGCAGGTCCAGCTACCTACTACTACTACTAGACACTACTACAACTAAAATTACTACCAAAATACTAAAATTTTCTCAATCAACCTTGAACCGTATTCTTTAAGAATGTTGTTGAAAATTGTTGTAGCTTGATACGCGCTTCATAGCGTCTGTATTACACCTTTCTGAGTAAAAAAATAAGAATAAATCCTAAAAATTTTTACAATAATACAATTTGTTTAATATTTTTTTAAGGATTATTTAAACTTAAACCAAATTGTAAAGAAAAAAATAATATGAATATACATGATAAAATAAATCAATATTGAAAACTGTACTCCATGTTTCTTTGCGTTTCTTTTTTTTTCGTGTTTTTTTTTTGTTTCGGTGTGCCTTATGACCATAGATCGGAGTAGGTAGATTGAATTGGGGTCATCGATCCGAAACGTTGTATTAATATGGACATTCCTCCGGAATTGGTTGATTTGATTGAAATTTAAGTGCAACAATTTATAAAAAGTTGTGAACATAAAAAGGCTAAAAATAAAATATATTAATGCTTCGATCGGAATTCGTTTTTTTTATATTATTCAACAGATAAATTATAAATTAATTTAGTTTTGATACCTTCCTTTAAATTTTGAATTGATTAGTAATAATATCACTAAAAACATTAACAATATTTAATTGAATCTGGAAATACCGGAATTACTTTCCGGAAAAATGGCTTATCCATGTTATTCTTTCACAATACCAAATACAAGTACCAAAAATCAATCTACCTACTCCGATCTATGCTTATCACAATAAAAATCAATGCCACTTTTCGTTGTAATTTTATATAACGAGAACGGCTGGGCCGATTTGGCTGATTTTGGTTTTGAAATGTTTGTCGTAGTCCAGGGAAGGTTTAAACGGTGAGAAAGTTAGGGTGGGGTAGGTAGGTAGGGTAGGGTAGGTAGGTAGGTAGGTAGGGTAGAGTAGAAAAGGGTAGGTAGGGTAAAGTAGGGTAGGAAGGTAGGTAGGTAGGGTAGGGTAGGTAGGGTAGGTAGTAGGTTGGTAGTAGGTAGGTCGGTAGGTAGGTAGGTAGGTAGAGTAGGTAGGTAGGTCGGTAGGTAGGTAGGTAGATAGGGTAGGTAGGTAGGTAGGGTAGGGTAGAGTAGGTAGGTAGGTCGGTAGGTAGGTAGGTAGGGTAGGTAGGTAGGGTAGGTAGGTAGGTAGGGTAGGGTAGGTAGGGTAGGGTAGGGTAGGGTAGGTAGGGTAGGTAGGTCGGTAGGTAGGTAGGTAGAGTAGGTAGGTAGGTCGGTAGGTAGGTAGGTAGGTAGGGTAGGTAGGTAGGTAGGGTAGGTAGGAAAAGTGCATTGCATTAACTTTTGACAGAACGAAGTCTGTCCGGGCAGCTAGTCCCGTATAGTTCACAACAATTCATTTTCAGTCACAAAAATGTTATAGGTACTGTACAGCGTGTTTGGTGTCAATTTATAAAAAAACATAATTAGCCTAGTGCAAGTCGTACTTTCACACACACAGGGTTCCATAGCATGCAAGATTATTTCGAGCGCTGATACATAAGTAATAGTAATAGTAATAGTAAATTTATTTTCATAAAAAGGGAGATTGTAGTACATGAGGCATACACAAAGTTATACGTATAAGTTTATACCATGTCAATCACAATCTGGTGGGTGGAGTTCTGCTTTCCTAGCTAGGTTACAGAATAACCTGTATTAAGGAAAACAGTCCCTGTCCCTTACAAAAAGTTACAATAAAATAGTACAAAGATAATGACTACAATAATATTTCTAATTGAATTCGTGCGTGTGTGAGTGTGTGATTGAATGTATTTGTTGGTGTGAGTGAGTGTGTGTATGTGATGGAGTGAAAGGGATAGTGTGTGTTTGTTTTGTTTGAAGTCGTGTAAGGTAATATTTGATCTGACACTGTCACTGTAACTTACTGAGATAATTTTCTGTTTCAGCATAGCTTTTATTTTGAAGAAATGAACGTAGAATCTTTTTACACTTAAAGTTAGATAATCCGTAGATCAAGCAGATTTTGTTAAATTTATTGTAAAGATTCGGGCCTAAGTAGTTACAAAATCTACTTGCAAATGATGTGCGAACTTGTGGAAGAGTGCAAATTAAGTCTTTCCTACGCTTCGTTACTATTTTATAAGGGGTTTTGCGGTGCTGTAAGAGAACTGTTTGAAGGATGAAGTGTTGTCGAACGTTAAGAACATTACATATACTATACAATAGATCAGTAGGGAACATGATAGGTCTCGAAGTAGCTACTTTCAGTATCGCTCTGTGTGCGATCTCGAGTGGTTTTAGTATAGTTTTCGCAGCACCACCCCAGCATGTGATACAATATGTAACAATAGATAAGCACAGGGAAAAATAAACTACACGTATAATGTTTGGGTTCGCGATACTTCGGAGGGTTTTAAATATATAAATTAACTTGCGGACTCTACTGCTTAGTTGGTTAATTTGAGTTTTGAAATTAAGATTTTTATCTATATATACTCCCAAGTATTTGATATGGTCGACAACATTTAGGGATGGGCAGACGCAAGAGGTATTTCCTTGTAGACATCTGTATTTGTGGGCTTTAATAGACATAGGTAATCTTGGCTGGGTGGCGGGACTTATTGAATAGGTAATAAAGTTAGTTTTGGAGGTGTTGAGTGTTAGTGAGTGAGAATAGAGCCAATTTAGAGTTTTATTGAATAAGTAAATTTACACTCGACTGCAAGGCTAAATTTGTTTTTCATATTATGTTGAAAACCAACAAAGATACTGCTGTAGTTTGACGAAAAACTCTCATAGGAATTATCTCAAATACTAAATATCAAATCTTTTACAAAGCAATTTTTGTTGAAAGATTTTTAACTTCTACAATTTTTTCAAAAAAAAAAAAAATTTCAGAATTTTGCTTTCACTTTTAAAATAAGATGGCCTGGGCCATTTTTTACGACTTTGGAAGCAAATGGCACACCACTAGGCTATCATGCCTTAACATTTACAAACTGCCAGAATCCACACATATGCCTGACTTTTTCCAACTGTGTTGGGGTCGGCATTTAATCTAACCGGATGCAGCTGCTATGATACTCCTTGGTAAGACTGGCTGTCTGACTTTCGGGCCACTGAATACCTGTCATTATCATCATGTCAGCCCAGAATCACCCACTGCTAGGTTTAGGCTTCCTCTTATTGTGCTTAAGAAATTTTGGACGTTCCTTTATGGGTGTCGTGTTTATAGTTTCTCGGGTTGAGAACGAAATCGAGGTCAAAATGAAAATCCAAGATAGCGAGTTTTCATTTTCATCTCTGTTTCGTTGTCATGAAAACGATATCCATGAAGGAAAATCCAAAAAATATCGTTGGCTGCCGTTTTGGCTTTTGTCGCACAAGTGTCAGTCGCACAAATGCCTATTCGCGCATATTGTGCATTCGCAGAAATTACGCTTATGCAATGTTCCAACATGATTTCAGGTCCATCAAAAACTGGTTTTAATAATTATATTAAAATAATTAACTTACTTTGGATGCGGACTTGAAAATGGAATAAAAAAAAAACAGATTAAACAATGCAAGCGAAGAAGACATTTCACCAGATTTTTTCTAATGTCATGTTATAGGGGTGAGGTTATTGCTATCAACTATGTACAAACTCAGACTTCGCGGCTGCTTTTGAGATACTTCTGATAGGAACACCCAATAAAATGCTTACCAACGAAGCAGTCATTTCATTACGTTTATAACTGTCACTTTTTATTCAATTCTTCCATAATTTCATCTTAACAATAACTGCAAAATACCTATCATCTAATTTATAACTTAATTATTATTACTTACTGCTTCCTGAAAATAATTACAAAGAGAAATCAGATGACATTTTACCACCCACTGTAAAATACAATATACTTAAATACAAATGTATAATACAAAGTATTTTAATGTTTGGTAAGCAGTGCCATTCAATTTATAAAAAAAAATTGGCCTAGTGCAAGTCTTGGCCTAGTATTTTCACACACACAGGGTTCCATAGCATGCAATTTGTTTTTCTTAGAATGTTGAAAAACAACAAAGGTACTGCTGCAGTTTGACCAAAAAGTCTCATATTATCTCAAATACTAAATATCAAATCTTTTACAAAGCAATTTTTGTTGAAAGATTTTTACCATCTACAAATTTCAGAATTTTGCTTTCACTTTTAAAACTAGAGAGCCCCGACCATTTTTTACGACTTTGGAAGCAAATGACACACTATTTATTGAATTCTTCCATAATTTCATCTTAACAATTACTGCTAAATACACTGCCGAGCAATGAAAAAGTTCCACCCACAAAATGCCGACAAACACTTTAATATCTCCTAAGACATAGAACCTAGCTTCATAAATTAAAAAGTGTAATGAAATTTATTTTATTATGCAAACTTTAACACTTTTAAATACTGTTGTTTTTGAAGCCTTGGATAAAAAAGTAGAAAATTAAATTATGGGGTTTGAAAATTTCCGAATACATTTGTTTCGTTTTTTGTTTTACTTTTGATTCCATCCTTGTTTTCACCGTTGTGACAGATTTCTTAATTTGTAAAGTCTTACGGCTCTTATACCCGTAAATCATGCTTCTATCACCCGAGGATTGTACGAGAATCATCACTATGTTGGAATTGGGAACCAGCCAAAGAAATACGGCCAGAATAATGGGCATGTATGAATAGTGACACATACTACTGTCCGACAAGTGATCCAAGATTTAGGGAGACTGGATTAAACCTGAGAAGACCAGGTACTGGCAAGCCAAGGTGCACAACAGTCCGAGAAGATCGTTTAATTGCGGCAGCCATGTTAAGAAATCGACATCAGACGGGAATTGCGGTTCAACACCCACTTCTGCAAGTTCGAAGGGAGCCAATAAGCGAGTGGGCAGTCAGGAGGCGTCTTGTCGAAAGAGGATTGAATCCTTACAGGCCAGAAAATGGCCCAAAACTGGAACGGCATCATAAAGTTGCCCGATTGCGATACGCCCGCGACCATACAGAATGGGGTGAGGACGAATGGGGCAGAGTGATGTTCTCTGATGAGTCAAGATTTATGCTGTACCATCATGACGGGAGGAAAAGAGTATACCGACGACCAGGAGAACGTTTTGCACAAGCATGTTTTGAAGAAAAAGTGTCACACGGTGGAGGTACGGTTCACGTGTGGGCTGGTATCTCTGCAGAGGGTCGAACAGCGTTAGTTCCAATCGAGATTGGGATCCTAACTACTTTACGATACATCAATGAGATTCTCAATGAACATGCTGGTCCGTTTTTGGCCAATATGGGCGACAAGGCCCACACTGCTCAAGTTCTAAATGAGTATTTTCAGGACGTAGGAATCCACGAAATGGAGTGGCCAGCAAGGAGCCCCGATTTGAATTCTATTGAGCATGCTTGGGACGAGCTTGACAGACGTTTGAAAAAACGAGTTCCACCTCCAATTACTCTTCGTGACTTGAATTACGCGCTCATTGAAGAATGGGAGAACATTCCTCAGCATATGCTGAGTAATCTGGTATTCAGCATGCCCAATCACGTAAAAGCTGTATTGAGAGCACATGGAGGAAACACCAAGTACTGAGTTATCAAAACCTACGTTTACACCTAATAAAACCCTTACTTAGACATTTAATTTTATTTGCCAAATGATCCCAATTTTTTAAAACATTTTATTTAAAATTTGAACACAATATTTACGATTTTAGTTCGTAATTTTCTGATGCACTGTTAAATGTACTTCAATATTTTATATGTAATTTGGTGCTATGTCACTGGAACTTTTTCATTGCTCGCGAGTGTACCTAACTATAATCTACTTTAGAACTTAATTATTATAACTTACTCCTTCCTGAAAATAATGACAAAGAGAAATCAGATGACATTTTAACACCCACAGTAAAATACAATATACTTAAATACAAATGTATAATACAAAATATATTAATATTTTCAGTGCCATTTAATTTATAAAAAACATGATTGGCCTAGTGCAAGTCGTACTTTCACACACACAGGGTTCAGGTTCAGGTCGCTGATTCAGGTTTTACATTCGACTGCAAGGCTAAATTTGTTTTTCATAGTATGTTAAAAACCAACAAAGTTACTGCTGCAGTTTGACGAAAAATTGTCATATCTCAAATACTATATATTAAATCTTTGTCAAATCAATTTTTGTTGAAAGTTTTTTTACGTTCTAAAAACCTCCATTTTTAAGAATTTAGGTCTAACTTTGAAATTAAAAGGCCGGGTCATTTTTTACGACTTTGGAAGCAAATGACACACCATTAAGCTGCCACGCTTTAACATTTACAAACTGCCTGAACGCACACATATGCCTGCCTTTTTCCAACTGTGTTGGGGTCGGCATTAAGGCTAACCGGATGCAGCTGCTATGATACTCCTTGGTAAGACTGGTTGTCTGACTTTCGGGCCACTGAATACCTGTCATCATCATCATGTCAGCCCAGAATCACCCACTGCTAGGTTTAGGCTTCCTCTTTTTGTGCTTAAGAAATTTTGGACGTTCCTTTATAGGTGTCGTTTTTATAGTTTCTCGGGTTGAGAACGAAATCGAGGTCAAAATGAAAATCCAAGATAGCGAGTTTTCATTTTAATCTCTGTTTCGTTGTCATGAAAACGATATCCATGAAGGAAAATCCAAAAAATATCGTTGGCTGCCGTTTTGGATTTTGTCGCACAAGTGTCAGTCGCACAAATGCCTATTCGAGCATATTGTCCATTCGCAGAAATGACGCTTATTAAATGTTCCAACATGATTTCAGGTCCATCAATAACTGCTTTTAATAATTATACTAAAATAATTAACTTACTTTGGATGCGGACTTGAATATGGAATAAAAAAAAAAACAGATTAACAATGCAAGCGAAGAATACATTTCACCAGATTTTTTCTAATGTCATGTTATAGGGGTGAGGTTATTGAAAGAAAGAAAGAAAGAAAGAAAAAATATTTATTTGTCGCAGGGACATGACGTGCATACAAAATGAAAACAGTAAACATAGGTACAAAGCATAAGAAACATTTGTAAGTACAATAACATAAAATATACAACAGTAAGATTTTAAAAATAACAAAATAAAACAGAATTTAAGTAAAAGATTCGTCAGCTTGCACGTCGTGACTGCGACAAACAGGTTCCCACTCAGCATGATGCTGTGCTATGGGGGGCCCACAGCACAGCGCTGGTTTTCAGTGGTCACCCGTAAAAAAAAAAAAAAAAAACGTACTGAAATCAAGACAGCGTAAACATTTTAATACATGACTAAGGAAAATAAAACGAACAGTACCTGCATTTAAAACAACCATAATGAATATCATAAACACTACAAAAACAATAAAAAATAATTGGGAGTATGAGTGCAGGCTAAACAAAAATAGACATAGATGCATGGCGTGATATGTTTTGTCTCGCTCTCACCTCACCCCAGTGTCGCAGTCGCCCGCGCGCGCGTCGCCGATCATACGACTTCACCATAACATGCCACCACTGCACATTTCTCCTCTGCGCCTCTCAGCGCGTTGACGCACTATGCGTCAACAAGTCAGTATTGCCGGCGCGCGGCGGCACCTAACCTGCGGTGTCGCACGAGTCCTGTGTTCTCACGTGACGCGTATCGCGTGACTAGCTTCCGGGGCGTTAACGATAGCTACCTTACTTTGTATTATTTGTGCGACGCTTAATAATAACGAGTAACGTATAACGAGTAACGTCTTTTGTTTGAAATGTAATGCCGTCTCGAGCCCCGCTTGGATAGATATGCCTTACCGATAGATGATAAACCTTATGTGAGTATTTATTTATAATGTATTTGTTGTTCATACTTTTGTTTTTCTAAAAGGAGTTTTTTCAAATGTGATTTAAAATTTTGTTTTGTTTTAAGGGATCTTATGGGAGGTGGCAGATCATTCCAGCAGCTAGTGGCGGCATACTTGAAACATCCCCTGAAGGCTGTGGTCTTATGTCGAGGCATCGAGAGCGGATTGGAAGTTGAACGAGCAGAGTAGCTATAGTGCTCGTGCCTCCACTTAATGTTCCTGTACAGATAATCTGGTTTGTGTGTTTTTATAATACCGAACATCAAAACTGCTAAGTGTAGTTTCCGTCTTGCAGCCATTTTTAAGATGTTGTGTTCATTTAAATACGGTGTGATGTGATGCCTCCGGGGTATGCTCAGACAGTAACGAGCACATGCATTCTGTACACGCTGTATTAGACGCTCAGTTCGTGAGAGAAGACATGGCCCGTAAACAGTGTCGCAATAATTTAGTTTGGATAGTACTAGGCTATCCACCAATCTCTTCCTCACTGCGACACTAAGGAACTCCCTCACTCTGTACAGAACCTTTAGCCTATAAAAACAGTTTTTTACTACGCCATTTATATGCGCCTCAAAACGTAGTTCTGGATCAATGGTTAGCCCCAGGTTACAAGCGGTTTCTACCCTTTGAATACTTTCTCCCAAAATTTTAATGTCTGGTTTTGCAGCAAGAATTGCTCTAATCTGATTTCTGCTCCCCATGACCATAAACTTAGACTTTTGTGGGTTCAGTACCAAAGAGTTTTCCTTGGACCACATTGCAATCCTATCAAGCTCCTCATTGAGAGTACGTACGGCGGCTGCTGTGTTACTGGCGTTAAATGAAACATA
The DNA here is from genome assembly GCA_949152445.1 of Cerastis rubricosa. Lineage (NCBI taxonomy): Eukaryota > Metazoa > Arthropoda > Insecta > Lepidoptera > Noctuidae > Cerastis > Cerastis rubricosa. Next base: position 895,812 of record OX424552.1, read on the forward strand.
CAGCTGTGTGTCATCCGCGTATACATGATACTTACAGTCTTTTATGCATGTAGTTATGTCAGCACTATATAATATATAGAGAAGCGGACCGAGCAAGGATCCCTGGGGAACTCCCCTTGCTATTATTTGTGGGAGGGAAGATAATGTGGAACCGTCTTTTTTACGCAAATCAACCCGTTGTGACCTGCCGGTCAGGTAGCTCTCAAACCAACCCGTAGCCCGCCTATCAAAACCGTAATACGAAAGTTTGGACAGTAATAAGGAAATATTTATTGAGTCGAACGCCCGTGAGTAGTCGAGCAATACCAGGATAGATCCCTCACCACGGTCCCGAGCTTCCAGGATATTACCCAATACATCCGCCAAGGCAGTTGCGGTTCCGCGTCCCTTTCTAAAACCCGACTGTAGCTCAGGCAGTATACCATGCGCCTCTAGAAAATCGGTGACTTGTAAATACACCACCCTCTCCAATACCTTTGACAAACATGGCAATAAGCTTATGGGGCGAAGATCTTTGTAGCTTTGTGGGTTATTATTTTTTGGGAGAGGCCGAACAATTGCATTTCGCCACAAAACAGGAAATTCATTAGTGGCTATGGATCTGTTTATTATCTCTGTAATTGTATTTAATGATTGCGGAAGTGTGAGAGATAACATGTCCCGTGATATACCGTCAATCCCTTGCGCGTTTGTGGATATATTTTTTATTATATTTAGAACTGTGTTCGGGTCTGTTGGCACTATGGAGAATTTGGCGGACCCAAATCGGTTACATTTAAAAAAGGTTTCTTGAGCGGTGTTAACATTTGGGTCACCCGGAACATCTAGGAATGCTGAATTGATATCGTTTGGGTCGTCAAATTGTTCTATGAGCACATCATCGTTCTTACTCACCGGAAGCACATGTTTTTTTATATTATGCCACAAAGCTTTTGAGTCGTTTAAGTTTTCATTTATATATTTTGTAAAGAAAGCCTTTTGCTCATTAAGTAAACCAACTATTGCTTGGTGCTTGAGATCTAGGTAGTAACGTTTGTGTGCTTCTAGTTTGGTTTGACGATATCGATAACGGGCGTCATTTCTTAACTTAAACATTAACTTTATAATGTCCGTTATCCACGGTGTTGGTTGCGCTTTGAACACCTTGGTTTTTATAGGTGCATGGGCATCAAAAAGCTTAATTAGGTGTGAATTAAAACAATGCACCATGTCATTAACATCCTGTAGCTCGCAGATAGAATACCATGGGATGGACTCCAGATCTCTCCTGAAATCATCAGCCGATATGTCTTTAAGCGCACGATATGTCACCATTTTACGTAATGGTTTCTCCTTTTTAAAAACGATTTCGCATGTCACAAACGAGTGATGACCGAGCTCCTCTATATGGTTCACAGCAACGTTCCGATACTGCGCGTCCGTACATATAACATCAATTAGGGTAGCGCTTTCTCCTACAAAGTGCGTGGGCGTGAGTACTATTTGTTCCATGTTGTTATAATTTAGAAATTCAGTGAGCTTTTTGGTTTTTGAACTATTGGTGTCAATCATATTTACATTGAGATCGCCTAACAAAATAATGTTGTCATACGGAGCCAGTGCACAGATGCTGTCCGTGATCGCATCAATGAATATATTTAAATCTAACCATGGGGGCCGGTATGCAGTTCCTACCAACAACTTTTTTTTTTTGGCCGTTATATTCATCCACATTTGTTCTACGTGTGGATGGTGCGGGTGAGCTCTGACTCGAGCACTGGTTCCGTTTTTGATAAAAAACGCGACCCCTCCCCCGCGCCCCGCACGGACCGACTCCGGGCGTGGTCTATGACGCAGCTGATACCCAGGAACCACTGGCGCCCGGCCTTCCTCCCCCTCGCGCAACCACGTCTCATTAATTGCCATCACGTCGACTGAATGATGGTTCATAGCAACAATAAACTCATCATGATTTGTCGATAATGAGCCTGCGTTCAAAAGTCCAAACTTAATGTGTTTATTTCGCAACATTGATTAAGTAATAAGTATGTAAAACACGTTTATGATGAGGGTTGAGCCAGACAAAACGGGTATAAACGAAAAGATGTGGGCAATAAGAGTAAATAACATAAAATAATGAAACTTTAGTAAACACAGGGTACAGGGTATAAAATTATGCTGATAATAGCCGTACGTTACATTGATAACAATAGCACACCTGCTTCTCCTACAGTCAAGGCATGCAGTGACAAACATTCCACGATAATACAAAACAAAGAAAAAGCAACTCGACCATTTTACAAACATTACAGAACTTGGCAAAATAACTAGACCAAACAAGATAGTAATATTCTGATAACTAGTTTTGAGGGGGATTAATTGCACCCGATCCAAAGACTTCCCGAAGGTCTGACTCATTGCGCACGAGCTTAGCTTTATCACCGGGCTTACGGCGGGCAAATATACGACCATGCTTCGTCCATACAAATTGCCAGCCGAAGCGTTGACCTGCCTCCCGTGCTCGCCGAAATAACTGCCGGTTCTGCTTTGTAAGGCGCTCGTTGAGATAGTACCTACTTGGCGGTCCGGTCATGTCGAGATCCGCGGTGTTAGCCCCACGCCGTATTCTCGCGGCGCGCAGCAGCTGGTCGCGCAGGTCGCGACGTACGAGGCGCACGACCACGGTGCGCGGGCGGGTCTCCACTGGGCCCGCGGCGCTTGTAGCGTTCATCTGTCTGCCGCCCATACGGTCCACGCTCACTATGTCGCGATCTTCCACGTCTACGCCTAGCTTTGTGGCTATAAGCTTGACCGTGTGTGTCAAGTTTTCTGAAGCCAACTCCGGCAGATTCGATATCTCCAGGTCACTTGAATACAGCTGTTGGTCCCGATCATTCAGTTCGCGCTTCAGTTGAGCAACTTCCTCGGCCGGTCCGGAACCAGTCATGGTAGCTATTTGAAGCTCAAGAGTGACCATTTTAGTGTCCATGTCTTCCATACGCTTCTCTATTTGTACGAACGCCCCCCTCATCTGGTCTCTGTCCGCCTGCAGCTGAGACAGGTCTGTGCGAAGACTCTCAAACTCATTATGGAATTGTTTCCGCAACTCCTGCAACTCCTCCTTAAACATCTGACGCAACTCAGTCTGCAACTCTTCTTTAAATGTGCGTAAGATTGTTGACAAACCAGGGCCAATATCCTGAGTATCAGCCAGTGTGCTGCTGCTTAATCCGCTGGTGTCCATCGACTCCTCTGTCCCATATGGCTTCGCTGGAGCAGCCTCCATCTTGCCTCTCAACGATGTAGTTTTACAATTAGAGCAAATCCAAGTCGGAGCAATGAAGCCTGCCAGAGGCAGAAAGGCACAAGCGCGATGATAGAGGGCATTGCAAGTACAACACCTAGCGGCCTCTAGTGGGGAAATAAATTTAGCGCAACCGCCACACTTCGCTGCCGGCATTGTGTACAAGAACTAATTAGCTGTGCTGGTGTCAATGATCGATTCTGCTATCTTAGTACCCCGGAGCGTCAATAGATGGCGCCGTTCACAATATTTTGTTATGGTATAAATAGTGTGGTGAATCTATGGGATGATAAACACCATGCAAAGTAGCTTTTCTTTTGGCACAACACGCACAGGATGCACTTGGAAAAGCGAGCTATATTGTATATTTGTAAATAGTTGTTTGTCACTTTCACTTTTTATAATTAGTAGGTACTTTTTTCCCACTTAAGTTTTTAATTTTATTTTGTTTGCACTTTTTTGTCTATTTATAAAGCACTGTATCACTGTATAACAATGTATGTTGACTATCACCATGTAGACTTAAGACTTGAGCAATAAATACTTTGAAACGACTGTTTGTTTTATTTTAAAATGCAAGGATAAACAGATCGAGCTATCAGCTGTTTGACGTCCGTACGTCAACCTATCAACTATGTACAAACTCAGACTTCGCGGCTGATAGGAACACCCAATAAAACGCTACCATCACAAAACCAACGAAGGAGTCATTTCATTACGTTTATAACTGTCACTTTTTATTGAATTCTTCCATAATTTCATCTTAGCAATAACTGCAAAATACCTATCATCTAATTTAGAACTTAATTATTATAACTTACTGCTTCCTGAAAATTATTACAAAGAGAAATCAGATGACATTTTAACACCCACAGTAAAATACAATGTACTTAAATACAAATGTATAATATATACTTATTAATATTTTAAAATTTTGTAAGCAGTGCCATTCAATTTATAAAAAACATAATTGGCCTAGTGCAAGTCGTACTTTCACACACACAGGGTTCCATAGCATGCAACAATATTTTGAGCGCTGATTCAGGTTTTACGTTCGACTGCAATGCTAAATTTGTTTTTCATAGTATGTTAAAAAACCAACAAGGTGACTGCTGCAGTTTGACGAAAAAGTTTTTTACGTTCTAAAAACCTCCATTTTTCAGAATTTAGGTCTAACTTTTGAAATTAAAGGGCCCGGCTCATTATTTACGACTTTGGAAGCAAATGGCACACCACTAGGCTATCATGCCTTAACATTTACAAACTGCCAGAATCCACACATATGCCTGACTTTTTCCAACTGTGTTGGGGTCGGCATTTAGTCTAACCGGATGCAGCTGCTATGATACTCCTTGGTAAGACTGGTTGTCTGACTTTCGGGCCACTGAATACCTGTCATCATCATCATGTCAGCCCAGAATCACCCACTGCTAGGTTTAGGCTTCCTCTTTTTGTGCTTAAGAAATTTTGGACGTTCCTTTATGGCGTCGTTTTTATAGTTTCTCGGGTTGAGGACGAAATCGAGGTCAAAATGAAAATCCAAGATAGCGAGTTTTCATTTTCATCTCTGTTTCGTTGTCATGAAAACGATATCCATGAAGAAAAATCCAAAAAATATCGTTGGTTGCCGTTTTGGATTTTGTCGCACAAGTGTCAGTCGCACAAATGCCTATTCGAGCATATTGTCCATTTGCAGAAATGACGCTTATTAAATGTTCCAACATGATTTCAGGTCCATCAATAACTGCTTTTAATAATTATACTAAAATAATTAACTTACTTTGGATGCGGACTTGAAAATGGAATAAAAAAAAACAGATTAAACAATGCAAGCGAAGAATACATTTCACCAGATTTTTTCTAATGTCATGTTATAGGGGTGAGGTTATTGCTATCAACTATGTACAAACTTAGACTTCGCGGCTGATAGGAACACCCAATAAAACGCTACCATCACAAAACCAACGAAGGAGTCATTTCATTACGTTTATAACTGTCACTTTTTATTGAATTCTTCCATAATTTCATCTTATAAATAACAGCAAAATACCTAACTATCATCTAATTTAACTTTACTTAATTATTATAACTTACTCCTTCCTGAAAATAATTACAAAGAGAAATCAGATGACAGTTTAACACCAACAGTGAAATACAAATGTATTATACAAAATACATAATTATTAAGTAAGCAGTGCATTTTAACCAATGAAAATGGCCAAGTGTGGGTCGTGTTCACACACATAGGATTCCGTAGGTCTTAGATATTTATTATAACTTACTGCGTCCTAAAAAAATTACAAAAATTAATTAGATGACATTTTAACACCAACGGTAAAATACAATATACTTAAAAACCAATGAATACTGGTCAAAACAAAATAAGGGCTACCACGTTTTTACAGTATTTTGATGAATTTTTGAGGTTCAAGGGTGGATTAATGATTAGATTGGATAAAATAATTATTTTTTATTGCAAACAGCATAAAAATAACGATGGAAACCATAAAAAACAGTTTTACACCCTTAATCTGTCTAAACTCAGACTTCGCGGCTGCTTTTGAGATATTTCTGATAGGAACACCCAATAAAACGCTTACGACCACAATACCAACGAAGCAGCCATTTCATTACGTTTATACTTCTCACTATTTATTGAATTTTTCTATTATTTCATCTTAAAAATTACTGCGAAATACCTAACTATCATCTGATTTAGAACTTAATTATTATAACTTACTTCTTCCTGAAAATAATAACAAAGAGAAATCAGATGACATTTTAACACCCACAGTAAAATACGGTTTACTTAAATACAAATGTAAAATACAAATTAGGTACACGACTCCAAAAGAAAAGAAAAATACATGTGCGTTGAAATCTGTGTTTGGCCTAGTAGGTTTTTGTAATTTTTTAAAAATTGATTATGTAATAAGCATGGTAAAGCACGTTTAGAACGAGGGTTGAGCCAGACATAATGGGTTTAAACGATAAATGTGGGCAATAAGAGTACATAACACAAATGAATGATATTTTAGTAAATACTATGAAATTATGCTGATAATAGTCGCACACCTGCTTCTCCCACAGTCAAGGCATGCAATGACAATTATTCCACGACAAAACAAAACAAAGAAAATGTAACTACACCATTTTACAAACATTACAGAACGTAGTACAATAATGAGACCAAACAAGGTAGTAATAATATTCAGAAAACTAGTTTTGAAGGAGATTGACTGCGTCCGGTCCAAAAACTTCCCGTAGGTCTGATTCATTTCGTAAGAGCTTTGCCTTATCACCGGGCTTACGGCGGGCAAAAATACGACCATGCTTTAATCATACGAATTGCGAGCCGTGGCGTTGGCCTGCCTCTCGTGCCCGCCGAAATAACTGACGGTTCATTTTTATTAGGCGTTCGTTGAGGTAGTACATGGGTTTCGTGCTATGAAAACACACTACACACGGTACACTGTTTTTATCGAACTAACAAATTACTTGAAATTACAATCCAACACAATAACACTAGGCACCATGAATCGGGTACAGTTCCGAGACGTCTTGACCTCGCCGCAATCAGACACTCCACTGTCGCCCTTGTTCGGAGCTCGAAAATATCACGACTCTGTAGAAGCGCGCTTAGGTGTGGGTAGACTGGTAAGTAGGTCGGGTGATGCCTCCTTTGGCGCGCTTTCGATTCAAATTCTTTTCGAAATAATTACGGGATCCGAAACATATATAAATTTACACTCGACTGCAAGGCTTAATTTGTCTTTCATAGTATGTTAAAAACCAACAAAGTTACTGCTGAAGTTTGAGGAAAAATTGTCATATCTCAAATACTAAATCTTTGTCAAACCAATTTTTGTTGAACGTTTTTACGTTCTTCAAACCTATATTTTTCAGAATTTTAATCTCACTTTTGAAATTAGATGGCCTGGGCCATTTTTTATGACTTTGGAAGCAAATGACACACTATTAAGCTATCACGCCTTAACATTTACAAACTGGCAGAATCCACACATATGCCCGCCTTTTTCCAACTGTGTTGGGGTCGGTATTTATTCTAACCGGATGCAGCTGCTATGATACTCCTTGGTAAAACTGGTTTTCTGACTTTCAAGCCACTGAATACCTTTCATCAACATCATGTCAGCCCAGAATCACCCACACCTTGGTTTAGGCCATCTCTTTTTGTGCGTAATAAAATATTGTATGTTCCTTCGTTTTACGGTTTTTATTGTTGAGGACAAAATTGAGGTCAAAATGAAAATCCAAGATGGCGTGTTTTCATTTTCACTTCTGTGTCGTTGTTATGAAAACGACATCCATGAAGGAAAATCCTAAAAAAATCGTTGCTGCCGTTTTGGATTTTGTCGCTCAAGTGTCTATTTGAGTGTGGTCGCTGCTTCCGAGATATTTCTGATAGAAACACCCAATAAAACGCTTACGACCACAAAACCAATGAAGCAGTAATTCTATTAAGTTTAATGATCATCCATAACTGTCATTACTTATGTCTTCTACTATAAATTCACCGCTTTAATTACAAGAAACTATAATACTATATTTGTAATGACTTACTTTGTCCTGAAAACAATTACAAAGATAAATCAGATGACATTTACACACCAACAGTGAAATACAAATGTATTATACAAAATTCATAAATATTAAGTAAGCAGTGCATTTTAACCAGTAAAAAGGGCCAAGTGTGGGTCGTGTTCACACATATAGGATTCCGTAGCTCTTAGTTATTTATTATAACTTACTGCGTCCTGAAAAAAAATACAAAAATAAATTAGATGACATTTTAACACCAACGGTAAAATACAATATACTTAAAAATCAATAAATACTGGTCAAAACAAAATAAGGGCAACCACGTTTTTACAGTATTTTCATGAATTATTGAGGTTCAAGGGTGGATTAATGATTAGATTATATAAATTAATTAATTTTTATTGCAAACAGCATAAAAATAACGATGGAAACCATAAAAACCAGTTTTACACCCTTAATCTGTCTAAACTCAGACTTCGCGGCTGCTTTTGAGATATTTCTGATAGGAACACCCAATAAAACGCTTACGACCACAAGAACAACGAACCAGCCATTTCATTACGTTTATACTTCTCACTATTTATTGATTTTTTCTATTATTTCATCTTAACAGTTACTGCAAAATACCTAACTATCATCTGATTTAGAACTTAATTATTATAACTTACTTCTTCCTGAAAATAATTACAAAGAGAAATCAGATGACATTTTAACACCCACAGTAAAATACGGTTTACTTAAATACAAATTTATAATACAAATTAGATACACGGCTCCAAAAGAAAAGAAAAAGACATGTGCGTTCAAATCTGTGTTTGGCCTAGTAGGTTTTTGTAATTTTTTAAAAATTGATTATGTAATAAGCATGGTAAAACACGTTTAGAATGAGGGTTGAGCCAGACATAACGGGTTTAAACGATAAATGTGGGCAATAAGAGTACATAACATAAATGAATGATACTTTAGTAAATACTATGAAATTATGCTGATAATATCCGAACGTTATACTGATAATAGTCGCACACCTGCTTCTCCCACAGTCAGGCATGCAGTGACAAATATTCCACGACAAAACAAAACAAAGAAAATGTAACTCGACCATTTTACAAACATTACAGAACGTAGTACAATAATGAGACCAAACAAGGTAGTAATAACATTCAGAAAACTAGTTTTGAAGTAGATTGACTGCGTCCGGTCCAAAAACTTCCCGTAGGTCTGACTCATTTCGTAAGAGCTTTGCCTTATCACCGGGCTTACGGCGGGCAAAAATACGACCATGCTTTAATCATACGAATTGCGAGCCGTGGCGTTGGCCTGCCTCTCGTGCCCGCCGAAATAACTGACGGTTCATTTTCGTTAGGCGTTCGTTGAGGTAGTACATGGGCTTCGTGCTATGAAAACACACACTACACACGGTAAACTGTTTTTATCGAAATAACAAATTACTTGAAATTACAATCCAACACATTAACATTAAGCACCGTGAATCGGGTACAGTTCCGGGACGTCTTGACTCCGCCGCAATCAGACACTCCACTGTCGTCCTTGCTGGGAGCTCGAAAACATCACGACTTTGTAGAATCGCGCTTAGGTGTAGGTAGGCTGGTAAGCAGGTCGCGTGATGCCACCTTTGGCGAGCTATCGATTCAAATTCTGTTCGAATTAAGGACGGGATCCGAAACATATATAAATTTACACTCGACTGCAAGGCTTAATTTGTTTTTCATACTATGTTAAAAACCAACAAAGTTACTGCTGAAGTTTGACGAAAAATTGTCATATCTCAAATACTAAATATCAAATCTTTGTCAAACCAATTTTTGTTGAACGTTTTTACGTTCTTCGAACCTTTATTTTTTAGAATTTTAATCTCACTTTTGAAATAAGATAGCACGGGCCATTTTTTATGACTTTGGAAGCAAATGACACACCACTAGGCTACCACGCCTTAACATTTACAAACTGGCAGAATCCACACATATGCCTGCCTTTTTCCAACTGTGTTGGGGTCGGTATTTATTCTAACCGGATGCAGCTGCTATGATACTCCTTGGTAATACTGGTTTTCTGACTTTCGAGCCACTGAATACCTGTCATCAACATCATGTCAGCCCAGAATCACCCACACCTTGGTTTAGGCCATCTCTTTTTGTGCGTAATAAAATATTGTATGTTCCTTCGTTTTACGGTTTTTATTGTTGAGGACAAAATTGAGGTCAAAATGAAAATCCAAGATGGCGTGTTTTCATTTTCACTTCTGTGTCGTTGTCATGAAAACGACATCCATAAAGAAAAATCCAAAAAAAATCGTTGCTGCCGTTTTGGATTTTGTCGCTCAAGTGACAGTCGTGCAAATGTCTATTTGCACATAATGTCTATTCACGCAAGTGTCCATGCGCGAAAATAACGCTTATTAAATGTTCCAACATGATTTCAGGTCCATCAAAAACTGCTTTTAATAATTATACTAAATAATTAACTTACTTTGGAATCGGGCTAGAAAATGGAAAGAAAAAAAACAGATTAAACAATGCAAGCAAAGAAGACACATCGCTAATTATTTCAAATGTTATTTAATAGGGGTGAGGTTATTGCTATCAATTGAGTAAAAACTCAGACTTCGTTGCTGCTTCCGAGATATTTCTGATAGGAACACCCAATAAAACACTTACGACCACAAGACCAATGAAGCAGTAATTCTATTAAGTTTAATGATCATCCATAACTGTCATTACTTATGTCTTCTACTATAAATTCACCGCTTTAATTATAAGAAACTATAATACTATATTTGTTATGACTTACTTTGTCCTGAAAACAATTACAAAGATAAATCAGATGACATTTACACACCAACAGTGAAATACAAATGTATTATACAAAATTCATAAACATTAAGTAAGCAGTGCATTTTAACCAGTAAAAAGGGCCAAGTGTGGGTCGTGTTCACACACATAGGATTCCGTAGCTCTTAGATATTTATTATAACTTACTGCGTCCTGAAAAAAATTACAAAAATAAATTAGATGACATTTTAACACCAACAGTAAAATACAATATACTTAAAAACCAATGTATACTGGTCAAAACAAAATAAGGGCCACCACGTTTTTACAGTATTTTCATGAATTCTTGAGGTTCAAGGGTGGATTAATGATTAGATTGGATAAATTAATTAATTTTTATTGCAAACAGCATAAAAATAACGATGGAAACCATAAAAACCAGTTTTACACCCTTAATCTGTCTAAACTCAGATTTCGCGGCTGCTTTTGAGATATTTCTGATAGGAACACCCAATAAAACGCTAACGACCACAAGAACAACAAAGCAGCCATTTCATTACGTTTATACTTCTCACTATTTATTGATTTTTTCTATTATTTCATCTTAACAGTTACTGCAAAATACCTAACTATCATCTGATTTAGAACTTAATTATTTTAACTTACTTCTTCCTGAAAATAATTACAAAGAGAAATCAGATGACATTTTAACTCCCACAGTAAAATACGGTTTACTTAAATACAAATATATAATACAAATTAGATACACGGCTCCAAAAGATAAGAAAAAGACATGTGCGTTCAAATCTGTGTTTGGCCTAGTTGTTTTTTGTGTTTTGCAAAAACATTTGCTGATAATTATTTTTCCGTGATAGTGAAAGTTTGTTTGAAATATTTTTTTTTCAATACAACGTTACTATTTTTGTTATTGGGTGTAACGACAAGCAATGATAGGCTTGACATTAACGAGAAGTTACTCAACCTATAAATAGATCGGAGGTTTCGAGACTGCTTGACGTGCATAAGATTGGACGTTCGAATCTTAGAATAAGAAGCACTTCAAATAGTTTAGATTCACATAAGCTAACGTTACATAATAACTTGAGAGTATGTATTAATATTATAAAGACAACGTTATTTTATTTTTATGTTTACTTTTTGTTGATAGTTAAAACATTTTGTTTTGTCTAGTGCGAGATCTTTCTTTCCATTTTATTTATTTATTTTGAACTAGTCGGTGTTTGTCCCTCGGGAATGTTTAGAATTTAATTATTTATCACTGTTTTTATAGATTCCTTATAATCTATCTAGCTTGTGTTCACAACTTTGTTGGGTTTGGCCTCCAGTCTAACCGGATGAGATATCCTGATATAACGCTTGCGACTACTAGACAAACGTAGCAGTCATTCCTTTACGAATTAAGATCATACATAACTGTCATTACTTATGTCTTCTGCTATAACTTCACCGCTTTAATTACAAGAAACTATAATACTTTAGTTATTTGTTATGACTCACTTTATCCTGAAAACAATTACAAAGATAAATCAGATGACATTTACACACCAACAGTGAAATACAAATGTATTATACAAAATTCATAAATATTAAGTAAGCAGTGCATTTTAACCAATAAAAAGGGGCAAGTGTTGGTCGTGTTCACACACATTGGATTCCGTAGCTCTTAGTTATTTACAATAACTTACTGCGTCCTGAAAATAATTACAAAAATAAATCAAATGACATTTTAACACCAACAGTGAAATACAAATGTATTATACAAAATACATAAATATTAAGTAAGCAGTGCATTTTAATCAATAAAAAGGGGCAAGTGTGGGGCGTGTTCACACATAGGATTCCGTAGCCCTTAGTTATTTAATAACTTACTGCGTCCTGAAAAAAATTACAAAAATAAATCAGATGACATTTTAACACCAACAGTAAAATACAATATACTTAAAAACCAATGAATACTGGTCAAAACAAAATAAGGGCCACCACGTTTTTACAGTATTTTCATGAATTCTTGAGGTTCAAGGGTGGATTAATGATTAGATTGGATAAATTAATTAATTTTTATTGCAAACAGCATAAAAATAACGTTGGAAACCATAAAAACCAGTTTTACACCCTTAATCTGTCTAAACTCAGACTTCGCGGCTGCTTTTGAGATATTTCTGATAGGAACACCCAATTAAACGCTCACGACCACAAGACCAACAAAGCAGCCATTTCATTACGTTTATACTTCTCACTATTTATTGAATTTTTCTATTATTTCATCTTAACAATTACTGCGAAATACCTAACTATCAGCCGCATATAATCCGCAGCGGCCATATAACCCGAAGAACCGATACCCGTTGGGGTAGACGAGTTCTTGAGTGGAGACCACGGATCGGTAAACGTAGCGTAGGACGTCCTCAGACTCGGTGGAGCGATGATCTGCGCAAGGCAGCTGGCAAGAGCTGGATGTGAGTGGCCGAGGATCGTGCTCAGTGGCGTGTCATGGGAGAGGCCTATGTCCAGCAGTGGACGAATACAGGCTGATGATGATGATGATGATGACCTAACTATCATCTGATTTAGAACTTAATTATTATAACTTACTTCTTCCTGAAAATAATTACAAAGTGAAATCAGATGACATTTTATCACCCACAGTAAAATACGGTTTACTTAAATACAAATGTATAATACAAATTAGGTACACGGCTCCAATAGAAAAGAAAAAGACATGTCCGTTCAAATCTGTGTTTGTCCTAGTAGGTTTTTGTAATTTTTTAAAAATTGATTATGTAATAAGCATGGTAAAACACGTTTAGAATGAGGGTTGAACCAGACATTACGGGTTTAAACGATAAATGTGGGCAATAAGAGTACATAACATAAATGAATGATATTTTAGTAAATACTATGAAATTATGCTGATAATATCCGTCCGTTATACTGATTATAGTCGCACACCTGCTTCTCCCACAGTCAAGGCATGCAGTGACAATTATTCCACGACAAAACAAAACAAAGAAAATGTAACTACACCATTTTACAAACATTACAGAACGTAGTACAATAATGAGACCAAACAAGATAGTAATAATATTCAGAAATCTAGTTTTGAAGGAGATTGACTGCGTCCGGTCCAAAGACTTCCCGTAGGTCTGACTCATTTCGCACGAGCTTTGCCTTATCACCGGGCTTACGGCGGGCAAAGATACGACCATGCTTTGTTCATACGTATTGCCAGCCGTGGCGTTGGCCTGCCTCTCGTGCCCGCTGAAATAATTGACGGTTCATTTTTGTTAGGCGTTCGTTGAAGTAGTACATGGGCTTCGTGCTATGAAAACACACACTACACACGGTATACTGTTTTTATCGAACTAACAAATTACTTGAAATTACAATCCAACACAATAACACTAGGCACCGTGAATCGGGTACAGTTCCGGGACGTCTTGACTCCGCCGCAATCAGACACTCCACTGTCGTCCTTGCTGGGAGCTCGAAAACATCACGACTTAGTAGAATCGCGCTTAGGTGTGGGTAGGCTGGTAAGTAGGTCGCGTGATGCTACCTTTGGCGCGCTTTCGATTCAAATTCTGTTCGAATTAAGGACGGGATCCGAAACATACATAAATTTACACTCGACTGCAAGGCTTAATTTGTTTTTCATAGCATGTTAAAAACCAACAAAGTTACTGCTGAAGTTTGACGAAAAATTGTCATATCTCAAATTATAAATATCAAATCTTTGTCAAACCAATTTTTGTTGAACGTTTTTACGTTCTTCAAACCTATATTTTTTAGGATTTTAATCTCACTTTTGAAATTAGATAGCACGGGCCATTTTTTATGACTTTGGAAGCAAATGACACCACTAGGCTATCACGCCTTAACAATTACAAACTGGCAGAATCCACACATATGCCTGCCTTTTTCCAACTGTGTTGGGGTCAGCATTTAGTCTAACCGGATGCAGCTGCTATGATACTCCTTGGTAAAACAGGTTTTCTGATTTTTGAGCCACTGAATACCTGTCATCAACATCATGTCAGCCCAGAATCACCCACTCCTTGGTTTAGGCCTCCTCTTTTTGTGCTTATTAAAATATTTTATGTTCCTTCGTTTTATGGTTTTTATGGTCGAGGACAAAATTGAGGTCAAAATGAAAATCCAAGATGGCGTGTTTTCATTTTCACTTCTGTGTCGTTGTTATGAAAACGACATCCATGAAGAAAACCCTAAAAAAATCGTTGCTGCCGTTTTGGATTTTGTCGCTCAAGTGTCAGTCGTGCAAATGTCTATTTGCACATAATGTCTATTCGCGCAAGTGTCCACGAAAATAACGCTTATTAAATCTTCCAACATGATTTCAGGTCCATCAAAAACTGCTTTTAATAATTATACTAAACAATTAACTTACTTTGGAATCGGGCTAGAAAATGGAAAGAAAAAAAACAGATTAAACAATGCAAGCGAAGAAGACACATCGCCAATTATTTCAAATGTTATTTAATAGGGGTGAGGTTATTGCTATCAATTGAGTAAAAACTCAGACTTCGTTGCTGCTTCCGAGATATTTCTGATAGGAACACCCAATAAAACGCTTACGACCACAAGACCAATGAAGCAGTAATTCTATTAAGTTTAATGATCATCCATAACTGTCATTACTTATGTCTTCTACAATAAATTCACCGCTTTAATTACAAGAAACTATAATACTATATTTGTTATGACTTACTTTGTCCTGAAAACAATTACAAAGATAAATCAGATGACATTTACACACCAACAGTGAAATACAAATGTATAATACAAGATACATAAATATTAAGTAAGCAGTTTATTTAAACCAGTTAAAAAGGAGCAAGTGTGGGTCATGTTCACACACATAGGATTCCGTAGCTCTTAGAAATTTATTATAACTCACTGCGTCCTGAAAAAAAATTACAAAAATAAATCAGATGATATTTTAGCACCAACAGTGTAATACAGTATACTTAAATAAAAATGTATAATACAAAATTCATAAATATTAAGTAAGCAGTGCATTTTAACCAATAAAATGGGTCAAGTGTGGGTCGTGTTCACACACATAGGATTCCGTAGCTCTTAGTTATATATTATAACTTACTGCCTCCTGAAAAAAAATACAAAATAAATCAGATGACATTTTAACACCAACAGTGTTATACAGTATACTTAAATACAAATGTATAATACAAAATAGGCACACGGCTCCATTAAGTACTTACCCGCCTAAAGACATATACGTTAAAATCTGTGTTTGGCCTAGTTGTTTTTTTGTATTTTGCAAAAACATTTGCTTATAATTCTTTTTTAATGATAGTGAAAGTTTGTTTTAATTTTTTTTTTAACAAAACGTATATATTTTTTTTATTGGGTATAACGACAAGCAATGATAGGCTTGACATTAACGAGAAGTTACTCAACCTATAAATAGATCGCAGGTTTCATTATCACTGATGGTGATAATGAACTGATGGTTTTATTTATCACTGTTTTCATAGATTCCTGATAATCTATCTAGCCTGTTAACAACTTTGTTGGGTTCGGCCTCCAGTCTAACCGGATGCGATATCCTGATATAACGCTTGCGACTACTAGACAAACGAAGCACTCACTCCATTACGAATTAAGATCATACATAACTGTCATTACGTATATCTTCTACTATAACTTCACCACTTTAATTACAAGAAATTACAATACTTTTATCAGATTTAGTTATTTTTTATGACTTACTTTGTCCTGAAAACAATTACAAAGATAAATCAGATGACATTTACACACCAACAGTGAAATACAAATGTATTATACAAAATTCATAAATATTAAGTAAGCAGTATATTTAAACCAGTTAAAAAGGGGCAAGTGTGGGTCGTGTTCACACACATAGGATTCCGTAGCCCTTAGTTATTTATTATAACTTACTGCGTCCTGAAAATAATAACAAAAATAAACCAAATGACATTTTAACACCAACAGTGTAATACAAATGTATTATACAAAATTCATAAATATTAAGTAAGCAGTGCATTTTAACCAATAAAAAGGGGCAAGTGTTGGTCGTGTTCACACACATTGGATTCCGTTGCTCTTAGTTATTTACAATAACTTACTGCGTCCTGAAAATAATTACAAACATAAATCAGATGACATTTGAACAACAACAGTGAAATACAAATGTATTATACAAAAAACATAAATATTAAGTAAGCAGTTTATTTAAACCAGTTAAAAAGAGGTAAGTGTGGGTCGTGTTCACACACATAGGATTCCGTAGCCCTTAGTTATTTATTATAACTTACTGCGTCCTGAAAATAACTACAAAAATAAATCAAATGACATTTTAACACCAACAGTGTAATACAAATGTATTATACAAAATTCATAAATATTAAGTAAGCAGTGCATTTTAAACTAATAAAAAGGGGCAAGTGTTGGTCGTGTTCACACACATTGGATTCCGTAGATCTTAGTTATTTACAATAACTTACTGCGTCCTGAAAATAATTACAAAAATAAATCAAATGACATTTTAACACCAACAGTGTAATACAGCATACTTAAATACAAATGTATAATACAAAATAGGCACACGGCTCCATTAAGTACTTACCCCCCTAAAGACATATACGTTAAAATCTGTGTTTGGCCTAGTTGTTTTTTGTATTTTGCAAAAATATTTGCTTAGAATTCTTTTTTAATGATAGTGAAAGTTTGTTTTAATTTTTTTTTTTAAATAAATCGTATATTTTTTTTTATTGGGTATAACGACAAACAATGATAGGCTTGACATTAACGAGAAGTTACTCAACCTATAAATAGATCTCTGGTTTCATTATCACTGATGGTGATAATGAACTGATGGTTTTATTTATCACTGTTTTTATAGATTCCTGATAATCTATCTAGCCTGTTAACAACTTTGTTGGGTTCGGCCTCCAGTCTAACCGGATGAGATATCCTGATATAACGCTTGCGACTACTAGACAAACGAAGCAGTCATTCCATTACGAATAACGATCATACATAACTGTCATTATTTTTGTCTTCTACTATAACTTCACCGCTTTAATTACAAGAAACTATAATACTTTCATCAGATTTAGTTATTTTTTATGACTCACTTTGTCCTGAAAACAATAACAAACATAAATCAGATGACATTTTAACACCAACAGTGAAATACAAATGTATTATACAAAATACATAAATATTAAGTAAGCAGTTTATTTAAACCAGTTAAAAAGGGGCAAGTGTAGGTCGTGTTCACACACATAGGATTCCGTAGCTCTTAGTTATTTATTATTACTTACTGCGTCCTGAAAATAATTACAAACATAAATCAGATGATATTTTAACACCAACAGTGAAATACAAATGTATTATACAAAATACATAGATATTAAGTAAGCAGTGCATTTTAACCAATAAAAAGGGGCAAGTGTTGGTCGTGTTCACACAAATTGGATTCCGTAGCTCTTAGTTATTTACAATAACTTACTGCGTCCTGAAAATAATTACAAACATAAATCAGATGACATTTTAACACCAACAGTGAAATACAAATGTATTATACAAAATACATAAATATTAAGTAAGCAGTGCATTTTAACCAATAAAAAGGGGCAAGTGTTGGTCGTGTTCACACACATTGGATTCCGTAGCTCTTAGTTATTTATAATAACTTACTGCGTCCTGAAAATAATAACAAAAATAAATCAAATGACATTTTAACACCAACAGTGTAATACAGTATACTTAAATACAAATGTATAATACAAAATAGGCACACGGCTCCATTAAGTACTTACCCCCTAAAGACATATACGTTAAAATCTGTGTTTGGCCTAGTTGTTTTTTGTATTTTGCTAAAACATTAGCTTATAATTTTTTTTTAATGATAGTGAAAGTTTGTTTTAATTTTTATTTTTTTTTATTGGGTATAACGACAAGCAATGATAGGCTTGACATTAAGGAGAAGTTACTTAACCTATAAATAGATCGGAGGTTTCGAGACTGCTTGACGTGCATGAGATTGGACGTTCGAATCTTAGAATAAGAAGCACTTCAAATATTTTAGATTCACATAAGCTAACGTTACATAATAACTTGAGGGTATGTGTTAATATTATAAAGACAACGTTATTTTATTTATATGTTAACTTTTTATTGACAGTTAATACATTTTGTTTTGTCTAGTGCGAGATCTTTCTTTCTATTTTATTCATTTATTTTGAACAAGTCGGTGTTTGTCCCTCGGGAACGTTTAGAATTTAATTATTTATCACTGTTTTTATAGATTCCTTATAATCTATCTAGCTTGTTCATAACTTTTTTGGGTTCGGCCTCCAGTCTAACCGGATGAGATATCCTGATATAATGCTTGCGACCACTAGTAAACGAAGCAGTCATTCCATTACGAATTACGATCATACATAACTGTCATTACTTATGTCTTCTACTATAACTTCACCGCTTTAATTACAAGAAACTATAATACTTTCATCAGATTTAGTTATTTTTTATGACTCACTTTGTCCTGAAAACAATAACAAACATAAATCAGATGACATTTTAACACCAACAGTGAAATACAAATGTATTATACAAAATACATAAATATTAAGTAAGCAGTTTATTTAAACCAGTTAAGAAGGGGCAAGTGTAGGTCGTGTTCACACACATAGGATTCCGTAGCTCTTATTTATTATTACTTACTGCGTCCTGAAAATAATTACAAACATAAATCAGATGACATTTTAACACCAACAGTGAAATACAAATGTATTATACAAAATACATAAATATTAAGTAAGCATTGCGTTTTAACCAATAAAAAGGGGCAAGTGTTGGTCGTGTTCACACACATTGGATTCCGTAGCTCTTAGTTATTTACAATAACTTACTGCGTCCTGAAAATAATTACAAACATAAATCAGATGACATTTTAACACCAACAGTGAAATACAAATGTATTATACAAAATACATAAATATTAAGTAAGCAGTGCATTTTAACCAATAAAAAGGGGCAAGTGTTGGTCGTGTTCACACACATTGGATTCCGTAGCTCTTAGTTATTTATAATAACTTACTGCGTCCTGAAAATAATAACAAAAATAAATCAAATGACATTTTAACACCAACAGTGTAATACAAATGTATTTTACAAAATTCATAAATACTAAGTAAGCAGTGCATTTTAACCAATAAAAAGGGGCAAGTGTGGGTCGTGTTCACACACATAGGATTCCTTAGCACTTAGTTATTTATAATAACTTACTGCGTCCTGAAAATAATTACAAAAATAAATCAAATGACATTTACACACCAACAGTGAAATACAAATGTATTATACAAAATTCATAAATATTCAGTACGCAGTGCATTTTAACCAATAAAAAGGGGCAAGTGTTGGTCGTGTTCACACACATTGGATTCCGTAGCTCTTAGTTATTTACAATAACTTACTGCGTCCTGAAAATAATTACAAAAATAAATCAAATGACATTTTAACACCAACAGTGTAATACAGTATACTTAAATACAAATGTATAATACAAAATAGGCACACGGCTCCATTAAGTACTTACCCCCTAAAGACATATGCGTTCAAATCTGTGTTTGGCCTAGTTGTTTTTTGTATTTTGCAAAAACATTTGCTTATAATTATTTTTCCGTGATAGTGAAAGTTTGTTTGAAATATTTTTTTTTCAATACAACGTTACTATTTTTGTTATTGGGCGAACGACAAGCAATGATAGGCTTGACATTAACGAGAAGTTACTCAACCTATAAATAGATCGGAGGTTTCGAGACTGCTTGACGTGCATGAGATTGGACGTTCGAATCTTAGAATAAGAAGCACTTCAAATAGTTTAAATTCACATAAGCTAACGTTACATAATAACTTGAGAGTATGTAATAATAAAACATGTATTTTTTTGTTATTGGGTATAACGACAAGCAATGATAGGCTTGACATTAACGAGAAGTTACTCAACCTATAAATAGATCGGAGGTTTCGAGACTGCTTGACGTGCATGAGATTGGACGTTCGAATCTTAGAATAAGAAGCACTTCAAATAGTTTAGATTCACATAAGCTAACGTTACATAATAACTTGAGGGTATGTGTTAATATTATAAAGACAACGTTATTTTATTTTTATGTTTACTTTTTGTCGATATTTAAAACATTTTGTTTTGTCTAGTGCGAGATCTTTCTTTCTATTTTATTTATTTATTTTGAACTAGTCGGCGTTTGTCCCTCGGGAATGTTTAGAATTTTATTATTTATCACTGTTTTTATAGATTCCTTATAATCTATCTAGCTTGTTCACAACTTTGTTGGGTTTGGCCTCCAGTCTAACCGGATGAGATATCCTGATATAACGCTTGCGACTACTAGACAAACGTAGCAGTCATTCCTTTACGAATTAAGATCATACATAACTGTCATTACTTATGTCTTCTGCTATAACTTCACCGCTTTAATTACAAGAAACTATAATACTTTATTTTTTATGACTTACTTTATCCTGAAAACAATTACAAAAATAAATCAAATGACATTTAGACACCAACAGTGAAATACAAATGTATTATACAAAATTCATAAATATTCAGTACGCAGTGCATTTTAACCAATAAAAAGGGGCAAGTGTGGGGCGTGTTCACACACATAGGATTCCGTAGCTCTTACTTATTTATTATAACTTACTGCGTCCTGAAAAAAATTACAAAAATAAATCAAATGACATTTACACACCAACAGTGAAATACAAATGTATTATACAAAATTCATAAATATTCAGTGCGCAGTGCATTTTAACCAATAAAAAGGGGCAAGTGTGGGGCGTGTTCACACACATAGGATTCCGTAGCTCTTAGTTATTTATTATAACTTACTGCGTCCTGAAAAAAATTACAAAAATAAATCAGATGACATTTTAACACCAACAGTAAAATACAATATACTTAAAAACCAATGTATACTTGTCAAAACAAAATAAGGGCCACCACGTTTTTACAGTATTTTCATGATTTCTTGAGGTTCAAGGGTTGATTAATGATAAGATTGTATACATTCATTATTTTTATTGCAAACAGCATAACATAACGATGGAAACAATAAAAAACAGTTTTACAAAAAAATGTTATTTTTATGTAAAAGTTGTGTTAAACTTTTTGTGTTGTGTAAAAACTCTAGTCAGAAAAAAAGAATTGTGAAAAAAAAACAAAAGCGTGTTTAATTTGTGACTTTCCTCAATATCTGGTGTGCCCTGCTCGTTTTATAATTCACTCTTGAAGCCTGGAAGGTACACTCTTTTTTAGCTGTCTTTCATTGTGCACGGGTGGTTTGTGCTACGAACACTGCTTTTCAGTAAATCCCACATGTGTTCAATGGGTTTGAGATCCGGACTCTAAATCTGTCACTTTCATGGACCTTCACGCCTCCAGACCCTAATGCGACGGTCATCACAAAAAAAAATAACTTTGTACTCATCTGTAAACAATGCTGTGCTCCAATCACTCGTAACCCATGCGAGATGTTGCCTTGCGAACGATAATCGGTTTGCACAATGAGCACTTGTTGGTCAGTGGGTCGTCTTAGGCGCGGTTTTTTAGGAGTTGGAGTATACGCTTAGGTAATAGGTTAATGGTATTGTCCTGGTTAGTCTCCCAGTCTCTTGAAATCAATTCCAAGTATTCTGGATCGCTCGCCGGGAAAAACCCAGCTGCAACGCCACAGATCAATGCAAAGCAATGTTACGGCTCTAGTTACGGTTGGTAAGTCCATAGGTCGTCGAATTCTCGGCATAAGTTTTTTATATGTTAGTTCAGCCACCCGATGAAACGATTACGCCCTAAAAAGGACTAAAAAAATATTCCGGTCCAGTGCTTAGGCCCCGTTTGTTGCATCTAAATTTGTATCGAACAAACTTCGAAAAAACTTACTAAAACTGGTAACATCTCTAAATGTACCGTCTATGGTCCCCTTTTATCGATACAGTACTAAATTCTGCGTCTGTGGCACAAAGAACGACAATATCAGCCGTCAAAATTAAATGTCAAAAAAGTTTTAAAAGTCAGTTGTCTAATTTTACCGTAATGCCGTGTTGTGATTTATGTTCTCTGGTTTTAAAACGTGAGTATTCTTTTATTTTAACCCAATGTATATAGTGTTATATATCAAAATAAACCTCGTTAATCAAGCTTTACGAATATCTATAAACATCGTAGGTTCAAAGTCTGTTGAAACGATAATATCGAAATGTAAAATTGGCGCCATGTCGAACGTGGTATTTTTATAATGTTTTTTTAGAAATTATTGCAAAAATAGTTAAAATAGTGCTCGTATTATGAAAATTACTTCAATTAAGTAATTATTAGTGTCTCCGCAATATAAAACAGTAAAATAAAACGAAATCTTATCGAATTTTTTACGTAAACACGACAAATCAGTAGGTATTGAATAGAATGCGAGGAGGGTTGATTGTTTTGGGTGATTGTGCTACTAAGAAAGTGCCAAAGTAAGGATATATGGGTATTAAAACGAAGCTTATATAGTCTAGTTTAATTATAAATAGGTTTTATTGATACCAATTACAATTCTAATTGGTAAAACTTTTATTCTTATTGGAGAAACTGACATTCAACATATATTCTCAAGTTCACATTTTTTTCGAAATACTTATATCTAGTTGTCGTAATTAGTTTTTACGTAGTTAGATTCTGTATAGTTTCAGCTATACACACGTATTTTTTGTTTTGGTGTAGCTGCAATAGTTTACGAGAAAATAAGCTTTAAATGGGAAGTGGCGCGGGGGGCTTGCGCGGCAAAAACTTTCCATGCGCGCGCGGCGTGCGCGCGGGGTAGCCATGGCTACCGCGGACATTTCACCGGAGGAGTTGGAGTATACGCTTAGGTAATAGGTTAATGGTATTGTCCTGGTTAGTCTCCCAGTCTCTTGAAATCAATTCCAAGTATTCTGGATCGCTCGCCGGGAAAAACCCAGCTGCAACGCCACAGAACAATGCAAAGCAATGTTACGGCTCTAGTTACGGTTGGTAAGTCCATAGGTCGTCGAATTCTCGGCATAAGTTTTTTAAATGTTAGTTCAGCCACTATTTAAACAAAACTTAAACTGTTCTTGACAGAATTATCACTTTGTCTGAGTTAAAATCCGTCTTAAAATCGGTTGGAATCAAGTGGTTACAATAAAATATCAAAAACTACTCGCTTTAAACAATTTTAAAAACAAATAATGTTCCACCACAACTTAATAATCAGCTACTTGATAACGCATAAAAAACAAAATATAGCTACCGAGGTCAAAAAACCGGCCAAGTGCGAGTCTTACTCGCACACAGGGTTCCATAGCCCCAAACAAGATAATAACAATATTTTGAACTGTCATTCATTAGTTAGTAGTTTTAGTTAGTAAACTTCCACTAAACCGCAAAACTAAATTTGTTTTTCATAGTATGTTAATCAAAAACAAAGTTACTGCTGCAGTTTAATTAAAAAGTCCCATATCTCAAAAACTAAACATCATATCTTATTGAAACCAATTTTCGTTGATAGTTTTTATTACGTTCTACAATCCTAAATATTTTCAGAATTTTCCTCCTCTTACTTTAGAAATTAGAGGGGGGGGGACACACATTTTACCACTTTGGAAGTGGCTCTAGCGCAAACTATTCAGTTTAGAAAAAAAAGATATTAGAAACCTCAATATCATTTTTGAAGACCTATCCATAGATACCCCACACGTACGGGTTTGATGAAAAAAAAATTTTTGGTTTTCAGTTCTTAGTATGGGGAACCCCAAAATTTATTGTTTTTTTCTATTTTATGTGAAAATCTTAATGCGGTTCACAGAATACATCTACTTACCAAGTTCCAACAGTATAGTTCTTATAGTTTAGGAAAAAAGTGGCTGTGACATACGGACGGACGGACAGACAGACATGACGAATCTATAAGGGTTTCCATTCGGCTACGGAACCCTAAAAACAAGTGGCCCTTGTTATGTTTTGACTAGTATATAATACAAAATACTTAATCATAGTGTATATTACACATGTAGATTATTTACAAACTACAAATAAATATAAAATAAAAATAAAATATGTACAAGTATCAAAATTACAGGGCGTCGAAAAATTCGTCGACATCGCTGTCGACCGGAAAAGTGCCCAGAAGGCTGGCCGCATTGCCACGTTGGGTGGCAATGCTGATTCTTTGACCAAAATACTTAAATAATTTTATAAGCAGTGCCTTTCAATTTATTAAAAAAGCAACCTAGTGTAAGTTGTACTTTCACACACACAGCATGCAACAATATTTTGAGCGCTCATTCATAGGTAAATTTACACTCGACTGCAAGACTAAATTTGTTTTTCAAAGTATGTTATAAAACAACAAAGTTACTGCTGCAGTTTGACGAAAAAGTCTCATATCTCAAACACTCAATCGCCTTCCCTGGACAATAAAATTATAACTGCAAAAACTCAAATTTTCGATTCGATGACACGGTTGGCGCAGTGGCTGAGCGATTGACTGCTGCGCTGCGTGTTGCAGGTTCGATCCTCGCACGGAACAAATATTTGTAAAGCCTACATATAGTTGTTCTGGATCTGGATGTTTGTGTATGTGAATTTAAACGTTAAGACTGCTTGACATGCTACAGATTGGTCGTTCGTATTTTAGGGCAGACATGTGCCTTCTGTTATATTTTCTTTTTAATATAAAGTATATTTTTTGTTTAGTATATTAATTAAACATAAAATACTATGATAATCATTTCATAATATTTATTATTGCTATTCTTACAGAATGCTTAATTGACGTCTTCATAAAGTGTCTGTTTGTACCTTTTATATGGTGGGTATATGGGTTTGGCTGGCAGTCTACAGATCCAGCTGAATAAACTTTATTCAGCTTAACATAACATGGAAGGCTACACATTTTTTGCAAAGTTTTTGACGCCAATTATTATATTAGTAAGTATTATATATATTATATGTATTATATATATTATAAAATATTTATTGCACAACAACTATGATTATTACAGGTTAGATTTGGTAGGTATTCTACACATTACCAACCAACTTGTTATCTGCACCTCGTCTTGGAAAAGGACTTTTGTGCCACACGAACGCACAGTGACGTAGTGCATAAGTGAAGTCTAGCACACATAATTATGTAGTTTTAACGTTTTATTTACTAACACAAATTGTATTTTATCATACGTATGTTAGTCTGTAAGGTATATATCTATGGGCCAAAGTTGCCTCAGAATAAATGTATGTTGTTGTTTCTATTACTTACAGGCTGTAAATAAAAAATGAAATCGGATTAACAAAATGACATGCAAAAGTAGAAAGCACCATTATTTGCCTGCGTTTTCCCAACTATGTTGGGGTCGTTTGTTATCTATGGGCCAAAGTTGCCTGAGAATAAATGTACGTTGTTGTTGTTGCTATTACTTACAGGCTGTAAATAAAAAATTAAATCGGATTAACAAAATGACATGCAAAAGTGCAAAGCACCATTATCTGCCTGCCTTTTTCCAAATATGTTGGGGTCGTTTGTGTCAATTGTTTAATTTAGTGTTCTTATAATGTTTTCGTTTTACTTTTGTATATTATAGATTCTTTTTCAATTAACAAATTTTTGTCAATGTGTGGACATTGTAGGCTTTGTAAGTTCGTAGTATTTTATAAGCAACAACTTATTGTCGGGCCTACGCTGCCCTCCCATACTTAAGTATTAACGCTGTAAAAATTCAAATATTGTAAAACAAAATGATTTTAAAAGAGTAACCATGGAGTTTCTTGCCGATTCTTCTCCATAGGAAACGACCAAACCGAACCGAGCACCTTTTTGTCGATATTTTATAAGTGCCCGTGTAGGCCTATGCAAAATAAAATATTTTTATTTTGTCGGGTGCCAGTACAAACGGACACATCTGTTTAACAATATTTTATACAGAAAATATTTTTATTCGGCACACGTCACAGGATTCAGATTCATTTATTTGCCTGAAATATGGTATTTTACAGATTTTGTAACATATACAGTAGTTCTACATATTCCGCCTACTAGATTCGGCATGCAAATTTTTTGACAATAACAATGATTCAAATTTAAAACACAATAATTTAATTCACACGTCATTCAAAAAAATAAAAGTACTAAATAAAGAATTGTCTAAATTATCAAATTACAAATGTCATAATGATTCAATTACAAATTTTATAAACATCAACTTGCAAATGATAACCACATAAATTAAATTATAAAATGTGTTTAGTTAATCTTAAAATAAAAATGTTAAATGTAATTTACATGTCAAGCAATTTTCCCATTTGTCCTAGTATTCATAAATTTCTTAATACTATAAAAACAGTTTTCTATAAGCCATAACCTTTTTTTTTTTTTTTTTTTTTTTTTTTTTTTTTTTTTTTTTTTTTTTTTTTCGGATGGGAAATCATCAAATGACTTCTTCCGCTCTGGGCGGAGCGGAAGGGAGTGTCAGACTTGTACTGACTAAAACCCATCCATGTTCCTTCTTAGCCCTTTGCGTTCCAGGGGCACGGTATCTCTTTCGAACAACCCGCAGCCCTGGCAGGCATCGGCCCTCTCGGACCCCTTCCGATTTGCTGACATCTCCTTGAGGCGCGCGTGGAACACGAACGCGCCGTCGGCACGGTCTGTCGTCATATGACGGACGGACGGTGAGCTAGCCCATTACTCACCGTCCACAGGCCCGCGCCTACGGTGGCCGGGGGCCACTGGTTGCCCCCCGACGCCCGGGGCGTCTCCCGCGGCGGCTGGGACGTGAGGTTCTCTCCCTCTCACGTTCCGCCACCTCCTTCGCTAGCATGACTGCTTCGCAGAAGGAGGCGACGGCTTCCCATTCCCTCTCGCTCCGGACCATGGATTGAACCAGGGCCGGACGCGAGAGGTCGCCGCCGCCAATCGCCGCTACGAGGACACGGCGGTGCTCAGCCCAAGCGGGGCATAGCTCCACAGTGTGCCATAAGCCATAACCTGAGATGCTTTTGAAATAAGTTGTTACGCAGTTCTCTAATAACCTTCGGTATAATGTTGAATATCTTTATTGCCATTCGACTCGTGTTTTTATGGCAGTACGCTGTTCGACATTTCATTTTGGCATTGCTAGTTTGGTTGGATCCCTTGACATTTTGCCCGCCTTATAAACATTGGCGCTATCGGCTGTATTAAATAGGTGAGGATGTTTTTTTACAAATACTCCCATTTCCAGTATGTATAAGCATGCTAATGCTAATAATTTGTTTTTTTAAATAGGTCTGTGCGATTCCAATGGGTCTGCATCGAACACCGCTCGTAAACATTTCTTTTGCACTATAAATGCCTTATTACTGTCAGTGGAATTACCCCATAGAATTAAACCGTATCTTAGCACAGATGAAACATATCCATGATAAGCCAACAGCGCGAGATTTTTTATTTCCTGAGATTTCTTAGTGCAAATGCAAAGCTGTTTAGCCTATTACAAATATTTTCATGATGTTTTTTCCAATTAAAATTTTTATCAATTACTATGCCTAAAATCTTCGTATGGTCAACGTCTTCAATTTCATTATCACCTCCAATAATTTTCTTTGTGTCATTGGTCATTTTATAATTAGTGAAATTAATATATTTTGTTTTGAAAACATTCACACATAAATTATTTTGTTTAAGCCATTCTATTACAGCTTCTACTGCAGCATTAATTGTATCCTCAAATTGTTCATTTTCATTATCTTTATTTATTGCATTATCTTTATTTGTTGCTTGACATTTGTTTTTTGCGTTCAAAATGAATTTGTTAAAAGATTGCTTTCTGGCCAAGTCAATACACTTTTTTTTAATATTTTAGTGTATTTATTATAAACCAATTTATTCCTTAGATTTATTTTCATGATATTTCGATTTTAAATATCTTTTAGAAAGGCAAGCTTTTTTTATACCTTTAGTTAACCATGTAGTAGGTGTTTGATATTTTACTTTTATTTTTTGCAAAGGGAAATTTAATAATTTATATAATAGGCAAAAGGTTTCATGAAAGTTATTAAAAGCCGTATCAGGATCTATTTCCTCATAAATATCTTGCCAATTCAGGCTCAAGAGGCATTCTCTAAATTTTCCAATGTACTTTTCATTATAATTCCTCGTCGAGAGCGGATTGATAGGCAATAGAGACTCGAGTTTATTAAAAAATATTGCAATGTTCGAATTGGGTGTCCTATAGACACATACAATAATACAGTTATAACGCGGTATTTCTATGCCACAACACTCAAATATTTTATCTACTGCCGTTTCTTTACATAATTGAATTATTTTGTATTCTAAGAACTGTTAAATTAAAATACACACCCCACCTCTCTTTTCCGTATTGCGTGAGTATGAAGTTGCTAGTATGAACTCGTTAATTCTTATATTTAATTCATTATTATTACTAATAAATGTTTCTGAGAAACATAATATGTCTACCTCTTTATGATTGTCCTTAAACTCAGTTAAACATACTTCAATCATAGAAAGTTTATTCAATAGCCCTGCAATGTTTTGGTGCAGTAGTCATATGATATGGTTAGGAGTTTCAATCTTACTATTATGTTTTCTATTACCACTCTCATTGATAGGAACGAAAAACTGCTCCTTTCTTAACTGAGTACGGTTTTTTGAATTTGGATCCTCAATATTTATAGGGCAAGGGTCTTTATAAATGCCAATATAGTACTTTAGATCGTCAAAAAAATTCTTCATGCCAACGTTATTCAGAACTCCGCGGCGCCTATAAAACATTGTCTCATCGTATGTCAGATTTAAATTCGAATTAAATATCATCGCATAGTCGTAAGTACAAATATCATGGTATAATAAATTACTGAATGTTTCTATTCTGGAGTTAAACATAGAACAACATCCATCAAATTTGTATGTCGGTAAACAGAGCAAAATGCTAGTGTGTTTAATTGTCATTAATATACTCCTTAAACTAATAATTAAATTAAAGTAATTGTCAGTTTTCCGCCGATAAAAATCAAACAAAAGTCATTCTTTGTGTAGTTTAACAATTTTTGTTCCAGATGATCTATTAACTGTTTAGTTCCATAATTTGTTGAAATGTAATGACAAATATTATGATTGGGGAATGTACTCTGTGCTATAGCTAATACCCTATTTGTTTTATTACTACTTATAAGACAAAGTCTGGGTTGCTGACGTACCGATAAAGTTGGTACTAGTAAGGTACTGGTAACGCCATCTATTTGCTGGTTTTCCTCTTCAAGTGCCTTGTAAGTTGTAAGTAGGAGTGTCACTGCAAACTTTATCCGGTAGTCTACGTGGTGTTGATATGCTGCTGGTGGAGCCATCTATTATCGCTTCAGTAGTTTCATTGAGCCCAAGATCTATGCAACTGTTGTTGATTGCGTCCAAAGATTGATTTTGATTTCTTGAGATCCTTTTCGGATTTTTGCTTACACTCTTTTTACTATTAATTCCTTTCGGTTTTGTTTCCGAGTATATTTCTAGTAAATTTTTAGATTTGTTTTTTTCTTTATTCAAAGCAATTTTTAGCGTCATGTTCTCTGTGTTAAGGTTTTCTATTTCCTTGTGTGCACTTTCTAACTCGCTTTTAAGCTGGATTATTTGACGTTTTAAATCTTCTATGTCACTTTCATATGCAGTTGACAAGTCCGGTAAACTGTATCTTCTAATTATTTCAGAATTTGTTGACTCGAAAGAAATTTCAAGTGAGTTATTTGTAGTAGTTTTGTGTTGACGAATTGTTAAATTTTCTTCCTCCATTGTGAAATTTAACTATGTAAATAGGCATTTATTTTGCCCCGTCGAAGATATGTTAAGAAAGCTCCCTCTGTTGGTATAATGTGGAAATAATACGACAGATCGATATCTTGAATGTCTATTAGTTATACTACTCGCTGCTAGAGAGCATTACAGAAGCTTTAGTGGCGCTGCTGTCCGCAGCGAGGTAATGTCAAGTACAACTTTTCAAATGATGGAAAAAAAAACGGTCACTGATTTATTACTTTTAGTCAAAATTTTTATTCCATCACCGTTGTTTTGAAGTTTTGGTATTGTTCTTCTCTGGTTTATGTACACTTTGGTTCTTAAAGTTGGTTTGATCACCAGTCTGATATTTATTGCACTTTTACACTGTTTGTTTTTCACTTTCACTGGTCTTTAAAGTATTTCGTAGAATTCTCTTCAATGTTTCCTTGGATAACAATTGATGTGGTATTTCAGCTATCTATTGACGTATAATTCACTCTTATTTACTTATATGTTTATGTTTGAATTATAAACAATATTTTTAAATTTCTGACAGGAACTCAATGTTATGGTGACAGCAGCGCCATCTCGTTTTTCAAGTGCACACAACAATAAACAAAAGTAACAAAAAAACTTAAATCTTAACAAAAAGGGATAAAAAAACTTACACCCTTAATCTGTCTAAACTCAGACTTCGCGGCTGCTTTTGAGATATTTCTGATAGGAACACCCAATAAAACGCTTACGACCACAAGAACAACGAACCAGCCATTTCATAACGTTTATACTTCTCACTATTCATTGAATTTTTCTATTATTTCATCTTAAAAATTACTGCGAAATACCTAACTATCACCTGATTTAGAACTTAATTATTATAACTTACTTGGTCCTGAAAATAATAACAAAGAGAAATCAGATGACATTTTAACACCCACAGTAAAATACGGTTTACTTATATACAAATGTATCATACAAAATAGATACACGGCTCCAAAAGAAAAGAAAAAGACATGTGCGTTCAAATCTATGTTTGGTCTAGTTGGTTTTTATAATTTGCAAAAACATTTGATTATAATTATTTTTCTGTTTTAGTTAAAGTCTGTTTTAAGTTGACGTTTTTTGACGCCAATTATTTTAATATTCATTAATACTTACTGCCTAAAAATAATAAATGAAATTAGGTTAATATCTTCGAAAAATGAACGATGCGACGATATTACTACGATATTTATTGCACAACAAATAAGATTATTACAGGTTAGATTTGGTAGGTATTCTACACATTACCAACCAACTTGTTATCTGCACCTCGTCTTGGAAACAGGACTTTTGTGCCACACGAACGCACAGTGACGTTGTGCATAAGTGAAGTCTAGCTAATATAATTATGTAGTTTTAACGTTTTATTTACTAACACAAATTGTATTTTATCATATGTATGTTAGTCTGTAAGGTATATATCTATGGGCCAAAGTTGCCTGAGAATAAATGTATGTTGTTGTTGTTGCTATTACTTACAGGCTGTAATAAAAAAATGAAATCGGATTAACAAAATGACATGCAAAAGTGCAAAGCACCATTATCTGCCTGCCTTTTTCCATCTATGTTGGGGTCGTTTGTGTCAATTGTTTAATTTAGTGTTCTTATAATGTTTTCGTTTTACTTTTGTATATTATAGATTCTTTTTCATTTAACAATTTTTTGTCAATGTGTGGACATTGTAGGCTTTGTAAATTCGTAGTATTTTATAAGCAACAACTTATTGTAGGGCCTACGCTGTCCTCCCATACTTAAGTATTACGCTGTAAAAATTCAAATATTGTAAAACAAAATGATTTTAAAAGAGTAACCATGGAGTTTCTTGTCGGTTCTTCTCCATAGAAAACGACCAAACCGAACCGAGCCCCTTTTTGTCGACGTTTTATAAGTGCCCATGTAGGCCTATGTAAAATAAAATATTTTTATTCTGTCGGGTTCCAGTACAACCGGACACATCTGTTTAACAATATTTTATACAGAAAATATTTTTATTCGGCACACGTCACAGGATTCAGATTCATTTATTTGCCTGAAATATGGTATTTTACAGATTTTGTAACATATACAGTAGTTCTACATATTCCGCCTACTAGATTCGGCATGCAAATTTTTTGACAATAACAATGATTCAAATTTAAAACACAATAATTTACTGGGATCGGCCTATCATTACTGACAGGACTATTGTTGCCAATAAGCCTGACATAGTGGTGATAGACCGATCAGCGCGCCGCGCAATGATAGTCGATGTTACCATCCTACATGACGAAAACCTCGTGAAAGCTGAGAAAGAGAAACAGATAAAATATCTCGACTTGGCTCACGAGGTTGTCGATATGTGGAATGTGGACTCGGCTATCATTGTGCCGATTGTCGTAACGGCCAATGGCCTTATGGCCAAGAGCCTTGACGAACATCTGTCGAAGCTCTCACTTGGCAGTTGGATCAAGAGCCAGATTCAGAAGGCGGTACTCCTCGATACGGCCCGCATTGTGAGGAGGTTCCTGTCTCTGCAGCCCTAACCACCGGTAGCTTGGACCCTGCTCCCGACGCCGGCGGAAAAACCTATTTTTTATATTTTTAAATGTTTTTTTATTCTTTTTGTTTTTTTAAGAAATATTTAAAATGTAATTAATAAGATGAAAAAATGAATAAAGGTATAATAATGATTCAATTACAAATTTTAGAAACATCAACTTGCAAATGATAACCACATAAATTAAATTACAAAATATGTTTAGTTAATCTTAAAATAAAAATGTTAAATGTAATTTACATGTCAAGCAATTTTCCCATTTGTCCTAGTATTCATAAATTTCTTAATACTATAAAAACAGTTTTCTATAAGCCATAACCTGAGATGCTTTTGAAATAAGTTGTTACGCAGTTCTCTAATAACCTTCGGTATAATATTGAATATCTTTATTGCCATTCGACTCGTGTTTTTATCGCAGTACGCTGTTCGACATTTCATTTTGGCATTGCTAGTTTGGTTGGATCCCTTGACATTTTGCCCACCTTATAAACATTGGCGCTATCGGCTGTATTAAATAGGTGAGGATGTTTTTTTACAAATACTTCCATTTCCAGTATGTATAAGCATGCTAATGCTAATAATTTATGTTTTTTAAAAATAGGTCTGTGCGATTCCAATGGGTCTGCACCAAACACCGCTCGTAAACATTTCTTTTGCACTATAAATGCCTTATTACTGTCAGTGGAATTACCCCATAGAATTAAACCGTATCTTAGCACAGATGAAACATATCCATGATAAGTCAACAGCGCGGCATTACGTCCAACAGTTTTCCTGAGATTTCTTAGTGCAAATGCAAAGCTGTTTAGCCTATTACAAATATTTTCAAGATGTTTTTTCCAATTAAAATTTTTATCAATTATTATGCCTAAAATCTTCGTATGGTCAACGTCTTCAATTTCATTATCACCTCCAATAATTTTCTTTGTGTCATTGGTCATTTTATAATTAGTGAAATTAATATATTTTGTTTTGAAAACATTCACACATAAATTATTTTGTTTAAGCCATTCTATTACATCTTCTACTGCAGCATTAATTGTATCCTCAAATTGTTCATTTTCATTATCTTTATTTATTGCATTATCTTTATTTGTTGCTTGACATTTGTTTGCGTTCAAAATAAATTTGTTAAAAGATTGCTTTCTGGCCAAGTTAATACACTTTTTTTTAATATTTTAGTGTATTTATTATAAACCAATTTATTTTCCTTAGATTTATTTTCATGATATTTCGATTTTAAATATCTTTTAGAAAGGCAAGCTTTTTTTATACCTTTAGTTAACCATGTAGTAGGTGTTTGATATTTTACTTTTATTTTTTGCAAAGGGAAATTTAATTTATATAATAGGCAAAAGGTTTCATGAAAGTTATTAAAAGCCGTATTAGGATCTATTTCCTCATAAATATCTTGCCAATTCAGGCTCAAGAGGCATTCTCTAAATTTTCCAATGTACTTTTCATTATAATTCCTCGTCGAGAGCGGATTGATAGGCAATAGAGACTCGAGTTTATTAAAAAATATTGCAATGTTCGAATTGGGTGACCTATAAACACATACAATAATACAGTTATAACGCGGTATTTCTATGCCACAACACTCAAATATTTTATCTACTGCCGTTTCTTTACATAATTGAATTATTTTGTATTCTAAGAACTGTTAAATTAAAATACACACCCCACCTCTCTTTTCCGTATTGCGTGAGTATGAAGTGGCTAGTATGAACTCGTTAATTCTTATATTCAATTCATTATTATTACTAATAAATGTTTCTGAGAAACATAATATGTCTACCTCTTTATGATTGTCCTTAAACTCAGTTAAACATACTTCAATCATAGAAAGTTTATTCAATAGCCCTGCAATGTTTTGGTGCAGTAGTCATATGATATGGTTAGGAGTTTCAATCTTACGATTATGTTTTCTATTACCACTCTCATTGATAGGAACGAAAAACTGCTCCTTTCTTAACTGAGTACGGTTTTTTGAATTTGGATCCTCAATATTTATAGGGCAAGGGTCTTTATAAATGCCAATATAGCACTTTAGATCGTCAAAAATATTCTTCATGCCAACGTTATTGAGAACTCCGCGGCGCCTATAAAACATTGTCTCATCGTATGTCAGATTTAAATTCGAATCAAATATCATCGCATAGTCGTAAGTACAAATATCATGGTATAATAAATTACTGAATGTTTCTATTCTGGAGTTAAACATAGAACAATATCCATCAAATTTGTAGGTCTGTAAACAGAGCAAAATGCTAGTGTGTTTAATTGTCATTAATACAAGGTGTTGTTTTGCAACCTCGTCAAATTCAAGGAGGTAACTATGCTAATGATTCTCGACCCGAATCAATTATAAAATGAGTAGGTAATTTTCTTTTTTTCATTTATTTACTGAAATCGGTAACTGTGAACCACCCGTGTTTAAAACACGGGCCGTCTGATCCCTACCTTATAACGTCACTTACACACAAACAAAAAACCTCAAACGTTTTTTCGATAATTTTATAATCCCTAAACCACGCTATGGGGGTTATTCTGAAATATTGACAAATTTAAACAACAAAAAAATGCAGTGTTTTTTAATAATTTACTAGGTACCGTAATTTATATTGAATATTTATGTCTTTTGTGACAACATCCTGAATTTTGACGGGGATGCAAAACAACACTTTGTATACTCCTTAAACTAATAATTAAATTAAAGTAATTGTCAGTTTTCCTAAAATCTTTTTCGCCGATAAAAATCAAACAAAAGTCATTCTTTGTGTAGTTTAACAATTTTTGTTCCAGATGATCTATTAACTGTTTAGTTCCATAATTTGTTGAAATGTAATGACAAATATTATGATTGGGGAATGTACTCTGTGCTATAGCTAATACCCTATTTGTTTTATTACTACTTATAAGACAAAGCCTGGGTTGCTGACGTACCGATAAAGTTGGTTCTAGTAAGGTACTGGTAACGCCATCTATTTGCTGGTTTGCCTCTTCAAGTGCCTTGTAAGTTGTAAGTAGGAGTGTCACTGCAAACTTTATCCGGTAGTCTACGTGGTGTTGATATGCTGCTGGTGGAGCCATCTATTATCGCTTCAGTAGTTTCATTGAGCCCAAGATCTATGCAACTGTTGTTGATTGCGTCCAAAGATTGATTTTGATTTCTTGAGATCCTTTTCGGATTTTTGCTGACACTCTTTTTACTATTAATTCCTTTCGGTTTTGTTTCCGAGTATATTTCTAGTAAATTTTTAGATTTGTTTTTTTGTTCTCTGTGTTAAGGTTTTCTATTTCCTTGTGTGCACTTTCTAACTCGCTTTTAAGCTGGATTATTTGACGTTTTAAATCTTCTATGTCACTTTCACATGCAGTTGACAAGTCCGGTAAACTGTATCTTCTAATTATTTCAGAATTTGTTGACTCGAAAGAAATTTCTAGTGAGTTATTTGTAGTAGTTTTGTGTTGACGAATTGTTAAATTTTCTTCTTCCATTGTGAAATTTAATTATGTAAATAGGCATTTATTTTGCCCCATCGAAGATATTTTAAGAAAGCTCCCTCTGTTGGTATAATGTGGAAATAATACGACAGATCGATATCTTGAATGTCTATTAGTTATACTACTCGCTGCTAGAGAGCATTATAGAAGCTTTAGTGGCGCTGCTGTCCGCAGCGAGGTAATGTCAAGTACAACTTTTCAAATGATGGAAAAAAAAACGGTCACTGATTTATTACTTTTAGTCAAAATTTTTATTCCATCACCGTTGTTTTGAAGTTTTGGTATTGTTCTTCTCTGGTTTATGTACACTTTGGTTCTTAAAGTTGGTTTGATCACCAGTCTGATATTTATTGCACTTTTACACTGTTTGTTTTTCACTTTCACTGGTCTTTAAAGTATTTCGTAGAATTCTCTTCAATGTTTCCTTGGATAACAATTTATGTGGTATTTCAGCTATCTATTGACGTATAATTCACTCTTATTTACTTATATGTTTATGTTTGAATTATAAACAATATTTTTAAATTTCTGACAGGAACTCAATGTTATGGTGACAGCAGCGCCATCTCGTTTTTCAAGTGCACACAACATTAAACAAAAGTAACAAAAAAACTTAAATCTTAACAAAAAGGGATAAAAAAACTTACACCCTTAATCTGTCTAAACTCAGACTTCGCGGCTGCTTTTGAGATATTTCTGATAGGAACACCCAATAAAACGCTTACGACCACAAGAACAACGAACCAGCCATTTCATAACGTTTATACTTCTCACTATTCATTGAATTTTTCTATTATTTCATCTTAAAAATTACTGCGAAATACCTAACTATCACCTGATTTAGAACTTAATTATTATAACTTACTTGGTCCTGAAAATAATAACAAAGAGAAATCAGATGACATTTTAACACCCACAGTAAAATACGGTTTACTTATATACAAATGTATCATACAAAATAGGTACACGGCTCCAAAAGAAAAGAAAAAGACATGTGCGTTCAAATCTGTGTTTGGTCTAGTTGGTTTTTATAATTTGCAAAAACATTTGATTATAATTATTTTTCTGTTTTAGTTAAAGTCTGTTTTAAGTTGACGTTTTTTGACGCCAATTATTTTAATATTCATTAATACTTACTGCCTAAAAATAATAAATGAAATTAGGTTAATATCTTCGAAAAATGAACGATGCGACGATATTACTACGATATTTATTGCACAACAACTATGATTATTACAGGTTAGATTTGGTAGGTATTCTACACATTACCAACCAACTTGTTATCTGCACCTCGTCTTGGAAACAGGACTTTTGTGCCACACGAACGCACAGTGACGTAGTGCATAAGTGAAGTCTAGCTAACATAATTATGTAGTTTTAACGTTTTATTTACTAACACAAATTGTATTTTATCATATGTATGTTAGTCTGTAAGGTATATATCAATGGGCCAAAGTTGCCTGAGAATAAATGTATGTTGTTGTTGTTGCTATTACTTACAGGCTGTAAATAAAAAACCAAAATCGGATTAACAAAATGACATGCAAAGTAGAAAGCACCATTATTTGCCTGCCTTTTCCCAACTATGTTGGGGTCGTTTGTGTCAATTGTTTAATTTAGTGTTCTTATAATGTTTTCGTTTTGCTTTTGTATATTATAGATTCTTTTTCATTTAACAATTTTTTGTCAATGTGTGGACATTGTAGGCTTTGTAAATTCGTAGTATTTTATAAGCAACAACTTATTGTAGGGCCTACGCTGTCCTCCCATACTTAAGTATTACGCTGTAAAAATTCAAATATTGTAAAACAAAATGATTTTAAAAGAGTAACCATGGAGTTTCTTGCCGGTTCTTCTCCATAGAAAACGACCAAACCGAACCGAGCCCCTTTTTGTCGACGTTTTATAAGTGCCCATGTAGGCCTATGTAAAATAAAATATTTTTATTTTGTCGGGTTCCAGTACAACCGGACACATCTGTTTAACAATATTTTATACAGAAAATATTTTTATTCGGCACACGTCACAGGATTCAGATTCATTTATTTGCCTGAAATATGGTATTTTACAGATTTTGTAACATATACAGTAGTTCTACATATTCCGCCTACTAGATTCGGCATGCAAATTTTTTGACAATAACAATGATTCAAATTTAAAACACAATAATTTAATTCACACGTCATTTAAACAAATAATAGTACTAAATAAAGAATTGACTAAATTATCAAATTACAAATTTCAAAATAATAATAATAATGATTTAATTACAAATTTTATAAACATCAACTTGCAAATGATAACCACATAAATTAAATTACAAAATATGTTTAGTTAATCTTAAAATAAAAATGTTAAATGTAATTTACATGTCAAGCAATTTTCCCATTTGTCCTAGTATTCATAAATTTCTTAATACTATAAAAACAGTTTTCTATAAGCCATAACCTGAGATGCTTTTGAAATAAGTTGTTACGCAGTTCTCTAATAACCTTCGGTATAATATTGAATATCTTTATTGCCATTCGACTCGTGTTTTTATGGCAGTACGCTGTTCGACATTTCATTTTGGCATTGCTAGTTTGGTTGGATCCCTTGACATTTTGCCCACCTTATAAACATTGGCGCTATCGGCTGTATTAAATAGGTGAGGATGTTTTTTTACAAATACTCCCATTTCCAGTATGTATAAGCATGCTAATGCTAATAATTTATGTTTTTTAAAAATAGGTCTGTGCGATTCCAATGGGTCTGCACCAAACACCGCTCGTAAACATTTCTTTTGCACTATAAATGCCTTATTACTGTCAGTGGAATTACCCCATAGAATTAAACCGTATCTTAGCACAGATGAAACATATCCATGATAAGCCAACAGCGCGGCATTACGTCCAACAGTTTTCCTGAGATTTCTTAGTGCAAATGCAAAGCTGTTTAGCCTATTACAAATATTTTCAAGATGTTTTTTCCAATTTAAATTTTTATCAATTACTATGCCTAAAATTTTCGTGTGGTCAACGTCTTCAATTTCATTATCACCTCCAATAATTTTCTTTGTGTCATTGGTCATTTTATAATTAGTGAAATTAATATATTTTGTTTTGAAAACATTCACACATAAATTATTTTGTTTAAGCCATTCTATTACAGCTTCTACTGCAGCATTAATTGTATCCTCAAATTGTTCATTTTCATTATCTTTATTTATTGCATTATCCTTATTTGTTGCTTGACATTTGTTTGCGTTCAAAATAAATTTGTTAAAAGATTGCTTTCTGGCCAAGTTAATACACTTTTTTAATATTTTAGTGTATTTATTATAAACCAATTTATTTTCCTTAGATTTATTTTCATGATATTTCGATTTTAAATATCTTTTAGAAAGGCAAGCTTTTTTTATACCTTTAGTTAACCATGTAGTAGGTGTTTGATTTTTTACTTTTATTTTTTGCAAAGGGAAATTTAATTTATATAATAGGCAAAAGGTTTCATGAAAGTTATTAAAAGCCGTATTAGGATCTATTTCCTCATAAATATCTTGCCAATTCAGGCTCAAGAGGCATTCTCTAAATTTTCCAATGTACTTTTCATTATAATTCCTCGTCGAGAGCGGATTGATAGGCAATAGAGACTCGAGTTTATTAAAAAATATTGCAATGTTCGAATTGGGTGACCTATAAACACATACAATAATACAGTTATAACGCGGTATTTCTATGCCACAACACTCAAATATTTTATCTACTGCCGTTTCTTTACATAATTGAATTATTTTGTATTCTAAGAACTGTTAAATTAAAATACACACCCCACCTCTCTTTTCCGTATTGCGTGAGTATGAAGTTGCTAGTATGAACTCGTTAATTCTTATATTTAATTCATTATTATTACTAATAAATGTTTCTGAGAAACATAATATGTCTACCTCTTTATGATTGTCCTTAAACTCAGTTAAACATACTTCAATCATAGAAAGTTTATTCAATAGCCCTGCAATGTTTTGGTGCAGTAGTCATATGATATGGTTAGGAGTTTCAATCTTACTATTATGTTTTCTATTACCACTCTCATTGATAGGAACGAAAAACTGCTCCTTTCTTAACTGAGTACGGTTTTTTGAATTTGGATCCTCAATATTTATAGGGCAAGGGTCTTTATAAATGCCAATATAGCACTTTAGATCGTCAAAAAAATTCCTCATGCCAACGTTATTCAGAACTCCGCGGCGCCTATAAAACATTGTCTCATCGTATGTCAGATTTAAATACGAATTAAATATCATCGCATAGTCGTAAGTACAAATATCATGGTATAATAAATCACTGAATGTTTCTATTCTGGAGTTAAACATAGAACAACATCCATCAAATTTGTATGTCGGTAAACAGAGCAAAATGCTAGTGTGTTTAATTGTCATTAATATACTCCTTAAACTAATAATTAAATTAAAGTAATTGTCAGTTTTCCTAAAATCTTTTTCGCCGATAAAAATCAAACAAAAGTCATTCTTTGTGTAGTTTAACAATTTTTGTTCCAGATGATCTATTAACTGTTTAGTTCCATAATTTGTTGAAATGTAATGACAAGTATTATGATTGGGGAATGTACTCTGTGCTATATAATACCCTATTTGTTTTATTACTACTTATAAGACAAAGTCTGGGTTGCTGACGTACCGATAAAGTTGGTTCTAGTAAGGTACTGGTAACGCCATCTATTTGCTGGTTTTCCTCTTCAAGTGCCTTGTAAGTAGGAGTGTCACTGCAAACTTTATCCGGTAGTCTACGTGGTGTTGATATGCTGCTGGTGGAGCCATCTATTATCGTTTCAGTAGTTTCATTGAGCCCAAGATCTATGCAACTGTTGTTGATTGCGTCCAAAGATTGATTTTGATTTCTTGAGATCCTTTTCGGATTATTGCTTACACTCTTTTTACTATTAATTCCTTTCGGTTTTGTTTCCGAGTATATTTCTAGTAAATTTTTAGATTTGTTTTTTTCTTTATTCAAAGCAATTTTTAGCGTCATGTTCTCTGTGTTAAGGTTTTCTATTTCCTTGTGTGCACTTTCTAACTCGCTTTTAAGCTGGATTATTTGACGTTTTAAATCTTCTATGTCACTTTCATATGCAGTTGACAAGTCCGGTAAACTGTATCTTCTAATTATTTCAGAATTTGTTCACTCGAAAGAAATTTCTAGTGAGTTATTTGTAGTAGTTTTGTGTTGACGAATTGTTAAATTTTCTTCTTCCATTGTGAAATTTAATTATGTAAATAGGCATTTATTTTGCCCCGTCGAAGATATTTTAAGAAAGCTCCCTCTGTTGGTATAATGTGGAAATAATACGACAGATCGATATCTTGAATGTCTATTAGTTATACTACTCGCTGCTAGAGAGCATTATAGAAGCTTTAGTGGCGCTGCTGTCCGCAGCGAGGTAATGTCAAGTACAACTTTTCAAATGATGGAAAAAAAAAGGTCACTGATTTATTACTTATAATCAAAATTTTTATTCCATCACCGTTGTTTTGAAGTTTTGGTATTGTTCTTCTCTGGTTAATGTACACTTTGGTTCTTATAGTTGGTTTGATCACCAGTCTGATATTTATTGCACTTTTACACTGTTTGTTTTTCACTTTCACTGGTCTTTAAAGTATTTCGTAGAATTCGCTTCAATGTTTCCTTGGATAACAATTGATGTGGTATTTCAGCTATCTGTTGACGTATAATTCACTCTTATTTACTTATATGTTTATGTTTGAATTATAAACAATATTTTTAAATTTCTGACAGGAACTCAATGTTATGGTGACAGCAGCGCCATCTCGTTTTTCAAGTGCACACAACATTAAACAAAAGTAACAAAAAAACTTAAATCTTAACAAAAAGGGATAAAAAATCTTACACCCTTAATCTGTCTAAACTCAGACTTCGCGGCTGCTTTTGAGATATTTCTGATAGGAACACCCAATAAAACGCTTACGACCACAAGAACAACGAACCAGCCATTTCATAACGTTTATACTTCTCACTATTTATTGAATTTTTCTATTATTTCATCTTAAAAATTACTGCGAAATACCTAACTATCACTTGATTTAGAACTTAATTATTATAACTTACTTGGTCCTGAAAATAATAACAAAGAGAAATCAGATGACATTTTAACACCCATAGTAAAATACGGTTTACTTATATACAAATGTATCATACAAAATAGGTACACGGCTCCAAAAGAAAAGAAAAAGACATGTGCGTTCAAATCTGTGTTTGGTCTAGTTGGTTTTTATAATTTGCAAAAACATTTGATTATAATTATTTTTCTGTTTTAGTTAAAGTCTGTTTTAAGTTGACGTTTTTTGACGCCAATTATTTTAATATTCATTAATACTTACTGCCTAAAAATAATAAATGAAATTAGGTTAATATCTTCGAAAAATGAACGATGCGACGATATTACTACGATATTTATTGCACAACAACTATGATTATTACAGGTTAGATTTGGTAGGTATTCTACACATTACCAACCAACTTGTTATCTGCACCTCGTCTTGGAAAAGGACTTTTGTGCCACACGAACGCACAGTGACGTAGTGCATAAGTGAAGTCTAGCTAACATA
Source organism: Cerastis rubricosa (assembly GCA_949152445.1). Taxonomy (NCBI): domain Eukaryota; kingdom Metazoa; phylum Arthropoda; class Insecta; order Lepidoptera; family Noctuidae; genus Cerastis; species Cerastis rubricosa. The sequence continues at coordinate 939,037 of OX424552.1, forward strand.
ATTATGTAGTTTTAACGTTTTATTTACTAACACAAATTGTATTTTAGCATATGTATGTTAGTCTGTAAGGCCAATGTATCTATGGGCCAAAGTTGCCTGAGAATAAATGTATGTTGTTGTTGTTGCTATTACTTACAGGCTGTAAATAAAAAATGAAATCGGATTAACAAAATGACATGCAAAGTAGAAAACACCATTATTTGCCTGCCTTTTCCCAACTATGTTGGGGTCGTTTGTGCCAATTGTTTAATTTAGTGTTCTTATAATGTTTTCGTTTTACTTTTGTATATTATAGATTCTTTTTCATTTAACAATTTTTTGTCAATGTGTGGACATTGTAGGCTTTGTAAATTCGTAGTATTTTATAAGCAACAACTTATTGTAGGGCCTACGCTGTCCTCCCATACTTAAATTTTACGCTGTAAAAATTCAAATATTGTAAAACAAAATGATTTTAAAAGAGTAACCATGGAGTTTCTTGCCGGTTCTTCTCCATAGAAAACGACCAAACCGAACCGAGCCCCTTTTTGTCGACGTTTTATAAGTGCCCATGTAGGCCTATGTAAAATAAAATATTTTTATTTTGTTGGATTCCAGTACAACCGGACACATCTGTTTAACAATATTTTATACAGAAAATATTTTTATTCGGCACACGTCACAGGATTCAGATTCATTTATTTGCCTGAAATATGGTATTTTACAGATTTTGTAACATATACAGTAGTTCTACATATTCCGCCTACTAGATTCGGCATGCAAACTTTTTGACAATAACAATGATTCAAATTTAAAACACAATAATTAAATTCACACGTCATTCAAAAAAATAAAAGTACTAAATAAAGAATTGTCTAAATTATCAAATTATAAATGTCATAATGATTCAATTACAAATTTTATAAACATCAACTTGCAAATGATAACCACATAAATTAAATTACAAAATATGTTTAGTTAATCTTAAAATAAAAATGTTAAATTTAATTTACATGTCAAGCAATTTTCCCATTTGTCCTAGTATTCATAAATTTCTTAATACTATAAAAACAGTTTTCTATAAGCCATAACCTGAGATGCTTTTGAAATAAGTTGTTACGCAGTTCTCTAATAACCTTCGGTATAATATTGAATATCTTTATTGCCATTCGACTCGTGTTTTTATGACAGTACGCTGTTCGACACTTCATTTTGGCATTGCTAGTTTGGTTGGATCCCTTGATATTTTGCCCACCTTATAAACATTGGCGCTATCGGCTGTATTAAATAGGTGAGGATGTTTTTTTACAAATACTCCCATTTCCAGTATGTATAAGCATGCTAATGCTAATAATTTATGTTTTTTAAAAATAGGTCTGTGCGATTCCAATGGGTCTGCACCAAACACCGCTCGTAAACATTTCTTTTGCACTATAAATGCCTTATTACTGTCAGTGGAATTACCCCATAGAATTAAACCGTATCTTAGCACAGATGAAACATATCCATGATAAGCCAACAGCGCGGCATTACGTCCAACAGTTTTCCTGAGATTTCTTAGTGCAAATGCAAAGCTGTTTAGCCTATTACAAATATTTTCAAGATGTTTTTTCCAATTAAAATTTTTATCAATTACTATGCCTAAAATCTTCGTATGGTCAACGTCTTCAATTTCATTATCACCTCCAATAATTTTATTTGTGTCATTGGTCATTTTATAATTAGTGAAATTAATATATTTTGTTTTGAAAACATTCACACATAAATTATTTTGTTTAAGCCATTCTATTACAGCTTCTACTGCAGCATTAATTGTATCCTCAAATTGTTCATTTTCATTATCTTTATTTGTTGCTTGACATTTGTTTTTTGCGTTCAAAATAAATTTGTTAAAAGATTGCTTTCTGTCCAAGTTAATACACTTTTTTTAATATTTTAGTGTATTTATTATAAACCAATTTATTTTCCTTAGATTTATTTTCATGATATTTCGATTTTAAATATCTTTTAGAAAGGCAAGCTTTTTTATACCTTTAGTTAACCATGTAGTAGGTGTTTGATATTTTACTTTTATTTTTTGCAAAGGGAAATTTAATTTATATAATAGGCAAAAGGTTTCATGAAAGTTATTAAAAGCCGTATTAGGATCTATTTCCTCATAAATATCTTGCCTATTCAGGCTCAAGAGGCATTCTCTAAATTTTCCAATGTACTTTTCATTATAATTCCTCGTCGAGAGCGGATTGATAGGCAATAGAGACTCGAGTTTATTAAAAAATATTGCAATGTTCGAATTGGGTGTCCTATAAACACCTACAATAATACAGTTATAACGCGGTATTTCTATGCCACAACACTCAAATATTTTATCTACTGCTGTTTCTTTACATAATTGAATTATTTTGTATTCTAAGAACTGTTAAATTAAAATACACACCCCACCTCTCTTTTCCGTATTGCGTGAGTATGAAGTTGCTAGTATGAACTCGTTAATTCTTATATTCAATTCATTATTATTACTAATAAATGTTTCTGAAAAACATAATATGTCTACCTCTTTATGATTGTCCTTAAACTCAGTTGAACATACTTCAATCATAGAAAGTTTATTCAATAGCCCTGCAATGTTTTGGTGCAGTAGTCATATGATATGGTTAGGAGTTTCAATCTTACTATTATGTTTTCTATTACCACTCTCATTGATAGGAACGAAAAACTGCTCCTTTCTTAACTGAGTACGGTTTTTTGAATTTGGATCCTCAATATTTATAGGGCAAGGGTCTTTATAAATGCCAATATAGCACTTTAGATCGTCAAAAAAATTCTTCATGCCAACGTTATTCAGAACTCCGCGGCGCCTATAAAACATTGTCTCATCGTATGTCAGATTTCAGTCGAATTAAATATCATCGCATAGTCGTAAGTACAAATATCATGGTATAATAAATTACTGAATGTTTCTATTCTGGAGTTAAACATAGAACAACATCCATCAAATTTGTATGTCGGTAAACAGAGCAAAATGCTAGTGTGTTTAATTGTCATTAATATACTCCTTAAACTAATAATTAAATTAAAGTAATTGTCAGTTTTCCTAAAATCTTTTTCGCCGATAAAAATCAAACAAAAGTGCACACAACATTAAACAAAAGTAACAAAAAAACTTAAATCATAACAAAAAGGGATAAAAAAACTTACACCCTTAATCTGTCTAAACTCAGACTTCGCGGCTGCTTTTGAGATATTTCTGATAGGAACACCCAATAAAACGCTTACGACCACAAGAACAACGAACCAGCCATTTTATAACGTTTATACTTCTCACTATTTATTGAATTTTTCTATTATTTCATCTTAAAAATTACTGCGAAATACCTAACTATCACCTGATTTAGAACTTAATTATTATAACTTACTTGGTCCTGAAAATAATAACAAAGAGAAATCAGATGACATTTTAACACCCACAGTAAAATACGGTTTATTTATATACAAATGTATCATACAAAATAGGTACACGGCTCCAAAAGAAAAGAAAAAGACATGTGCGTTCAAATCTGTGTTTGGTCTAGTTGGTTTTTATAATTTGCAAAAACATTTGATTATAATTATTTTTCTGTTTTAGTTAAAGTCTGTTTTAAGTTGACGTTTTTTGACGCCAATTATTTTAATATTCATTAATACTTACTGCCTAAAAATAATAAATGAAATTAGGTTAATATCTTCGAAAAATGAACGATGCGACGATATTACTACGATATTTATTGCACAACAAATAGGATTATTACAGGTTAGATTTGGTAGGTATTCTACACATTACCAACCAACTTGTTATCTGCACCTCGTCTTGGAAAAGGACTTTTGTGCCACACGAACGCACAGTGACGTAGTGCATAAGTGAAGTCGATGATGCTAACATAATTATGTAGTTTTAACGTTTTATTTACTAACACAAATTGTATTTTATCATATGTATGTTAGTCTTTAAGGTATATATCTATGGGCCAAAGTTGCCTGAGAATAAATGTATGTTGTTGTTGTTGCTATTACTTACAGGCTGTAAATAAAAAATGAAATCGGATTAACAAAATGACATGCAAAGTAGAAAGCACCATTATTTGCCTGCCTTTTCCCAACTATGTTGGGGTCGTTTGTGTCAATTGTTTAATTTAGTGTTCTTATAATGTTTTCGTTTTACTTTTGTATATTATAGATTCTTTTTCATTTAACAATTTTTTGTCAATGTGTGGACATTGTAGGCTTTGTAAATTCGTAGTATTTTATAAGCAACAACTTATTGTAGGGCCTACGCTGTCCTCCCATACTTAATTTTACGCTGTAAAAATTCAAATATTTTAAAACAAAAAGATTTTAAAAGAGTAACCATGGAGTTTCTTGCCGGTTCTTCTCCATAGAAAACGACCAAACCGAACCGAGCCCCTTTTTGTCGACGTTTTATAAGTGCCCATGTAGGCCTATGTAAAATAAAATATTTTTATTTTGTTGGGTTCCAGTACAACCGGACACATCTGTTTAACAATATTTTATACAGAAAATATTTTTATTCGGCACACGTCACAGGATTCAGATTCATTTATTTGCCTAAAATATGGTATTTTACAGATTTTGTAACATATACAGTAGTTCTACATATTCCGCCTACTAGATTCGGCATGCAAATTTTTTGACAATAACAATGATTCAAATTTAAAACACAATAATTTAATTCACACGTCATTCAAACAAATAAAAGTACTAAATAAAGAATTGTCTAAATTATCAAATTACAAATGTCAAAATAATAAAAATAATGAAATCAGCTGGCAACCCCAAGTGTCAATACGTCAAATCATTTTCTCTCTACAAAAAATTACTTAAAAAATCAAATAAACAGAAGGCGTCATGAAACAATAGTTATATATAGAATTTCTGGACTGTGAATTTTGAGAAAATAAAACAAAATTAATTTGGAAAAATGGATAACACTAAAAAGAAATATGAAAATTTGAGACAGGCAGAAACTGTCATCTGTCACAATCTAAAACAAGTAAGACAATGAGGAAAAATGTACACGTATTATGATCACAAGATCAGCTGCTGCACGCCGCGCACGCCCACCACCCCCGGACTCATCGCTGAGCTCCGCCTCGCCGCCGCCGGACCCCGGATCACCTGTGTCACCGGCAGCGGCAGTCGCGTCGAGCTCCAGTGACGAGTATTTCTCCCCGCCGACGTCGCCAACACCTGAACGTCGGCCGGGGCGAGGCCGGCCACCGAGAAGCTTGGGACTTAGGGGCCAACCGGCCCCGAGCCGGGTTCCCGCTGCCGGTGGTTGTGTGCCGCGCATGAGATGGACTTATTCCATTAATGAAAACGTCATGCGCGCATACTATGGGTCTACAGAGGGGGGAACTAACCTTACTGCGTACCGTGTTAGGATGCTGTCTATGTTTCAGGAACTTGAACCGACTGTCAACGTTTCGGCCCAACGGTTATCGGATCAGGTGCGGGTCATCCAACGCAATCACATGTTGGACGACGCCGCACTTGATAGGCTGCGCTCAGAGGTACTGAGCAACCGTATCATCTTAACTTCTTCACAAACCACGACACAAACAAGTTTTACTAATGATGCCATACCACCGCGGCCCAATTTTACTAGTGTAGAGGAAGATGATAGGGTTGCCACGGTAAGTAGCCAGTGCAACGACCAATTGAGGAGTGCTCTGGAAGATGCGCTTCGCGAGAATCGATCCACTCCTACCGAACTTAGACCACGATTACCACGGTTACCCATGCATAAGAAAAATAGGGCGCTGGTGTGTGCCTTGGACTCGCAACTCAAAAATATATTTGAGCATAGCGAGAACCTCGTTGATACGCACTCGATCTTGTATTGTGGGGCTGTAGCGGCTTGTCGTTTAACTAACGTCAAATTCCCAAATTGTGACGTAGCTACTCGACCAAAACCAGCCGTACCAGCTTGGCAACGCAGGATCGAGTGCCGTATCGACGGGGCCAGGGTACTCATCGGCAAACTATACTGCTTCAGGGAGGGCAACACACGACCACGTGTGATGCGCTTTGTGAGGCGGGCATTCTTGGGGACTGGAATCAGTCCTCAAGAATACATGTCCCGAGTCACAGAGCGCATCGACTTCCTGAAGCAGAAAGTTTATGCATGGGCGAACCGTATTCGGCGGTATAAGCGCAGGGTTGATCGGTACTCCCAGAATCGCATGTTCCGGAGCGATGAGAGGTGGGTATACAGAGATTGGGAGCGACCCGAACAAAATGTGACAGACGTATGCCGTCCAGATGATGCTGCCACTAGTTCATTCTGGCGCAACATCTGGTCGGTGCCCGTCTGTCATACTGAAGCTGACTGGATGCGAGATGTCGAGCGAATGTGTGAATCTATCCCAGAAATGGATGAAATTCTAATAACGCCGTTAGATGTAGCCAGAGCAGTTCGTCCGTTACCGAACTGGAAGTCTCCGGGACCGGACGGACTGCACAACTTCTGGCTTAAATGGCTGAGTAGTTCACACATTCGCCTGGCATCTCAATTCCAGTCATGCTTAGAGTCTGGGTCGCTACCAGAGTTTCTAACAACGGGTGTAACCCACCTGCTTCATAAGTCAGGTAGTCCTGCGGAACCCAAGAATTATAGACCGATCACGTGTTTGGCGACGGTTTATAAACTTCTTACATCCATTTTGAGAGTGAAAATTACCAGACACATCGATAGTAATTCCATTATGTCGGCCTCTCAAAATGGATGTAGGAACGGGTCCCGTGGTACTAAGGAGCTACTCCTCATCGACATGGCCATTAGCCAACAGGTTCGTCGATCTCGCAAGGATCTGTCGACATGTTGGATAGATTACAAGAAGGCCTACGACTCTGTGCCACATACATGGCTCATGAGGGTGCTGGAGTTGTACAAGATTGATGCAACTCTACGCGCCTTCCTTGAGTCGTGTATGAGGCAGTGGAGGACGGTCCTTCGATATCCAGGATGTCGACAGATCCAGGGGAACGATGAGACTGTATGGATTAAACGGGGAATATTTCAGGGCGACAGTCTGAGTCCTCTTTGGTTCTGTCTAGCCCTGAATCCTCTAAGCACATTGCTGGAGGATTCAGGTCTAGGCTACCGGTTGAGGAGAGGTGGTCAGGTCATATCTCACCTTCTTTACATGGATGATCTGAAACTCTTTGCCCCCAGCAAATTGCAACTGATGGAGCTACTGAAAGTAACTGAAAATTTTAGTAGCGCCATCAGGATGGAATTTGGTGTGGACAAATGTGCAGTCATGTATGTAAAGCGAGGGGAGATTATGGAATCTGAGGGACTTCAGCTCTCTGACTCCATACACCTAAGATCCCTTTCCTCATTCGAAAACTATAAGTATTTGGGTATGTCGGAAGCGTTAGGCATTAACGTAGCTGACATGAAGCAATCGTTGAGGGAGCGCTTCTTTGGTCGCCTGAAGAAGGTACTAAATAGCCTTCTTTCGGGCGGGAACAAGGTGCGCGCCATCAACGGTTGGGTCATGCCGGTTTTAATGTACTCTTTCGGCATACTCAAATGGACTCAAACCGAACTGGACGCCCTGGATAGGAGAGTTCGTACACTGCTGACCGCAAACCGGATGCATCACCCACGATCATCGGTGATGAGACTGTACATCCCGCGGAAGTGCGGGGGTCGAGGCTTTTTAAACGCGAAGACCCTCCACAACCGCGAGGTGTGCAGCCTCAGAGAATATTTTTTGAAAGAGAACTGGCGCAAACCTGTAATACTGACTACCGATGACCGCAAGGAAATATGGCAAGGCAAGGTTCTTCACGGACGATTTTACCAGGCTCTTCATGGGCCCGATGTAGATTTTCTAGCGTCCGTGTCCTGGTTACGTTTCGGCGACCTCTTTGGGGAAACTGAAGGTTTTGTCTGTTCGATTATGGACGAAGTTATGCTGACGAACAATTACCGGAAACATATTATGAAGGACGGGACGGTGGACGTGTGTCGGGCATGCCACCGTCCGGGTGAGTCCATCAGACATAATTATTATTTCTGGTTGTTCTAGTCTGGCTAACGGCGAGTACTTGCACAGGCACAACCAAGTGGCCAGGATTATTCACCAGCAACTTGCCTTGAAATATAAACTTGTGGAATCTGAGGTACCGTACTACAAGTATGTGCCCGACCCAGTTCTCGAGAAAGACCATGTCACGCTGTACTGGGATCGGCCTATCATTACTGACAGGACTATTGTTGCCAATAAGCCTGACATAGTGGTGATAGACCGATCAGCGCGCCGCGCAATGATAGTCGATGTTACCATCCCACATGACGAAAACCTCGTGAAAGCTGAGAAAGAGAAACAGATAAAATATCTCGACTTGGCTCACGAGGTTGTCGATATGTGGAATGTGGACTCGGCTATCATTGTGCCGATTGTCGTAACGGCCAATGGCCTTATGGCCAAGAGCCTCGACGAACATCTGTCGAAGCTCTCACTTGGCAGTTGGATCAAGAGCCAGATTCAGAAGGCGGTACTCCTCGATACGGCCCGCATTGTGAGGAGGTTCCTGTCTCTGCAGCCCTAACCACCGGTAGCTTGGACCCTGCTCCCGACACCGGCGGAAAAACCTATTTTTTATATTTTTAAATGTTTTTTTATTCTTTATGTTTTTTAAGAAATATTTAAAAATGTAATTAATAAGATGAAAAAATGAATAAAGGTATAATAATGATTCAATTACAAATTTTATAAACATCAACTTGCAAATGATAACCACATAAATTAAATTACAAAATATGTTTCATCATCATCATCATCATTTCAGCCGAAAGACGTCCACTGCTGGACATAGGCCTCCCCCAAGTGTCGCCACATTGATCGGTCCCGTGCGACTCGCATCCAGCGGATCCCCGAAACCTTCACTAGGTCATCGGTCCACCTAGTGGGAGGCCTTCCAACACATCGTCTCCCGGTTCGCGGTCGCCATTCCAGAACTTTTCGGCCCCATCGGCCATCTGTTCTGCGAGCAATATATGTTTAGTTAATCTTAAAATAAAAATGTTAAATGTAATTTACATGTCAAGCAATTTTCCCATTTGTCCTAGTATTCATAAATTTCTTAATACTATAAAAACAGTTTTCTATAAGCCATAACCTGAGATGCTTTTGAAATAAGTTGTTACGCAGTTCTCTAATAACCTTCGGTATAATATTGAATATCTTTATTGCCATTCGACTCGTGTTTTTATGACAGTACGCTGTTCGACACTTCATTTTGGCATTGCTAGTTTGGTTGGATCCCTTGACATTTTGCCCACCTTATAAACATTGGCGCTATCGGCTGTATTAAATAGGTGAGGATGTTTTTTTACAAATACTCCCATTTCCAGTATGTATAAGCATGCTAATGCTAATAATTTATGTTTTTAAAAAATAGGTCTGTGCGATTCCAATGGGTCTGCACCAAACACCGCTCGTAAACATTTCTTTTGCACTATAAATGCCTTATTACTGTCAGTGGAATTACCCCATAGAATTAAACCGTATCTTAGCACATATGAAACATATCCATGATAAGCCAACAGCGCGGCATTACGTCCAACAGTTTTCCTGAGATTTCTTAGTGCAAATGCAAAGCTGTTTAGCCTATTACAAATATTTTCAATAAGTTTTTTCCAATTACAATTTTTATCAATTACTATGCCTAAAATCTTCGTATGGTCAACGTCTTCAATTTCATTATCACCTCCAATAATTTTCTTTGTGTCATTGGTCATTTTATAATTAGTGAAATTAATATATTTTGTTTTGAAAACATTCACACATAATTTATCTTGTATAAGCCATTCTATTACAGCTTCTACTGCAGCATTAATTGTATCCTCAAATTGTTCATTTTCATTATCTTTATTTATTTTATTTGTTGCTTGACATTTGTTTTTTGCGTTCAAAATAAATTTGTTAAAAGATTGCTTTCTGGCCAAGTTAATACACTTTTTTAATATTTTAGTGTATTTATTATAAACCAATTTTTTTTCCTTAGATTTATTTTCATGATATTTTGATTTTAAATATCTTTTAGAAAGAAAAGGTTTCATGAAAGTTATTAAAAGCCGTATTAGGATCTATTTCCTCATAAATATCTTGCCAATTCAGGCTCAAGAGGCATTCTCTAAATTTTCCAATGTACTTTTCATTATAATTCCTCGTCGAGAGCGGATTGATAGGCAATAGAGACTCGAGTTTATTAAAAAATATTGCAATGTTCGAATTGGGTGTCCTATAAACACATACAATAATACAGTTATAACGCGGTATTTCTATGCCACAACACTCAAATATTTTATCTACTGCTGTTTCTTTACATAATTAAATTATTTTGTATTCTAAGAACTGTTTAATTAAAATACACACCCCACCTCTCTTTTCCGTATTGCGTGAGTATGAAGTTGCTAGTATGAACTCGTTAATTCTTATATTTAATTCATTATTATTACTAATAAATGTTTCTGAGAAACATAATATGTCTACCTCTTTATGATTGTCCTTAAACTCAGTTAAACATACTTCAATCATAGAAAGTTTATTCAATAGCCCTGCAATGTTTTGGTGCAGTAGTCATATGATATGGTTAGGAGTTTCAATCTTACTATTATGTTTTCTATTACCACTCTCATTGATAGGAACGAAAAACTGCTCCTTTCTTAACTGAGTACGGTTTTTTGAATTTGGATCCTCAATATTTATAGGGCAAGGGTCTTTATAAATGCCAATATAGCACTTTAGATCGTCAAAAAAATTCTTCATGCCAACGTTATTCAGAACTCCGTGGCGCCTATAAAACATTGTCTCATCGTATGTCAGATTTAAATTCGAATTAAATATCATCGCATAGTCGTAAGTACAAATATCATGGTATAATAAATCACTGAATGTTTCTATTCTGGAGTTAAACATAGAACAACATCCATCAAATTTGTATGTCGGTAAACAGAGCAAAATGCTAGTGTGTTTAATTGTCATTAATATACTCCTTAAACTAATAATTAAATTAAAGTAATTGTCAGTTTTCCTAAAATCTTTTTCGCCGATAAAAATCAAACAAAAGTCATTCTTTGTTTGATAGTTTAACAATTTTTGTTCCAGATGATCTATTAACTGTTTAGTTCCATAATTTGTTGAAATGTAATGACAAGTATTATGATTGGGGAATGTACTCTGTGCTATAGCTAATACCCTATTTGTTTTATTACTACTTATAAGACAAAGTCTGGGTTGCTGACGTACCGACAAAGTTGGTTCTAGTAAGGTACTGGTAACGCCATCTATTTGCTGGTTTTCCTCTTCAAGTGCCTTGTAAGTTGTAAGTAGGAGTGTAACTGCAAACTTTATCCGGTAGTCTACGTGGTGTTGATATGCTGCTGGTGGAGCCATCTATTATCGCTTCAGTAGTTTCATTGAGCCCAAGATCTATGCAACTGTTGTTGATTGCGTCCAAAGATTGATTTTGATTTCTTGAGATCCTTTTCGGATTTTTGCTTACACTCTTTTTACTATTAATTCCTTTCGGTTTTGTTTCCGAGTATATTTCTAGTAAATTTTTAGATTTGTTTTTTTCTTTATTCAAAGTAATTTTTAGCGTCATGTTCTCTGTGTTAAGGTTTTCTATTTCCTTGTGTGCACTTTCTAACTCGCTTTTAATTAAGCTGGATTATTTGACGTTTTAAATCTTCTATGTCACTTTCATATGCAGTTGACAAGTCCGGTAAACTGTATCTTCTAATTATTTCAGAATTTGTTGACTTGAAAGAAATTTCTAGTGAGTTATTTGTAGTAGTTTTGTGTTGACGAATAGTTAAATTTTCTTCTTCCATTCTGAAATTTAATTATGTAAATAGGCATTTATTTTGCCCCGTTGAAGATATTTTAAGAAAGCTCCCTCTGTTGGTATAATGTGGAAATAAAACGACAGATCGATATCTTGATTGTCTATTAGTTATACTACTCGCTGCTAGAGAGCATTACAGAAGCTTTAGTGGCGCTGCTGTCCGCAGCGAGGTAATGTCAAGTACAACTTTTCAAATGATGGAAAAAAAAACGGTCACTGATTTATTACTTTTAGTCAAAATTTTTATTCCATCACCGTTGTTTTGAAGTTTTGGTATTGTTCTTCTCTGGTTTATGTACACTTTGGTTCTTATAGTTGGTTTGATCACCAGTCTGATATTTATTGCACTTTTACACTGTTTGGTTTTCACTTTCACTGGTCTTTAAAGTATTTCGTAGAATTCTCTTCAATGTTTCCTTGGATAACAATTTATGTGGTATTTCGGCTATCTATTGACGTATAATTCACTCTTATTTACTTATATGTTTATGTTTGAATTATAAACAATATTTTTAAATTTCTGACAGGAACTCAATGTTATGGTGACAGCAGCGCCATCTCGTTTTTCAAGTGCACACAACATTAAACAAAGTAACAAAAAAACTTAAATCTTAACAAAAAGGGATAAAAAAACTTACACTCTTAATCTGTCTAAACTCAGACTTCGCGGCTGCTTTTGAGATATTTCTGATAGGAACACCCAATAAAACGCTTACGACCACAAGAACAACGAACCAGCCATTTCATAACGTTTATACTTCTCACTATTTATTGAATTTTTCTATTATATCATCTTAAAAATTACTGCGAAATACCTAACTATCACCTGATTTAGAACTTAATTATTTTAACTTACTTGGTCCTGAAAATAATAACAAAGAGAAATCAGATGACATTTTAACACCCACAGTAAAATACGGTTTACTTATATACAAATGTATCATACAAAATAGGTACACGGCTCCAAAAGAAAAGAAAAAGACATGTGCGTTCAAATCTGTGTTTGGTCTAGTTGGTTTTTATAATTTGCAAAAACATTTGATTATAATTATTTTTCTGTTTTAAGTTGACGTTTTTTGACGCCAATTATTTTAATATTCATTAATACTTACTGCCTAAAAATAATAAATGAAATTAGGTTAATATCTTCGAAAAATGAACGATGCGACGATATTACTACGATATTTATTGCACAACAAATAGGATTATTACAGGTTAGATTTGGTAGGTATTCTACACATTACCAACCAACTTGTTACCTGCACCTCGTCTTGGAAAAGGACCTTTGTGCCACACGAACGCACAGTGACGTAGTGCATAAGTGAAGTCTAGCTAACATAATTATGTAGTTTTAACGATTATTTACTAACACAAATTGTATTTTATCATATGTATGTTAGTCTGTACGGTATATATCTATGGGCTAAAGTTGCCTGAGAATAAATGTATGTTGTTGTTGTTGCTATTACTTACAGGCTGTAAATAAAAAAAATGAAATCGGATTAACAAAATGACATGCAAAGTAGAAAGCACCATTATTTGCCTGCCTTTTCCCAACTATGTTGTGGTCGTTTGTGTAGATTGTTTAATTTAGTGTTCTTATAATGTTTTCGTTTTACTTTTGTATATTATAGATTCTTTTTCATTTAACAATTTTTTGTCAATGTGTGGACATGGCTTTGTAAATTCGTAGTATTTTATAAGCAACAACTTATTGTAGGGCCTACGCTGTCCTCCCATACTTAAGTATTACGCTGTAAAAATTCAAATATTGTAAAACAAAATGATTTTAAAAGAGTAACCATGGAGTTTCTTGCCGGTTCTTCTCCATAGAAAACGACCAAACCGAACCGAGCCCCTTTTTGTCGACGTTTTATAAGTGCCCATGTAGGCCTATGTAAAATAAAATATTTTTATTTTGTCGGGTTCCAGTACAACCGGACACATCTGTTTAACAATATTTTATACAGAAAATATTTTTATTCGGCACACGTCACAGGATTCAGATTCATTTATTTGCCTGAAATATGGTATTTTACAGATTTTGTAACATATACAGTAGTTCTACATATTCCGCCTACTAGATTCGGCATGCAAATTTTTTGACAATAACAATGATTCAAATTTAAAACACAATAATTAAATGCACACGTCATTCAAAAAAATAAAAGTACTACTTGCATAGACACAACCTTGTTGCCAGGATTATCCACCAGCAACTTGCTTTGAAATACAACCTTGTGGAATCAGAAGTGCCATACTATAAGTATGCGCCCGACCCAGTTCTCGATAATGGTAATATCACGTTGTATTGGGATCGACCTATCGTCACTGACAGGACTATTGTTGCCAATAAGCCTGACATTGTGGTGATAGATCGATTGGAGCGTCGCGCAATGATTGTTGATATAACGGTTCCACATGACGAGAACCTCGTGAAAGCAGAGAAAGATAAGCAATTCAAATATCTAGATCTGGCTCGCGAGGTTGTCGACATGTGGGATGTGAATACAGCAGTCATTGTGCCGATAGTCGTGTCGGCCAATGGCTTAATTGCCAAAAGCCTCGACCAACATCTTAGTAGGCTTTCGCTTGGCAGCTGGATCAAGGGCTTGATTCAGAAAGCAGTACTTCTGGACACGGCACGTATTGTCAGGAGGTTCCTCTCTCAAGAGCCCTGACCACCGGTAGCCCGGACCCTGTTCCCGATGCTGGTGGGCTACTATTTTTTATATTTTTAAATGTTTTTTTTATACAATTTTGTAAAAATATTTAAAAATGTAAATTATATGTGATGAAATGAATAAAGGAAAGTACTAAATAAAGAATTGTCTAAATTATCAAATTACAAATGTCATAATGATTCAATTACAAATTTTATAAACATCAACTTGCAAATGATAACCACATAAATTAAATTACAAAATATGTTTAGTTAATCTTAAAATAAAAATGTTAAATGTAATTTACATGTCAAGCAATTTTCCCATTTGTCCTAGTATTCATAAATTTCTTAATACTATAAAAACAGTTTTCTATAAGCCATAACCTGAGATGCTTTTGAAATAAGTTGTTATGCAGTTCTCTAATAACCTTCGGTATAATATTGAATATCTTTATTGCCATTCGACTCGTGTTTTTATGGCAGTACGCTGTTCGACATTTCATTTTGGCATTGCTAGTTTGGTTGGATCCCTTGACATTTTGCCCACCTTATAAACATTGGCGCTATCGGCTGTATTAAATAGGTGAGGATGTTTTTTTACAAATACTCCCATTTCCAGTATGTATAAGCATGCTAATGCTAATAATTTATGTTTTTTTAAAAATAGGTCTGTGCGATTCCAATGGGTCTGCACCAAACACCGCTCGTAAACATTTCTTTTGCACTATAAATGCCTTATTACTGTCAGTGGAATTACCCCATAGAATTAAACCGTATCTTAGCACAGATGAAACATATCCATGATAAGCCAACAGCGCGGCATTACGTCCAACAGTTTTCCTGAGATTTCTTAGTGCAAATGCAAAGCTGTTTAGCCTATTACAAATATTTTCAAGATGTTTTTTCCATTCCATTATGCCTAAAATCTTCGTATGGTCAACGTCTTCAATTTCATAATCACCTCCAATAATTTTCTTCGTGTCATTGGTCATTTTATAATTAGTGAAATTAATATATTTTGTTTTGAAAACATTCACACATAAATTATTTTGTTTAAGCCATTCTATTACAGCTTCTACTGCAGCATTAATTGTATCCTCAAATTGTTCATTTTCATTATCTTTATTTATTGCATTATCTTTATTTGTTGCTTGACATTTGTTTTTTGCGTTCAAAATAAATTTGTTAAAAGATTGCTTTCTGGCCAAGTTAATACACTTTTTTTAATATTTTAGTGTATTTATTATAAACCAATTAATTTTCCTTAGATTTATTTTCATGATATTTCGATTATAAATATCTTTTAGAAAGGCAAGCTTTTTTATACCTTTAGTTAACCATGTAGTAGGTGTTTGATATTTTACTTTTATTTTTTGCAAAGGGAAATTAATTTATATAATAGGCAAAAGGTTTCATGAAAGTTATTAAAAGCCGTATTAGGATCTATTTCCTCATAAATATCTTGCCAATTCAGGCTCAAGAGGCATTCTCTAAATTTTTCAATGTACTTTTCATTATAATTCCTCGTCGAGAGCGGATTGATAGGCAATAGAGACTCGAGTTTATTAAAAAATATTGCAATGTTCGAATTGGGTGTCCTATAAACACATACAATAATACAGTTATAACGCGGTATTTCTATGCCACAACACTCAAATATTGTATCTACTGCCGTTTCTTTACATAATTGAATTATTTTGTATTCTAAGAACTGTTAAATTAAAATACACACCCCACCTCTCTTTTCCGTATTGCGTGAGTATGAAGTTGCTAGTATGAACTCGTTAATTCTTATATTCAATTCATTATTATTACTTATAAATGTTTCTGAGAAACATAATATGTCTACCTCTTTATGATTGTCCATAAACTCAGTTAAACATACTTCAATCATAGAAAGTTTATTCAATAGCCCTGCAATGTTTTGGTGCAGTAGTCATATGATATGGTTAGGAGTTTCAATCTTACTATTATGTTTTCTATTACCACTCTCATTGATAGGAACGAAAAACTGCTCCTTTCTTAACTGAGTACGGTTTTTTGAATTTGGATCCTCAATATTTATAGGGCAAGGGTCTTTATAAATGCCAATATAGCACTTTAGATCGTCAAAAAAATTCTTCATGCCAACGTTATTCAGAACTCCGCGGCGCCTATAAAACATTGTCTCATCGTATGTCAGATTTAAATTCGAATTAAATATCATCGCATAGTCGTAAGTACAAATATCATGGTATAATAAATTACTGAATGTTTCTATTCTGGAGTTAAACATAGAACAACATCCATCAAATTTGTATGTCGGTAAACAGAGCAAAATGCTAGTGTGTTTAATTGTCATTAATATACTCCCTCTCCGACCCGAATCCGCTAACGATAAGTCACTCAGCTGTCAAAACAATTACGTCATCGCGCGAGTGAAAAGACGAGAAGAGTCTATAAAAAACGTTATTGCTAAAGCTGTATTAGCTCTTTTGTCAAACGGTAAACAGTGTCGTATTCTTGAAGAATGACACCATGTATTACAATATAAACAACTCTTTTATAACTACTTGAGAATTATAAATATCCTATATAAATCAGTGAAGTTGCCAAATCAGATCTGTTGCCGTATATTATTTTTGTTTAGTAAAACTACGCAATAAATTTATACGAAACTTTATAACTAACATCACAAATATACAAGTAATCTAATGACAGTATTTTTTAGGAGTCCTACATACATTATTTATATAAGATTCCAACTCAAACTTCTTATAAGATCGGCCGTTTTCCAACTGCGCAGTTCAATGCATGAAAATACTTGATATATCAAAAAATATGAATAGATATGCCTCGAATACATGAAATAATGACTTACCACGATTTTTTACGTTGCTACTAATGTTTCCAAGACCATATTTCATTGTAAAAGAATCAAATATAAAATTTTCAATTTCGACTAACAAACTTCACAACAAAGGAACTTTTGTTTACTCAAAAACACTTTTTGTTTTATTTTTCAAGCAAATGACTATCTAAAAAGTTGCATTATACACTTATAACAAACTATACATTCACTTACTAAAGTTTATAACACATAACACAAAACTTTCACTAAATTTCCAATCACAATAACAACATTCTGCACACTGGCCGCCATCTTCGTTTTACATTTGCCAAAGATGAGTTTTTTTTTTTTTAATAATTATTTGTCGTATAAGGTTGGTAGTGTTTGGTTTCATTAGAATCGTGTACTAATTGGTCATAGACGTAAGTTTTTACAAACGATATTGATCCTTACTTTATGTACGATTAGGGTTTTTAAGTTTGTCTGGTCCGAGCAGTACCGACAACGGTACTGCGGGGTTCAACGGTAAGGCTTGTCAGTACCTCTGTCGGTACTGACGGGCCGATAGTGTTAAACTAATAATTAAATTAAAGTAATTGTCAGTTTTCCTAAAATCTTTTTCGCCGATAAAAATCAAACAAAAGTCATTCTTTGTGTAGTTTAACAATTTTTGTTCCAGATGATCTATTAACTGTTTAGTTCCATAATATGTTGAAATGTAATGACAAGTATTATGATTGGGGAATGTACTCTGTGCTATAGCTAATACCCTATTTGTTTTATTACTACTTATAAGACAAAGTCTGGGTTGCTGACGTACCGATAAAGTTGGTTCTAGTAAGGTACTGGTAACGCCATCTATTTGCTGGTTTTCCTCTTCAAGTGCCTTGTAAGTTGTAAGTAGGAGTGTAACTGCAAACTTTATCCGGTAGTCTACGTGGTGTTGATATGCTGCTGGTGGAGCCATCTATTATCGCTTCAGTAGTTTCATTGAGCCCAAGATCTATGCAACTGTTGTTGATTGCGTCCAAAGATTGATTTTGATTTCTTGAGATCCTTTTCGGATTTTTGCTTACACTCTTTTTACTATTAATTCCTTTCGGTTTTGTTTCCGAGTATATTTCTAGTAAATTTTTAGATTTGTTTTTTTCTTTATTCAAAGTAATTTTTAGCGTCATGTTCTCTGTGTTAAGGTTTTCTATTTCCTTGTGTGCACTTGCTAACTCGCTTGGCTGGATTATTTGACGTTTTAAATCTTCTATGTCACTTTCATATGCAGTTGACAAGTCCGGTAAACTGTATCTTCTAATTATTTCAGAATTTGTTGACTCGAAAGAAATTTCTAGTGAGTTATTTGTAGTAGTTTTGTGTTGAGGAATTGTTAAATTTTCTTCTTCCATTGTGAAATTTAATTATGTAAATAGGCATTTATTTTGCCCCGTCGAAGATATTTTAAGAAAGCTCTCTCTGTTGGTATAATGTGGAAATAATACGACTGATCGATATCTTGAATGTCTATTAGTTATACTACTCGCTGCTAGAGAGCATTACAGAAGCTTTAGTGGCGCTGCTGTCCGCAGCGAGGTAATGTCAAGTACAACTTTTCAAATGATGGAAAAAAAAAACGGTCACTGATTTATTACTTTTAGTCAAAATTTTTATTCCATCACCGTTGTTTTGAAGTTTTGGTATTATTCTTCTCTGGTTTATGTACACTTTGGTTCTTAAAGTTGGTTTGATCACCAGTCTGATATTTATTGCACTTTTACACTGTTTGGTTTTCACTTTCACTGGTCTTTAAAGTATTTCGTAGAATTCTCTTCAATGTTTCCTTGGATAACAATTGATGTGGTATTTCAGCTATCTATTGACGTATAATTCACTCTTATTTACTTATATGTTTATGTTTGAATTATAAACAATATTTTTAAATTTCTGACAGGAACTCAAGGTTATGGTGACAGCAGCGCCATCTCGTTTTTCAAGTGCACACAACATTAAACAAAAGTAACAAAAAAACTTAAATCTTAACAAAAAGGGATAAAAAAACTTACACCCTTAACCTCACTGTCCTTTCGCGCGTAACAGTAAAACCCCGCGTGAAACCCTTCGGGGGCCCCTTGATTACGCCATTGCGTGAGTCATCCAATATCGTAAAGATAAACACTTATAACTCGAGTTATATTAGCTCTTATCTCGATCGGTAAACAGTGTCGGGTTCGTGATGAACGGGGCCATTTATTAATAATAACCAACTCTTTTAGAACTACTTGAGAATTATACATATCCCATAGATATGAGAGAGGTCGCAGCAAATACCTACGTCTGTTTTCGTTGCTTATTTTTGTTTGGTAAAACAACTCATTCAATTTACACGAAAATTTATATCTAACATCACAAATATACAAGTAATCTAATGACAGTGTTTTTTAGGAGTCCTACATACATTATTCTTATAAGATCCTAACTCAAACTTCTTGTTAGAATCGGCCATTTTAGAATTCCGCTGTTCAAAGCATGAAAATACTTGAAATATCAATAAATATGAATAGATATGCCTCGAATACATGAAATAATGAATTATCACTATTTTTTCTTTGCTACTATTGTTTCCAAGACCATTTTACATGGTTCAAGAGTCAAATATTTTTTTTTTATTTCGACTAACAAACTTCACAACAAAGGATTTTTTGTTGGCTCAAATCATAATTTTTTTGTTATTTTTTCAAGCAAATGACTATCTAAAAAGTTGCATTATACACTTATAACATACTATACATTTACTTACCAAAGTTTTACAACGTATATCTCACAAAAACAACACTTTTCCGAACATAATAACACGGGTTGCCATTGCGTTTGACATTCGACATAGACGAGTTTCTATATTTTTTTTAATAATGTTGTGCCGTTTAGTATTACTAACGATTAATTTTGTTTGAATCGACTACTAGTTGACCATAGAGGTAAATTTTGACAGAACGATTTAGAAATTTACTTTTTTTTATATTAGCGTTTAAGTTTGCTGGTTCGAGCCGTTCCATAAATGGAACGGCGAGGCTCAAGGCAAAGGGACCTAGAGGTTAATCTGTCTAAACTCAGACTTCGCGGCTGCTTTTGAGATATTTCTGATAGGAACACCCAATAAAACGCTTACGACCACAAGAACAACGAACCAGCCATTTCATAACGTTTATACTTCTCACTATTTATTGAATTTGTCTATTATTTCATCTTAAAAATTACTGCGAAATACCTAACTATCACCTGATTTAGAACTTAATTATTATAACTTACTTGGTCCTGAAAATAATAACAAAGAGAAATCAGATGACATTTTAACACCCACAGTAAAATACGGTTTACTTATTACAAATGTATCATACAAAATAGGTACACGGCTCCAAAAGAAAAGAAAAAGACATGTGCGTTCAAATCTGTGTTTGGTCTAGTTGGTTTTTATAATTTGCAAAAACATTTGATTATAATTATTTTTCTGTTTTAGTTAAAATCTGTTTTAAGTTGACGTTTTTTGACGCCAATTATTTTAATATTCATTAATACTTACTGCCTAAAAATAATAAATGAAATTAGGTTAATATCTTCGAAAAATGAACGATGCGACGATATTACTACGATATTTATTGCACAACAACTATGATTATTACAGGTTAGATTTGGTAGGTATTCTACACATTACCAACCAACTTGTTATCTGCACCTCGTCTTGGAAAAGGACTTTTGTGCCACACGAACGCACAGTGACGTAGTGCATAAGTGAAGTCTAGCTAACATAATTATGTAGTTTTAACGTTTTATTTACTAACACAAATTGTATTTTATCATATGTATGTTAGTCTGTAAGGTATATATCTATGGGCCAAAGTTGCCTGAGAATAAATGTATGTTTTTGTTGTTGCTATTACTTACAGGCTGTAAATAAAAAATGAAATCGGATTAACAAAATGACATGCAAAGTAGAAAGCACCATTATTTGCCTGCCTTTTCCCAACTATGTTGGGGTCGTTTGTGTCAATTGTTTAATTTAGTGTTCTTATAATGTTTTCGTTTTACTTTTGTATATTATAGATTCTTTTTCATTTAACAATTTTTTGTCAATGTGTGGACATTGTAGGCTTTGTAAATTCGTAGTATTTTATAAGCAACAACTTATTGTAGGGCCTACGCTGTCCTCCCATACTTAAGTTTTACGCTGTAAAAATTCAAATATTGTAAAACAAAATGATTTTAAAAGAGTAACCATGGAGTTTCTTGCCGGTTCTTCTCCATAGAAAACGACCAAACCGAACCGAGCCCCTTTTTGTCGACGTTTTATAAGTGCCCATGTAGGCCTATGTAAAATAAAATATTTTTATTTTGTCGGGTTTCAGTACAAACGGACACATCTGTTTAACAATATTTTATACAGAAAATATTTTTATTCGGCACACGTCACAGGATTCAGATTCATTTATTTGCCTGAAATATGGTATTTTACAGATTTTGTAACATTTACAGTAGTTCTACATATTCCGCCTACTAGATTCGGCATGCAAATTTTTTGACAATAGCATGATTTAAATTTAAAACACAATAATTTAATTCACACGTCATTCAAACAAATAAAAGTACTAAATAAAGCATTGTCTAAATTATCAAATTACAAATGTCAAAATAATAATAATAATGATTCAATTTCAAAAATACACGAAAAAAATCTGTAAAAATGGTATGATGAAATGATGATAACCAGAGCTGCGTCACAACGCGCACGCCTTCCACCCCCGGACTCGTCGCTGAGCTCCGCCTCGCCGCCGCCGGACCCCGGATCACCTGTGTCACCGGCAGCGGCAGTAGCGTCGAGTTCCAGCGACGAATATTTCTCCCCGCCGACGTCGCCAACACCTGTACGTCGGCCGGGGCGAGGCCGGCCACCGTCGAGCTTCGGACCTAGGGGCCAACCGGTCCCGAGCCGGGTCCCCGCTGCCGGTGGTTGTGTGCAGCGCATGAGATGGACTCAGTCTATAAACGAGAACGTCAT
Source organism: Cerastis rubricosa (assembly GCA_949152445.1). Classification (NCBI taxonomy): domain Eukaryota; kingdom Metazoa; phylum Arthropoda; class Insecta; order Lepidoptera; family Noctuidae; genus Cerastis; species Cerastis rubricosa. The sequence continues at coordinate 961,474 of OX424552.1, forward strand.
GCGCGCATATTACGGGTCTACAGAGGGGGGAACTAACCTCACTGCGTACCGTGTTAGGATGCTGTCTCTTTTTCAGACTCTTGAACCAACCGTCAACGTCTCGGCCCAACGACTGTCGGATCAGGTGCGGGTCATCCAACGCAATCACATGTTGGACGACGCCGCGCTTGAAAGGCTGCGCTCAGAGGTACCGAGCAACCACATCGACTTGACTCCGGCGCAAATCGCGGTGCAAGCGTCAACTATTGACGCAATACCACCGCGGTCCAATCTTGGTGCTGTAGAGGAGGATGATAGGGTTGTCACGGTAAGTAGCCAGTGCAACGAACGTTTGAGGAGCGCTCTGGAAGATGCGCTTCACGAGTATCGATCCACTCCTGCCCAACTTAGGCCCCGTTTACCACGGCTTCCCATGCATAAGAAAAATAGGGCGTTGGTGTGTACCTTGGACTCGCAACTCAAGAATATTTTTGAGAGTAGCGAGGACCTCGTTGATACGCACTCGATACTGTATTGTGGGGCTGTAGCGGCTTGTCGTTTAACTAACGTCAAATTCCCAAATTTTGACGTAGCTACTCGACCAAAACCAGCTGTACCAGCCTGGCAACGCAGGATCGAGTGCCGTATCGACGGGGCCAGGGTACTCATCGGCAAACTATACTGCTTCAGGGAGGGCAATACACGCCCACGTGTGATGCGCTTTGTGAGGCGGGCATTCTTGGGGACTGGAATCAGCCCTCAAGAATACATGTCCCGAGTCACAGAGCGCATCGACTTCCTGAAGCAGAAAGTTTATGCATGGGCAAACCGTATTCGGCGGTATAAGAAGCGTGTTGATCGGTACTCGCAGAATCGCATATTCCAGAGTGATGAGAGGTGGGTATACAGAGCTTGGGAGCGACCCGAACAAAATATGACGGACGTGTGCCGCCCAGATGATGCTGCCACGAGTTCATTCTGGCGCAGCATCTGGTCGGTGCCCGTCTGTCATACGGAGGCTGACTGGATGCGAGATGTTGAGCGAGTGTGTGAATCTATCCCACAAATGGAAAAAATTTCAATAACACCTTTAGACGTTGCCAGGGCAGTTCGTCCGTTACCGAATTGGAAATCTCCGGGACCGGACGGACTGCACAACTTCTGGCTCAAATGGCTAAGTAGTTCACACACTCGCCTGGCATCTCAATTCCAGTCATGCTTAGAGTCTGGGTCGCTACCAGAGTTTCTTACAACGGGTGTTACCCACCTGCTCCATAAGTCAGGTAGTCCTACGGAACCCAAGAATTATAGACCGATCACGTGTTTATCGACGGTCTATAAACTTCTTACATCCATTTTGAGAGAGAAAATTAACAAACACATCGATAGTAATTCTATTATGTCGGCCTCTCAGAATGGATGTAGGAACGGGTCCCGTGGTACTAAGGAGCTACTCCTCATCGACATGGCCATTAGCCAACAGGTTCGTCGATCCCGCAAGGATCTGTCGACATGCTGGATAGATTACAAGAAGGCCTACGACTCTGTGCCACATACATGGCTCATGAGGGTGCTGGAGTTGTACAAGATTGAAGCAACTCTACGCGCCTTTCTTGAGTCGTGTATGGGGCAATGGAGGACGGTGCTCCGATATCCAGGATGTCGACAGATCCAGGGGAACGATGAGCCTGTATGGATTAAACGGGGAATATTTCAGGGCGACAGTCTGAGTCCACTTTGGTTCTGTCTGGCCCTGAATCCTCTAAGCACATTGCTGGAGGATTCAGGCCTAGGCTACCGGTTGAGGAGAGGTGGTCAGGTCATATCTCACCTTCTTTACATGGATGATCTGAAACTCTTTGCCCCCAGCAAATTGCAACTGATGGAGCTACTGAAAGTAACAGAAAATTTTAGTAGCGCCATCAGGATGGAATTTGGTGTGGACAAATGTGCAGTCATGTATATAAAGCGAGGGGAGATTATGGAATCCGAGGGACTTCAGCTCTCTGATTCCATACACCTAAGATCCCTTTCCTCATCTGAAAACTATAAGTATTTGGGTATGTCGGAAGCGTTAGGCATTAACGTAGCTGACATGAAGCAATCGTTGAGGGAACGCTTCTTCGGTCGCCTGAAGAAGGTATTAAAGAGCCTTCTTTCGGGCGGAAACAAGGTGCGCGCCTTCAACGGTTGGGTCATGCCGGTTTTAATGTACTCTTTCGGCATACTCAAATGGACTCAGACCGAACTGGACGCCCTAGATAGGAGAGTCCGTACATTGCTGACCGCAAACCGGATGCATCACCCACGATCATCGGTGATGAGACTGTACATCCCACGGAAGTGCGGGGGTCGAGGCTTTTTAAACGCGAAGACCCTCCACAACCGCGAGGTGTGCAGCCTCAGAGAATATTTTTTGAAAGCCGAGGTGGGTATGCACCGAGATGTGGTCGCAGTGGACAAGGTACTCACCCCGCTGTCCATGGCTAAAGAGAACTGGCGCAAACCTGTCGTACTTACTACCGATGACCGCAAGGAAGTATGGCAAGGCAAGGTGCTTCACGGTCGCTTCTACCAGGCTCTTCATGGGCCTGATGTAGATTTTCTAGCATCCGTGTCCTGGCTACGATTCAGCGACCTCTTTGGGGAAACTGAGGGTTTTGTCTGTGCGATTATGGACGAAGTTATGCTGACGAACAACTACCGGAAACATATTATGAAGGACGGGACGGTGGACGTGTGTCGGGCATGCCACCGTCCGGGTGAGTCCATTAGACATATTATTTCTGGTTGTTCTCGTCTGGCTAACGGCGAGTACTTACACAGACACAACCAAGTGGCCAGGATTATTCACCAGCAACTTGCCTTGAAATATGAACTTGTGGAATCTGAGGTACCGTACTACAAGTATGTGCCCGACCCAGTTCTCGAGAAAGACCATGTCACGCTGTACTGGGATCGGCCTATCATTACTGACAGGACTATTGTTGCCAATAAGCCTGACATAGTGGTGATAGACCGATCAGCGCGCCGCGTAATGATAGTCGATGTTACCATCCCGCATGACGAGAACCTCGTGAAGGCTGAGAAAGAGAAGCAAATAAAATATCTCGACTTGGCTCACGAGGTTGTCAGCATGTCGAATGTGGACTCGGCTATCATTGTGCCGATTGTCGTAACGGCCAATGGCCTTATGGCCAAGAGCCTCGACGAACATCTGTCGAAGCTCTCACTTGGCAGTTGGATCAAGAGCCAGATTCAGAAGGCAGTACTCCTCGATACGGCCCGCATTGTGAGGAGGTTCCTGTCTCTGCAGCCCTAACCACCGGTAGCTTGGACCCTGTGCTCGATACCGGTTGGCTACTATTTTTTATGTTTTTAAATGTTTTTGTATATAATTTTGTAAAAATATTTAAAAATGTAAAACATATGTAAGTAAAATGAATAAAGGGAATGATTCAATTACAAATTTTATAAACATCAACTTGCAAATGATAACCACATAAATTAAATTACAAAATATGTTTAGTTAATCTTAAAATAAAAATGTCAAATGTAATTTACATGTCAAGCAATTTTCCCATTTATCCTAGTATTCATAAATTTCTTAATACTATAAAAACAGTTTTCTATAAGCCATAACCTGAGATGCTTTTGAAATAAGTTGTTACGCAGTTCTCTAATAACCTTCGGTATAATATTGAATATCTTTATTGCCATTCGACTCGCGTTTTTATGGCAGTAGGCTGTTCGACATCTTGGCATTGCTAGTTTGGTTGGATCCCTTGACATTTTGCCCACCTTATAAACATTGGCGCTATCGGCTGTATTAAATAGGTGAGGATGTTTTTTTACAAATACTCCCATTTCCAGTATGTATAAGCATGCTAATGCTAATAATTTATGTTTTTTAAAAATAGGTCTGCGCGATTCAAATGGGTCTGCACCAAACACCGCTCGTAAACATTTCTTTTGCACTATAAATGCCTTATTACTGTCAGTGGAATTACCCCATAGAATTAAACCGTATCTTAGCACAGATGAAACATATCCATGATAAGCCAACAGCGCGACATTACGTCCAACAGTTTTCCTGAGATTTCTTAGTGCAAATGCAAAGCTGTTTAGCCTATTACAAATATTTTCAAGATGTTTTTTCCAATTTAAATTTTTATCAATTACTATGCCTAAAATCTTCGTATGGTCAACGTCTTCAATTTCATTATCACCTCCAATAATTTTCTTTGTGTCATTGGTCATTTTATAATTAGTGAAATTAATATATTTTGTTTTGAAAACATTCACACATAAATTATTTTGTTTAAGCCATTCTATTACAGCTTCTACTGCAGCATTAATTGTATCCTCAAATTGTTCATTTTCATTATCTTTATTTATTGCATTATCTTTATTTGTTGCTTGACATTTGTTTTTTGCGTTCAAAATAAATTTGTTAAAAGATTGCTTTCTGGCCAAGTTAATACACTTTTTTTAATATTTTAGTGTATTTATTATAAACCAATTTATTTTCCTTAGATTTATTTTCATGATATTTCGATTTTAAATATCTTTTAGAAAGGCAAGCTTTTTTTATACCTTTAGTTAACCATGTAGTAGGTGTTTGATATTTTATTTTTTGCAAAGGGAAATTTAATTTATATAATAGGCAAAAGGTTTCATGAAAGTTATTAAAAGCCGTATTAGGATCTATTTCCTCATAAATATCTTTTGCCAATTCAGGCTCAAGAGGCATTCTCTAAATTTTCCAATGTACTTTTCATTATAATTCCTCGTCGAGAGCGGATTGATAGGCAATAGAGACTCGAGTTTATTAAAAAATATTGCAATGTTCGAATTGGGTGTCCTATAAACACATACAATAATACAGTTATAACGCGGTATTTCTATGCCACAAAACTCAAATATTTTATCTACTGCCGTTTCTTTACATAATTGAATTATTTTGTATTCTAAGAACTGTTAAATTAAAATACACACCCCACCTCTCTTTTCCGTATTGCGTGAGTATGAAGTTGCTAGTATGAACTCGTTAATTCTTATATTCAATTCATTATTATTACTAATAAATGTTTCTGAGAAACATAATATGTCTACCTCTTTATGATTGTCCTTAAACTCAGTTAAACATACTTCAATCATAGAAAGTTTATTCAATAGCCCTGCAATGTTTTGGTGCAGTAGTCATATGATATGGTTAGGAGTTTCAATCTTACTATTATGTTTTCTATTACCACTCTCATTGATAGGAACGAGAAACTGCTCCTTTCTTAACTGAGTACGGTTTTTTGAATTTGGATCCTCAATATTTATAGGGCAAGGGTCTTTATAAATGCCAATATAGCACTTTAGATCGTCAAAAAAATTCTTCATGCCAACGTTATTCAGAACTCCGTGGCGCCTATAAAACATTGTCTCATCGTATGTCAGATTTAAATTCGAATTAAATATCATCGCATAGTCGTAAGTACAAATATCATGGTATAATAAATTACTGAATGTTTCTATTCTGGAGTTAAACATAGAACAACATCCATCAAATTTGTAGGTCGGTAAACAGAGCAAAATGCTAGTGTGTTTAATTGTCATTAATATACTCCTTAAACTAATAATTAAATTAAAGTAATTGTCAGTTTTCCTAAAATATTTTTCGCCGATAAAAATCAAACAAAAGTCATTCTTTGTGTAGTTTAACAATTTTTGTTCCAGATGATCTATTAACTGTTTAGTTCCATAATTTGTTGAAATGTAATGACAAATATTATGATTGGGGAATGTACTCTGTGCTATAGCTAATACTCTATTTGTTTTATTACTACTTATAAGACAAAGTCTGGGTTGCTGACGTACCGATAAAGTTGGTTCTAGTAAGGTACTGGTAATGCCATCTATTTGCTGGTTTTCCTCTTCAAGTGCCTTGTAAGTTGTAAGTAGGAGTGTCACTGCAAACTTTATCCGGTAGTCTACGTGGTGTTGATATGCTGCTGGTGGAGCCATCTATTATCGCTTCAGTAGTTTCATTGAGCCCAAGATCTATGCAACTGTTGTTGATTGCGTCCAAAGATTGATTTTGATTTCTTGAGATCCTTTTCGGATTTTTGCTTACACTCTTTTTACTATTAATTCCTTTCGGTTTTGTTTCCGAGTATATTTCTAGTAAATTTTTAGATTTGTTTTTTTCTTTATTCAAAGCAATTTTTAGCGTCATGTTCTCTGTGTTAACCTCTTTATCCTTTCGCGCGAACAGTAAAGCCCCGCGTGTAGCCCTTCGGGGGCCCCTTGATTACGCCATCGCGTGAGTCATCCGATATCGTAAAGATAAACACTTATAACTCGAGTTATATTAGCTCTAATCTTAAACGGTAAACAGTGTCGGGTTCGTGATGAACGGGGCCATTTATTAATAATAAACAACTCTTTTAGAACTACTTGAGAATTATACATATCCCATATATATGAGAGAGGTCGCAGTAAATACGTCTGTTTTCGTTGCTTATTTTTGTTTGGTAAAACTACTCATTCAATTTACACGAAAATTTATATCTAACATCACAAATATACAAGTAATCTAATGACAGTGTTTTTTAGGAGTCCTTCATACATTATTCTTATAAGATCCTAACTCAAACTTCTTGTTAGAATCGGCCATTTTAGAATTCCGCTGTTCAAAGCATGAAAATACTTGAAATATCAATAAACATGAATAGATATGCCTCGAATACATGAAATAATGAATTATCACTATTTTTTCTTTGCTACTATTGTTTCCAAGACCATTTTACATGGTTAAAGAGTCAAATTATTTTTGTTAATTTCGACTAACAAACTTCACAACAAAGGATTTTTTGTTGGCTCAAATCATAATTTTTTGTTATTTTTTCAAGCAAATGACTATCTAAAAAGTTGCATTATACACTTATAACATACTATACATTTACTTACCAAAGTTTTACAACGTATATCTCACAAAAACAACACTTTTCCGAACATAATAACACGGGTTGCCATTGTCGTTTGACATTCGACATAGACGAGTTTCTATATTTTTTTTAATAATGTTGTGCCGTTTAGTATTACTAACGATTGGTTTTGTTTGAATCGACTACTAGTTGACCATAGAGGTAAATTTTGACAGAACGATTTAGAAATTTACTTTTTTTTATATTAGCGTTTAAGTTTGCTGGTGCGCCGTTGATCCTCGGCGTACCGAATTCGGTACGGCGGGACGGAAAGGTTAAGGTTTTCTATTTCCTTGTGTGCACTTTCTAACTCGCTTTTAAGCTGGATTATTTGACGTTTTAAATCTTCTATGTCACTTTCATATGCAGTTGACAAGTCCGGTAAACTGTATCTTCTGTATTGTGAAATTTAGTTATGTAAATAGGCATTTATTTTGCCCCGTCGAAGATATTTTAAGAAAGCTCCCTCTGTTGGTATAATGTGGAAATAATACGACAGATCGATATCTTGAATGATTATTAGTTATACTACTCGCTGCTAGAGAGCATTACAGAAGCTTTAGTGGCGCTGCTGTCCGCAGCGAGGTAATGTCAAGTACAACTTTTCAAATGATGGAAAAAAAAACGGTCACTGATTTATTACTTTTAGTCAAAATTTTTATTCCATCACCGTTGTTTTGAAGTTTTGGTATTGTTCTTCTCTGGTTTATGTACACTTTGGTTCTTAAAGTTGGTTTGATCACCAGTCTGATATTTATTGCACTTTTACACTGTTTGTTTTTCACTTTCACTGGTCTTTAAAGTATTTCGTAGAATTCTCTTCAATGTTTCCTTGGATAACAATTGATGTGGTATTTCAGCTATCTATTGACGTATAATTCACTCTTATTACTTATATGTTTATGTTTGAATTATAAACAATATTTTTAAATTTCTGACAGGAACTCAATGTTATGGTGACAGCAGCGCCATCTCGTTTTTCAAGTGCACACAACATTAAACAAAAGTAACAAAAAAACTTAAATCTTAACAAAAAGGGATAAAAAAACTTACACCCTTAATCTGTCTAAACTCAGACTTCGCGGCTGCTTTTGAGATATTTCTGATAGGAACACCCAATAAAACGCTTACGACCACAAGAACAACGAACCAGTCATTTCATAACGTTTATACGTCTCACTATTTATTGATTTTTTCTATTATTTCATCTTAAAAATTACTGCGAAATACCTAACTATCACCTGATTTAGAACTTAATTATTATAACTTACTTGGTCCTGAAAATAATAACAAAGAGAAATCAGATGACATTTTAACACCCACAGTAAAATACGGTTTACTTATATACAAATGTATCATACAAAATAGGTACACGGCTCCAAAAGAAAAGAAAAAGACATGTGCGTTCAAATCTGTGTTTGGTCTAGTTGGTTTTTATAATTTGCAAAAACATTTGATTATAATTATTTTTCTGTTTTAAGTTGACGTTTTTTGACGCCAATTATTTTAATATTCATTAATACTTACTGCCTAAAAATAATAAATGAAATTAGGTTAATATCTTCGAAAAATGAACGATGCGACGATATTACTACGATATTTATTGCACAACAAATAGGATTATTACAGGTTAGATTTGGTAGGTATTCTACACATTACCAACCAACTTGTTATCTGCACCTCGTCTTGGAAAAGGACTTTTGTGCCACACGAACGCACAGTGACGTAGTGCATAAGTGAAGTCTAGCTAACATAATTATGTAGTTTTAACGTTTTATTTACTAACACAAATTGTATTTTATCATATGTATGTTAGTCTGTAAGGTATATATCTATGGGCCAAAGTTGCCTGAGAATAAATGTATGTTGTTGTTGTTGCTATTACTTACAGGCTGTAAATAAAAAATGAAATCGGATTAACAAAATGACATGCAAAGTAGAAAGCACCATTATTTGCCTGCCTTTTCCCAACTATGTTGGGGTCGTTTGTGTCAATTGTTTAATTTAGTGTTCTTATAATGTTTTCGTTTAACTTTTGTATATTATAGATTCTTTTTCATTTAACAATTTTTTGTCAATGTGCGGACATTGTAGGCTTTGTAAATTCGTAGTATTTTATAAGCAACAACTTATTGTAGGGCCTACGCTGTCCTCCCATACTTAAGTATTACGCTGTAAAAATTCAAATATTGTAAAACAAAATGATTTTAAAAGAGTAACCATGGAGTTTCTTGCCGGTTCTTCTCCATAGAAAACGACCAAACCGAACCGAGCCCCTTTTTGTCGACGTTTTATAAGTGCCCATGTAGGCCTATGTAAAATAAAATATTTTTATTTTGTCGGGTTCCAGTACAACCGGACACATCTGTTTAACAATATTTTATACAGAAAATATTTTTATTCGGCACACGTCACAGGATTCAGATTCATTTATTTGCCTGAAATATGGTATTTTACAGATTTTGTAACATATACAGTAGTTCTACATATTCCGCCTACTAGATTCGGCATGCAAAATCGTATCTTAGCACAGATGAAACATATCCATGATAAGCCAACAGCGCGGCATTACGTCCAACAGTTTTCCTGAGATTTCTTAGTGCAAATGCAAAGCTGTTTAGCCTATTACAAATATTTTCAAGATGTTTTTTCCAATTAAATTTTTTATCAATTACTATGCCTATAATCTTCGTATGGTCAACGTCTTCAATTTCATTATCACCTCCAATAATTTTCTTTGTGTCATTGGTCATTTTATAATTAGTGAAATTAATATATTTTGTTTTGAAAACATTCACACATAAATTATTTTGTTTAAGCCATTCTATTACAGCTTCTATTGCAGCATTAATTGTATCCTCAAATTGTTCATTTTCATTATCTTTATTTATTGCATTATCTTTATTTGTTGCTTGACATTTGTTTTTTGCGTTCAAAATAAATTTGTGAAAAGATTGCTTTCTGGCCAAGTTAATACACTTTTTTTAATATTTTAGTGTATTTATTATAAACCAATTTATTTTCCTTAGATTTATTTTCATGATATTTCGATTTTAAATATCTTTTAGAAAGGCAATATTTTTTATACCTTTAGTTAACCATGTAGTAGGTGTTTGATATTTAACTTTTATTTTTTGCAAAGGGAAATTTAATTTATATAATAGGCAAAAGGTTTCATGAAAGTTATTAAAAGCCGTATTAGGATCTATTTCCTCATAAATATCTTGCCAATTCAGGCTCAAGAGGCATTCTCTAAATTTTCCAATGTACTTTTCATTATAACTCCTCGTCGAGAGCGGATTGATAGGCAATAGAGACTCGAGTTTATTAAAAAATATTGCAATGTTCGAATTGGGTGTCCTATAAACACATACAATAATACAGTTATAACGCGGTATTTCTATGCCACAACACTCAAATATTTTATCTACTGCCGTTTCTTTACATAATTGAATTATTTTGTATTCTAAGAACTGTTAAATTAAAATACACACCCCACCTCTCTTTTCCGTATTGCGTGAGTATGAAGTTGCTAGTATGAACTCGTTAATTCTTATATTCAATTCATTATTATTACTAATAAATGTTTCTGAGAAACATAATATGTCTACCTCTTTATGATTGTCCTTAAACTCAGTAAAACATACTTCAATCATAGAAAGTTTATTCAATAGCCCTGCAATGTTTTGGTGCAGTAGTCATATGATATGGTTAGGAGTTTCAATCTTACTATTATGTTTTCTATTACCACTCTCATTGATAGGAACGAAAAACTGCTCCATTCTTAACTGAGTACGGTTTATTGAATTTGGATCCTCAATATTTATAGGGCAAGGGTCTTTATAAATGCCAATATAGCACTTTAGATCGTCAAAAAATTCTTCATGCCAACGTTATTCAGAACTCCGCGGCGCCTATAAAACATTGTCTCATCGTATGTCAGATTTAAATTCGAATTAAATATCATCGCATAGTCGTAAGTACAAAATAATATCATGGTATAATAAATTACTGAATGTTTCTATTCTGGAGTTAAACATAGAACAACATCCATCAAATTTGTATGTCGGTAAACAGAGCAAAATGCTAGTGTGTTTAATTGTCATTAATATACTCCTTAAACTAATAATTAAATTAAAGTAATTGTCAGTTTTCCTAAAATCTTTTTCGCCGATAAAAATCAAACAACTGATATTTATTGCACTTTTACACTGTTTGTTTTTCTCTTTCACTGGTCTTTAAAGTATTTCGTAGAATTCTCTTCAATGTTTCCTTGGATAACAATTGATGTGGTATTTCAGCTATCTATTGACGTATAATTCACTCTTATTTACTTATATGTTTATGTTTGAATTATAAACAATATTTTTAAATTTCTGACAGGAACTCAATGTTATGGTGACAGCAGCGCCATCTCGTTTTTCAAGTGCACACAACATTAAACAAAAGTAACAAAAAAACTTAAATCTTAACAAAAAGGGATAAAAAAACTTACACCCTTAATCTGTCTAAACTCAGACTTCGCGGCTGCTTTTGAGATATTTCTGATAGGAACACCCAATAAAACGCTTACGACCACAAGAACAACGAACCAGCCATTTCATAACGTTTATACTTCTCACTATTCATTGAATTTTTCTATTATTTCATCTTAAAAATTACTGCGAAATACCTAACTATCACCTGATTTAGAACTTAATTATTATAACTTACTTGGTCCTGAAAATAATAACAAAGAGAAATCAGATGACATTTTAACACCCACAGTAAAATACGGGTTACTTATATACAAATGTATCATACAAAATAGGTACACGGATCCAAAAGAAAAGAAAAAGACATGTGCGTTCAAATCTGTGTTTGGCCTAGTTGGTTTTTATAATTTGCAAAAATATTTGATTATAATTATTTTTCTGTTTTAGTTAGTCTGTTTTAAGTTGACGTTTTTTGACAACAATTGTTTTATTATTCATTAATACTTACTTGCTAAAAATAATTAATGAAATTAGGTTAATATCTTCGAAAAATGAACGATGCGACGATATTACTACGATATTTATTGCACAACAACTATGATTATTACAGGTTAGATTTGGTAGGTATTCTACACATTACCAACCAACTTGTTATCTGCACCTCGTCTTGGAAAAGGACTTTTGTGCCACACGAACGCACAGTGACGTAGTGCATAAGTGTAGTTTTAACGTTTTATTTACTAACACATATTGTATTTTACTCGTATCATATGTATGTTAGTCTGTAAGGTATATATTTATGGGCTTAAGTTGCCTGAGAATAAACGTATGTTGTTGTTGTTGCTATTACTTACAGGCTGTAAATAAAAAATGAAATCGGATTAACAAAATGACATGCAAAAGTACAAAGCACCATTATTTGCCTGCGTTTTCCCAACTATGTTGGGGTCGTTTGTGTCAATTGTTTAACTTAGTGTTCATAAAATGTTTTCGTTTTACTTTTGAATATTATACATTCTTTTTCATTTAACAATTTTTTGTCAATGTGTGGACATTGTAGGCTTTGAAAGTTCGTAGTAGTTTGTAAGCAACGACTTATTGTCGGGCCTACGCTGTCCTCCCATACTTAAGTATTAACGCTGTAACATTCAAATATTGTAAAACAAAATGATTTTAAAAGAGTAACCATGGAGTTTCTTGCCGGTTCTTCTCCATAGGAAATGACCAACCCGAACCGAACACCTTTTTGTCGACGTTTTATAAGTGCCCGTGTAGGCCTATGTAAGAAAAAATATTTTATTTTGTTGGTTTCCAGTACAACCGGACACATCTGTTTGATAATAATATTAATAATAGTTTATTGAAATAACGATTTCCACAAAATTAAATGAATTTAATGATTTCAATTATATGATTCAACAAACTTAAACGAACTGGAGATCACCTTTTAAGCAAGGAGATGCTTGTGTTAGGTGTCTCCGCTCTTCCACTTAACATTACAGGGTATGCAATTGAAAAACAATATAAAAAGATAATGTAAAAAGCGCACATGTGTGGGGTATGCAAGTGGGGTTTTGAGTCTGTGTGTGTGTGTGTGTGTGTGTGTGTGTGTGTGTGTGTGTGTGTGTGTGTGTGTGGGTGGGTGCGGGTTTGAGTGTATACTGTACGTTTGAATTAAGTTAATTTAGGTTTCAGTTTAGGTTTAGGTTAGCCCTGCGAGAATGTGTTGGGTTCGGAAGAAGCTTGGCGTAGTTTCCTCCACTAACAGTAACGATAGCCATGCTTATAGCTAGATTATGCAAGCGATGATACCAACGCCTCAATGTCGTCGTAGGTTTTATTTTTAAGCCAATCTGTCACAGCTAGTTTGCAGTCACAAAATTAGGGCATTAAATACTAAAGGTATATAATATTAGGATTTTATGTGAACTCGGAATAAACCCGTATCTCAGGTAGCACACTCAAGTCCATACACAAATATTATCTAAGATTTCTTAAACAAATACCTAGTAAATAACATAACTATCTATAAAATGTTAAAAAAACGGTTTACATTCACAACTTCATTGAAGCGTGCTACTATTTTTGCAATGAAGCATTTGTAATGCATAACATAAAAACCCAGGTCGAGTTTCCTTTGCCTACAGAGAAAAATGTCATGTCACTAAAATGTAATTATTGCATCAATACTAAAGGTCATCAATTCATCATACTTATGAGTAAACTATAACACAAATTATTAAAAATACCGTATTGAATAATAAGCGCTCTCACGCAACGTCATTGTAATCGATTGAGTTAACGTATCTTGCCTCAGCTAGTTTCTTGGCGGGGCATTCTTTCGATTCGTTTTTTAAAACGAAAGCCTGTTGCACACTGTGACTGTTCAGCATTTTTAGTGCACTCTTTAGTCTGATGACCTTGTTCTCCACAATGTCCACACGTGTAGGTATCCTCTCGACAAGTCTTTGCGGCATGTCCATACTGTTGACATTTGAAGCACCTGGTCACGAGTGTGAAGTCCCTCACGGGGCAGGATGACCAATTAATGTACACTCGATTTTGGTTTACTACGGCCTTTCCTATGCTAGCAGTAACTTCAAGAATAAAGTTACATGTTGGTCCTTCCCTTTTACCCGACTTGTGACTCAATTTTATAGAGGCCATAAATGAGTCGCGGGGTAAATTAGGCAGCTGGTCAACTAAATTGTGCTCATAAATGCAATTGAGTACTTCTTGGTCAGTCAAATTGTCGGAACTCCTATCACTACAATTCTTGGTCGTCTCTTATGGAGCTCTTCCACTTTTAGGCTGGAACTACTAAGCTCAGCTGATTGTTTGAGTTTTTCTATGTCGTCTTTGGTATCCGTGCTAATAATAACGCCTCCGTTTTTTGTTTTGCGCAATCCTCTAACGTGCAATTTCATTTGTTCAGGGCATATTATTTTCTGTACTAGCGAGTTTGTGTCGTCACTTGATTTTAATTTATCTGTTGGATAAATTGCGATAGAGCTGAGGTTGTTTGGGCGCATGAAATTTTTCTTATTGGTTTTAACCATGTCAGCAAACGAAACTTTTTTTGCCATTGTTGTTTTGTTGCAGTTTTCTTGAATGCTAGCTTGAATTGTTTGCTGGAAATTTTCAAGGCAATTCGTGAGGTCCCGTTTTTCTTGCAATACTTGAACAGAAGTTAGAAATCCTTTGGCCCTTTGTTTCAAATCCTGGTAGTATACTGCCATTTGAGAAACACCATATTCTACTTTGCGCGAAAGGGTATTGATCCTCAGCTTTTGCTCGGAGTTCAGCTGAGCAATGAGACAGATATCGTCTAGGCATTTATTTATCTATGGAGTTCAACCAGTTGCTTATATCGCTGGTTTCTAATGCTTCCAATCCGCCTTCTGCCACATGTTGAGGTGGTTGAGGTTTGGTCGCCGGGCTGCTAGGAGGTGGAATACACAGAGGGCTATTTTCGGTATTTGACATTTCTAATTAGTTCTTAGAAATTCTTCATAACTACTTGTTATTCACGAAAGCAAATCACAAACTTAGCACAAGAATGCGATTCGGTATCTAGGTCACAGATCACTCGAATACAATTATAATAATATATTAATAAAAACGCTAATAGACGTCACTCACACCACACGTCCACTCTACTTGAGTGCTAGTAGAGAATGATGATGGTTGAATGATCAATCAACAATATTTTATAAAATAATTTTATTCGGCACATGTCACATGTGCACACAACATTAACAAAACTAACAAAAAACCTTAAATCCTTACAAAAAGGGATAAAAAACATAAAAAGGGTTTAATTATTGTGTGGCTCACGGCTGCACCAAATTGGCCCAGTTTTACACGGAGCGACTGCCTATCTGACCTCCACAACCTAGTCAATACTTTGTAATACGGTTCCCCTTGGTTAGACTGGTTGTCAGACTTTCGGTCCTCTGACTACTTGTAACGCCTATCTTCATCATCTGCCTAAGCTTATCCCAAGTTTATTGCAGTCGGCTTCCATTGTTACTAGTTGCAGCTGAATACGAGTATTTTACATGGAGCCACCACTGCCTATCCGAATTTCACAACCCAGTTAGTACTGGGTAATACGATAACCATTGGTAAGTCGGGGTGTCAGACTTTCAGGCCACTGACTACCTGTGACGACTGTCAAAGATTTACATATGACAGCTGCTCAACCTTCTTCTTTGAAAAAAAAACTAATATTGTCTATGCCTTCGGGGACTTTTTGCCTCGAACAGGACTAATTTATTTGTCTTATTTATCTTTAGTTTTTAGACAATTTATTTTGTGTTAATTTTAACCATTATTTTTTTAATTTATGTACTGAGTGAGTCTAATAAATACTTTTTCTTTCTTTGTTTTTATGAGAAGTTGAGGCCCAACCGTTGAGAAATCATAGGCTGTCATTTTAAATTTCCTTTATTTATTTACTTACATACTAATTACATTTTTAAATATTTTTACAAAGTTATATTAAAAAAACATTTAAAAATATAAAAAATAGTAGCCCACCAGCATTGGGAACAGGGTCCGAGCTACCGGTGGTCAGGGCTCTTGAGAGAGGAACCTCCTAACAATACGCGCCGTGTCCAGAAGTACTGCTTTCTGAATCAAGCCCTTGATCCAGCTGTCAAGCGTAAGCCTACTAAGATGTTGGTCGAGGCTTTTGGCAATTAAGCCATTGGCTGACACGACTATCGGCACAATGACTGCTGTATTCACATTCCACATGTCGACAACCTCGCGAGCCAGATCTAGATATTTGAATTGCTTATCTTTCTCTGCTTTCACGAGGTTCTCGTCATGTGGGATCGTTATATCAACAATCATTGCGCGACGCTCCAATCGATCTATCACTACAATGTCAGGCTTATTGGCAACAATAGTCCTGTCAGTGACGATAGGTCAATCCCAATACAACGTGATATTACCATTATCGAGAACTGGGTCGGGCGCATACTTAAAATACGGCACTTCTGATTCCACAAGGTTGTATTTCAAAGCAAGTTGCTGGTGGATAATCCTAGCAACGAGGTTGTTTGTTGTACTCTCCGTTAGCCAGACGAGAACAACCAGAAATTATGTGTCGGATCGATTCTCCCGGACGGTGGCATGCCCGACACACGTCAACCGTCCCGTCCTTCATAATATGTTTCCGGTAGTTGTTCGTCAGCATAACTTCGTCCATAATCGCACAGACAAAACCTTCAGTTTCCCCAAAGAGGTTGCTGAATCGTAGCCAGGACACGGACGCTAGAAAATCTACATCGGGGCCATGAAGAGCCTGGTAGAAGCGCCCGTGAAGCTCCTTGCCCTGCCATACCTCCCTGCGATCATTAGTGTCAAATACTACAGGCTTGCGCCAGTTCTCGTTAGCCAAGAAGAGCGGGGTAAGGCCCTTGTCCACTGAGACCACATCTCGGTGCATCCCCACGTCGGCTTCTAGGAAGTATTCCCTGAGACTGCATACCTCACGATTGTGCAGGGTCTTAGCATTTAAGAAGCCACGACCCCCACACTTCCGCGGGATATACAGTCTCATCACCGACGACCGTGGGTGATGCATCCGATTTGCGGTCAGCAGTACGCGGACCCTCCTATCCAGGGCATCAAGTTCCGTCTGAGTCCATTTGAGTATGCCGAAAGAATACATCAAAACCGGCATGACCCAACCGTTGAAGGCGCGTACCTTGTTTCCGCCTGACAAAAGACTGCTTAGCACCTTATTCAGGCGGCCAAAGAAACGTTCCCTCAACGATTGTTTCATGTCAGCAGTATTGATACCTAATGCTTCCGACATACCCAAATACTTGTAGGTTTCTGTTGAGGAGAGGGATCTTAGGTGTACGGAATCCGAGAGTTGAGTTCCCACGGATTCCGTAATCTCCCCTCGCTTCACATGCTTGACTGCACATTTGTCCACACCAAATTCCATCCTGATGGCGCTACTGAAAGTTTCAGTTACCTTCAGTAGCTTCATCAGTTGCAAATTGTTGGGGGCAAAGATTTTCAGATCATCCATGTAAAGAAGGTGAGATATGACCTGACCACCTCTCCTCAACCGATAGCCTAGACCTGAACCCTCCAGCAGTGTGCTAAGAGGGTTCAAGGCTATACAAAACCACAATGGACTCAAACTATCACCCTGAAATATACCACGCTCAATCCTTATCGGTTCGCTGTTCCCCTGCATCTGTCGACATCCTGGATAGCGAAGGACCGTCCTCCATTGCCCCATACACGACTCAAGGAAGGCGGGTAGAGTTGCATCTATCTTGTACAACTCCAGTACCCTCATGAGCCATGTATGCAGGTGAGATTGGTGGTGAGCACGCGTTTCAAATGGTGTTTTACCGATTTTACACCTGCCTCCCACAAGACTCCGAAATTCGGTTAGTATGCTGGTATGTAATGCCATCGTGTTCCTTCCAGTGCCAATGTGTTTGTTATGTCACTTTCAAAGACCAGATTTGCTTGTTTCCATGCGGCCATCAATTCTTTGTTGGCCCTAACAAAATTTCGACCCTGGTCACTCCATAGATCGCTACATTTTCCTCTTCTGGAAACAAACCGCTTGAATGCAGCGGTAAAGGCTTCAGACGATGAATCGCTAACAAGCTCAAGGTGCATAGCCTTGATTGACATACATATGAATACACAGATGTATGTTTTTTGAGTTCTGATGCCTCTTCCTTTAGACATGCTTATTTGAAAAGGGCCTGCAAAATCAACTCCAGTATGTATGAAATATCGAGCCGGAGTTACTCTCACTTTAGGCAGGTCACCCATTATCTGTGTCCTTGATCTTGCTCTGAGTCTAGCACATACTAGACACTTGTGCATGCAGGATTTCATAAGTGCCTTTCCTCGTACAACCCAATACTTTGAGCTTATGTAACTTAACATAAGTTGAACGCCCCCATGCAATGTGTGTCAATGTGCATCAGCGATAATCAAAGGCACCAACTCGTTCTTATTTCCCAATATAATAGGATGTTTAACTGTTTCATCCAAGTTTGCGTTGCGAAGTCGACCGCCCACCCTGAGGATACCGTCTCCGTCAAGGTAAGGATTCAAGGTTTTAATTTTACTTTACCCTTTTACAGCTTTATTTAATTTTAGTCTTTCTATATCTTCTTTAAACTCATCTTGTTGTGCTAATTCTATGCATTTTATTAAAGACTTTTCTAGTAGCTTTGTATTAAAACCCTTTTGCGTGTTTTCTACATTTCTTTTAAATTGAAAAATCTTCTACAATAGGTACTTGGTGACTTTTATCAATTCTCTTAGATTATCGAATTCTTTAAATTGTAGCTTAAGACTTTCTTCCAGTTCTATTTTTAAATTTCCTTGTATTTCCTTTTTCTTTTCTAATTCTGTAGATGTGTTTTCTTGTGTTAATCTTATTTCTGTATCAGAACGCCAAGCTAGACCCCTCCACCACAAATTTGACCTTTTCAGATCAACTAGTAACATGCCCCGGGACCCAATGCCTGCAGAATTATCTTCAGATGAGACATGAAACCACCGGTTGTTGTTAACATTTTCAATGATCTCTACAACCCGGTTCGCTACAAATGTTTTCCATTTGTGGGGATCGCTAGATAACCATGCAAGGACAATGGTTGAATCTGTCCATGCGTAGATGTTTGATGTAGGGATTCTCATGGCGTGTTCTATTTGCTTAAGTAATCTCGACAGCAACAG
Source organism: Cerastis rubricosa (assembly GCA_949152445.1). Taxonomy (NCBI): domain Eukaryota; kingdom Metazoa; phylum Arthropoda; class Insecta; order Lepidoptera; family Noctuidae; genus Cerastis; species Cerastis rubricosa. Next base: position 980,642 of record OX424552.1, read on the forward strand.
CGCTCCACACAGCTCCAACCGTGGTAAGGAAACGGTTCGTAGCCAAGCCACTCTAGTCTTTGCCGCTTGCAGTTTTGTTGACACCGAGCCATCTCGCTTCTTTATTCGGATATAAGCCACTGTTGCATATGCTCGCGTGGAGGCGTCGCTGAAGCCATGGACTTCAATATTTTCTACATCAATACTTAAATAAAGAAGAAATAAATAAAGAGAAAAGAAAGAAAGAGAAAAATAAAGAGAAAAATAAAGAAGTTTAAATTGATCGATGGCTTGGCACAAGCCATCGATCAATTTAAACTTCTTTTACTCCTTCCAAATCTTCACGAAGAGTCAACTACTCGTCGTCCAGCTGTTGGCTTATTTTGTCGTCCCAGCCAACCTTTTCAAGCCATAGCTTTTGTATAAGCATTTTCATCAAGATTAAACTCGGAGCAATCCATCCCAGTGGATCGAACAGTTTTTGCATGTCCGATAAGATTGTTATTTTTGTGACATTATCTGACATCAGCGGTAAGTTTATTTTACATTAAAACTTATCGGTTCCAAGATACCAGATCAATCCTAAGGCTTGCACACTTCCATCTTATTTTAAATCCAAGTGTACGAGTTGTTCTTTTATTTGTATCTACAGATCGCATAAACTCAGTAGAATTGGAAGACCATTTTGATAATTTGAAGCCACCCTTTTGTAGTATATAAGAGACTTCTTGTGCTATTTGTATAGCTTTCACTGCAGTGTCATCACCTGATATTAAATCATCCATATAAAAGTCAGATTAAATAATGCGTATAGCCTTTGGGTAATTTTGACCTTCATCTTCAGCCACTTGATGAAGAGTTTTTACGGCTAGATGGGGTGCTGACGCTGTACCAAACGTGACACGAAGTATACAGTATTCTTTGATCGGATCTGGCTCTTCCTCTCTCCATAAAGGCGTTGATATGTGTCGGCGTCTTGACCGTGTACTAAGACTTGCAGATAAATTTTTTGTATGTCACATGCATAACAGACGCGATGTAATCTCAATCTCATAACAATATCTCTGAGGTCGTCTTGCAGCTGAGGACCTACAAGCAGTTCATCGTTGAGAGATACGTGATTCGATCCTTTAGCTGAAGCATCAAACACAACGCGTGTCTTCGAGGTTTCCTTTTCGACGTGGACAACGGCGTGATGAGGTAATCCGGTGAAACGACTAAGGTCACAAAATACGCCTTATTATTTGTCCAATATGCATTTTTTAAACTCGGGAATTTTTCGACCCGTGCCGCGGCGCACTTAAAGCTTATTATCTCGTAAACTACTGCAGCTACACCAAAACAAAAACTATACAGAATCTAACTACGTTAAAATTAATTACGACAACTAGATATAAGTATTTCGAAAAAAATGTGTACTTGGGAATATGTGTTGAATTTCAGTTTTTCCAATTAGAATTGTCGTTCGTGTCAATAAAACCTATTTATAATGAAACTAGACTATATAAGCTTTGTTTTAATATCTATATGTCCTTACTTTGGCACTTTCTTAGTAGCCAAATTAACCAAACCAATCAACCCCTGCTCTGATCGATTCGGTACCTAATGATTTTGTCGTGTTTTCATAAAAAAAATGCTAAGATTTCAATTTTTTTTTACTGTTTTATATTGCGGAGACACTAATAATTACTTAATTGAACTAATTTTTATAATACGAGCACTATTTTAACTATTTTTGCAATAATTTATAAAAAATAATGATCGAGGCGTATAAGTACGCGTATTTTAGGCGTATTTGGAGATTCTCGTTCTTTTTGCCATAGACGCGGAATTTAATAGAGATAACATAAAGGACAAAGTTATTGATACAGCACTGCACCACAGGAAACATTTGTAAGTGCGTTTTTTCGGAACCAATCGATTGGGTAGCCATGGCTACCCGGACGTTTGACGGTTAGCTGTAGTTACCCGAACTTTACAACGGGCCGCTTTGTTTTTATTATTTTCCCTTTCAGGTATTTCTTCCATTTAATTTGATTTTATATATTCTTGCATGGCGTTTTGGTGGTCTTCTTTTAGTGTAGGTGACCTTTTAAATCTTTTTTCTAGCTGTAGTGATCTATGTCTTGCTTTTTCTTTTGTTTCCGTTAGGAGATAACGGATTGTCGGTTTTAAAAGGTAACTTTACTATGTATCTTCCTTCGTTTGTTCTTGCATGAGTATTTTCATATATTGTTTCACATAGCTTTTCTTCTTTTGATAACTTTCTTTTACTTTCAATGTCAATTTCCCAAAGAGATTTCAACAGGTTCTCTACTTCTATTTGCTGATGAAGGACCAGAAAAGATTCCTCTTGTGAATTGGTGTTAACTTCTCCAAACAAGATCCATCCCAGGTTTGTTTCTTGGGCACACAGAGACCCGGGAGGACCCTTGATTAATTGTTGTTGCACTATTTGTGCATACTCTTTATCACCTAGAAGCAAGTCAGTGTTGACTATTTCCTCTTTCTCTTCTACACTGTGTTGTGAAGCATTCGGTTGTTTAGAGTCCTCAGTTTGTACCAAAGCAGAATCCTTATTTCGGTGTAGTAGAGTATGATGACGTCAACTGCATATACGACAGGTCATTTGCAATTTACATTTATATGCAGAATGGCCTGGTACCAAACAATTAAAGCAATGTTTGTTTGACTTAACATATTCAGATCTCTCAGCTGGTTGCAGTTTGGTGAAATCCTTACAATGACATAAGGTATGTTTTTCTTTACATAGCACACATGTTCTATCTGCCGACGATGGTGTAGTTGTGGCTGTAGCAGTTACAGTTATAAGTTCTAACGTACGGTATCTTGATTGCAGAAACTCTTTCAAATCATTCCAGGTAGGCAATTGATCTTCGTCATTTGTGCCAACAGATTGTTCTCACTCTTTATGAGACTCAGGGTCCAATTTCTGTATCACAAGAAAAATAATTATTGGATCCCATGAGCTTATAATTATATTTAAGTTTTGCAAGTTATGCAAACAATCCGTTGTGACGTCTAATAAATTATCTATTTGATTTGCAGATTGAGTAGTTGCTTTTTTTTGATAAAATAATTTCTTTAGTGCTGAATTGATAATCAATCTTTTATTCCCATACCTTGATTTGAGAACACTCCGTGCTTGTTTATAATTGCTTTGTGTGATTTGAATAGGCTTCAATAATGTCTCGGCCTAACCGGTAACACTGCTGTTTAAATAGTGCAACTTCTAAACATCACTGATCGCCGTGTTTCCGTGCACTAATGAAACAAATAAGTCCTGGAAAGTTGATCAGTCTTCATAATTCCCACTAAAACTCGGTAGTTGTATCCTCGGCAGCCTAACGAGTTGATCATTATTCACACTTGCAAACGAATCACTTTTCGATGCCGTCGATGTGTGCGCGGACGCTGCATTGACAGTCGACAAAGGGTCTTGTAAATCAGCTAATAACACAAGATACAAGTCTTCGTAAATAAAGAAATCTTCGTTAACAAAGTAGTGTAACGTTTGTTTCTGTTCTTTCGGTGTTATCTTCACTAATTGTTGATGAGTTTCCCTGAATGATATCCAATATTGTTCTATACATCTTATTCTTGCTTCAATATAACCTTTTGTCAATCTGGTTTTAGGACATTTCTTTAAATTGGCTTGTGTTTTTTGTAATAATACAGCTGTATCTTCTAAAACATTAATAATAATTAACTCCGCAGTAGTAGTCATCGCACTTTTTTTAATTGATAATATTCACTAATCACCTCTGGAATGCGGCTCACTATTGTTCGCTCGGTGGCCGCCCGATATCTTCGATAACTTGGTTTTTTCCGTAATGAATCCGGCTCGAAGGACCAATATGTTGGTGTGATTAGGGTTGATATTTGCTTAGCGGGAATTTGGTAATTTAAGCTTTAAGACGGTTTAATTGCGACTAGTTGTGGTGGGGACATACAGACGTTAATATACTTAGCAATCACACCATATAGACAAAACAGTTTTATTTTTTAATTAGCATTAGGAATATTTTTTGTTAATTTCATAGTTTGCTGTGTGGACTCAAGTTTATTTATTTTAATTAATTTATGGTTTAAAAAGTATATTACTTTGTACGCCATAAATGGCAAAACAAGCAGTTCTACCTGTTATTTTAAGACCTTGCATATATTATTTGATGCACACTTATTCATGTTTTACCATACAAATAGAATACAACGAAGACGAACAGAAGAGAATTCAACGAGCTTTCAACAAACATCTTGCCTTCTTATCTAGAAAAATAATCCATCGGAGCCCGTACGAGCAACGCCAACATTTCTATACTAACTAATATTATAAAGAGGAAAGATTTGTATTTTTGTATGTATGGAATAAACTTAAAAACTACTGGACCGATTTCAAAAATTCTTTTGCCGTTAGAAAGCTACATTATCACTGAGTAACATAGACTATAAAATTAGGGATCCTTACTAAAACTCCAATAATATAACCCTAAAAAAAGATTAAAAAAATTGCAAAACGCAACTGACATTGTGTGAGATTCCTTGCGGTGAGGTGCTATCGAAGTATTATGAAATCAGAAAAATGAAGGAATGGTATAACGAAACACAACTGACTTTGTTTGAGATTCCTAGCCGTGAGGTGCAACGAAGTACTAGGAGATCAGAAAAATTAAGGAATAGGGTAGGGTAGGGGTAGGTAGGGTTGGGTAAGGTAGGGTAGGTAGGTAGGTAGGGTTGGGTAAGGTAGGTATAGCAGGTAGGTTAGGGTAAGTTGGTAGGGTAGGAGGTAGTTAGTAAAAAGTGCATTGCAAGTTTGCAACGCATGCGGGTACACCTATTCTATATCTATGTATACTAATAATAAAGCTGAAGAGTTTGTTTGTTTGTTTGTTTGCTTGAACGCGCTAATTAAAGGAACTATTGGTCCGATTTGAAAAATTCTTTCAGTGTTAGATAGCCAATTTATTGAGGAAGGATTCAGGCTACATATCATCACGCTACGACCAAAAGGAGCTGAGCAGCAATGAAAATTGTTGCGAAAACGGGGATAATGTGACGCAGACGAAGTTGCGCGGGACAGCTAGTTTTAATATAAAGACGCTGCGAGACCGTCGCCGTTCGCGCGATCTTATTTTTGTTTACAGAACTGTCAATGGAATCGTAAAATGTAGATATTTAGTTGAGCGTATTCCTTATTCAGTCCCTTCTAAACCTCCCAGATATCCTATCCTATGACCAGACTGTTACATACTTCTTTCCGAAAATCAAACCTTGGTCTCAACGCTCCCTTGCTACGAGTATGTAGAAACTACAATAGTTCCTGCACATCTTTGGAAACCGATTTATTCGGTGTTTCCCTCAACAAGTTTAGAAGATCAGTTTTTGAGGTACGGGAGTGCACCAATTTTTCGTAAAAAAACTGACTCTTTTTTCTACTTAACAAAAAAGTAACATCTGTAATACTTATGTCATTATAATCCATATTACCTTTTTAGATTTAAGTCATCTTCATCATTTCAGCACAAAAGACGTCCACTGCTGGACATAGGCCTCCTCCAAGTCACATTGACATTTTGGGGGGTTTTGCCATAATCGCCACGCTTGGCAGGCGGGTTGGCGATCGCAGTACGGTTGTTACAAAAAGCACAGAGAACGCTGCTGCCCATTCTCTGGCAAGTCCTTAGTCGGCTCTTACGACACCCACGGGAAGATATGGGATGGTGCTATTCTTTACGTCCGACACCATACAGAGCAGATAGATTTAAGTAATATTTATATAATATTCATATTTTATGATTTATTATTAGTATTTTAGAATTTTATGTTGTTGTCACTATGGTGAATGCTGCGTATACCTATAATAGGCGTACATACCAGCGCTTTTATTAAAATTTTATTGTTTTCTGTATTTCATAGTATGTATTGCTGTTGGTGTACCTAATAAATAAATAAATAAGACCTTTATAACCGCCTTCTATTACCGGAGATATTGGGGGTCAAAGTTTCTTGTTTTTCACAAGTATTTTTATTAAATAAAAAAATATTTGTTTCACAACTTTACTTTAAATTCCTCCACGACTGCTGTACTATTCTTCACTAGGTGTTTGTGTGAGTTATATTGAGTCTAGCGTAAAACGTGATTTTTGACCCCAAAAAAGGTGTTTCCCAGCAATAATTTTTAAGTAGAGTTATTTAGTTTCATGTATAGAATGCTTAATTGACGACTTCTTGAAGGGTCTATTAACACCTTGTATGGTGGGTTGGGGATAAAATTTCCATTATAGGCCGTGGATTTGGAAGTTCATATTTTTTTTTTGTAGATAGTACTCATAAATAGAAAGTTTTCAGAAATTACCAAGTGACGGATTACTTGATATATTTTTTTAAAGTTTCCATACGAATTTTTGTTTACACTGTGAACGGAACGTGAAGCGAAATGCCGTCGCTTCACGTTCCGTTTACAGTGCAGTTTTATAGCGTCTTTTTATTATAGTTTGTTCCCGTTGAGTTACACCATTTTGTGTTACATTGTTACCCACTGGGAAAAAAAATACCGACTAGTAAACAGTAAACACTGTAACCCAATGCCATGTTTATTTTTCGCGTTAAATAACCCACTGATTGTATGTGTGTACAATAGGCAATGTTACTTTTGCTACCAGGAGAATTTGGATGCAAGAGCTAGCGAAGCGAGCTCTGGACTTGGGGCACCCCTTTTCAGACAGGTTAGGTTCGAAGGGGATCCTGTTAGGTTCGAGGAGGATCTTCGTGTTAAGTTACTATAAACACAGCGGAAAGAAATAGGAGCCCCGCGCAGCGGGGCTACGCCGACTACGTTTTTAGGCGAATAAAAAATGTTTTGAGGTTAGGTTATCATCCGAAATCTCCTGGTAGCAAAAGTAACATTGCCTATTGTACACATACAATCAGTGGGTTAAATGTATAACGGGGAAAAAAACGTGGCATTGAGTTAGTGTTACTAATCGGTATTTTTTTCCCAATGGGTAACAGTGTAACACAAAATGGTGTAACTCAACGGGAACAAAGGTTCCCGCAGCGCCGGAGATAAGGCAGACTCAATTAGGGGGGGAGATGCAAGTTCTCCCTCCAGTTTGACTAAATAGCGCTATTCTAACCTAAAAACTTTAACCATGAATATCTCCATAACCATGGGGCTCCGCGGGGTCGGGATGGTACAGGGGTGTAGCCCGTCCCCCCCGTTCCGCCCCATAAATCGACGGCCCATAATGGAAATTTTAACCTGGGTTGGGTTTTCTTTCTATAGATCGAAGGCTTCAAATTTTTTGCAAATTTTATGACGCCAATTATTTTATTATTAATTAATACTTACTTGCTGAAAATAATAAATGAAATTAGGTTAATATCTTCGAAAAAAGAACGATGCGACGATATATAATGCACATTAACTATGATTACCAGGCCCCTCAGAAAGTATTGCGAAAAAAAGTTTTTATATATGGGAGACTGGCCAGTTATTATGTTTTTCGAAAATATGATTATTTATAAGTAAAAATAAGTAAGTTCCAATTTCAAAATTTCCCTCCACATTTTTTGCGAGTTAATTCAAAGTATTGTGTCTCACTGAAATATGGATCTGCGCCGGGAACATTTTAGAGCTATGATTTTATACGATTTCAAGTGTCGCCTGAAACCGGATGAATCGTACGATAGACTTCAAATGGCATTCATGGATGAAGGCCCTTCCAAGGCAACCGTGTATCGTTGGTATAACGAATTCAAGCGCGGTCGACCAACTTTGGGGGATGACGAAAGAAGCGGTCGCCCTTTGACGGCTGTTACCGAAGAAAACGTGCTAGCAGTGAAAAATTTAATCCAAGACAATAGGCGAATTACATATCAGGAGATTCAACACATATTGAAGATTGGATCGGGAAGCGTTCACGAGATTCTACACAGCCATCTTCGCGTGAGGAGGATAGTATCACGCTGGGTGCCGCACAACCTCACCGATGCTCAGAAGCAGGCCCGGGTGGAATGGTGCCGTGATATGCTTAACAAATTTGAAGCAGGCTCGTCTCGGCGTGTTTACGACATCGTTACAGGTGATGAGTCCTGGATTTATCAATACGACCCAGAAACCAAGCGCCAGTCGACTGTTTGGGTGTTTCAAAATGAGCCAACGCCTACCAAAGTGAAGCGATCTAGAAGCGGGGGTAAGATTTTGATCGCTAGCTTTTTTAATTTGACTGGCCACTTGGTATCAATTCCCTTACGGGATCAAAGAAGCATTAATGCCGAATGGTATACTTCCAAATGTTTGCCAGAAGTTTTCTCTGTTATAAGCAACAAGCGACCAAACACAGGGCTCCGCGGGCTACTGCTCCACCACGACAATGCACCTGCGCACACCGCACTCAAAACGAGGGACTTCCTGGACAGCACGCCAGTCAAACTCCTGGGTCACCCTCCTTACAGCCCTGATCTAGCACCGTGTGACTTCTTTTTATTCCCAAAAATAAAAAATCAGCTCAAAGGGATACAATTTTCGTCGCCGGAAGATGCGCTGGCTGGGTTCGAGCAGGCTGTAAACGAGGTGTCTGCGGCGGACTGGAAAAAGTGTTTTGAAAACTGGTTTAGGCGCATGAATCTTTGTATAGAGGTTGGTGGAAAGTACTTTGAAAAGATTTAATAAAAATATATGTACGTATAGAACAATTTTTTTTAGTTTCGCAAAACTTTCTGAGTGTCCCACGTATTTAACAGGTGAGATTTTTTAGGTATTGTACCCATTACTTACAGGCTGTAAATAAAAAGAGAAATCGGATTAACATAATGACATGCAAAAGTAGAAAGAAGCATCATCTGCCTTCCTTTTCCCAACTATGCTGGGGTCGGTTTCCAGTACAACCAGTCAACGTCTGTTTAACAATATTATAGAAAGAAAAAAAAGAAAATCATTTTATTTGGCACTAGCCACAAGTGCACACAAGTGTGAACAAGTGCACACAAGTGTGTACTTGTGGCATGTGCCAAATAAACTTATTTTCTTTCTTTCTTCCTAGTAAGACTCCTTGTCAGACTTTCGGGCTACTGACTGATCTACAAATGACAGCCAGGACTAACGGCTTACCGTGCTTTCCGAGGCACGGAGGAAACTCGGTATGAAATTATGGTCACCCATACACGGACCGTCCTCGGCAAGCACGGGTTAACCTTGAAGATCGACCCGTGCGGCTGTTATTATTTAGCCACGAGCTCCTCCTTATTACTTGCTGTATAATCTACAATTTATTATTTTATTTTATTTTTATTTATTTTATTAGAATTTATTTCTATCAATAAAAAAAATGCATTCTGTTACTTACGGCCTGAAAAAAATAAAAGAAACGTATTATTATTTGTGTCAGCAACAGAAATATATGGTTGTCAAATATAAAGTCACCTCTTTCCCAACGAGGGTAGGCAGAAACTTCACCATTCATTTTTCAGATGACTGAATGGTTGGTAAAGGTTTTAGGGACATCCCTAAATCCTTTGAAGTCTAAATTTTTCCACATCACCTGCATCCACGGCTTCGCCCGCGTCATGGTGAGGAGTTATCCCAGCGGAACATTTTAAATATAACCTATGGCACTCCGGGTACTGTAGCTTCTCAAAATTTACCTAATAATTCTTATCTAAACTAATATTATAAAGAGGAAAGATTTGATTGTTTGTTTGTTTGCATTGAATAGGCTCCGAAACTACTGGGCCGATTTGAAAAATTCTTTCAGTGTTAGATAACCCATTTATCGAGGAAGGCTAGAGGCTATATATCATCACGCTACGACCAATAGGAGTGGAGTAGCAATGCAAAATGTTGCGAAAACGGGGATAATGTGACGCAAACGAAGGTGCGCCGGACATCTAGTTTAACTATATTAAGAATACAGGGTAGTAGAGACATCGACGTATGAAAAGTTACCACAGGTTTATTACATCATTCTGAATTCTATACCATGCGTACACACAGCTCCATTAAGTAGTTACCCCCCCGGCCTACTCGGCCAGGATTTTGAGGGGTTAGCACATACTGAAGCTGTCTGTACCAGAGTTTTTATTCAATAATTAAAAAAAAAATCTGCGCTCTCCTACAAAAGTGCTGACACTAAAATGTATAAAATACCAGTTTTTTTTTTAAGTAAAACTTCTTATCCTCTTCTGTGTCCTACTGCTGGGCACAGGCCTCCGCATTCCTTTCCAACGCTCTCGGTGTTTTGGTTTTTCTCTGGCCAAACAGTCAGAAACGAGTCCAAATCGTGACGCCAACGTTTCTTGGGTCTGTCTCAATGACAACGACCATCTTTGGGCACCCACCATATGACGATTCTGGCCCATATGTCCTGACCCATCCTGGAAGTGTGACCCGTCCAGTCCGGTTTTTAGCGTTCCGTACCCAAAGGGTCAAACGGGACCGATTACTGAGACTTCGCTGTTCGTCCGTCCGTCTGTCACCAGGCTGTATCTCATGAACCGTGATAGTCAGCCAGTTGAAATTTCTACAGATTATGTATTTCTGCTGCCGCTATAACAACAAATACTAAAAACAGAATAAAATAAATATTTAAGGGGGCTATCCTTTACAAGAAAGTGATTTTGTTGCTCGTTTTTATAAATAGTGGTACGGAACCCTTCGTGCGCGAGTCCGACTCGCACTTGGCCGGTTTTTTTTTTCTAAGTTCCATATAGGGGCGAGCCTATTGCCGTAAACCGGTCATAAATCCGATCCGATTTTTTAAATAACAGACAAAAACAAATCTGCTGGTTCGGAATGAAATACAGAATAATTATGTGGTAACCGTTTATGCATCGGTGTCCTTCGACCCTAAAAATTAATTTAAAATGTAACTTACTGCTCGTGCAAGAGCCCAGAGACAGAAAAACAGCCAACAGACGAATGTTATCTTCATGATAGCCTGCAAAAGTAATAAAAAACAATGTATTCTTTCTGGGTAAGCGCGTACCATCGTCGACTTTGTCTCTGTCATCTCTGACCTGGACTAGAGTCAAGAGCAAACCCATCGCAAATAAAAAATATAAAAAATGTAGGTTAGTCATGACAGCTGATGATTATCTCAGTTTTAAAACTATCTCGTGTGTCAAATTTGTCTAAAATTTGTCTTTTTGAAGTGAAAACTTCTTTAGCGGCGTTGAGCACTTTTTCTGTAATGGGTATAAAATCTTAAACTCGCGTCAGGTCACGTGTCCTGATCGAAAATTCGTAAGACGAATTGACATTAGGTTGCGAAGGAATTTGAACTTTATGACATCTGTCATTGAGTTTGGTTTTCCAAAACTGGATAATTATCTTATGCACAAACAAAACCTTCGATTTCTCCAAAGAGGTAAAATTCGTAAAACGTATCGTAATATTTCTGTGTTAAATTTGTTATGTAATGTAAGTTGTCATGTTTGTGTATGATAGCGCAATAAATGAATATTGTATTTTACCACATAAATGATAGAACTAGATAATTAAAGCAATTCGTTCAAAATTATTTCCTAACCATATCCAAAAATGCACAACGTTACTATTCAAGTTTTCACTTCTGCCGGCACTCCCGGAGTGCAACCCGTTTTTTTGCGTTGTATTTTTATTGTTCATTTTCGTCGCTTCATGTAAAATACTGGTATTCAGCTGCATTCGGTTAGACTGGAAGCCGACCCCAAGATAGTTTTGGAAAAGGCTAGGCAGATGATGATGATGATTTTCTTTCTTAAATGTCATCCAAATTCTTTCAAAAGTTTTTGCAAGAAATGGTAACAAATAGCCACTACAAAGCTGGCAAAATGGGAAATTTAAGGGCCTTTGAAACTAGCGCAAGTGTTGTGCTTCTGACCGGACGATGGCCTTGTAGCGGCTTTGCAAAAAGTGTCACACCCAAACCCCATTCTGGGTTAAGCTCGCCGTTGTACATAAGCTATATATTATCTGTGTGTATATCTTTTAATTTTAATTATTTATTAGGGACATAAAACAGTTACATGCTACAGAAAACAAAGAATCCTTAAAAGCTACAGTTATTAAGCATGTTACCCACACCAATATCCACATCTAAACAAAATCAAAAATCAAAATCAAATTATTTTTGTTTCCTATGGAGAAGAACCGGCAAGAAACTCCATGGTTACTCTTTTAAAATCATTTGGTTCTACAATATTTGGATGTTACAGCGCTAGTACTTAAGTATGAGAGGACAGCGTAGGCCCGACAATAAGTCATCGCTTACTACAAAAGGTAGAAAAAGATGAAAAAAAAAAAATTACAAAGCCTACAATGTCCACACATTCCCAAAAAAATATGAATGAAAAAGAATCTATACAAAAGTAAAAATAAAACTAAGAACAATTAAATAAACAATTGACACAAATGTAGTCATCAGTACTGTAACTATTCTGCACAATGAACAACGGACACAAAAGAACAACGGACTTATGGTGGTACATGCCTATGGTAAACAGCCAATTTTACAGAGTACAGAGCCTTCTGTGATGGCTATCTTGGATGGGTAACAATTAATTAAATAATTTCCATTTAAATACAAAATGTGCAATAAAGATTAAGAATAAGTACTACAGTAATATCTTAGTACAAAAAAGTACTACAGCGTCATCTTTGACAAAATTAAGAACTAACATTGAAATTCCAAATCGCGCTATTAAAGTTACTCGCGACTTATAGAATATCATAGGGAAACCCGACAACAATTGTCGGGCAGTTGCCCACCAGACATAACACCCGTCTGGTCGGAAGATCCTCCCTTTTCTAAAGAGTATTGAGGAACTTGGAGCAGCGATGGCCCAGTGGTGGCAGCCCTTACTTACAAGCAGTAAGACGTTGGTTCGAACCCAGGCAGGCGCATTACTTTGTGTAATTCATTTCATCACCGCTGCCCTAAAAATCGGTGAAGGAAAACATCGTGAGGAAACCGGCATGTCTTAGAACTAAAAATTCGAAGACATGTGACATCTACCAACACGCACTGGGCCCGCGTGGTGGATAACAGCCCACTTCCTCTCATAGAGAGGAGGCCTGCGTCCCAGCAGTGGGAACATTATAGGCTCATGATGATGATTGAGGAACTTTACAACCTGTTCCCAATACATTATAAAAAAAGCTCCCAATATCCGCTCTAAAATCTTATAAATCTCTTTCGTAGCATTGTCTGAAATGAAGGCTTTATTCATTCACTCAACTCCCAAGACTTATTGTCAGACTTTCAGGCATCTGACTACTTGTAACGATTGTCAAAGATATAATATATTTATGACGGCCAGAACCAAAGGCTTAACGTTTCTTTGGGGCACGGGTGACTATGTCAGGCCAGATTGACGACTTCAGGTCCTCAAGTCTGCTATTTTTATAAACATCGTCATTCCAACACGATCCCATTGTAATTTTGCTAAAAGTTCGTAATCTGCTAAATTCATAATGATCTGTCATTTGTATGTCAAATTCAATGCAATTTCTTTCAATGCAGTGTCAGTGGTTGTCCATTGTGAAGTCATAATGATGCCATTTATTATTAGATTACCATACTTGTCAAAATCAACAATTATGAAATCAATGATAGGCCATTCTGACACTATTGTAATAGCAGACTTGAGGCCCAGTTGAGTCAGACCATTTTTCCAGTCGCGCCAGCTGTGAAGTCGTGGCCTCTGCTGCAGAGATGTTATGGATAATTATGATATTTCAGATCTGGATACGGATATAGCTATAGAAATAAAATTAGATCGGTTTCGGATACGGTTACGGATATGGAATTATTATCCGGTAGTTTCGGATAGTTTCGGTTACGGATATTAGATTGAAGTAAACTACACAAATAGTATGTAATAATTTGGTTTTATTTATAGGTTGTATCTAGTCTAGGTTATCATTTAGTATTATAATCAGTCATCAGTAGATAAGAGATATCGCCAAGCGGTTGGTCGACGCTTCACGGGACCAGAGGGATGGCCTCTTTTTTGGTCAAAGAATCAGCATTGCCATCCAACGTGGCAATGCGGCCAGCCTTCTGGGCACTTTTCCAGTCGACAGTGATGTCGACAAATTTTTTGACGCCCTGTAATTTTCATACTTGTACATATTTTATTTTATATATTTATCTGTAGTTTGTAAATAATGTACAATATAATATACAAAATAATTACCAAGTCATTAGCAGTAGTTGGTATTAGGTAAGTAATTATGTATTTAGAGGTGTTATAATAATTACGTGAAACAAGAACATGTCGTTTTATTTAGACTCCGCCCTTATACGAAACTATCCGAAGGTTCCCTATCCATTTGCATAAAATTGTAAGACCTAATATAACTTAGCATAATTTTGTTTGGCATAATTATATTTTCGCATAATATAATTACGCATAACAGCTTACGCATAATTTTTTTAAGCATAATTTCTCTAACCATAATAATGATTAAGCATAATATCCTAAATCATAAATTTATTTACGCTTGTTTTTATGCTTGCTTGCATGCTACATGCAAGCAAGCATGCAGAATATAAAAAGCATGCAGCATGCAAACAAGCATGCAGCATGCAAGCAAGCATGCAGCATGCAGCATTCAAGCGAGCATGCAAAATGCAGCAGGCAGGGTTTCTGTCACGGCTCCGGCGCTGCGGGCCTCCGCCGGCCCCACTCGTGCTAATCGTCGCAGACGGCTTTCGCTCACCACCGCAGCTTCGGCTTGTTGGCCGGCATTGCCGGCCAGCCTCAGCCGCGGAGGCTCGCTCGCAGCCGCCTGCTCCTCAGCCCGCAGGCCGCCTCGCCCCTCCGCGCCTACGCGATTTTAAATTACACTCTAGGGGTAGGACAAACAAGACTACGTGGAGTCGGTTTTGCAGCGATTCGGTTCTGTCACTAACTTTTGTTGCACAGCATATTAAATTTTTAACCAACAATATTATTTAATTGTTACAGAAACTATAGCAAATTGGTTTGATTAGAATTATGTATGGGGCACTACAAGTTCACGACCACCATTTCCACCCAAAGTCTCACTACATCTAATATATTCTTCAGATAAAAGTTATCTCACGATTGAAAAATCGTTTAAGTTACATAATGTTATGTATAATAAATCATTTTCATGAAAATTGATTTTGTTATTTATATTAATTTTATGCCTAAATATTATTATGCTAATAGTCATTAGGCCTACTAACGTTATGCGAATCAAATTTATGCTAAAACAAATAAGTCTTTAAGATGATTATGCCAACATAAAATGTATGCCTATAAAAGTTATGCCAATGTATTATTATGCCAAAACAAATTGTGCCAAAATCGTTATGCCGAAGTATATTAGGACAAAGCAACCTTCATTCGTTGCAACAACAAAAAAAGGTCTTCTTGCGACTGGATACCCTCCATATTCGGCAGAGCTCTTCTCTGTAGCATATCCCATGCATGCTCAATCGGGTTCAAGTCTGGCGACTGAGCAGGCCAGGGCAGGACATTGACGTTAGCTGCGGCGAGAGTCTGTCTTACAACTCTTGCGGTGTGCGGTCGTGCATTATCATGCATTAACTGAAATAAGGGACCGATTTGCACTTGTAGAGGAACGATGACGTCTGATACAATCGTCTCAGCATAAATTTGAGCGTTGAGGTTGCCTCTGATCCAAATCAACTCAGTTCTTCCGCCGATCCAAATACCCGCCCATACCATGATGGTTCCACCACTATAAGGATGGACTTCCTGGCAGGATTTTAATCGCTGTTGGCGTCCAGGGGTTCTCCAGTGTCGTATACGTCTTGTATCCGGTCTCATACCAAAACGAGACTCATCAGAAAAGCACACGAAACGCCATTGTTCTTCTGCCCAATTTCTGTGTTCAAGAGCCCATTGATATCGAATCCTACGATTGTGCATTGCTATAGGTGGTACCCGTAGCGGTCTTCGGGAATGAAGGTTCACTTCATGCAAGCGGTTTCTGACTGTTTGGTCGCTAATTAAGTTCCCTGAAGAGTGATGAAGCCTCACGGCTAACATCATGGCGGTTATTGTTGGAGCTCTTCGAGTTAAGATTTGAATGTATCGGTCTTGTCTCCGTGTGGTGCAGCGATACCGTCCTCCATGGCGCTCAGCCACGGTACCAGTGCTTCGGTAACGTGTCCAAAGTCGACTGATAACACTCTGACTTGTATTCAGAGCTAAAGCCACAGTACGTTGCCGGGAACCAGCTTCTATCAATCCCACGGCTCTGAGCATTTCTTCCCTGCTTAAATGACGTCGCCGCTCCATAATAACTTTGGTTTTAATCAGTAGTAGGGAAACAGTAGCACTAATAATGTCTTCAATGCGTTGTATGTTTTTATAGGGAAAATATTGACAGCTGATTTTCATCTTTTACTCGAATTTGATTCACAGTTCCTGATTCAAATTATGAAATGCACCAAAAAGGATCCATATAAATTTATAAAATCATAAATTTATTACAAAGCCACATCTCAATCTCAAGAAATCCGCATAAAAATGCTTGATCCCTAGACACTTTTGATGTGTGTATTTTTATTTCGGATATCCTATAGTTTCCGTTACGGTTACGGAGCTTCATAACATGTCTGCTCTGCTGTTAGCTAATACGTTTGTTTACTCACGCACTAAATCGCGTCACCTAGATCGCAGTCGCATGACGCGTTGCGCTGGAGCTTAGGTCGTGGTCAAGGGATTAAGTTATTGAGGTGCTCAGTAAAAAATTGAGTGTTGTTTCACTTAAATAACTACTTATCATCATCTGCCTGCCTTTTCCCAACTTTATTAGGGTCGGCTTCTAACCGGATGCAGCTGAATACAAGTATTTTAAAAGGAACGACTGTCTATCTGACCTCCACAACCCAGTAAGTACTGAGTAATATTATACCAGTCTTTCGGGCCACTGACTACCTGTTACGACTGCCAAAGATTTAGAAATGTCAGCCAACGTCTTAACGTACTTTCCGAGGCATGAAGGAAACTCGGTATGAAATGGGTGGTTACTTAACCACAGACCAACCAAGGCAATAGGAAGCGCGGTTTAACCTTAAAATTGATCCAAGTGGCTATTATTTATTATTTAGCCACAAGAGGAGCCCGTGGCTCATTAAGTACCTACATAATTAAATGGAATAAAAAAAGTAAATATAAGTAAGTACTTACTTATTTCGTTGCCAAAGAAGTTATGACTTTATATTCACATAAATCTCATGCGTATATTTCAATATTTATGTAGCCAATTTATTTTCGAACAATAAAAATTGAATTCTACATAAAATTATATTATTTCGTTGTACCAAAAACGAATAAAAACAAATTGTTTTCACGCATTCAATTCAAATTTTAGGATTCTGTAGTCTGAAAATGGGAGTTAAAAAATAGCGCTAGAGTTGACATGTAGCATAAATAAAGCCGATGATTCCCATCGTTTCATAAATGACGTACGTATTGCATTTTTGTCATCTTCTAGCCTACATTTTTCCCACTGCTGGGCAAAGGCCTCCCGTTTCTTCTTCCATACCTCTCTGCCCTGTGCGATCTCTGGCCATGTTGGCCCCGCAAACAGATCGTCACGCCGTCTTCGCCGTGGATGACCTTGACAGCGCTGTCCTTCCTGAGGCGTCCAGTTTGTTACAATCTTTGCCCATCTCTCCGGGTGCATCCATGCAACATGGCCTATCAACGTGACACTATCTGACCCAAATTGGTATTCTCTTCGAAATATTGAAACGTACCAACCCGCACTAGGCGCGCGTGGTGGATTACAGCCCATTCCCTCTCAAAGAGAGGAGGCCTGTGTGCCAGCAGTGGGAATATTATAGGCTGAAGATGATGATTGAAACGTATGCCCGTCTATCGCGACCTTACGGTTAGTGCATGTGCATAGGTCATGATCAGAGTCTTGGACCTATCTAATATAGATTGAAATGATTAAAAAAAATGTTGTCCCAGTCCTGGGAAAACGCCTCCCCGCATTCCTTCTACTTCTCACCATGGTGTGTTTCTTCTTGCCAATACGCGAGGAAGCCATCGAAGGTGTCCCGCCATCTTTTTTCGTTCTGCCGCAACCCCGTCTACAAATAACCGATGAAAAATTCTTATATGGAACAGCCCCAATCCAGCCCAGAATGATGTTGTACTAAGTAAGTGGGAACCGTTTGTGAGTCAATGTCCCTTACTCACTGTGTAGTCAAAATCAAAATATTTTATTTTACATGACCCTACATGGGCACTTATAAAACGTCGACAAAAGAGGCACGGTTTGGGTTGATCGTTTCCTATGGAGAAGAACCGGCAAGAAACTCCATGGTTACTCTTTTAAAATCATTTGGTTCTACAATATTTGGATGTTACAGCGATCGGTATGAGAGGACAGCGTAGGCCCGACAATAAGTCGTTGCTTATTATAAAAGGTACAAAAAGATAATAGTAAAAAAAAATATGCAAAGCCCACAATGTCCACACATTCACAAAAATATATTAATGAAAATTAATCTATACAAAAGTAAAAATAAAACATTATAAGAACAAATCAATTAAACAATTGACACAAATGTAGTCATCAGTACTGTAACTATTCTTCACAATGAATAAACGGTGCAATGATTTGTAACCTATTATAAAACAGCTGAAAAAAAAATGGAATAAATAAAATTGGGAATAGTTAGAGACATCCACATATTTGTGTCGTTTAAGAGTTACCAGGGAAGCCGCATGAGCAGAAGGAACTACAGCCAAACTTCTTTATCTTCAACGTAGTCCTTAATTTTGCAATACCTATGCTTTTTAGGGTTCCGTAGCCAAATGGCAAAAAACAGAACCCTTATAGATTCGTCATGTCTGTCTGTCTGTCTGTCTGTCCGTCCGTCCGTATGTCACAGCCACTTTTTCCGAAACTATAAGAACTATACTGTTGAAACTTGGTAAGTAGATGTATTCTGTGAACCGCATTAAGATTTTCACACAAAAATAGAAAAAAAACATGAATTTTGGGGTTCCCCATACAAAGATATGAAAACCAAAAAAAAATTTTTAATCATACCCATACGTGTGGGGTATGGATAGGTCTTCAAAACTGATACTGAGGTTTCTAAAATCATTTTTTTCTAAACTGAATAGTTTGCGCTAGCGCCACTTCCAAAGTGGTAAAATGTGTGTCCCCCCTCTAATTTCTAAAGTAAGAGTAGGAAAATCCTGAAAATATTTAGGATTGTAGAACGTAAAAAAAACTATCAACGAAAATTAGTTTCAATAAGATATGATGTTTAGTTTTTGAGATATGGGACTTTTTCATCAAACTGCAGCAGTAACTTTGTTTTTCATTAACATACTATAAAAAACCAATTTAATTTTGCGGTTGAGTGGAAGTTTACTTACTAATACTACTAAATAATTAATGACAGTTCAAAATATTGTTTGGGGCTATGGAACCCTGTGTTTTAATAAGGACATGTTTGATGCAATTTTAAACTTTCCATCGGTCAGTTCTGTGAACTGTAACAAACAGTAAGTAGTGAAATAGTAACAAACAAAAATAAACACAAATGTACTAAAAATTTGTTTATTGTTTGGACACTATGACAGTAATCGTTTATTTCAAGTTACATAATACGTTTGGATCGCGGCAAATCGCGTTCGGATATAAGTAGTGAAGTGACATTGATAATAATTTTAGAAAACCGATAGCCTGGACCTGAATCTTCCAGCAGCGTTCTAAGAGGACTCAAGGCTAAGCAGAACCAAAGTGAATTCAAACTATCGCCGTGAGATATACCTCGCTCTATCATTATCAGCTCGCTATTCTTGTGGATTTGCCGACATCCTGGATAGCGAAGGTCCTGTCCCTGTCCTGCATTCTCCTCCAGGTGCGGAGAGTTGCGTCTACTTTATACAACTCTGGCACCGAGTCAGAGGCCTTCCTATAGTTTATCCAACATGTAGACGTTCAGAACGGCGCCGGCGAGCTTGTTGACTAATGACCATATCTATGAGTATTATTAACTTAATTATCACTTTGAATCCTGATTTGAACTGACCGAACGTGACTGCGACTTTCAAAGTATCATCATACGGAACCCTCCAAATCTTCCACCTGGACACGAGTTGCCATGGCTGACCTGGAAGTCTTTGAATAGACTCCGGCTGTGAAAACCTGTTCACGGAAGATTCATAGATGACTCTGCTCTGGAGTGTAAATGTGTGTTGCCCCACAAACAATGGCATACTTAATATCGTGTCCAGGCGTTGCTGTTACTTGCACATCACAGGAGCTGATGAGTCCATCAGCTCCTGTGATGGGCAAGTGTGCGACTCTACTGAAAATGCCAAATGCTAATTAAAATTGACATCGGCACGATAAGAACTAGACGGAACCCTCAACCGTACTACGTAGAACCATAAAAATGTTGATTTACAAATCGCCATATTATGTACGCAGCAAAATGATGTTGTATTATAATTTTATAATACCGGAAAGTAAATAAATCATCGAATAAAATCAAAGGTTTTTAAATTAGCGCCATCTATCGTGATCAAGCGGAACCTAACACATGAAGATCAATTTGATGTAGTTCCACTACTGTAAACTAGAGGTCGTTACAACGCTGAGACATGAAATTTTTTATAACTTAATGAAAAGAGGGAGGAATAGGTGGATGGATTGTGTCATCATCATCATCATCATTTCAGCCCAAAAGACGTTCACTGCTGGACACAGGCCTCCCCCAAGTGTCACTACATTGACATTTTGGGAGGTTTTGCCATAATCGCCACGCTTGGCTGGCGGGTTAGCGATCGCAGTACCGTTGTTACAAAAGCACAGAGAACGCTGCTGCCCATTCTCTGGCAAATATTTTTATTTATTTTATTAAACCAACATTTTTATTGGCATCGTACTTCGCACAGTTGAAGGTTCCGAGTCATACTTTGGAAGTTGCAGTATTTTTTCCAATATTATTGGGGTCGGCTTCCAGCCTAATCGGATGCAGCTGAAAACGAGTATTTTACATGGAGCGACTGCCTATCTGACCTCCACAACTAGCTTCAAAATGTAACTATCTCAGAAAATTCAAATAATCTTTCCCAACAATTACAGCCTAAAAGTGAACCGTTTAAAAATTAAATATATTTAGTTTAATTTATTTGTGTAACTTTTGGGCTCGGTTTAGTAAAAAACACATGTTTGTCATCGTCTGGTCTCGACCAATGGGAAGCGAGCGCTCCAAAAAACACAGTAATTAAGCATTCAGGAATCAAGATGGTGGATGGGTGACGGTTTCATGGTGCGTACTGGCGAGTATTTAGGACATGGTAAAGTTTTTATGAGGACTGCAAAGATAGTCTACTAAAATGATGATTTTAAGGATATGTCGGCGCCTTTGCAAAAAGGCTTCATATAATTCACGTTGCAAACTTAATTGTGACCACAGAGGAGAGAGAAGCGGTCTACAATTCTCTCTGGCGGAACGTCAAGTCGTTGCGGGTAGCCATATTGACTTGGGTAGTTGGATTTTTCTGCTAGAGCGCGCTTGGTTAGCACGTGTGTTTTGAGTTCTAGAGTGTTTTTATTTTTTGTTGATATTTTTGTGACTTGTTAGTATATAAGTGTTTTGTCCTTGTGTTCGTAAACAGGTTTTTTATTATTTTATCTAATCTCTCTCATTAAAGATGGATCCAAATAATCCACCCGACCCTGATCCCCCTGATATTCCAGTTCATCCACCTCCTGTAATCCCAAATCCTTTAGCACAATTCGCGGATGTTGTCTGTAGCATTACAGAGATGGATGTATCCCAATCCCAAGTCCAATCTTCCCGTAAACGCCCCGTTAACAATGAAGACACATTACTAACATCTACCCCCCCAAACAAACAACAGAAAAGCCAAATTGGACGTGCCAAATACTCGGCAATAGATAAGGCTCCCTTTATCGTCCACGTCTCACGTGTAGAAACCCAACCCAACTCAGGCACTACCTTACACCCGGTTAATTTTGGAAAGTTTTTAATGAGTAACAACATCGCGAACATAGCTCGTGGTGGGGTTAATAGGATTGGTAGAAATCGCGTATCTGTAGAGTTTGTTTCCCCTCAGGATGCCAACTCATTCTTGACCAATAGCCTGTTAGCCAAGTACAGTTATACTGCCTCTATCCCTACATTCAACATCACTAGGATGGGAGTAGTTACAGGTATACCCTCTGATATATCAGAAGATGAAGCACTCACATATTTGTCTGTGCCTGCAGGATGTGGGCATATTCTTAAAGTTCGTCGAATTAATAGGAAAGTTCAGAGAGATGGGGATAGCGAGTGGAAACCCACTGAAACTTGTGTGATCACGTTTGATGGACAAGTCTTACCCAAAAGAATCTTCTGCTGCTACACATCTCTTCCTGTAGAACAGTACATATTTCCCACTATTCAATGTCGCAAATGTTGTAGATTTGGACATGTGGCTAATGCATGTAGGTCAAAACCCCGCTGCAACAGATGTGGTCATGATCACCCAGGTGATGGCTGCAATATCTCTGAGAGCGAGGCCTTCTGTATTCTGTGTTCGGGGAGTCACTTCGCGAATAGCAGGTCATGCCCCGAGCATGGTAGACAGAAAGCCATTAAGACCGTTATGGCTGAGAAATCCATTTCTTATGCTGAGGCTAGTAAATCTATTCCAACAGTTTCCTGCAACTACGCCAACATCACTAAAACTCCGATTTCTCAGTCTTATCGCAAGACAGTAACCCTAAAGCCTAAATCCCATGCCCCTCTTTCCCAGTCTTATGACAAAACTGCTCATCAACGGATTATTAACTCCCCTCAAACCTCACAGCCTAATGGCTGCGCTCTTAACTCTAACAATATCCCTTCCAATAATAGTACTTCTGCTATTATTGATCTACTTATAAAACTCATACCTATCATGACTTCTTCTTCTACTGTTAATACTCAATCACCGTCCAACGTTGCCGACCACCTTATAACTCTTCTTTTAGACATCAGAAATGGCGTCTCGCCAAGTATTCCTTCAGTGGAACGTGAGGAGCGTGTGGCATAAAAAGCACGACCTCATATTCCTTTTAAACAAGTACAAGCCTTTAGCTTGTTCCATAGCTGAGACCTGGCTTACTCCAAGTCTTAGCTTCCGTATGCCACACTTTAATACTGTCAGATGTGACAGATCAGATGGCTATGGAGGGTCGGCCCTCTTAGTCAACAACCGGGTCCCACTTTTACCCTTTACTTTACCTCCACTTACGGGTGATATGAGCATTGCCGCAGGAAGGGTAGAGGGCATCACAGTGTTTTCCATTTATATTGCACATCCTCGTCCAGATTTTTTAATAATTCTAAAGGAAATTTTTGCTAATGTTCAAGGTCCGATACTGGTCATGGGCGACTTTAACTGCCATCATTATAGATGGGGGTCTGAACGCTGTGATGCCTTTGGTGTAGCTCTAGTCGATATTTTGGATGACTTGGATCTCTGCGTGTTAAACGATGGTTGCTCGACACGACGTTCTCTTCCAGGGCAGCAAAAGAGTTGCGTAGACCTTACATTTTGTTCGGTCGAATTAGCAGCATCAACTCACTGGGAATGTACAACCTTGTCGCATGGTAGTGATCACTACCCTATAGTCATTTCTTTGTTTAACAAATTTTATTTCGAGAAAACTTCCCCTCCACTTTTGAAGTATAACTTGTCCAAACCAGATTGGACAAAATTTGTGTCATTACTGGAGGATAAAATTGATGTTCTTCCAAATTTAAATTCAAATTTATCGGATCCTTCTGTTCACTACCATGCCAAGAGCTGTTATGAAGGTTTTGTAACAGCTATTACCTCCAGTGCAGATTCCTGCTTTCCATTGAAGAACAGTGCCCAGAATAAAATACCTTCACCCCCTTGGTGGGATCCCGAATGTACTGCAGCAGTCAGGGATAGGAATGAGGCCGAGGTGTGTTACAATTCAGATATGAGCACACAAAATCTGATAACATACTGCCACCTTAATGCCAGAACCAAACGCTTCCTCCGTAAAAAGAAACGTTCAGGTTGGGTTAAATTTTGCTCTTCATTATCTCCCTCCACTCCAGTTTCAGTTGTCTGGAAAAATATAAATAGGTTCAGACATGGATGCTCCCCATCAATCTCTTCACCAATCACTAGAGAAACAGCTGAACATTTTTTTGACAAAATAGCACCATCTTATGTTCCACTCTCAACAGAATGTCAAAACACGCCCCTTCTTAATGTTACAGAGGATCCTTTAGATGCGCCATTTACTTTGGAGGAATTGAATGTGGTACTCAAACATGTACGGGACTCAGCTCCTGGTACTGATGGTGTGCCATATTCCTTTATAACCCATTCTGGCGAAAAGGCTAAAATCTACTTTTTAAACATCTTAAACTTCTGTTACAGTAATGGTTGGGTCCCAGATCAATGGAAATTACAGGTTATTATTCCTCTATTGAAACCAGGCAAACATGCAGATGATCCGAATGGCCTTAGACCAATTGCTTTATCTTCAGTCCTAGCCAAATTACTGGAGCACCTTATTAAAAACCGTCTCGAGTGGATAGTCGAATCGAGGGACTTACTGCCGAACCACCAATTTGGTTTTAGGAAAGGGCTTAGTACAATGGACAGTGTTGGTATTTTAGTTACGGATATACACATAGCTTTTTCTAGAAATGAATCTGTTGTTGCTACCTTCCTTGATATCTCCTCTGCGTATGACAATGTACTTCTTCCTGTACTCAGGCAAAAACTGCAACAGCTGAGTCTTCCGGCTAAGATGATACAATGCATATGCGAACTACTGATGTCCCGCTCATTGGTTTTGAGAGTCCAGGGTGAGGAGTTCGATGAAAGGCAGACATGGAAAGGACTCCCACAAGGCTATGTCCTCAGTCCCATACTCTACAATTTATACAGGGCTGATATTGGGTCCTGCTTAAATAATAATTGTCAGTTGTTGCAATATGCCGATGATATTGTTTTATATGTGACAGATCCCTCCATAGTTGACGCGGCGTCATCTTTATGCCTCTCTCTGGACTCTTTGAACCACTGGCTTTTAAACCATGGACTGTCATTATCTGCACCAAAAAGTTCGGCAGTTATTTTCTCTCGTAAAAGACTCATTCCTCATATTTCAGTAAACATTTTAGGCCAAAATATTCCTATAGCTGGTAAAGCAAAATTTTTAAGCGTTACTTTAGATTCAAAATTAACTGGCAAACATCACATAAATTTTCTTATACAAAAGTGTGAAAGAATTATTTCAATTCTAAGAGTTCTTGCGGGTGTTTGGTGGGGTGCTCACCCCTACACTATGAAATTAGTTTATAATGCCCTGGTTCGTAGTGTTTTAGACTATGGAACATATCTTCTGATTCCTTGCAACAAAGGTGCTTTGGCTGGGCTGGATGGAGTTCAGTCCAAGTGCCTTCGGATCATCTCTGGTTGTATGAAATCCTCGCCCATCAACGCATTGCAAGTCGAATGTGCTGATCCCCCGCTGACCCTTAGACGGCAATACCTGGCCTCCCGTTTTGTGTCTAGACTAATATGTAAATCCTCCCATCCTCTTATAGGCAAACTGAACGAGCTGAATACCTTATGCAGAAGCTCAAATTACTGGAAAAATAAAGAATCTCCTTTAATCCTAAAATCCTTTCGACTAATTCTAAATTTAGTAAACCCGATCGTCCAGTATCCTAGATTACCCCTTTTTAATTTTCCTTATGAAGTTCTAAGTTATAACCCAAAAATTTTCTTTGATATTGGTATATTCAAAAAAACTCCGACAGCGAATTTGGCTTTCAATGCGGTGGTGGACGAGAGATGGAACGGTTTTCAATTATTTTTTACGGATGCTTCGAAACTAACCGAACTTAGTCATACTGGCGCTGCGGTCTACTACCAAAGCTCCAAAATTATCCTACAGTTTAAATGCCCTAAGGAGTCTTCCGTATTTACTGGCGAATGTGTGGCTATATTGGAAGCTTGTCTTTTCATAGAGTCACACCACAATATTCAGAAAGCCGTCATTTTTACAGATTCCCTTAGTTGTTTGCAAGCCTTAGTTCAAAATCCCTTTAAAAGTAAATTGCACAGTTCCCTTATTTTAAAAATTAAAAGCTCTTTATTGTCCTGCGCTAGTAGTCAAAAGGATGTTCAGTTAGTTTGGATACCTAGCCATTGTGGCATTACGGGTAACGAATGTGTTGATGCCATGGCTAAAGATGCTTGTTCATCTTCATCGTCAGATCTCTCGCACAACACCCATCAGGGTTACGACCTATTGTCCCTTCCAAAACTGAATTTACAGTGTTCCTGGCAGGAGCAGTGGAATATGTCCAGCAAAAAGAAAGGTAGTTTTTTTTACGCAGTACAACCGACCATAAAACCAAAACCGTGGTTTTTTCGTCACAAAAAAGTATCGAAAGCTGTTGTTTCTGTCTTATGTAGAATCCGCTTAGGTTTTTGTTGCACTCCCGTTTTTTTACACAAAATTCATATCCGTGACTCCTCTATCTGCGAGTGCGGGTTGGAGGAGGGCACCCTGGACCACATATTTTTTGAATGCTCGTACAACATACCACCTCTAGACTTGTATAGCCGTCTCCCTAGATTTAAAATCCCTCTTCCCATTAATTTCCCCTCTCTTTTAACATATTCCACTCCTGAACTGCTTGTGGCGTTGATGATTTTCATCCGTCACAATAATATAAAATTATAATATTTGTATTCCCCTATTCTGTGTGTGGATATGGCCTACGTATATTTTAATGTTTTAACACCTATATTATTTATTTAATTATATACTTTTTGTTTGTTTCAGTCCAGTACTAACCCCTCAAGATCTACAATGTATCGTCAAAGTTTTATTTTTTTTATTTTCTAAATTCTTCTCTCGTAACACTTTCTATATACACACTTGCTTTTCCAAGCCACTTTCGACATTGGCAGAATAGTCGACATCGGCTCTGCTTGCCATAGTTAAAAATAGAATAGAATAGACTTGGGTAGTTGTCAAGGAAAGTGGCGCGTAACAAGACGTTGACGGATCGCCGACGTCTGTTTGCTTTATCTAATTAAATCTGGTGCCACATATCATAAGTAATTCCGATGCAGCGGGTAAGAGCCTTTAGATATTAAGAGTATTTTGATACAATGGGTGTAAACACCCCTTAACGGAACTCAAGGACACGATTTTTTTTTTGTTCTAGAGCAGTTGTAGGGAACTTTAGTGACTTTAGTGATGCTAAGATTTAATTATCGATTGTTTTTAGTTTAAATGTGTTAAACTAACTAGGGCGGCATAATCGCATGTGCGACAAAGTCCTTTTTCTATATCTGTCTATATCTATATACTTACTAATCTATACTTAATATTATAAAGCTGAAGAGTTTGTTTGTTTGTTTGTTTGCTTGAACGCGCTAATCTCAGGAACTACTGGTCCGATTTGAAAATTCTTTCAGTGTTAGATAGCCCATTTATCGAGGAAGCCTATAGGGCTATATATCATCACGCTACGACCAATAGGCGCCGAGCAGCAATGAATAATTTTGCAAAAACGGGGAAAATGTGACGCAGACGAAGTTGCGCGGGACAACTACGAGTAGTCTTGAATAAAAACTAAAAAATAAAAACAATATTGGGAAACTAATATATGTTTAGTGGAGGTCTAAGTTCCAAAGTTTTCATAAGTTTAAAAATAAAAAACAAGTTTCAGTTATATAGTTTATATTTATTGATAGATAGTTTTTACTTTTGGCTAAATAATAACAGCCACCCAGGACGATCTTTAAGGTTAAGCCGTGCTTGCTGAGGTTGGTCTGTGGATGGGTGACCATAATTACATATCGAGTTTCCTCCGTGCCTCGGAAAGTTGTTCCCGGCTGTCATTTGTAGATCTTTGACAGTCGTTACGTGTAGTCAGAAGCTAAAAGTCTGACATCCAGTCTTACCAAGGGGTATCGTATTACCCAGTTACTGGGTTGTGGAGGTCAGATAGGCAGTCGCTTCATGTAAAATACTGGTACTCAGCTGCATCCGGTTAGACTGGAAGCCGACCCCAAGATAGTTTGGGAATAAGGCTAGGCAGATGATGAGTTTGTACTTTAAAATGCCCATGAATTTTTTGAGCGTTGAGAAAAAAAGTGATTTCCCAGTAATCATTTTTGCGTAGATTTACTTGCGTTTGATGTACAGAATGCTTGGTTGCCAGCTTCGTGGCGGGTCGGTTTCCACTTTGTAGTTAGGCTTTGAAAATCCTTTTCGAAGGAACCTCACGCCCTACCTGACGTATACCATTAGCATGGCAGTTGATGTTGGGAGCAGGTCAAGGTGACAGTCATCATCATTCATCATTTCAGCCCAAAAGACGTCCACTGCTGGACATAAGCCTCCCCCCAAGGGTCGCCATTTTGACATTTTGGGGGGTTTTGCCATAATCGCCACGCTTGGCAGGCGGGTTGGCGATCGCAGTACGGTTGTTACAAAAGCACAGAGAACGCTGCTGCCCATTCTCTGGAAAATCCTTTAGTCGCCTCTTACGACACCCACGGGAAGATATGGGATGGTGCTATTCTTTACGTCCGACACCATACAGAGCAAGGTGACAGTATTTAATATTATTAATTAATATATTTCTCATATTTAGAGCACTGTAAGTCCTCTCAAACCACAAACACCATCGATTTTTGGATTGAAAATTGTTATAAGTCTTTTCATGGGACGTCATATTAATATTGAAACTAGTGCCATGTCTGTTGGTAGGTGGGGACAGCGCCCATACAACTTCATGGTCCTTTACAAAAATTATGTACCTACCTACAAAAACAAAACATTATTTTCGACCTCAAGCTTCAAATGTCCACACCGCTCCTTAGTACACGCGTCGCTGCTAATTATTATGTACAGTGCCCCCTGCCGACCGTTTTTGTGACTACAATTTGCGAAACGATTTGATATGTTGCTACTAAACGATATTGACAGATCAAGGATGCTGTAATAATACGTTATGAGAAATGAGTGCTACTTGATTTTTAACTTAGTAGCGTACTAAGATTTTACTAAAACTGGATTAAAATTGACTAAAATGGAACATCATATAACCTAGCCTTTCCCAAAAATGTTGAGGTCGGCTTCCAGTCTAACCAGATGCAGCTGAATACTAGGACATGGAACAGCTGCCTATCTGACCTCCACAACCCAGTTAGTACTGGGTAATATGATACTGTTTGGTAAGAATGGTTGACAGACTTTCGGGCCACTGACTACCTGTTATAACTGTCAAAGATCTTCAAATGACAACAGGGACCAACGGCTTAGCGAGCTTTCTGAGGCACGGAGGAAACTTCATCATTTCAGCCGAAAGACGTCCACTGCTGGACATAGGCCTCCCCCAAGTGTCGCCACATTGCGCTCATAAGGGGAGGTTTTGCCATAATCGCCACGCTTGGCAGGAGGGTTGGCGATCGCAGTACGGTTGTTGCAAAATCACAGAGAACGCTGCTGCACAGTCTCTGGCAAGTACCTTAGTCGCCTCTTACAACACCCACGGGAAGATATGGGATGGTGCTATTCTTTACGTCCGACACCATACAGAGCCAAACTTGGCACCTATATAATGGGTGGTCACCCATCTTGGACCAACGTCGGCCATCATTTGTAGATCTTTGACAGTCGCAGCATAGTCAGTGGCCTGAAAGTCTGAAAACCAGTCTTACCACGGTGTTTCGTATAACCTTGTCTGGGTTGTGAAGGTCAGAAGCGTTAGCTCCATGTACTGGCATTTAGCTGCATTTGGCTAACCAAATGCAGCTGGAAGCCGACCCTAATATTTTAGAGAGAAGGCTAGGCAGATGATGATGATGAGCATATAACGTTCCAGATGTTGGGACATTATGCTTTCTCGCTGTTCAAGGGCGCGAGCCCAGTGCGGTTGTCGGTAAATGTCATATCAATATTCGGTTTTGGAACCTGCCGGTTTCCTCACGATGTTTTCCTTCACCGTTTTGAAAGCAGCGGTGATGAAATAAATGACACAAGGTAAAGTGCCTGTCGATCGGCAAGATTGTGGGCCAACGTTAACGTGGCGGTCTGACCAGCTTGGTCAGAAGAGTATGCTCATAGCAGATGGCATGAGATGGACATTATGGACAACCCAACGACCAGTAGTTCTCATCAGTACTGGAACAAAATAATAATAATAAAAAGTTTATTTTGGAACAAAAAAACAGGACTTAATAAAACAAGTGAAACGATGGTAGCTGCAAAAGTATAAACTGTAGCGCAGCTAACAACGCCCTTTCCCAGACCTACAGAATGGAATGATGTTCCATGATAAAAGTGCTTAATAAGTAATAAAGTTCAGTTAATAAAGTTATTTTTTTTATTTTTTACTAGCTGTCCGGCGCAACTTCGTTTGCGTCACATTTTCCCCGTTTTCGCAACATTTTTCATTGCTGCTCCACTCCTTTTGGTCGTAGCGTGATGATATATAGCCTATAACCTTCCTAGATAAATGGGCTATCTAACACTGAAAGAATTTTTCAAATCGGACCAGGAGTTTCGGACCCTATTCAATGCAAACAAACAAACAATCAAATCTTTCCTCTTTATAATATTAGTTTAGATTTACAATAAAACCAAAAATAAGATAAAATAATAAGAAAATAAACAGTATAGGATATGTCCTATACTGTTTATTTTCTTATTATTTTATCTTATTTATTTTTTATTTTTAGATTTGGGATGTAATTTGACGGTGAGTTAATGTGGTGAGTGTAGGGTGAGTTTTAATGAGGTGTGCATGAGGCGTTCGTGGCATGTGTGTTGTGTGTGACTTTGTTGGGGTGTAAGAGGGAGTGATGAGTGTTTTACACTTCCACGAGTTTCTCTGTTTCATCGTAATTTTGTAATTGTGTGTGCAAAAGAACTGGAAAACATGACTTTGCCCAGCAGTGGGATCATAGGCTAACAGTAAATGGTCTGTCTCAGGTATACCTCCTAAGTTACAGCCGATGCCTCGTTACTAAGTGGTTGCTCGTTGGTCGAGAGGTCCTGGGTTCGATTCCCGGGTCGAGCAAAGTGTTATAGGGTTTTTCCATCAGCAATTTCTCAGTAGCAAACTCAAACTCAAAGCATTTATATCAATCGGACCATTACAGGCACTTCTGAAAGTCAAAAACCAAAAATAACGCAAAGCTACAGTCCCAGTTACAAGACATAATAACTGTGAAAGTACTGTAGTTGCCCATTCCAAAGCGTAGATCTCTATGGAGAAGAATAGGCAAGAAACTCCATGGACACTCTTTTAAATCAAAATATGTAACAAAATCTTGGTTACACCATTCATGTTAAGAATTACAAATATGTGAGAACGATGTAGAAATACGGGCAAATTAAGAGCGTCCAGAGTAAAAGAATCTGGATTTGTGCCCGGTAGGCTCGCCCCCTCGGTTGATGGCAATAGGCCCGGCCCTATTACGTGGGACTGGGAACATAACATATAGTTTAAGCTGTTATAAATAAATAAATAAATAAATCAATAACTGGCGAAATGTTGGTGTTCTGAGCTTCAACGCTGCTTAACCCTTCGGAGATAACTGGGTTGATGATGTTAAGTTACAGCCGTTTATACTCGGGCCATTACAGCTCACAAAGGAGGCATTACAAAAAAAAAAATGGCGGCCTGCTTCACACCAAAATCCTTGTAAAGTCGTCAGTAGAAAGAATCAATCATCTCTACTATTCTTCTATTGGCACATTTCTACTTTGCAGGTAAGCCTATTAATATAAATTCAATGAAAAGGGACTCCGTTTGACAATAGATACGAGGTGACAAAGACTTTGCCATTTCCTGTGGTAGGACATTCTTTTCTTTGTGTGTTTTAGGAATAGAGTGTAGTAGTCGCTATGCTATACGGAAGCATAAAAGTTTGACCACAGTCTTTGTTCAAATCTATACACGTATTATAAAGCTGAAGAGTTAGCTTGTTTGTTTGTTTGGTTGAACACGCTAATCTCAAGAACTACTGGTCCGATTTGTATATCATCACGCTACGACCAACAGGAGCGGAGCAGCAACGAAAAATGTTGCGAAAACGGGGAAAATGTGGCGTAGACGAAGTTGCGCGGGACAGCTAGTAATTAAGATAAGCACAGGAGAATTATTCCTACGTCCTCCCCGTAAATCTGGAAGGTTAACCCACATTTCGCCAGCTATGTATGACAGGTTAAGAGCGTTTACACCTTACGACATTTCATACAAACTTACAAGTCCTTTTTTTCCGAAATTACTGAGCCGCTTCAAACTGCACACTATGTGCAAATTTGATTAAAATCGTTAAAGTAGTTTAGGAGTCCATCCCGGACAAACAACGTGACGTGTAATTTATATATGTATATAGATTTATAATCAGTCTAATTTGGCGGTAACACAATTTAAAAAAAATGATTTTATCAACTTTTTAGACCTATACTATATGTATCCTGCGTATGCGTATTAACTTTCATTAAAATCGGTTTAGTCATTTCGGAAAATAAGGACTTGAAAGTTTGTATGAAATGTCGTAAGATGTAAACGCTCTTAACATTTTATAGTTTCAAATATTAACGCTTTCACCACTACACAGCCCTAAATGGTGACTATTGGTGACTAATGCTGAGATTTACGACATTACTTTGTGACCCGGATACGCTCCTTTTGCATAACCACGTTTTTCAATCAATGAACGTTTTTTGAAAAGGTTTTCATACAAAATGTGTGAATCCTGCGGAGAAAAAAAGAGGTAGTACTTAATTTATAAACAAAATTTTAAACAGAACTAAAAATTAAAAATAATATTAATTAAACAATGTAGGTCTTGCTCTGTATGGGGTCGGACGTAAAGAATAGCATCCCATATCTTCCCGTGGATGTCGTAAGAGGCGACTAAGGGACTTGACAGCGAATGGGCAGCAGCGTTCTCTGTGTTTTTGTGACAACCGTACTGCGATCGCCAACCCGCCTGCCAAGCGTGGCTATTATGACAAAACCCCCCATGTTATGTCAATGTGGTGAAAACTGGGGTAGACCTTTTGTCCAGCAGTGGACGTCTTTCGGCTGAAATGATGATGAATGAATGTAAGTCTTATAATGTTGGTGGAGCTCGTGGCTTAATAATAATAGAAGTTCGGGTCGGTCTTTAGGTTAAGCCGTGCTTGCCTAGGTAGGCACGTGGATGGGTGACAAAAAAAGAAAGCATGTCAAGCATATGAACCCGCCCGCCGGACAATATGTAGATCTTTGTCCGTCGTTACAGGTAGTCAGTGGCCTGAAATTCTTACAACCAGTCTCACGAACGGGTTTCGTATTACTCAGTACTAACAGGGTTGTGGAGGTCAGATAGGCAGTCACTCCATGTAAAATACTGGTATTCAACTGCATCTGTAAGACTGGAAGCCGACCCCAACATGGTTGGGAGGATGATGAATCATTCCATCATTTCTTGCCGATTTTATAGAAGAAAAAATTCCAGTTAATTGTTATTTTTTTTATGTTTACTTAAATTAAAATAGGTAGATCTGGCCGGCACACGGCATCTTATCGTATCTAAAATAGTTCTTACACACACAAAACTTATTCCACATAAAACCTACTGATTCAATTGTACAACATATATTGAATGATAGCTGAAGGGACATACAAAATAGAGGTGTAACCTTTTTACTTGTTTTTCAAAATGGCGGTTCATTTAATGCTTATTGTTAGGACGGCCATGTTTTTTTAGGTGTGCACTAGCGAGTGAATAGGACTTTTAATCCGGCCGCTGAGAAAGGCGATAGTGCTAAGAATCGTTCTGACGTGATATTTATAAATCATCTCAAACGCACAAAAAAAATACGTGTGGCACTCAGGGACTGCCGCGGTAAAGCTATTGCATAGCATTTTTATCAACTCATGCAATTATAATATTTATGCAATATTTTTTTTCTTTGATATTAATTCAAGTTACACTTTTCGAGCGTGGTGACCAAAAAGAAAACAAATTTTTTGCCATGAAATATTTTTCACCATTTTTTTCAAATTTGGGGTGGTAGGTTTTTTTCGTTACGGAATTTCTTGATTCGGTCGCCGCGCTCAAAGCTCGCGATAAAAACTATGCAATAGCTTAAAAATGTAAATAAATAAAAATACGGGCTTAGTTAAGCTTATTAAATAGTCAATTGGGACACACGGATCGCCTATTTAATTGTTTCATAAAAAAATAAAAATACTTAGATTTAAAAAAAAGCTTCTTTTATTTATAATAAAATATGTGATAGGGTCAAAAGCTACAAAAGAATAGTTAGTCCAAAATGGCCGTGTGCAATCCGAACCAACAGACGAATGACCTGATGAAGGTTCCGGGGATCCGCTTGATGCGAGTCGTACGCGACCGGGCAATGTGGCGACACTAGAGGGAGGCCTATGTCCAGCAGTGGACGTCTTTCGGCTGAAATGATGATAGACGGAGTAAAAACGGTTCCGTTTCTGCCATTCGTCTACAGAACCCCGAAAACGACAGAATGCAAAATGACACACCAAAGAAAGTCGCAGGCAACACCTACTGTGAAATTGGAAAAATTGATGACGCCAAAATGATGCACGGTAAGTATGTCGACCTCAAAACAACTTTTTTCTTATTTTTTATTAAGACCCAACAATTGCACACTATACAAGGTATATACGTAAACGGGCCCTTCACGAACACGTAGACCAAGTATTACAAACAAACTAAGGTTTGTTGTACAGAAAACTTGGTTAATGAGAATAACTACGCAAATAATATTCTGCGAAACGACTTTTTTACGATGTGAAAAATCACAATCAATTCACTCAAAACATTTTGCTCATGGAATGAATTGATATATAAAAAAAAGTTAAAAATGGTATTTAAAAAAATAACTTGAGCTTTCGACCATAATAATTCTGATGATTTAGTTATTTAAATGTTGAATCCTAAAGTAGATAATTCGGGTACACCGCTGAAATATGACAGAAAATCCCTTCCTAGCTCTTTTCAATATTTAAAACTAATTCTTAATTTCGAGTCCACATTGCTCTCCTACCCACGCCCGTGTTTATCCAGTCGCTACAATATCATGACGGGAACAAGCGACAGACTGGGTCTGCCGCGTCGCTTTAGATGACTTCATACATGTAGGAGGCTCTCAATAACATAACATTAGCCTTTCGCTCAAAAGGGTACGTGACGTGACTTGCGACTGAGACTTGCGACTTGCGACTACGACATGCGACTGCGACTGCGACTTGCGACTGCGACTGCGACTGTGACTTGCGACGCACTACATGACTACACCGTGTCCATTCAGTCACTAGAATATCTTGACGGAAACAGGCTACTGACTGTGTCTGCCGCGTCGCTTTAGATGACTGAATACATGTAGGAGGCTCTCAATAACATAACATTAGCCTATTGCCTGGAGAGGGTACGTGACATTACTTGCGACTGCGACTTGCGACTGCGACTTGCGACTGCGACTGCGACTGCGACTGCGACTGCGACTTGCGACGCACTACACCGTGTCCAGTCCATTCAGTCTCTACAATATCTTGACGGGAACAGGCTACAGGCTGTGTCTGCCGACACTTTAATATGACTATATTCAACGATGACTATATTATGACTTCATACATATTTGGGAGGCTTTTTTCTTAAAAAAAACTCTTGCAGTGTGTCTTAGCCTTCTGGTTCAAATAAGTGTAAAAAACACCCCATTTTCATCTGCCAGCCCTTTCTCAATGAATCAAGACTATGTTGAGGTCGGCTCCCAGTCTAAATGAATGTTGCTTAATACAAGTATATGGAGAGACTAGCTATCTGACTTCCACAACCCAGTTAGTACCGGGCAATACGTTTCCCCTTGGTAAGACTAGTCGTCAGACTTTCAGGTCACTACTACCTGTAACGCCTGTCAAAAATCTTCAAATGATAGCTGGGACCAGCGGCTTAACGTGCTTTCTTCGTATGTATTGGGTGGTGAACTGGTCACCCATCCACGGGCCAACACGAGCCTAGCTTGGCCTTTATATTAATCTTTTTCAACCCAAGCGGCTGTTATTGTATAGCCAAAAGTCATCATCTGCCTGCCTTTTCCCAAACTATCTTGGGGTCGGCTTCCAGTCTAACCGGATGCAGCTGAGTACCAGTATTATACATGAAGCGACTGCCTATCTGACCTCCACAACCCAGTAACTGGGTAATACGATAACCCTTCGTAAGAATGGATGTCAGACGTTTGGCTTCTGATTACTTGTAACGACTGTCAAAGATCTACAAATGACAGCCGTGACTAACGGCTTAACGCGCTTTCCGAGGCATTGAGGAAACTTGATATGGAATGTTTAGCCAAAAGTACCATGCATTTATAAAAAATATCCTAGGTTTGAACCCGAAAGCTGTTGCAGATGAAAATAGCAGGTTTTCAACCGGTATCCCACAGACGCTCTAAAAATAAATGATACCAACTAAAGTACTAAGAGAAATTGAAAAAAAAAACGTTTAAATGACAAAAATTGATCCCAAGAAAATACAATTAGTCGGTGGAAAATTAAAGATCTGTGTAATTTTCAAAATGGCCCCCAAAAAACTATACCTACCCTGGACTGACCAAAATATTTTTTATAACCTCACTACTAGAGTATATTTTCATTCGTCATTACAAGATGTTTGTGAAAATTTTTCGCAATACTTGCTCACTTGAAATGAAACCATAATGTGAATGGAACTAAGGTAGGTTTTTAATTAAAAAGGTTTGGTATGAACAAAATTTTTCGGGGCAGAGAGCCAATTAAAAAAATCCGGAGAGTAAAAACTCAGGATTCAGTTGAAACTACAATGATTGCTCCTGGGTTTGCCTGTTGACGTTAAGTATAAAATTTTAATGAAGTAGGTCTATTTGTAAGAGGAGCTCGTGGCTAAATAATAACAGCCGCACGGGTCGATCTTTAAGGTTAAGCCGTGCTTGCCTATATGTTGGTTCGTAGATGGGTGACTACCCATAACATACCGAGTTTCCTCTGCGCCTTGGAAAGCACGTTAAGCCGTTGGTCCCGGCTGTCAATTTTTGCAGTGGCCCAAAAGTCTGACAACCAGTCTTACCAAGGGGTACCGTTTTACCCAGTACAAATTGGGTTGTGGAGGTCAGCTAAGCAGTTGCTCCATGTATAATACTGGTATTCAACTGGATATGGTTAGACTGAAAGGCGACCCCAACAAAGTTTGGGCAATTGCACGCAGATGATGGACATACCTATGTGAGACAAACTTTTTATTTTTATTTGTTTCTTTAATCATTCTTTGACCTATGTTTAACTGATCGGTCAATATGAGTTACTAAACTACTGCTTGAAAGCACAGATACTCATCATCATCATCATCATCATTTCAGCCGACAGACATCACTGCTAGACATAGGCCTCCCCCAAGTGTCGCCACATTGACGTATCCCGTGCGACTCGCATCCAGCGGATTCCCGCAACCTTCACCAGTTCATCGGTCCACCTAGCGGGAGGCCTTCCAACGCATCGTCTTCCGCTTCGCGTTCGCCATTCCAGAACTTTTTGGCCCCATCGGCAATCCGTTCTGCGAGCAATGTGCCCTGCCCACTGCCACTTAAGTTTGGCAATTTTTCGGGCTACGTCGGTATCCTTGGTTCTCTTGCAGATGTCCTCATTTCTGATTTGATCACGCAAGGAATCTCTGAGCATAGCCTTTAGCACAGATACTGCAGCAAAAAAACTAAATTACTTTGACCTATCTACAATTATCATTAAAATCTTCCTACCCTTGTCTCATTCTATGTCGTCACAACACGATTTCTTCTCCCACTCTCCCCTGTCAGAAATCATGGCATCATTTACTCCTTCCTCTTTCATATCATTCCTCACTCCATTCATCTTTTCTTTGCCCTTTCTCTTCCTCTCCATCCATTAACAATTCAACATCCATATTTAGTCAGTGACCAATCTTATCAACCCGTTACAACATTAGAACATGACAACCGCCGCCATCTTGAAACAGACAGACAAACATCAGAACTTCTTACTACACGATCGTTTAGGGCAAACCGACTGCTTGACATTCCACAAGCTTGTATTAAAACATTTTTTAAATATTTTAAATAGTAAGTTGGACGGAACGACTCGCTGGCAAATTATAATTGCGGCGATACTTTTGAAGAGGGCCATAGATTACTGAACAGATGGGACCATAGACTTGCATAACAATTTTTTTTTTATCTTGCTCTATCGTGTGGTTAGTGCCTAACGTAAGCAGTGATACCCTAGTGGTGTGACATGGTTGAGAGAGAGAACAGGAGGTTTCTACATAAATCCACAACTGTCAATACTTATACAACCTGTTTTTTTTTTGATATCGCATAACTCTAGGATATGATTGAGACCATATCAAAGAATCAACTGACATATGAATTATGTTTCAATCATACTTTTTTTTTTTGCTTTTTCGCATTTTCTTAGCTTTAAATATGAATAAAAATAATTTCTTACTCATATTTATCAATGAAACTACTACCATTTTACTACACTACTGCGAAGTTTGGCAACCTCGCAAAAGTAAAGATTACTTTTGCGAATACTGGTGCCAATTTTTGACCTAATTTAATTATGATTGATGATTTCTCCGAAACTATGCATTTTTGGACCACCTATTCTAGGAGTTTTAGTATTATTTTTACCTACAGAATATAACCCTAGAGTTATGGGATATCAAAAAAAACGGGTTGTATACTCTCTGACAGATAGCCCGAGGTTTGTCATAGTGCGCGTTCCGTGCTCGGCTGTCATTAGCAAGATCCAGACGAATACGTTGCGTGGTTCGCGATATGTGTTAAAAGGGGCTCGCCAAGAAATCCTGGACGTTACTGTACGATGACGTAACATCACGGTTGTAATCGCCGAAGAGATTGGTAGAGGTGTAACTAATAGTATTAGTTATATTTAATCAATATATTTTTAAGAGTCAAACGTGACCCTATTACTGAGACTTCGCTGTCCGTCCGTCTGTCACCAGGCTGTATCTCATGAACCGTGATAGTTAGCCAGTTGAAATTTCTACAGATTACGTATTTCTGTTGCCGCTATAACAACAAATACTAAAAACAGAATAAAATAAATATTTAAGAGGGCTCCCATACAAGAAAGTGTTTTTTTTCATGGTTTTTATAAATAATGGTACGGAACCTTTCGTGCGCGAGTCCGACTTGCACTTGGCCGGTTTTTTTTTTCTAAGTTCCATGTAGGGGCGAGCCTATTGCCGTAAAACGGTCATAAATCCAGACTCCATGGATGATACTGAGAAATTCCGGGTGGAAAACCCAACAGCTTTTTACCCGACCCGGGATACAAACCCAGGGTCTCATGCTCAGCTGGCGCACTTGCGACCTCTCGACAAACGAGATAGAGATTTCCAATACTAAAGAGAGAATATCATCAACATTATTAACACAACACGACCCCGTCACTTCGTGTACAATAGTCTAAAGATTTCTGGTTAAAGACATTTAATTCTCATAAAGAAATTACATTTCACTTACATGAGAACAAATTTAAACATAAAAAAAAATATTTATCATATTGTCCTTCGACACTCGGACAGTCGGACTTACAAATTAACTAAACTTATTAAAATTATAATTAAAAAACGAAACACAACTAACTATTGACAAGTTAGATATTATGTATTTAAGTTCGTGGGTACTTCCAAAAATCTCACACTGTGCCGTTGTGCGTAATTACCCTACCTTGACATAAAGAGTGCGGTCCCGTTGTCACAATGCAGATACACTAGTCAGT
The DNA here is from genome assembly GCA_949152445.1 of Cerastis rubricosa. Lineage (NCBI taxonomy): Eukaryota > Metazoa > Arthropoda > Insecta > Lepidoptera > Noctuidae > Cerastis > Cerastis rubricosa. The sequence continues at coordinate 1,020,532 of OX424552.1, forward strand.
AGTACAACTTTTGTTTATAGTTTTTTTAATGAATACTGATATGTTGAGGAATATATTTTTTTAATTTGGTTTTAAAAATATTGATCGAATTCGCACCCTTTATCTCATCTGGTAATTTATTGTAAAGTTGTACTCCCTCATAAACAAGTGATCTTCTACCTCTAGTGGTTCGCACTCGAGGAAGTACGATGTGATTTTTTCTACGACTGCTACGGTTATGCAATTGGTGTATTTTGGTGAATGAAATCTGTGTATGTATGGTTTTATTGAGTATTTTTTTAATGAGTATGCAGGTGCAGTACACGTGAAGTTGTTTGATGCTCAAGAGTTTCGTGTCCTTGTATATTTTGATTGTAGGTGATAAGTAATCGTAATGAAAAAGCATTTTAATAATTTTGTTTTGGGCAATTTGTAGGTCTTTTAAGTTTGTTTTAGGTGCATTGCCGCAGATTTCGATTAAGTACAGTATATGTGGCTTTACTAAAGAATTGTATATTGTCTGGCGTACACTATATGGCAGACAGTGTACGATGTTTCGTAGTGAGCCCAATAAAGATGTTATTTTAGATCTTATGTAGTCAATTTGAACCTTCCAATTTAGATGGCAGTCTAGTCTTAGCCCAAGGTATTTCTCGTGTTGTTTGAGTTCGAGTATTTGATTTTCAATTGTAAGAGGTGGATGAGGAGGTATTTTCTTATTTTTGGCTTTAAATATAACGTAACTAGTCTTGGATGTATTGATTGTTAAAAGATTTTGTTGAAACCATATGGACAATAAATTGAGGTCTTCTTGGGCTTGATTTATCATGTCAACTATAGAATCACCAAAATAAAACAGGCAGGTGTCGTCCGCGTATAGTGAAATATGTCCGTGTATTGGAACCTTATGGATGGAGTTTATGTATATCAGGAAAAATAGTGGACCTAACAGTGATCCCTGGGGAACACCAAACGTGATATCATGCGGTTTACTTTCGTATTCACCAACTTTGACCACCTGGCGCCTGCTATTCAAATATGATTTGAACATTGCATACGCTACACCTGTTATGCCTATGGCTTTTAGCTTTTGTAGTAGTATAGGGTGGCTAACTGTATCAAAAGCCTTTTTAAGGTCGATGAATAAGCCTAAGGCCATGTTTTTTTATCAATGTTCATTTGAATTTTGGTAATTAGATCTGTAGTAGCTGACAGAGTGTTAGAATGTGTTCGAAACCCATATTGCCTTTCAAAGAGGAAATTTATTGAGGTGAGGTGCGCATCTAAGCGTGTATAAAGGACTCTTTCAAATATTTTAGATATAATCGGAAGGACTGAGATAGGTCTATAGTTATTAGGATCCGTTTTGACACCAGATTTGTGGATTGGAGTAACTTTGGCTACCTTTAATTGATCTGGAAAGGTTCCACTGGCAAGGTGGCTATTTATACAGTCGGTCAGTTTGTTCACAATTAAGTCACTTACGCACTTGATGACTTTGGTAGTTATGCCATCGATACCGGCACTGCAGTTTGAATCAAGATTCTTAATTATTTTGGATACTTCGCTGGTTTGGCATGGTGTGAAGCTTGTGAGTTCTCTGTCATATGAATCTGGTGCTGTTACAGTTTTGTGTTGTTGTGGTTGTGTGGGAATGAGGTTAGCTAAGGTGGAGCCAATCGTAGAAAAAAAGCGGTTGAATGTTTCACAGATCTCGTTGCCATCGGTTAAGGGACCAGATTCAGCTAGAAGTTTAGGGGGAGTGCACTCTGACTTGATTTTATTATTCGACAAAGTATTTATTAAGTTCCACATCTTTTTAGGGTCTGTAGTATGTTTCATAAATGCGTCATGGTAGTACTTTTTCTTAGTGTTCCTAATTATTTCAGCTGTATTATTTCTTTCAATTTTAAAGCATTCAATTAGATCTTGATTTCTTGGCTCTTGTTTCAATCGATGCCAGATATCATTTCTTCTTGTAATCTTTTCTGTTATTTCTCTACATATCCAATCTTGGCGCGGTGGGTTTAAGATTTTTGTTTTGACCGTTGTGCCACTATGAATGCCACACTGCAGATACCTCTCAAAGTTCTCGTACGTGTTGTCAGTTGACGAGTATTCTGCGAGCGCGATGCTTTTGTAAAGATTTTCATAGTCTATCGCTTCGTATTTTACACGCTGTTTTGGTGGTCTCTTGTATTTTTTTATATTTAGATAAATTTGCTTGTGGTCAGACATAGGCGAGTCAATAATGACCATATGGAAGCTTTTGTCCCTAAGGTTGGTGCAAACGTGATCAAGGATGGTTTTTGTAGAAGCAGTCTCGCGCGTGCTGTAGTCTTCATGAATATTATTAAGGAAACCGTATCCAGATTCTTTCATAGCATCTCTGTAGCATTTGGTCTTCGAATTTTTAGTCAGGAGGTCGATGTTAAATGATGATGAATGAGATTTAACTTTATAAAGTATGTATTAGTTTATAGTTAGTCTTTTTATGCATAAATATGTATTGTGTTCTATGGGCCTAGTTGCCCGAAATAAAGGATTGTATTGTATTGTATTACCGCCGACCCCAATTTCTTTGGGGTCGGCGCAGCATGTCTTCTTCTTCTATACTTCTCTATTACTTGTCATAACAGAACATCACGCCTGTAATCCCCAGAAGGGTTAGGCTGTGTTGTAGCTAGGCCTGTAGATGGTGAGTAATGGGCTAGCTCGCCGTTTGGCGTCTTATAATATGACGACAGGCCGTGCCGACGGCCTCAATGAGATGTCAGCAAATCGGAAGGAGTCCGAGAGGGCCGGTGCCTGCCAGGGCTGCGGGTTGTACGAAAGAGATACCGTGGCCCTGGAACACAAAGGGCTAAGAAGGAACATGGATGGGTTTTAGTCAATACAAGCCTGACACTCCCTTCATCATCATCATCATCATCATCATCATCATTCATTCATTCATTGGATTTTTTTTTCATTCATTGGATCATTTGATGATTTCCCATCCATAAAAATAAAAAACGGCTGAGGTGTACCATTAGTATACCCACATTTCGCCACTATTGCCATCCCAATTCCAATGTGGAAAAACCCAATAACGATTTGCCCGACCCGGGAATCCAACCCAGAATCTTAATCTCTGCAAACCAACGAGACATATCAACATTAAATATAATTGACTTAATTAAACGTTAGAAATAAACGTACGAACATTCTATCTAACAACAGCCCCGCTTCTGCAAGATTTCTTCCAAAGAAAACATTAAAATAATCTTCAAAGAAACACACATAGACCTTCTCCGTCTACACATATTGTATACCACAGATTATAGAAGCGGAATGCGCAAATACAAACACTGTAGATTATTATTGTAAAACAAAAAACCGACCACCAACACTCAGGTGACAAATTATACAGGATGCTACGAATTTGACTGATGACTACATTTGTGTCAATTGTTAAATAAATTGTTCTTAGTTTTATTTTTACTCTTGTATAGATTCTTTTTCAATTTCATTCATATTTTTTGTGAATGTGTGGACATTGTAGGCTTTGAAATGTTTTTTTTATCTACGTTTTGTTGTAAGCGATGACTTATTGTCGGGCCTACGTTGTCCTCTCATACTTAGGTACTAACGCTGTAACGTCCAAATATTGTAGAACCAAATGATTTTAAAAGAGTAACCTTGGAGTTTCTTGCCGGTTCTTCTCCATAGGAAACGACCAACCCGAACCGTGCCTCTTCTTTCGACGTTTTATAAGTGCCATGTAGGCCTATGTAAAATAAAATATTTTGATTTTGATAAGGTTTTGTTGAAAGAAAGAAAGAAAAAAATAATATTTCTTTCTTGTTGGAGCAGTGGTAGCCAGCGCGACACTTGGGCATGAGGTCCTGGGTTTAGACTCCCGGGTCGGGCAAAGTGATATTACATGAAGAATTTCTCAGTAGCAGCCTCGGATTTGTGTCCAGTTGATAGTAATAGGCTCGCCCCCTATTCCATAGGACTTAAAGAAAACATAACTGACGAAATGTGACCCTTTGAGGACTCCAAGCGTATTTTACACGGAGCGACTGCCTATTTCATGGAGTTTCCTTGTGTGATCGAAAGAAATGAGGACATCCGCAAGAGAACCAAGGTCACTGACGTAGCCCGAAGAATTGCCAAACTTAAGTGGCAATGGGCTGGGCACATTGCTCGCAGAACGGATGGCCGATGGGGCTGAAAAGTTCTGGAATGGTGACCGCGAACCGGAAGACGATGCGTTGGAAGGCCTCCCACTAGGTGGACCGATGACCTGGTCAAGGTTGCGGGGATCCGCTGGATGCGAGGCGCACGGGACCGGTCAATGTGGCGTCACTTGGGGGAGGCCTATGTCCAGCAGTGGACGTCTTTCGGCTGAAATGACGATGATGATGACTGCCTATTTGATCTCCACAACCCAGTTAGTACTGAATAATACGATACCCCTTGGTAAGACTGGTTGTTAGACTTTCGGGCCACTGACTACCTGTAACGACTGTCAAAGATCTACAAATGACAGCCGGGACCAACGGCTTAACATTCCGAGGCACAGAAGGGTCTCGCTATCCATTGCGTTATCCCATCCACGAATCGACCTAGGCAAGCGTTGCTTAACCAAGAAGATCGACCGAGCAGCTGTTACTGTTTAGCTACAAGTATCACTGTTTTATTGAAGTAAAGAACTATTGTTTTTTAATACTTGGTAGGCTTGTGTTTGGCTGCAACTCGCCTGATGTGAAGCGATGACGCGGTCTAGGGAGGAGCACGCGCGCCTAGAACATACCGATTCACTCGAACTTAGGAGAGATCCAGAATATAATGATCAGGAAACAGAGAAGCTGGCATTGAATTCTACAGACTGACGTTATAATTTATTAGAAACAAGCACAGTCAGGCCAAACAGCCGAAAACGGCATAAAGATAGACTTCGGCTGCAACCAATAAAACTGGAGTTCATCATCATCATCTGCCTAGCCTTTTCCCAAACTATCTTGGGGTCGGCTTCCAGTCTAACCGGATGCAGCTGAGTACCAGTATTTTACATGAAGCGACTGCCTATCTGACCTCCACAACCCAGCAACTGGGTAATACTAATACCAGGCCCCTCAGAAAGTATTGCGAAAAAAAGTTTTTATATATGGGAGACTGGCCAGTTATTATGTTTTTCGAAAATATGATTATTTATAAGTAAAAATAAGTAAGTTCCAATTTCAAAATTTCCCTCCACATTTTTTGCGAGTTAATTCAAAGTATTGTGTCTCACTGAAATATGGATCTGCGCCGGGAACATTTTAGAGCTATGATTTTATACGATTTCAAGTGTCGCCTGAAACCGGATGAATCGTACGATAGACTTCAAATGGCATTCATGGATGAAGGCCCTTCCAAGGCAACCGTGTATCGTTGGTATAACGAATTCAAGCGCGGTCGACCAACTTTGGGGGATGACGAAAGAAGCGGTCGCCCTTTGACGGCTGTTACCGAAGAAAACGTGCTAGCAGTGAAAAATTTAATCCAAGACAATAGGCGAATTACATATCAGGAGATTCAACACATATTGAAGATTGGATCGGGAAGCGTTCACGAGATTCTACACAGCCATCTTCGCGTGAGGAGGATAGTATCACGCTGGGTGCCGCACAACCTCACCGATGCTCAGAAGCAGGCCCGGGTGGAATGGTGCCGTGATATGCTTAACAAATTTGAAGCAGGCTCGTCTCGGCGTGTTTACGACATCGTTACAGGTGATGAGTCCTGGATTTATCAATACGACCCAGAAACCAAGCGCCAGTCGACTGTTTGGGTGTTTCAAAATGAGCCAACGCCTACCAAAGTGAAGCGATCTAGAAGCGGGGGTAAGATTTTGATCGCTAGCTTTTTTAATTTGACTGGCCACTTGGTATCAATTCCCTTACGGGATCAAAGAAGCATTAATGCCGAATGGTATACTTCCAAATGTTTGCCAGAAGTTTTCTCTGTTATAAGCAACAAGCGACCAAACACAGGGCTCCGCGGGCTACTGCTCCACCACGACAATGCACCTGCGCACACCGCACTCAAAACGAGGGACTTCCTGGACAGCACGCCAGTCAAACTCCTGGGTCACCCTCCTTACAGCCCTGATCTAGCACCGTGTGACTTCTTTTTATTCCCAAAAATAAAAAATCAGCTCAAAGGGATACAATTTTCGTCGCCGGAAGATGCGCTGGCTGGGTTCGAGCAGGCTGTAAACGAGGTGTCTGCGGCGGACTGGAAAAAGTGTTTTGAAAACTGGTTTAGGCGCATGAATCTTTGTATAGAGGCTGGTGGAAAGTACTTTGAAAAGATTTAATAAAAATATATGTACGTATAGAACAATTTTTTTTAGTTTCGCAAAACTTTCTGAGTGTCCCACGTATATAATAATATAATTCTAGTCTTACCCCTTGGTAAGACTAGATGTCAGACTTTTAGCTTCTGACTACTCGTAACGACTGTCAAAGATCTACAAATAAAACTGGAATTATCCAAGAAAAAATTATACTACATGTCGATTATTATTTACAATCATTTACCAAATAGTTTAACCAAAAAATTTACCTCTGACAATGTTTTAAAAAAATACTCTTCAAACTAATGCTTGTTAAAAGATATTAAACCATTAAGGACTATTTAGAAGACAAATCAATAGAATCTGTTATTTGTAAGTTAGAATAATTGACATCTCTGGTTGTGAATACATTTGCACGCCAGGTTATGGCAGGATATGCTGAAACAAAATTACTGTACCTTATATACTATATTCTAGCAAATAAATATTTTTGATTTGATTTGATTTGCCGGCGAGCACAACAAATGTGGCAGCAAAGCGCTTTGTTCGGGTACGTGGAACCTAGCACCATCATCATTCTCCTAATCTTACCCCAATGTATTTGGAGCCGGTGCAGCATGTCTTCTTCTTCCATACTTCTCTATTCCTTGTCATCTCAGCAGACCACTAATATTTTCGACCTAAATATTATCATCATCATCATTTCAGCACAAAAGACGTCCACGGCTGGACATAGGCCTCCCTCAAGTATCGCCATATTGACATTTTGGTTTTTTGATTTTTGCCATAATCGCCACGCTTAGCAGGCGGGTTGGCGATCGCAGTACGGTTGTATAAAATTTACCTAAATATAAAGAGTGTAAATAGACGCTTAACGAAACCAAGGCAATTTATTTTCTTTTTTGTGCGATTTTTGTTCTACTTCATTTTATTTTTGACAAATTTAATTTGCTGACATTGTATTTTATGAGATTTTGTACTTCTGTAATTAATTTAAATTTGATAATATTGACTTTAGCGACACTATAACCTCACTATTTTGTATGCCTTTCGGCGGAACATAGGATGGACCAAACATTTTTATACAACATCATTTTTGTACCCTGTGTTCACAAAATTAATAAATGAATTTGAATTATTCTCTACGTCATTGTTCAAGACCATAGCTGGGGACCTTCTAGTTACGGAGATATTGGAGGTCAAAGTTCCAACTTTTTGGCAACTTTTTTTTAAATACTGGATTTGAAGGTAGCAAGTGTACTTGAAACGAGTCATGGAGGTATCCATGACTCGTTTACTATTCAATGCATCCACCAGCACAATGTTTTGAGTGCGTCACATTGAGTTTTACCGCAAGACTAAATTTCCGGAGGTTTCGCAGTGCGCACGCCGTACGCAGGTGAGCCATGGGTACATTACTTTGTATAAATATCCCATGGTTCACTCATTAGGTGAACCAAGGGTACAGAAAGTTAACCGTGGAACACCTAGGGTAACCACTTTGGTGTTCCACGGGTCAGTAAGGAGATTTTTCACCAAAAAAAAAGTCATTTCCCATCTATAATTTTTGCGTATTTTATACTAAGTTCAGAATGCCTGGTGGACAGGTTCGTGAAGTGTATGTTTACACCTTGTATATTTATTTAAATCCTTCGTCAAAACTATACCACCCTGTACACAAAATAAGGCCCTGTTTACACTAACAACATGCAACGTGCGACATTAGTCTTCAAACAACGCTAGCTGGAACCCGCCTTATCCTAATTGGTACTAACAATATGGTACCGATCTGACACCGTAGTGCCATGGTGTCACTATTAGTTGTCAATGAATAACTTTCAATGTTTCTACCACTAAAAAAACGGTTAGTACCTGGATTATTTAAATAATAAGAGCCGATTGGGTTGATCTTCAGGTTAAGCCGGTCCAGGTTGGTCTATAGATGGGTGACCACCCATTAGGTACATACCGAGTTTCCTCCGTGCCTCGGGAAGCACGTTCAACCGTTGCCTCGGCTGTCATTTGTAGATCTTTGACAGTCGTTTCAGATAGTCAGTGGCCTGAATGTCTGAGTACTAACTGGGTTGTGGAGGTCAGATAGGCAGTCATCTGCCTACCCTTTTCCTAAACTATATTGGGGTCGGCTTCCAGTCTAACCGGATGCAGCTGAGTACCAGTATTTTACATGAAGCGACTGGCTATCTGATCTCCACAATCCAGTAACTGGGTAATACGATACCCCTTGGTAAGACTGGATGTCAGACGTTCGGCTTCTGACTACTCGTAACGGCTGTAAAAGATCTACTAATGACAGCCGGGACCGACCTCGGCAAGCACAGCTTAACCTTAAAGATCGACCCGTGCGGCTGTTATTATTTAGCCACGAGCTCCTCAGAGTCAGGTCAGATAAGCAGTCGCTCGAAGTTAAATACGGGTATTCAGCTGCATCCGGTTAGACTGAAAGCCGAACGTAACTGAGTTCGGCAAAGGCTAGGCAAATAACGATGAGGCAGTATCTATATTAGCTACTACTAAGAAAATGGACACAGGAGCCCTTTTGTATTTTTTTTTTCGTTCTTTGAAACCAAAAGTGCGAAAAGATAATTTTGCCAAAACATCTGCCATTTTTTTTTCTCTAACCTAATTCCAAATTCGAATCCCAAAGTATAGAGTTACCATAAAGCACGCCGAATTACAAAAGATTTTTTTTTTGAAAAAGGAACCATTCTCTGGGGATTAAGATTGACGAAAGAACTGTCTGTGCAAGATTTTCAACGTAACTGTCAAACGAATGTTAGCAATGAATTTGTACCTTATTTTCAAAGTTACAAGAATTCAATATGATTTACTGGACTGTCAAAACGATGTGGTAAAATCTTTTCTACAGAATTTTCAGATAGCAATAGCAAAGTCCTTTTTGCAGTTCTTAAAATGATTTTCTATTTGATTATGTGCTCTATTTTGAATGTTATAAGACTAACATGATATTAATTGACGTAAAATTAAGTTTGTTGAAATACGCGAAATCTAACAGATGTATTGTCGATATTCTAAATCCAAATTGGATTCAACGTAAAATGAGTAAATACAAATACGTAGAATTTTGAAATTGGAACCTTTTGGCTTCCATCTTGAATTTTGAAATCAAATCGATGAAATCTTTGTAATAGGAGGCGTTTTTAGGACGTATCACTATTTCGATCCTACGATGGATCGATGTAGTTACTAAGCAATCATTGAGTATTGCTAAAAACGGTTATGATTAAGAATAAAAGCAGTGATAGCCTTAGGGTAAGATGGTGCGCAAGATTGACGACCTGGAGATGTGCTGTTGGAGACGAGCGGTCCAGCGTGGACCGCTCGTCGGACTAAGGTGTCAATACTCAAAGAACTCCACATTATTTTCAGGGTTTCGTACCCAAGGGGGCAAACGGGACCCTATTACTGCGACTTTGCTGTCCGTCCGTCCGTCTGTCACCAGGCTGTATCTCATGAACCGTGATAGTTAGCCAGTTGAAATATCTACAGATTATGTATTTCAGTTGATGCTATAACAACAAATACTAAAAACAGAATTAAATAAATATTTGAGGGGGGCTCCCATACGAAAAAGTGTTTTTTTTGTTCGTTTTTATTGATTATGGTACGGAACCCTTCGTGCGCGAGTCCGACTCGCACTTGGCCGGTTTTTTTATTTATTTCCAAAAACTATCATTATTGGTCTATAACATAATTCATGTTCACGGTGAAGAAAAACATCGTGAGGAACAGCATGCCTGAGAGATCTCTCTACGTCAAGTCAGAGGCCCATGAGCGGGATAAAACTCTGAGACCAGGTTTGGGACTCATCTGCCTGCCTTTTCCCAAACTATCTTGGGGTCGGCTTCCAGTCTAACCGGATGCAGCTGAATACCAGTATGTTACATGAAGCGACTGCCTATCTGACCTCCACAACTCAGTAAAAGGGTAATACGATACCCCTTGGTAAAACTAGATGTTCGACTTTTAGCTTCTGACTACTTGTAACGACTGTCAAAGATCTACAAATAACAGCCGGGACCAACGGCTTAACGTGCTATCCGAGGCACGGAGGACACTCGGTATGTAATTATGGTCACCCATCCACGGACCAACCTTGGCAAGCACGGCTTAACCTGAAAGATCGACCCGTGCGGCTGTTATTATTTAGCTGCGAGCTCCTCGAAACCAGGCTTAGCACTAACAACGCGATAAAGAAAGAATATCCATTTATTTGGGTCGGCGCAGCATGTCTTCTTCTTCCATACTTCTCTATTACTTGTCATCTCATGAGATACCTCCTTTCTAGACCTATCATAATTTTAATTCCATGACACTCGGGAATAATGTAGCTTCCCGTTAGTTTTCGGTTCGGATCAGCAGTTCTGATGTTTAGCCCCCTTTTTTTAAACTTTGCTCACACTAGGAATTTCTCCTGTATCGTGGGTTCATTTACAAACATTTAAACTCACATTCACAAACAGCCAGACCCGGAACAACTATCTGTAGGCCATACAAATATTTGTGCCGTGTGGGGATCGAACCCGCGACACGCAGCGCACCAGTCGATCGCTCAGCTCACTGCGCCAACCGTGCCGTCAAACTAACAAACATTTTTTTTTTTTTAGCCTGATCTTTCCCACTCCTGGGCCTCCCCCCATTCCTTCCACTTTTCTCTGTTTCTGGCCTCTTCTTGCCAATTAACGAGAAAGCCATCCAAGGTGTCCCGCCATCTTCTTCTCGGTCTGCCGCGACCCCGTCTAGCTGTCTCAGGGCTCCAGTTTTGTGGAAACAAAACAAACACATACCTAGTAAACAATATTTGTATCTAAATCTATAAGATTTTATCCATATCGAGTTCAACTGCATTTAACAGCATTCCCAGAGAACCGAAAAGTTCAATAATAACAAGAAGATCCCAAAAAAACTAACTGTGACTGCCCTAACTAACCGAATTCAAAACGCTTTTGTCAAAATTGTTCACAAAAACCATCTTGTTTGGATCAAATACCACATTAGAAGACCAATTTAAAAAGAACCCTGATTCTTTACAATCCCTGTCAATGAAAGACTTTCTTAAATTTGTCGTAATAACCAAAATAAGAATACCTTTCCGCTGATGGAAATTTGAATAGCAAAAAGGTCTTTTAAACTTGGTCTTTTCATGTGAAAGACGTCCAAAATGAAAAGATCTCTGTATGCCTATTAAATTGAATAGATTCAAAATCTTTTTAAGTTGGTCGTATCTTTCATAAGTTTGTATGACAGCCAGTATAATCAGACCTCTGTTTTGAGACAAAACTATTTAAAACAGAGGTCGTTTAAATTTGGGTTTGCGTTCATAATAGGTTGGAAAAAAAAATGATCGAATGAGTCAAGATCAATATGAATTGCGTCGCATGGGGTCTCGATTTCCGCTATTTAAACAAAATTAGGTAGGCAGTAGTGTTAGTAAGGAGTTCAATAGAAGGAGACTTAACCAGCTTGTCAAGATTTTATTTGGAACAGTTTTATTCAGAACAAAATATACGACGGGTAAACGGACAGGTAGTGGCTAAATAATAACAGCCGCTTGGGTCGATCTTCAAGCTTGCCTTGGTCCGTGGATGGGTGACCATAATTACATACCGAGTTTCCCCCGTGTCTCGGAAAGCACGTTAAGCCGTTGGCCCGGCTGTCATTTGTAGATCTTTGACAGTCGTTACAGGTAGTCAGTGGCTCGAAAGTCTGACAACCAGTCTTACCAAGGAGTATTAGATTCGTCATCATCATTCATCATTTCAGCCCAAAAGACGTCCACTGCTGGACATAGGCCTCCCCCAAGTGTTTTGTTTACATTGACATTTTTGGAGGGTATTGCCATAATCACCACGCTTGGCAGGCGGGTTGGCGATCGCAGTACGGTTGTTACAAAAGCACAGAGAACGCTGCTGCCCATTCTCTGGCAAATCCCTTAGTCGCCTCTTACGACACCCACGGGAAGATATGGGATGGTGCTGTTCTTTACGTCCGATACCATACAGAATGGAGTATTGGATTACCCAGTACTAAATGGGTTGTGGAGGTCAGATAGGCAGTCGCTCAATGTAAAATACTGGTATTCAGCTGCATCCAGTTAGACTGGATGCCAACCCTAACATGGTTGTGAAAAGGCAGGAAGATGATGTTCTTAATCTAAATTATTATTATTAATTATTAATATTTTATAGAGGAAAAATTTGATTGTTTGTTTGCATTGAATAGGCTCCGAAATTACTCGTCCAAATTGAAAAATTCTTTCAGTGTTAGATAGCCCATATATCGAGGAAGGCTATAGGCTATATATCATCACGCTACGACCAATAGGAGTGGAGTAGCAATGAAAAATGTTGCGAAAATGGGAAAAACGCGAACGGAAATGCGTCGGACAGCTAGTTCAGAACATAATATTACAGCGCGAAGTTGTAAACAGACCCTTCACGAAGACGTCAACCATAGCATTCTGTAGAACAAACTAAGTAACTTGACGGCACGGTTGGCGCAGTGGTTGAGCGATCGACTGCTGCGCTGCGTGACGCGGGTTCCATCCCCGCACGGTACAAAAATTTGTAAGGCCTACAGATAGTTGTTCCGGGTCTGGCTGTTTGTGTATGTTAGTTTAAATATTTGTAAACGCACCCACGATACACGAGAAATTCCTAGTGTGGAACAGAGTTAAAAAAAAAAAAAAAAACTCTATGCAAAAAATATTGCTGAGAAACGACTTTTCTTTTTTGGATAAAAAATCACGTTTTACGGCAGCACTCGATGTTACGCACTAAAAACATTGTGCTGATGGATGCATTTTAGGGGTATGAGGAACAGGGTGTAAAGTTCCTCATCCCCGAAGTAAAGGGAGGATCCTCCGGCCAGACAGGTGTTGTGTCTGGCAGGCAACTGCCCGACAGTTGTTGTCGGGTTTTTCTATATACTCTTAAGTCGATGTTAACTTTGCATGTGAAATGTAGGAAATTGATGTTAGTTCTTCCGTCGTGTCATAGATGGCGCTGTAGTACTTTTTGTAGTAAGTTGCTTTTTGTTGGTCGCTATACATTGAATAGCACGGGGGCAAGTACCTAATGTTATAACATTAAAACGTTTAAGAACTCTCACCCCCAATATCTCCCTAACTACTTATCATCATCATCATCATCATCATCAGCCTATAATGTTCCACTGCTGGGACACAGGCCTCCTCCTATGAGAAGGAGTGGGCTGTAATCCACCACGCGGGCTCAGTGCGGGTTGGTAGATGTCACATGTCTTCGAATTGTTTGTTCTAGGACATGCCGGTTTCCTCACGATGTTTTCTTTCTCCGTTTTTGAGGGCAGTGGTGATGAAATAAATTACACAAAGTAATGCGCCTGCCTGGGTTTGAATCCATGGCTTACTGCTCGTAAGTCGGGGCTGTCACCACTGGGCTACCGATGCTCTCAACCGTAACTACTCGGTAGCTGCTATTAAGAAATCTCTTTACAAAAATCCTTTTTGAAAAACTCCGATAACCCTGCCCTACCTAGAAGTCGTTCCCAGGACCTCATCCTCACCAGTCGAGCTAGCAACCAACGAGACCAACCATTAAATGCTCCAAAATATTCAAAAATCATATCAATAAAATATATAAATGTAAAAATTAATGCAATAAAATAATTCAACGATATTATTTGGGTATTATAATAAGTATCATTATTTTAACAATTTATGTGAAAAATAATAAAATTTGATTTCGAATAGCTAGATTATACATTATTGTCATGATTCTTTTATTGAAAGTTATGATTGTTGAAAAATATTTTTTTATTACAATAATATATTGATTTTAGTATACCTTGATACTTTTTTTTTTGGTTGTTCATACAACCAAAAAAAACATGTATACATATTACATATGTACATTATTTACAAACTGCAAATAGATATAAAATATGTACAAGTATCAAAATTAGAGGGATGAAATGATCTCATTCGTCATGCTCTTGCCACCGCCGGGGTGCCAGCTGTCTTAGAACCTAATGGCTTGGCACATGTCAATGGGAAGAGACCAGGGTAGGACCATAATGCTATGGAAGTTGGGTAGGCCTTTGGTGTGGGATTGCGTGGACACCCTTACGCCATCCCATCTTCCTAGCACGGTGAGCTGCGCTGGGGCGGCTGCTGCAGGTGCTGAAAACCTTAAACGGCGCAAATACAATAATTTAATTGGTAATAATGTATTTGAGCCGTTTGGGGTTGAAACACTAGGGCCATGGGCCCCGAGTGCCCACCTTTTGTTTCGGAATATCGCCAAGCGGTTGGTCGACGCTTCACGTGACCAAAGAGCTGGCCTCTTTTTTTTTAAGAATTAGCATTGCCATCCAACGTGGCAATGCGGCCAGCCTTCTGGGTACTTTTCCTGTTGACAGCGATGTCGACGAATTTTTGACGCCTTGATAGTTAGATAAAAATTAGGATCTTTTAAAACCTAACCTAACAGACAGATGTGTTGCTGGGGAGTCTGTTCCGTCTTCTTCTTAAACTTGTCCCAACTATATTGGGGTCGACTTCCAGTCTACCCGGATGCAGCTGTATTACCAGAATTTTACATGGAGCGACTGCTTATCTGACCTCCACAACTATGTAGTTAATACGAAACCCCTTGGTAAGACTGGTTGTCAGAGTTTCAGGCCACTGACTACCTGTAACCATTGTCAAAGATCTACAAATGACAGCCGGGACCAACGGCTTAACGTGCTTTCCGAGGCACGGAGGAAACTCGGTATGTAATTATCAGCTATCTCAGCATGTCCGTGGATGGGTGACCCCATCCACGGACATGCTGAGAAAAATAAAAGATGCTGGTGGAAGATATAACCTCCGCCTTTTTTAGGAGTTGGTTAAAAACGTGAAGGTTTACAAAAAAAAGAACAAAAAATGTGTTTGTAAAACTTTATTGCAAAATAAAAATCATCTATCATAGTTACAAATCAAACAATCGCTCACAAAATAGTATTATTTGTTAGTTTTGTTTTCTATACTTGCAATACAAACATTTGTTCCAACCCGGGAATCAAACCCGCTGCCTTCAGGTCGAACAAGGCCAAATTGCCCGGTCATATTATTTACATCACAGTTTTATTACAAGCAGTACTTCGTACAGTATGTGAGCTTAATTGTTTGAACTACAACGTTGCGTTTTGTAAAGCATCGTATTTGTCTACTAGTATAAGATAGAAAGGTCTTGACGCAGAACGTCACTTTCGCAAAAGGTCATCGTGAAAAATTTGGTCACTATAGCCTAGTGGTGTGACTGTCGGACTTCTAAGTCATAGGTCTCGTGTTCAAACCCAAGCACGCACCTCAGATTTTTCGGATTCATGTGCGTATTGTATAATTATCACTTGCTTCGGTGAAGGAAAACATCGTGAGGAAACCAGTATGGCTGAGAGATATTTCTCGACGGCATGTAAAGCCAAGTCAGAGGTGCATGAGCGGCATAAACTCTCTGACATCAGATTAGGCACTAACTGCGGCTGTTATTATTTAGGCACGAGCTCCTCATCACCTAGTCAAATATAATAATACTCTAACATTATTATTTTCTTAATAAAACATCAACAAAAAAAAACATCAGTGATTCAATAAAACGATTTCACGAATTATTATGAAATAAAAAATGAATATATTTTGCATAATAAATGCATAAAATATATCTGTTTACCTTAGTGAGAATATTTTGATATAGTAAAATATTGGTTTGTTTGTTTTATCAAAAACATGTCATTATTAACAACACGCTTGAGGAGCTCGTGGCTAAATAAAAAAAGCCGCTAGGATCTGGTTTAACCGTGATTACCTAGGTTGGCTCGTGGATGGGTGACCATTCCATACCAAGTTTCTTCCATGCCTAATAACAGCCGCACGGGTCGATATTTAAGGTTAAGCTGTGCTTGCTAGGGTTGGCCCGTGGATGGGTGACCTCCTATTCCATACCAAGTTTCCTCCATGCCTCGGAAAGCACGTTAAGCCGCTGTCATTTGTAGATCTTTGGCAGTCGTTACAGGTAGTCAGTGGCCCGAAAGTATGACAACCAGTCTTACCAAGTGGTATGGTATTACCCAGTACTAACAGGATTGTGGAGGTCAGATAGGCACTCGCTCCTTGTAAAATACTGGTATTCAGCTGTTTCCGGTTAGAATCCGAATCCAATACAGTTAGGAAAAGGCAGGCAGATGATGATATGTCATTCCAGTCAGTGTTCATACATGGGGAGGCAAAGGAAAAGCAAAGAAAAGTTGTAGCGATTGTCATCATCATTTCAGCCCGAAAGACGTCCACTTCTGGACACAGGCCTCCCCCAAGAACCAGTGCGAACGCGTGGCGATTATGGCAAAACCCACCTGTTTTCTCATAATCGCCACGCTTGGCAGGCGGGTTGGCGATCGCAGCACGGTTGTTACAAAAGCACAGAGAACGCTGCTGCCCATTCTCTGGCAAGTCCCTTAGTCGCCTCTTACGACACCCACGGGAAGATATGAGATGGTGCTATTCTTTACGTCCGACACCATACAAATAGGTAGAATAGGTAGGGATTGTATTACGAATGATATAAAAGAAAAAGGTGTAAATGATAGCGTGGCAGACAATGGGGGACAATGGTTGGCAACACGTGTTCCGCCGACCCCAAGTAAGGTTCCGCTCACAACAGACCGGCTCGGAGACCATCGGCCTGCGCTCTTCTTTTCACACAGACCGGCGCGAGTATACGCTTGGAACTGGCCGGACCCGACAGCCGTTTCACATAGACCGGCTGAAAGAGCACTGTTTTTGAGTGGATGCACTCGGAGCCGAGCGGGTGCTCTACAAGGACGATATAGCGCTAGTTCTTAGTTCATCATCACCATCATCATCATTTCAGCCCAAAAGACGTCCACTGCTGGACATAGGCCTCCCCCACGTAACGCCACATTGGCATTTTGGGGGGTTTTGCCATAATCGCCACGCTTGGCAGGCGGGTTGGCGATCGCAGTACGGCTGTTTTACAAGCACAGAGAACGCTGCTGCCCATTTTCTGGCTAGTCTCTTTGTCGCCTCTTACGACATACCCACGGGAAGATATGGGATAGTGCTACTATTAACGTCCGACACCATACAGAGTTCTTAGTTAGTATTCATCATCATCATCATCATCAGCCTATAATGTTCCCACTGCCGGGACACAGGCCTCCTCTCTATGAGAAGGAGTGTGCTGTAATCCACCACGCGGGCCCAGTGCGGGTTGGTAGATGTCACATGTCTTCGAGTTTTTAGTTCTAGGTCATCCGGTTTCCTCACGATGTTTTCCTTCACCGTTTTTGAGGGCAGCGGTGATGAAATATATTACACAAAGTAATGCGCCTGCCTGGGTTCGAACCCAAGGCTTACTTCTCATAAGTCGGGGCTGCCACCACTGGGCCACCGCTGCTCTCGTTAGTATTACCCCGTACTTTAACTGGTTTGTGGAGGTCAGATAGGCAGACGTTCCATGTAAAATACTGGTGTTCAAATGTATTCGGTAAGTCTGATCGCCAACCCCAATATAGTTAGGCAGATGATGAGAAGTAGATTGGTGTCAAGCAAAGCCAGGAGACAACTCTAGTGTTATAAAACCGAGCAAATTTTTACAACAGCCGTTTTTTTATGACATGTCATAAAAAGAGCTCTAGACATTTTTATGCTCAGAGGTCACAGGGGACAGACGGACATACATCTTTAGAATACTATGTATTTATAGGTTTTTAGGTATGTGAGAATAGTTTTTTTTTATTGTTTGTTATTGTAAAATTACAAAATAATAGCAGGTCTGTGAGGTTAAAGACTGCTAAACATGGTTAAAACTACCTTTAAAATCGTCGTCATCCGTCTGCCTTTTACCAGCCATGTTGGTAACAGCTTCCTGACTAACTGGATGCAGCTAAATACTAGTATTTTACGTAGAAAGACTGCTTACCTGACCTCCACAACCTAGTCGGATAGCCATTCACATTCGTACTCATAACTATCCTCACGACATTTTCCTCATTCCTCCGCATCACATACCATGAGAACCGATTAGCACAAAACTTTTCAGTTACTGCCGCCACTTTCAAAATTCCCCTGATGTACATTTTTTTTATATTATTCATTTGCGTACGCGACCGCGAGGAGCTCGGGGCTAAATAAAAACAGCCGCCCAGGTCGATCTTTAAGGTTAAGCCGTGCTTGCCGAAGTTGGTCTGTGGATGGGTGACCATAATTACATATCGAGTTTCCTCCATACTTCGGAAAGCACGTTAAGCCGTTGGTCCCGGCTGTCATTTGTAGATCTTTGACAGTCGTTACGAGTAGTCAGAAGGTTCAAGTCTGACATCCAGTCTTACCAAGGGGTATCGTATTACCCAGTTACTGGGTTGTGAAGATCAGATAGGCAGTCGTTTCATGTAAAATACTGGTACTCAGCTGCATTCGGTTAGACTGGAAGCCGACCCCAAGATAGTTTGGGAAAAGGCTAGGCAGATGATGATTTGCGTACGCGAGCTAGGTCTTATAATTCGTAAACGTTTACATTGGGGCAAGGCTACACTGCTCTTCTGTTACTCAAAAATGATCACAGTCAGCAAGCGTGCTGTTAAGTGGCTCGATCCTTCTCGCTTTGAAAAGAAGCATTTATTCTCTCTCTAGGGGTCCATATTTTTCTCGATTTGAAAATCCTCAATGGATGTCTTCCGCCCTGGGGAGAGCGGTGAGGTCTGTCAGACTCTTAAGCCTGGTTTTCACAGGCCCAGTAGCTGACCACCCAGTAGTCAGCAACTGTACATTCTGCTGTCTATACAGTATTGTCACTGTCCCGACGTGTTCTCACTACTGGGTCTGCACAGGAGACAGTAGTAGTACACAGCTACTGTGTACACAGTACTGGCCAGGTGCTTCTCACCCATTGGGTTCTCACGAGGCCAGCAAAATGGCTGAGTACTGCGATATAATTAGAACAAATATTCAAGTATTGGTATTACTCCTTGGTGAACATTTGATGGTAGCTCTCAAATGTCAGAAGACAAAATAGAAAAAAAATATGGACAAGGTGTTGATTTCAAACTAGAAACAATCTGACTGTCCAGGCGTTTACTGTCCTTCGGCACTGACCGGCCACTGTCTAGTTGCGTTCGTATGGAGCCAGTGACGACCCAGTAGCTGTCCTTGTGGGAGTGGGGGAACATCAGTGGACAGTAGAAACAAAATATTTTTAAGTTGCTGACCTACAGCAACTCTCCGGTCAGTACTGGCTCAACTTTGTTTTCACGGAACCAGTAGCTGACAGTAACAGTCCTTCACTGTCTGCCAGCTACTGGGCCTGTGAAAACCAGGCTTTACTGGCTAAAACCACAACTGTGTCGCCTCGCACACTTGCGTCGGGGTGCAGCGGAATCTAATGCTACTTCTGCTGCCCCGGACTAGCCGGCCCGCTTAACTTGCTGGCCTCGGCAAACTCTACCCGCTATTTCTAAGAGAGGCGCACCTGGATCACTATGCACCCCCGTCTCAGGTCCATTATGATGGGAAGCGACGCGACGGTTGTCCAAGTACAGGGATACTTTAACCATTCTTGGGTAGGTGATGTTAGGGCAGGTCGAGGTGACAGTTGACAGTAGTGTGGCGACTTAGAACAAAAGGTACTACAGCGCCGAAGAGAGAAAACAGAAGAACTAATAGGGTCTGAATCGCGCAAGCAAAGTTCACATCGACTTAAGAGCGTTAATACCCTACGGCATTTCATTCAAACTTTCAAGTCGTTATTTTCCGAAATAACTGAAAAGATTTTAATGAAACTTCCTACGCATAAGCAGTACACATAGGTCTAAAAAGTTACTAAAAAACATTTTCGAAATGTCTTTTAAAAATGAAGATAATTGAAAATTTCTGTTTCTATAGATAATTAAAAATCGGTCTAATTTCAGCTAAATTAGACCGATTTTTAATTATCTATAAAAAACTTTTTTAGTAACTTTTTAGACCTATGTATACTGCTTATGCGTAGGAAGTTTCATTAAAATCTGTTCAGTTATTTCGGAAAATAACGACTTGAAAGTTTGAATGAAATGCCGTAGGGTATAAACGCTCTTAAGACTATACAGAGAAACCCGACAACAACTGTCGGGCAGTTGCCCACCAGACATAACATCTGTCTGGTCTGAGGATGCACCCTATCTAAGAAGAGTCGAGGAACTTTACACCCTTTTCCTCGACACCTAAAGTAGCACCGCACATGGTACAACATCGCAGCACACTCCACTCATCTCCCCCTTCTATTTTCTTCTTCTCACCCTTGCCCCATGTTACTTGGGGTCGGCGCAACACGTTTCTTTCATTCTCCTCTGTCAACCATCCCGCTATCATCATCATCATCATCAGCCCATACTGTTCCCATTGCTGGGACACAGGCCTCCTCTATATGAGAGAAAGTGGGCTTTAATCTACCACAGTGCGGGTTAGTAGATGTCACATGTCTTCGATTTTTTAGTTCTATGACATGCCGGTTTCCTCACGTTGTTTTCCTTCACCGTTTTGAGAGCAGCGGTGTTGAAATAAATTACACAAAGTAATGCGCCTGCCTGGGTTCCCTACGACTTTCTGCTTGTAAGTCGAAGCTGCCACCACTGGGCCAGTTGGTCTTACTCCTTTCAAGTCCGTCCGTCACGCTACCATTTACTTCTTTTTCTTTCCTATCATTGCTCACACAATCCATCCATCGTTTCCTTGGTCTTCCTCTCCCTCTCCATCCTTCAACATTTATATTCATCACTTTTTTAGTCACATGCGATTCGTCCCTCCTCATCACATGCCCATACCAAGACAATCGATTCCCTTTCACTCATCACTGCACGTCTTTTATTGGTCTGTTAGAAGATTGCATGGTAACCTCTCTCAACCGTCTGTTACTCCGTATGTCACACACACACATCTACAGAACTAGTTTGTCCATTGATTTGTATGACAAGTAATTATCTTATTTAAATAATTCGGCAGTTACGAACTCACTCTAGTATTAAATGGCTTCTAACATGAAGTCATTAATTTTGGAGAAGGTATCTTATGAAGAGTTTGGATTTTTGCTCTGTTGATGGCAATAGGCTCGCTTCCTATTACATGGGACGTAAACGTAATAGGCGATTTCCACTGACCGATCTCGTCATTCTTCATCATCATCAGCCTATAATGTTCCCACTGCTGGGACACAGGCCTCCTCTCTATGAGAGGGAATGGGCTGTAATCCAACACGTGCGCCCAGTGTGGGTTGGTAGATATCACATGTCTTCCAATATTTAGTTCTAGGACATGCCGGTTCCCTCACGATGTTTTCCTTCATCGTTATTAAGGCAGTGATGAAATAAATTACACAAAGTAATGCGCCTGCCTGGGTTTGAACCCACGGCTTACTGCTCGTAAGTCGGGGCTGCCACCACTGGGCCACTGCTGCCCCCGTCATTCTTAGCTTAACCTTATATGTCGACCTGTGCAGCTTTTATTAATTAGCCATGAGCCCCTTTGGACCCTTAAAATATCCATTTATCTGCCTGCCTTTTCCCAATTATGTTGGAGTCCGCTTCCAGTCTAACCGACTGCAGCTGAATACCAGTATTTTACATGGAGCGACTGCTAATCTGACCTCCACAAACCAGTTAGTACTGGGTTAAACGATAACCCTTGGTAAGACTGGATGTCAGACATTCTAGCCATCAGCGACTACCTGTGACGACTGTCAAAGATCTACAAATGACAGCCGGGACCAACGGCTTAACGTGGTTTCCGAGGCACATAAGAAAATTGGTATGTAATGGGTGGTCACCTGGTTACCCATACATAGACCAACCTAGGCAAATGCGGTGAAGATTGATCCGTGCGGCTGTTGTTTTTTTTCCACAAGCTCTTAGAATATCCATTTATTCAAATAAAACATTATCTTCTTAACTCCTAGACAAGTGATTTGTCAAAATAGTGCCCGGTGTCCGCCATTTTAGTTTGAATAATGTGCCAAACGCAACCGTTTGACGGAACCATTTATTATAACACTATTATTGCCTTAATAGTATAAGCAGAACTGTTATTGTAGGTGTTTGATATTTGGTAATTGATAGTGACATCGTAACAATATTATATTTCATTTGATTACCTTAATACATGGAATTAAAAGGCAAAAGTATTATAAGTGAGCTTTTTTTATGTTACGTAAATAATGGCACCATCCCATATCTTCCCGTGGGTGTCGTAAGAGCCGACTAAGGGACTTGCCAGAGAATGGGCAGCAGCGTTCTCTGTGCTTTTGTAACAATCGTACTGCGATCGCCAACCCGCCTGCCAAGCGTGGCGATTATGGCAAAACCCCCTTTATGTCAATGTTGCGTTGGGGGAGGCCTATGTCCAGCAGTGGACGTCTTTCGGCTGTAATGATGATGATTTTTTTTTGCCTGCGGCTTCGTTGGTTTGGTTGCCCAAGCGACTGCTAAGCATGAGGCCCTGCGTTCAATTCCGACAGGTCGGACAAAGTGTTATTGGGTTATTCCATCAGAAATATCTCAATAGCAGCCTTTTGTGCCCGTTTGATGGCAATAGACTTGCTTCACAATACCTTAAAAATAAGTGACGAAATCATCAACATCATCATTTCAGCCGAAAGACGTCCACTGCTGGACATAGGCCTTCCCTAACGCCACATTGACATAAGGGGGGTTTTGCCATAATCGCCACGCTTGGCAGGCAGGTTGGCGATCGCAGTACGATTGTTACAAAAGCACAGAGAACGCTGCTGCCCATTCTCTGGCAAGTCCCTTAGTCGGCTCTTACGACACCCACGGGAAGATATGGGATGGTGCTATTCCTTACGTCCGACACCATACAGAATCGGTACAGTGACGAAATGCGGGTGTACTATTATACACTTCTGCCTGGCTCGCCACCTTCATCTATCTCCCGACCCATCCTTCCATCCCTACTTATTTGGAGTCGGCGCAGCAAGTATTCCTCGTCATCTCACGAGTCATCCTCTTTCTACCCATATCATCAGCCATAATATCATTCAACTTCAATTTCAATTCAAACCGGCATAACCTAGAACTAAAAATTCGAAGACATGTGACATCTAAGTCTCCCTCTCATAGAGAGGAGGCCTGTGTCCCAGCAGTGGGAACATTATAGGCGGATAGTGATGATGATGATAATATCATAATATTTTCTTTCGCACAGTTTTATGTGGTTTCTGCTTAGCCCCTTTGGGATAGGCGTGAGTTTACGTATGTACTTACTTATGTACTTACATGGACGGTACAACGTCCAAAAGTTTCCCGCCTACAGACATTAGATTATCAGAGATAAAAAACTATCATCATCGGCCTGCCTTTTCCCAAACTATCTTAGGGTCAGCTTCCAGTCTAACCGGATGCAGCTGAATACCAGTATTTTACATGAAGCGACTGCCTATCTGACCTCAACCCAATAACTGGGTAATACGATACCCCTTGGTAAGACTGGATGTCAGACTTTTGGCTTCTGACTACTCTAAACGTCTGTCAAAGATCTACAAATGACAGCAAGAACCAAAGGCTTAACGTGCTTTCCGAGGCACGGAGGAAACTCGGTATGTATTTAAGGTCACCCATCCACGGACCAACCTCGGCAAGCACGCCTTAACCCTAAAGATCGACCCGTGCGGCTGTTATTATTTAGCCACGAGCTCCTCAGATACAGAACTATCATGTCGCTAAATTACTGAAGTTTTCTCTACTTAAGTAGTCACGGTAAAAAAGTAATATTTTTCTACGATATAATCTGATATTCCTCTTTTATTACTATTAATTTTTGTTTGAATAGTTGAATCGAGAATGTTTTGCTGTCCCATACATTTGGGTCGAATAGGTTTTGAAATTTTGTATGGGATAGCAGAGAATTTTTTCGCTATTTCGATGTTTGTCCGATGGAGAAACATGTTCACTTTGAAGGTCTGTAGCACACCCTTAAGTATGTATATACCCTTTTTGTTACACGTTGTATGTATATGTGTATGTAAGTAGGTACTTTTAGTGTGACGTCGGCGGGTGGCACTAAGCCGTAGTGGCAACTGAGACAGACGTGTCACTTTGAGACCTCCCGGAGTAAGTGGGCTTTTAACATAGACTAGTAACTGCAGATGGGACGAAATCCAAACTTGAGTGCGCAAGCCGTATCATCGAATTTTGTTTCTTCGAAAACCTTTTAACGACTTCTCTATGCTGCGTTTCGTTACATCGAAAAACTGTACTTCGAACGATTTTAGTGCGTAAGTATAATACTGTGAAAATCAAAATCAAAAAAATAAAATCATTTATTTCAAGTAGGCCAGTCACAGGCACTTTTGAATAATCGAAAAACAATAAAAATGAAGCTACAGTCCCAGTCACAAGACATAATATCGGTGAAAACTTACTTAGTGAACTTTATGTTCACATAACTCGTCAAAATGTAGGAACAGCAGATTTTTTTTCACGATTTCGGCTTTGATCTCATAGTAAAAGTTGTTCATAATGATGAGTAGAATGACCTCTTTAGAGGTTGTTGGTGTTTTACCAATAACCCTGTATATAGTGTTAATGATAGAGTTATCGATAGCAGGATATTTACCATTAAACTGGAAAATACGTTCTGCGAATCAGCTAGATGGCGCTGAAGTCCGAATCCATGAAATAAGGGAAGAGTCCTGATGTTTTCTACAGCTTTGATGTTATAATGTCTGGCGCTCTGATTTCTATAGCATAATTAATTCCGTCTTATGTCGAAACCGCCAAGACAAAGATAACGGTAATTTTACGCAACTTTTGTATGTTCAAAATCAAAATACGTGGGACACTCAGAAAGTTTTGCGAAACTAAAAAAAATTGTTCTATACGTACATATATTTTTATTAAATCTTTTCAAAGTACTTTCCACCAGCCTCTATACAAAGATTCATGCGCCTAAACCAGTTTTCAAAACACTTTTTCCAGTCCGCCGCAGACACCTCGTTTACAGCCTGCTCGAACCCAGCCAGCGCATCTTCCGGCGACGAAAATTGTATCCCTTTGAGCTGATTTTTTATTTTTGGGAATAAAAAGAAGTCACACGGTGCTAGATCAGGGCTGTAAGGAGGGTGACCCAGGAGTTTGACTGGCGTGCTGTCCAGGAAGTCCCTCGTTTTGAGTGCGGTGTGCGCAGGTGCATTGTCGTGGTGGAGCAGTAGCCCGCGGAGCCCTGTGTTTGGTCGCTTGTTGCTTATAACAGAGAAAACTTCTGGCAAACATTTGGAAGTATACCATTCGGCATTAATGCTTCTTTGATCCCGTAAGGGAATTGATACCAAGTGGCCAGTCAAATTAAAAAAGCTAGCGATCAAAATCTTACCCCCGCTTCTAGATCGCTTCACTTTGGTAGGCGTTGGCTCATTTTGAAACACCCAAACAGTCGACTGGCGCTTGGTTTCTGGGTCGTATTGATAAATCCAGGACTCATCACCTGTAACGATGTCGTAAACACGCCGAGACGAGCCTGCTTCAAATTTGTTAAGCATATCACGGCACCATTCCACCCGGGCCTGCTTCTGAGCATCGGTGAGGTTGTGCGGCACCCAGCGTGATACTATCCTCCTCACGCGAAGATGGCTGTGTAGAATCTCGTGAACGCTTCCCGATCCAATCTTCAATATGTGTTGAATCTCCTGATATGTAATTCGCCTATTGTCTTGGATTAAATTTTTCACTGCTAGCACGTTTTCTTCGGTAACAGCCGTCAAAGGGCGACCGCTTCTTTCGTCATCCCCCAAAGTTGGTCGACCGCGCTTGAATTCGTTATACCAACGATACACGGTTGCCTTGGAAGGGCCTTCATCCATGAATGCCATTTGAAGTCTATCGTACGATTCATCCGGTTTCAGGCGACACTTGAAATCGTATAAAATCATAGCTCTAAAATGTTCCCGGCGCAGATCCATATTTCAGTGAGACACAATACTTTGAATTAACTCGCAAAAAATGTGGAGGGAAATTTTGAAATTGGAACTTACTTATTTTTACTTATAAATAATCATATTTTCGAAAAACATAATAACTGGCCAGTCTCCCATATATAAAAACTTTTTTTCGCAATACTTTCTGAGGGGCCTGGTATTTTATCTCACAAAGGTCTACATGAGCACCTATAAAACGTCGATTATAGTATCTCGGTTCGGGTTGGTCGATTCCTATGGAGAAGAACCGCCGAGAAACTCCATGGTTACTCTTTTAAAATATTCTGGTTTAACAATATTTGAATGTTACAGCGTTAGGACTTAATGCTTCATGCTTGCTTTTGCTTAATGATTTCAGACGAGGGCAGAACAGTAAGACAGCACAGTTTGGAAGCACAGTGGTGTTTAAATATAGGACAGTCCACAAGTGATAGCGATGGAGCACGCCACAAGAAAAACAAGTTGGGCCGCGCACACTGTCCTACTCTTTGCACTGCACTGCCCTAATGCCCTCGCGTTCACATGAGTCCAGCCACAAGACAGACGAGCGAGAAAGTGGTGGGAGGAGCAAACTGCCCCGAAAAAATATACTGGCGCTCTATTAACTGTTCTGCCTGGGCTACTGTCAACCAAGCTAATGACAACCACATATTGGCGAGTTACGTCAGCGTGCTCGCCACTGCTGCGCCGTATTTACGGGCACATACTGACACCGCGGGACAAAGGGCTTATAAAGGCTATAAAGGGCCCATAACCCGCCAGCCACGCCCCCCGCCGGTGGCGTAGCGACTGCTCGACTGTCAAGCCCTTCCCGACCCTCGCTCGAGCCAGCTCGCGATGCTGTGCCAGTAGTTTTAAATCAGCCCCTAGATAATGATACCATTCAGATCCAGCCTGTCCCCATCCTGTACCTCATAGGGGGTGCCCTTAGCGTGTAGTCGCTTAGTTTGTAAGTTTTTATGCCCTGGCTGGAGGCTTTACTCTTAAGGCACCCACAGGATAGTCCGGTTAAGCAGACGACAACCTCAAAGGTTGAACTGCGAGAAGCCATTAAAAAAAAAAAACAAGACAGTACTGTTCTGTGCATTAAGTCAGTAGCAATACTGTGCTGCCCACTTTTCTGCCCTCGTTTGAAACAAGCATAAGTATGGGAGGACAGCGTGGGCCAACAATAAGTCGTTGCTTACTACAAAGACGTAGAACAAAATAAAAAGTTAACAAGCATCTAGGAATTCATAAGGCCTAAGATGTTGACACATTCGGTAAATAAAAAATAATCTATACAATCCTGAGGCTTAACTGAAAGTTTACTTTAACTTCAACTGTATAAAAAAATATTGAAAATTTTAAACGAACAAATTATTTTCTTTGGACTTGACGAATTACCAACGGGAAGGTTTCCAAGACATTTTAGGTCTGTCTTAAATACATTTAAGTCAAAAAGGACTTCCTACACAAAATTGCATAAATCATGGCTGTAGGCACAAACGCAAAAACATAAACCCAACTGTCGCCTCTACACCTCTACCTCTGTGAGCCGCCATTATCAAAAGTTTTAAGATGCAGATAACAGATGATTCATAAGGAATCGTTTTTTATTTAATGTACTCGCCATTAGGCTGTGTCCTAGCGGCGAGCCTTTAGGGATCAGTGGCGGCATGGGGAAACCCTGCTTGATTTAAAAACACAAAAAAAAATCTTTCTTTTGTTTTTCGATCGTACTCGCCTGCCTCCTTGGTCGAGTGGTAGCAATCGTAACTGCTGAGCTTGAGGTCTTGGGTTCGATTCCCGGGTCGGGCAAAATGTTATTGGGTTTTTCAATCAGGAATTTCTCGGTAGCAGCTACGGAGTCTGGTTTTGTGTCGTGTTGATGGCAATAGGCTCGCCCCCTATTACGTAGGACTTAAGTATGAGTTTAAATTCTAAACGACTAACAATGTATAGTGTTTGTGTGTTTAAACTAATATTATATACAGGAATTTGATTGTTTGTTTGTTACGATTTAACTCAAAAACTACTCGACCGATTTTAAAAACTCTTTCGCCATTAGAAAGCTACATCTTTACCTAGTAACTTAGGCTATATTATAAAACAATTTTCGCTGATGAAGTCATGGGCGAAGAGCTAGGGTTAAATATATTTGTTACATACGGAACCCACACTTCAAAACCCCGCCGTCCTTACCACAAATACTGCGGTAATCGGTCATGCACCCTCTTAAGTGCTTGTAGTAAACTATTTTACGCCTTGAAAGGACATTACTATATTTTATCAAAAACGTCTGGCGAAATGTGGGTGGACCATACAGCTCTGTCTGCCCCCTAAGAAACACAGGGTGATGATATGTTTACCTATAACATCGTCATCATCTACCTGACTTTTCCAAAATCCAACTTTTACCAAACCAGACACCGTTGAGGAGCTCGTGGCTAAATAATAACAGCCGCACGGGTCGATCTTTAAGGTTAAGCCGTGCTTGCCAAGGTTGGTCCGCGGATAGGTGACCATCCATTACACGCCGACTTTCCTTCGTGCCTCCGAAAGCACGTCAAGCGGTTGGTCCCGGCTGTCATTTAGTAGTCCTTACAGGTAGTCTGTGGCCCAAAAGTCTGAATACTAGTCTTACCAATGGATACCGTATTCATCATCATCATCAGCCTATAATGTTCCCACTTCTGGGACAAAGAGCTCCTCTCTATGAGAGGGAGTGGGCTGTAATCCACAACGCGGGCCCAGTGCGGGTTAGTAGATGTCACATGTCTTCGATTTTTAATTTCTAGGACATGCCGGTTTCCTCGCGATGTTTTCCTTCACCGTTTTTGAGAGCAGCGGTGATGAAAAAAATTACACACAGTAATTTATTTATTTGAAAAGACATGTACAATGTAACATAAAATCCAAGTAATTGTAATGGTAATGCGCCTGCCTGGGTTCGAACTCACGGCTTACCGTACCGATACCATATTACCCAGTACTAACTGGGTTGTGGAGGTCAGATAGACAGTCTCTATATTTAAATACTAGACTCAGACCCCAACATTGTTGGGAAAAGGCTAGGCAGGACTACTCTCCTCTTTAAGATGAAATAAATTACAAAATAAAACTGCGTGGGTTCGAATCCCCGCCCGAAGTAGGGCCGTTCCCACTGAGCAAACATAGCTCTTATATTAATGAATGTGTTATCAAAACTGTATGTCCGTATGTCACCTTTATATTACAAAAAGGTTGAACAGATTTAATATGGTTTTAGTTTTTATCTCAAGAATGTGGAGTGAGCATTTTAATTTGGCGAGCGAGTTGCTCGTAAATATGGAGCATCGTGTTTTAGCAAAGGTTGTCTTGTGTTGACCGCTGTTTCTGTCCTTCATACTTGTAGGAACATTGTTGTTTATTTATTTATTTATTTATTTATTCATAACCAACTTACACTAACAGTTACACCACACGTACAAGTTATTGGTTAAACATTAGAAACTATAAAAAACTACACGAAATTGGTCAGAATTAGAATAGATTAAAAATAAGAATATTATAAAGTAAACAATATGGTAGACATTAGAATAAAAAACAAAACATTTTTCCCAGTATTAAAATGAAAATAAATGAAAATACAAATTACAATAAATAATAACAAGACTCATATTCACATAAAATTCCTACTTCATGGAGATAGTACTGGGAGTGTCAATGGACTCCAGGTATCGAGAAGCAGTGTTGAGGAGTCTCAGTTCAGTATCGGCAAAGATATCCATGGATTCATCATATATTATGATGTTATTCATATGGTTAAGGGCTAGAAATAGTGGGCTGGTCTTCAGGGCTACGGTGCTGGTATGAGGAATCGAAAACAGAGGCCGTCGGCGTGGGCGAAGAGCGTGTCTGATGGGTAGTGGGACGCTAAAGGAGATGAATTGCAACAACCAAGAATTGAAAAGAGAACCACGAATTAGGCGAATAAAGTATCTAATGAGAGCAAGATTTCTCCTGATTTCTAGGCTTTGGTAGGTCACCATACCCAGTACGAATGGCGTTGGGTACATATATGGGTAAAACCCATACAATTTGAGGTAGAGGAATCGGACAAAAGACTTCTGGACTTTTTCAGTAATTAGCTTATAGACTTTTTCATGGGGGCACCAGATTGCATTGTTGGTTTCAAGTAAACTGCGGACGAATGAATTGTATAAAAGAGTTATAGCTTGCCGATTGTTAAAAATTTTTGCCTGTCGCAAAACAAAACCTAGGTTTTTGCGGGACTTGTTGCAGGTTTGAATTATGTGCTGGTTAAACGTAAGCTGTGGGTCAAAGTTAGTACCCAGATCGCGTACGGTAGAAACACGATTCAGGGGTTCACTGTTCAAAGTGTAAACATTGAGCATGGGTTGTGTTGCTTTTGAGAAGGTCATGATAGCGCACTTACTAATATTTAGTTTGAGGTTGTTGATAGTGCTCCAATTGTGGATGTTGTCGATGTCAAGCTGGAGTGCAGCTGCATCGCTAGAATTAGCTATAGGAAGCGCAACTTTGACATCATCAGCATACATCACATACAAACCGTGGCGCACTTTACATACTTGGGCAGATCATTAACTACTATTAGAAAAAGTAGGGGACCGACGTTAGTACCTTGGCCTACGCCAGAAGTGACAGAATAGCATTCCGAATTGGCATTATTATATGTAACATATTGCTTGCGATCGCTAAGGTAGCTTGCAAAGAACTTTAGTGATATCAACGAGAAACCAGCCAAAGCCAATTTACTCAGAAGTACATCATTGTCTACCCTGTCAAAAGCCTTCTGAAAATCTAAGTAAGCTACATCAATCTGCTTTCTGTCGTCGAGATTTTTGGCTAGGAATGTAGTTATATTAAGCAAATTAGACGTAGTTGAACGAGTGGGGAGAAATCCGTGCTGCTCCTCCGCAAACCACCGCTGCAGTTTGGAATATATTTTTTTATAAAGTACCGCTTCAAACACTTTTCCAAATATGGATAAAACAGCTATTGGCCTGTAATTTTTAATATCACCTTTAGGGCCGCTTTTATGTACCGGAAGTACTCTGGATGTTTTCCACTTGGCTGGATATGTATTTGACGTAAGTGATAAGTTGAAAATATGTTGCAAAGGCAATTTGAAAATTTCACAGCCGTCCTTGACTACGTACTGTGGTATTTCGTCAGGGCCTTGAGTAGATTTCGGAGGAAGCCGAGCCATAGCGTTACGGACTTCAGATTCATGAATGCAATCAATATTTACAAGATGGGATAGATTATTAGGAGTCGCATTAGCTGTAGAGACAGCTATTTCGGGGTCCAATACCGGTAAATTTGGTAAGAAGACGCTACTAAAGTATTTAGCAAACGCATCTGCCACTTCTATTGATGACATGTCTCCAAAAGTAGCCTGCTCATGATTTTCTCTGTTACTTTTCACAAAGGCCCAGAATGTTTTAGGGTCCCGTTTAATATTGGATTGTATACGGTCAGTGTAAGTAGCATAATCCAACTCCATACTGCTCTTTAATAGACGCCTGTAATATGTAAAGAATGCGTAATCTAGTTGGTTGTCATTCAGTTTGTAGAGCTTGTGATACTGATTTTTAAGGTTATTAAGGTGAATAGTTGTGTAAAACTTTGGTCTCGGACAATACCTGCGTGAGACGGCACGTGACTGGGCTCGTCTTCCGACGATTTTTTTAATGCTAAAGCCTCGTTAAGGGCGGGCATACGGGTTGACAGCTAAAATTCTAATTTTGCCCCTGCTTTCTTGGCCTAGGTTCTATCCCGCTCGCATTATCAAAAATACCTATACTATAACTACTACCTATACTAAAATGCCCACGGATTCGCCCTCGTGATGATGATGATGATGATGGAGTTAAACTAAGTTCAAAATAATAGAATAGTAATATGTTAGTGAAGACTTTCTCACTAGCACCCACGAAGTCTGGATTAGTGCCCGGTTGATGGCAATAGGCTCGCCCCTATTACATAGGACTTAAAAAATATAACATAACTGCCTATCTGACCTCCACAACCCAGTAACTGAAAACTGGATGTCAGACTTTTGGCTTTTAACTACTCGTAACGACTGTCAAAGATCTACAAATGACAGCCGGGACCAACGGCTTAACGTGCTTTCAGAGGCACGGAGGAAACTCGATATGTAATAATGGTCTCCCATCCACGGACCAACCTCGGCAAGCACGGGTTAACCTTAAATATCGACCCGTGTGGCTGTTATTATTTAGCCACGACCTCCTCGAGTGTGTTGATGATAATCTAAATTAATTCGGCCCAAAAGAATAGTGGGCATAAATATGCAGGTACGGGTACGGTAAAGAATAGCATCCCATATCTCCCTGTGGGTGTTGTAAGAGGCGACTAAGGGACTTGCCAGAGAATGGGTAGCAGCGTTCTTTGTGCTTTTGTAATAACCGTACTGCGATCGCCAACCCGCTTGCCAAGCGTGCCGATTATGGCAAAAGCCTTATGTCAATGTGGCGTTGGGGGAGGCCTATCCAGCAGTGGACATTTTTCGGCTGAAATGATGATGATGAATGTACGGGAGCTAGCCCACTACTGCCACAGTTAAAACCACTGTAGTTGTCTGCTCATCCGGGAGTACAGCCGTGGTGATATGTCAAGACTGCTTCGACTGCTTCTGGGTACGATTCCCCGGGTCGGGCATATTGTTATTGGGTTCTTCATCAGGAATTTCTCAGTAGCAGCCACAGAGTCTGGATTTATACCTGGTTGAAAACAATAGGCTCGCCCCCTATTACATGTGACTTTAACATAACTGGCAAAATGTAGGTGTACACGCGTGCCCAGTGCGGGTTGGCAGATGTCATAATGTCTTCGAATTTTTGTTTCTAGGACACGCCGGTTTCTTCACGATGTTTTCCTTCACCGTTTTTGAAAGCAGCGGTGATGAAATAAATTACACAAAGTAATGCGCCTGCCTGGGTTAGAACCCACGGCTTACTGCTCGTAAGTCGGTGCTGCCACCACTGGGCCACCACTGCTCTCCTATTAGGTAGCCCTCTGCCTAACCCTTCTGGGATTACCGGCTTGATGTTATGTTTCAAGAGGGTCAATATCTACAAGGAGAAAAAAAACAAAAGCTACAACATATAATTTGAATTTCATTTATTTTTTACATACATTTTTACAATTTATTTACAACGTACTAGTTTTAAAGCTTGTGAAAAACAATTCGCCCCTTTTCGTTAACTAAGGCGGGACTTAAATGTAATGCCTAAATACTAGATATTTAACATTGGATTTTTAACTCTTGATACTGAGTCTAGCGTTTAAAATCGAATAGTACGTTTTTGTACAGGCATTATATTAAGTTATTGCTTAGTGTATGAACAAACATTAATCACTTTTTTATGTTGAGGCTAATATTCAACTTTAGTCGGTACATAAAGATTATTTTCAAAAACAAATATATTTGACAAGAATGATAAGATTATAATTCAACTTCGTAATATTCTTTTTAATACAGTTGCTCAAAAAGTGGCGTATTGCAGGGACGTATAGCGTTCGGGATGTGGGCTATTACACACTCGAGCTTTTTCTTTACCTTTCCCGAACTCGTGCGTACTCTTTCCCAACTGTCAAAATAATGTCTATTAAAAAGAAAAAAAATAACAACTACGGAGTTTTTACTAAAAAAAAATCATAGAAGTTTTAATTATTCATGCAAATATTTCTAAAACGAAGCTACTAATTTGTTTCAATATCAGATTTAATGATTTGATTCAATGAGTTAGGTTAGGTTTCATTTCATATCAATAAAAAAATCAATCAATAAAAAATCTACTGAAGACTTGGCTGTATGGGCATAGTTCCCTTTGCCTACCCAGAATGAGTGAAGAAAACAAAAAAAAAACTCTGCTAATATTCTTTTACTGTTGGCGCCATTTTCCAAAAATGTTCTTTATTAAATTGTTTCATTTTTTCGCAACTGTATTAAAAATAGTTGTTCAATACACGTGCGGAACCGTCATTGCAACTTGTTCCGACTGTCAACCCTCACCTTCGGCTGCGCCTCGGCTCGGGTAGACATTTGTCGGAACTCTTTGCAATGACAGGCTTTCCGCACTCGCAATGAAATATACTATTACCACCTTAGTGATGTATATAGGGTGGAACCGTAGGGGCAACCCTCCGCAAACTGACAGGGTGCATACAGCTCCTTATTTAGAATCATATTCCACCGGATTTTTTTTCAGGAAACTTCTAGGGCTCGTTTACGGTGACGCGCCGCACGACGCGCCGCATCTCTGTTAATACACATATCAAACCGCCGTAGTATTGCTGGTTTTTTAGCGGTATTACTTACAATAATGGAGTGTTGTGTACAGATAATGTAATTTTACATTGAAATAAACGAATAGTAACTGAAAAAATTATAAATTCCAGTGGAATATTATTCAAGATAAGGAACAGAATGCACCCTCTAAGTTTGCATAGAAGTTTCCCTTACATTCTGTTTTAAAAATGTAATTAGAATATTAGTTAAAAGTAGTCAAGATATTACTTGGTTATTGAACTACCCTCTGTGGTAAATCGATTGTATACAGAGCAAAAGTTTTATCAAAATCGGCACAGGAATTCAGAAGAAATGGTCAAATGACTTCATGGGTTTTATTCAATAAATTATTATAAAAGAAACTACAGCTTTTTTTACAATTTATAAAAATATTACCTACCTATCTAAGAAATATCACTTCTTTTATTGAGAGATCGAAAAAATTATTATTATTTACAATACAATACAATATCATTCCATATAGAATTTCATATAAAATTCCATATAGAATTTTATATATTTCACTTTTAGATATTTTTTTCATGTTTCATATTATTTATCATTCCATAGAGAAAAATGTCGAAGAAATAAAAATCTTCGTTACTAATATGGCTTTACTTAGTTATAATCAGTAAAGTTATCAATACAACCCCTTTAAGTTCATTTAACCCCATCATCATCATCATCATTTCAGCCCAAAAGACGTCCACTGCTGGACATAGGCCTCCCACAAGTGTCACATTAACATTTGGGGGGTTTTGCCATAATCGCCATGCTTGGCAGGCGGGTTGGCGATCGCAGTACGGTTGTTACAAAAGCACAGAGAACGCTGCTGCCCATTCTCTGGCAAGTCCCTTAGTCGCCTCTTGCGACACCCACGGGAAGATATGGGATGGTGCTATTCTTTACGTCCGACACCATACAGAGCATTAAGTTCATTTAACCCCATAGAATGACTTTTTCATGAAATAGTAATTAAATGGGATATGAACTAAAGGGGGTTGCATTGAAGATTTTATTGACTACAATTATGTAAATACGTACGTTTTACGGCCGCGTATTTATTTATTTTATTCAACATAAAACCTGGCCGGGAAATTGCATAAAACGTAAGAAAATTTTAATTTCGTGGGCCACGCTGTCGCTTCCATCTTAAACCTTATTTTTTCGACCTCACAATGACAACTGGCACATTAATTTATTTATTTACTATAAACTAATCGTATAGTTTTTACAATAAATAACAATTACTATTTGGCATCAAATCATTTTAACACTATCGCTTTTTTATTTCGCACTGTTTTAAATTTTTTGAAGAAGAATATACAAGGTGTTTTTTTGTATCTTCGTCAAATTCAAGGCGGTTACTAAGTTAATAATTCTCGCCCCAAATCAATACTAAAATAAGTAGTTTTTTTTTCTTATTTATGGAAATCGGAAAGTGTGAACGCCCCGTGATTGAAACGCGGGCCGTCTGTTCCTCGCCCTATAACCGCGCTTTCACACATACAAACAATCTCAAACATTTATTCGAAAATGTCTTATTCCTTAAACCACGTTAAGGGTTATTCTGAAATACTGACAAACTTAAACAACCAAAAAAATCAGCGGTTATTAATAATTAACTAGGTTTTTTTAATTGATTATTTATGTCTTTTGTGAGAACCTCCTGAATTTTGGCGAGGATGCAAAACAACACCTTGTATTGAGTAGTGATTTCTAGAAATTATGGTACTGCGTAGCTAAATAATTGGTATAAAAAAGACCCTATAAACGACGCCGAGAGGCACAAAACTTAACTTAAAATTTCTCCATGACCCCTGTACTATTTAATGCATCAATCAGCACAATATTTTGAGTCCGTTACATTGAGTCCTACCGTAAAACGAGAATGTTACCCCAAAAAAAAAAAAGTTGTTTTGCATCATTTTTGCGTAAAGTTACTTCGTTTGATGTAGAGAATGCCGTCCGAATGGGTCCGTTTTCACCTTGTATTTATCTATTATTTTTGCAACTGTAATTAAAATTCAAAAAAATGATAAAAAACTTATTTTAGTGCGAGATTACCAAAAGGGAGTGCTATCTAAAACTCTGTTCACATTTCTCTACTTGGCTCAATACCTTGCCTATCCTCTCAATCAAAATCTTCGCGTTCTTCTCCGGCAAAGAAGGCAAAATATCCCTTATAACAACAGAATTCTTTTTATGGAACATATCACCTAATAAAGATCCCACAGATTTTGTATTGTACAGTCTTTTCAAAGAGTCTATAGTCCTTTTTCTGAACACACACAAATTATCTAGCATTAAACTGTGGTACACGTTATACTTCTTTAGTAATCTGTATCCATGTAGAAGTCCAGATTCGTTGTCTAAAAATATCAATAGTCCACTATCCATTTTCTTCGCCAAATTATGAGCAGGACCATCCATTATGTTGATATTCCACTGGTAATTGAATAAGTTATTGACTATCCTATCCAAATTTGCTGTTAAGTAATCAAAAATGATTAAATCAGACCATTGGGCAAGCTCTAGGAATCGGTCAATAGTTTTCTTGTTAAGTTTCAAATCTATATGAGTGAAGTTCTGCAACTCTTGCTTCAGCTTCAAGTCTTTGACTCTGAGTTTGTCGATCAGAATTTGTTTATTGATCTCCGTATCATTCTCTTTCAAAGACATTTTCAGAATATCTAATTTATTTAAATGTCTATTGGTTGGTCGGAAAACGTCAGGTATTGATGCCGACTCTAAGCTTGGTATGTACTGAGTTAAAACTACAGCCCGGTTGCTAGACCATTGGGCTGTTACAATATCGCTGGCTACGTTTTTCCATAGCCTGTCTTTCAAATCGACAATTCTGACAACAGACGGAGCTAGATTGGTAAGATTTAGCAATCTTCCAACATAAAAACTGAATATCTCTCCTTGAATTTGGTCTGTGTTTTGCCTGTACCTCACACAGGCTTGTAACCCATCTTTGAATGTGACTAGACGATTCTGCATCCTCCCACAGCCTGCCTCCATCTTTACAACTTCAGTCTCATCTATATACTGCTCCCAGATTTGCGCTGAACTTTCGCCGTACCCTTGTGGCATTGCATCTTCAATTTGAGGACCCCAGAATATGTTGTCATACAAAACTGTTGCAGCATCGGGGACAAACGTCTTATTGAGAACAAACGGTTGTCTATCACCATTCTTTGTATCTTTTAGGATATCCTTCATAACTTCTGTTAATCCTTTCGGGTATATATCTTTGTTGTGCTTGTTTTCTTTACCAGTAAAAGAAACAGCAGCAAATCTGTTGCTTTCTGTCTTCGTTTCTGGTTTGACAGTGTTCATATTGTCTGGTTTTGTTAGTTTATCTTTTATTGTAATCTTTTCTTCGTATTGACCGCTCATTAAAACTATTCCTATTGCTAGACCGAATATGAAACTAACTAAGACGCTAATAAAGCAGAAGGTGGCGCCTTCTTTTCTTGTTTTCATCTTATTATTGCTAAAATTGTTGTATATTACATATGGTCTATGTCTAAAGTCTATGGTCATGTTCATTTTGTCTATGTTTTTTTCTTTTATATTTATATCTTTTAGAGTCGGTATTCTATCGGAGAAAGATGCAGTGGGAGGTCCTCCTTCTATTGTCGTGTCCATTTTTGTAATTCTTCTTTTGTTTTCGTTTTATTCATCAGCTGCAGTCATGGTGTGGAATTTCTGGAACAAAAGAAAATCACAATTAGTATAAAGGAGCATAATTTGAACAAAGTAATTGACAGGAATGTCATCATCTTTATCTCCCTGCCCTTGTACCGTGTT
The DNA here is from genome assembly GCA_949152445.1 of Cerastis rubricosa. Taxonomy (NCBI): domain Eukaryota; kingdom Metazoa; phylum Arthropoda; class Insecta; order Lepidoptera; family Noctuidae; genus Cerastis; species Cerastis rubricosa. Next base: position 1,059,017 of record OX424552.1, read on the forward strand.
AGGGATCGTCCACACAAACCGGCTGGGGTCTAGGGTCGGCTCAACATGTGTTGCCTACCATTCTCCGTTATCGTTTGTCACCCTATCATTTACACCTTTTTCATTCATATCATTCGTCATACAATCCCTACAACTTTTCTTTGCCTTCCCATCTGTCAACATCGATAGGAATGACATATCATCATCTGCCTGTATTTTGCCAACTGTTTTCGATTTTTTAGTTCCACGACATACCGATTGCCTCACGATGTTTTCCTTCATCGTTTTTGAGGGCAGCGGTGATGAAATAAATTACACAATGTAATGCGCCTGTCTGGGTTCGAACCCACGACTTACTGCTCGTAAGTCAGGGCATCCACCACTGGGCCACCGCTGTTCTCACCGTGTAGGTTTTGCACTTTTATAGGAAATATTTTTTTATTAAATTGTCGATTTGTAATAGGGGGCAAGCCTATCGCAAACGGGCAAATGCAGGTTAGTACTTAAAAAATACTGATTGAAAACCCAACATCACTTTGCTCGACGTGGGAGTCGAACTGGACAGCTCATGCACAGCAATCACGAGACTAACGGGCAGTCCATATTCCTATTATTTACATTTCGTCATCTGCCTGCCTTTTCCCAACTATGTTGGGGTCGGCTTCCAGTCCAACAGGATGCAGCTGAACACCAGTATTTTACATGTAGCGACTGCCTATCTGACCTCCACAACCCAGTTAGTACTTGGTAGTACGATACCTTTTGGTAAGACTGGTCGTCAGACTTTCGACCCACTGACTACCAACCTGCAACGACTGTCAAAGATCTACAAATGACAGCATCTAAAAATCGGTATGCAATGGGTGGTCAGTCAGATTGACCCGAGCGACTGTTATTATTTAGCCACAAGCTCCTCTTTTGACAAGAATAAGATATGTATAGTATGCAACCAAAAATGTTTTGACGCATTTCCTAAAGTGGGATTAACAAGTCATCTACAAACAAAAAAAGGGCCAACAATCAATCTTTCTACAAACAAATAACTCAAATCCATCCGAATCCGTTCACAATGAGCCCAAAGATAATTGCAGGTTTACTCTCAGAACCCGCCCACAAGACGTTTCATCCGCCCCCAGTTAGTAACTTAGTAATCTTTCAATTAGCACAAGTTTTTTGTTGTTTAAGGAGCTGTTACTACCACGTTTTTTGTTGAGTTGTTGTTACCGCAATGGATTTTTTTGTCAAAACTAATATTATAAAAAGAGGAAAAATTTTATTGTTTGTTTATTACGGTTTAAGTCAAAAACTACTCGACCGATTATTTAAAAATTCTTTCACCATTAGAAAGCTACATCTTTACCAAGTAACATAAGCTATATTATATCACAATTTTCGCGGACGAAGTCGCAGGTGAAGTGCTAGTATTAATAAAAATCTATATTGTTACAAAACGGCACTTTTGTGATACTATTTTGTTAAGTTGGCGAAATAAGAAATTTACCAAAAAGAACGTAGCCGATTTTATGTGTTGCTTTTTTGTATTTTTTCGGAGCGCGTGGGAATAAGCATTTTTCGACACATGGGACTTAAAAACATAACTGGCAAAATGTGGGTGTATTATTAGGTTTACCTAGCCTACCTCTGCCTAGCCGTGTGTCATCATCAACATCATCATTTCAGCCGAATGACGTCCACTGCTGGACATAGGCCGCCCCCAAGTTTCGCCACATTATTGGCGATCGCAGTACGGTTGTCACAAAAGCACAGAGAACGCTGCTGCTCATTCTCTGGCAAGTCCCTTAGTCACCTCTTACGACACCCACGGGAAGATATGGGATGGTGCTATTCTTTACGTCCAACACCATACAGAGCCAAATAGAAATTATTCTTCGATAATTTAAAAACAACAGCTATTTGCTACAAAAGTGCAATACCTACACGGTAAAAATGTACGGAAAAGCTGTTTTATTTTTTGTTCTGTTTAATACAGAGATGAAATTATAATCATCATCATCATCATTTCAGCCCAAAAGACGTCCACTGCTGGACATAGGCCTCCCCCAAGTGTCGTCACATTGACATTTTGGGGGGGTTTTGCCATAATCGCCACGCTTGGCAGGCGGGTTGGCGATCGCAGTACGGTTGTTACAAAAGCACAGAGAACGCTGCTGCCCATTCTCTGGCAAGTCCCTTAGTCGCCTCTTACGACACCCACGGGAAGATATGGGATGGTGCTATTCTTTACGTCCGACACCATACAGAACAGAGAAATTATAATATCGTTAATTAACTAAAAAACCTTTTTAAGTTACCAAAAACATAATATAACATTAGTACAAAAAATGATGTCAAACTTGTAAATCAAATTAAGCGCCTAAATACCGTTGTTTAGTTCCAATATGGTATAGTTACAAATTATCCAAAGGTTTTTTTTTACAAAAAGGTTGGTGTGTTGTCCCAAGGATATGTTTAACAAAATTCTTACAAACTGACAAAGGAAAAAAAGGTATACGGTCTGGTAAGTGTGGTAGGAAGTTAGGTAAAGGGTTCTGTAGTTTTTATTTTTGATACTTTTTTTAGGTAATATAATGCTATCGTGGGTTATTAATATAGTTGTTTATGTCTACTCTATTATTTTTGTTATAAACTATGCTAAGGTTTTTTTTTAACACTTTATAGTAGGTGTAGTGAAAAATTTTATAAACTATTTATTAACATTTGTTTAGTAACAATTTGCAGATTGCATCAATTTTCAAATAATTTGTGATAATAAAAAAGTCTTCATATCCAAGACTCTATTTCTTAGAAACTTTAATTCTGTAAATGATTCTTTATCCTACTAATATTATAAACGCGAAAGTTCGTGACGATGTATGGATGTCAGAATGTTTGTTACTCTTTCACGCAAAAAATACAGAACTAATTTGGATGAAATTTGGCACACTAATAGTTTATAACATGAAGTAACACATAGGATATTTTGTATGCCAGTATTACGATCTCGTGGAACAATAACCGAACTCTAGTTAATAATAATTATCTAAACATCTCAAGGACTCCCGCTTTAGCTTAGACCAAAAAATTCAAACACATGTGTCATCTACCAACTAGCACTGTGCCCACGGTTCTCTCTCACAGCCTGTTTCCCAGCAGTGGGAACGTTACAGGCTAATTTTGTCTAAGGGGATTCTTATTACTATAACCCCGCTAAAGACGTTACTAAAAAAAAACCTATTCATTAACAAATACCTTTCCCATTCGATTCCCTAAAAAACATACGTAGAAACTAGAAAAAAAGAACCTTTTTAGTAACTTCAAATAAGATCTCTAAACCATCCCTTATAGTTATAACAATCAAATACTAAAAAAAAACATCACCTATCCAAACAAGGTGTAACAAATCGAATTAAGCAACTGTAATTTCTACGGATCCCTAACTCCGCCCGATCGGAAAAAAGGACAAAAAAAAAATGGTCGCCGAGGTTGGTCCGTGGGTACAAAAAAGCCTTGTTAAGTTATGTTTATATATGTATGTAGGTATATTACGTGTATTTTATATTTGGTATTGGTTCCAGCTGATTTCGGAATGCAGTTTTATCTACTAGACCGTTTTCGGGTTAGTTGTAATTTGATTTGACAAATGGTGGATGGGTTGGAAAATAAAGATGTAGAAATGAAGATAACAGGAGGAGCTTGTGACTAAATAATAACAGCCGATGTGGTCGATCTTCAGGTTAAGCCGCGGTTACCTAGGTTGGTCTGTGGATGGGTGACCACCCATTACAAACCGAGTTTCCTCCGTTTCCTCGGAAAGCACGTTAAGCCGTTGGTCCCGGCTGTCATTTGTAGATCTTTGACAGTCGTTACAGGTAGTCAGTGGCCCGAAAGTCTGACAACTAGTCTTAGCAAGGGGTATCGTATTACCCAGTACTAACTATGTTGTCGAAGTCAGATAGGCAGTCGCTCCATGTAAAATACTGGTATTCAGCTGCATCCAGTTGGACTGGAAGCCTACCCCAACATAGTTGGGAAAAGGCAGGATATAATGAAATGTAAATAACAGGAATATGGACTGCCCGTCAGTCTCGTGTTGCTGAGCATGAGGTGTCCAGTTCGAGACTCAGGTCGAGCAAAGTCATGTTGGGTTTTCTATTAGGAAATTTCCAGTACTAGCTTGCATTTGCCCGGTTGCAATAGGCTTGGCCCTATTACAAATCGGCAATTAAAAAAAAAAAGTAGTTTCCTATAAAAGTGCAAACCTACACGGTGAGAACAGCGGTGGTCCAGTGGTGGCTGCCCTGACTTACGAGCAGTAAGTCGTGGGTTCGAACCCAGGCAGGCGCATTACATTGTGTAATTTATTTCATCACCGCTGCCCTCAAAAACGATGATGGAAAACATCGTGAGGAAATCGGCATGTCGAACTAACAAATCGAAAACATGTGACATCTACCAACCCGTACAAGGCCCGCGTGGTGGATTACAGCCCACTCCCTCTCTCATAGAGAGGAGGCCTGTGTCCCAGTCCCAGCAGTGGAAACATTATAGGCTGATGATGACGACGATGACCTACACGGTCAAAATGAATGGAACAGCTGCTTTTTTTTTTAATTGTTGATAAAAATATATGAGGTTTCTGAATTATGTACCGAGTACGGTACGTGGTAAGGATTTTCGCGTCGATGTCCCTAAGACCCGCTCCGTATACACTACGTTTTATTTTATATGAAAAAACCCGTTCATTAGATGCCCCGATAAGAATGAGTGACAGTGACAGGTAACCTGCGTCTCTTTTTGCATACAAAATGGCGTCCGATCAATATTTTTATGACATTAAGAATTATTTAAAAAATAAACAGCTTATTGAGTCAGGCTACCGGTTGACAACCTTGCTTTTTTAAAACAGCGAACTGTAATACCCGTATGTATCTACATAATCTATATATATAAAAGAAAGTCGTTTTAGTTACTTCGCTTATAACTCAAGAACGGCTGAACCGATTTAGGTGAAAATTGGCAGGGAGGTAGTTTAGAGCCAGGAGAAGGACATAGGATACTTTTTATCCCGGTCTGCGCGGGTGAAACCGCAGGGCGCAGTTTGTTATTATCATGTTCTTGGCGAGCGCCACGCGCTTCAGGGGAGGCGTGGTCGGGATTGAGGTACTAGGAGAACATAGCTTACCGGGAGATATATTATGTTATTGGCGAGCGTGTCTGAGCGGCGTGTTCGGGATTGAGGTACTAGGAGCACATAGCTTACCTCGAGATGGTTGAGCGTAACCTTACCTACCTACCCATGAAATCAGAAAAATGAAGGAATAGGGTAGGGTTGTGTAGGGTGGTAGAGTAGGGTAGAGTAGGGTAGAGTAGGGTAGAGTAGGGTAGAGTAGGGTAGAGTAGGGTAGAGTAGGGTAGAGTAGGGTAGAGTAGGGTAGAGTAGGGTAGAGTAGGGTAGAGTAGGGTAGAGTAGGGTAGAGTAGGGTAGAGTAGGGTAGAGTAGGGTAGAGTAGGGTAGAGTAGGGTAGAGTAGGGTAGAGTAGGGTAGAGTAGGGTAGAGTAGGGTAGAGTAGGGTAGAGTAGGGTAGAGTAGGGTAGAGTAGGGTAGAGTAGGGTAGAGTAGGGTAGAGTAGGGTAGAGTAGGGTAGAGTAGGGTAGAGTAGGGTAGAGTAGGGTAGAGTAGGGTAGAGTAGGGTAGAGTAGGTAGGTAGAGTAGGGTAGGTATGGTTGGGTAGGGTAGGTGGGTAGGGTTGGGTAGGGTAGGGTAGGGTAGGTAGGTAGGAAAAGTGCATTGCTTTAACTTTTGACAGAACGAAGTCTGTCCGGGCAGCTAGTATTAGTATAAACAAGCCAAAGTGATTACTTGAGTAAATGTCATTATTTAAGATACTTGATTTTTATTATTTAGTTTAGTAATTCCTTGAAGTTAGAACTGTCCAAAGTTAGACAGCTAATAACTTAACGTCGATTTTTTAAATAAAAAAAAATGTTTTTTTTTTATAAACAATTTCAAAATTTATTTATTTAGACTTGTTATTTGAATAATAATTATATTTTTTGATTATACTATTATTATATTATTACCAGCTGGTGCCCGCAACTTCGTTCGCGCGGTAATTTTGATGGGTTTTAGGGGTAGGAAAAAAAGGGTTTGGCCGATTCTCAGACCTCCCCGATATGCACACAAAATTTCATACAAATCGGTTAAGCCGTTTCGGAGGAGTTTGGTAACAAACACCGCGACACGAGAATTTTATATATTAGATTAGATTATATAACTTCACGCCTGTTCTTCCCGAAAGGACAGGGAGAAGTGATATTATGTTATGCTATGTCCCATGGACGGAGCACAAATCCACATCTTCTTACTGGCAAATTCCTGATGGAAAAATCCGACAACGCTTTACCCGACCCGGGAATGGAACCCAGGACCTCGTGCCCAGCAGTCGCAATTGCGACCACTGGACCAACGAAGCAGTCTCAAATATACATACATATATTAACACTAGCTATGCCCGCGACTTCGTCCGCGTGGAATTTAACAAAAAAGTTATTTAGTTTTATTATAATATAATTTTAAATTTTTTCTAATATAGAAGTAGCTTAAGTTACTCCTTATTACATCAGCAATCTGTCAGTGAAACTTTCGTCAAAATCGGTCCAGCCGTTCCAGAGATTTGGAACTAACAGCCAGACAGACAAAATTTTTAAAATATGTTATTTTGGTATATGTACCGTATATTGCTAAGCATGTAGTAAAAAGCGGTTATTTTAATATTACAAACATTTATTTGTAGTATGTAGTATAGATTTAAATTAATTTTTGATTTTTTGCTCGTGGCTAAATCATAACAGCCGCCCAGGTCGATCTTTAAGGTTAAGCCGTGCTTGCCGAGGTTGGTCTGTGGATGGGTGACCATAATTACATTTGAGTTTCCTCCGTGCCTCGGAAAGCACGTTAAGCCGTTAGTCCCGGCAGTCATTTGTAGATCTTTGACAGTCGTTACGAGTAGTCAGAAGCTAAAAGTCTGACATCCAGTCTTACCAAGGGGTATCGTATTACCCAGTTAATGGGTTGTGGAGGTCAGATAGGCAGTCGCTTCATGTAAAATACTGGTACTCAGCTGCATCCGGTTAGACTGGAAGCCGACCCTAAGATAGTTTGGGAAAAGGCTAGGCAGATGATGATGTAGTATAGATTTAAACAACAAAGAAGAAATATAGAAAACGTTAACCTGTAAATCTAAGATCGTTTCATCAATACAAAGATAGAACTCGCAGACAGTCGACAGAGCGGATCACAATACTGATCAATCGATTACTGGGGCCTGATACATCTCAGTCTGATTCACTAGCGATATCCAAGTGGCACTGTGCAGGAGAGTGCAGAATAACTACTCCACAATGCCATCAGGGAGCAGTCATTCATCATCATCATTTCAGCCCAAAAGACGTCCACTGCTGGACCTAGGCCTCACCCAAGTTTTGCCACATTGACATTTTGGGGGGTTTTGCCATAATCGCCACGCTTGGCCGGCGGTTTGGCGATCGCAGTACGGTTGATACAAAAGCACAGAGAACGCTGCTGCCCATTCTCTGGCAAGTCCCTTAGTCGCCTTTTGCGACACCCACGGTAAGATATGGGATGGTGCTATTCTTAACGTCCGACACCATACAGAGCTAGAGACCCATATTGATAAATGATGTTTATTTTGCAAATAGGTTTTTACGAACACTTTTATACGGCATTTTTTTTTTACTAGTTTGGTGTTTCGTACCTGACTTCTCTAAGAAGAAACAGCCGAAGTAAACCCAGACATCATAGTCTCTTCTAAGGTCCAAACATAATCTTGGCTAACTCACATGAGAACTACGCAAATAAGTGTCTGACAGAGATGGTCTTTTGAAAGAACTACACAGATTTGAGTGGACCTGTCTAGCCAGTGCAAGCATTTGTTAGTTATAATGTAGCTCGACTTATAACTGTAGCCGCTACTGAGTTTCCTTCTTGCCTCGAAAACCAAATAAAATATCATCATTTCAGCCGAAAGACGTCCACTGCTGGACATAGGCCTCCCCTAAGTGTCGCCACATTGAACGTTCCCGTGCGACTCGCAACCAGCGGATCCCCGCAACCTTCACCAGGTCATCGGTCCACCTAGTGGGAGGCCTTCCAACGCATCGTCTTCCGGTTCGCGGTCGCCATTCCAGAACTTTTCGGCCCCATCGTCCATCCGTTCCATCCGTTATAAAATATGTAAAGTATGTGTTGGAGGATTATCATAAACCTTCTGTCAAAATCTTTATATGAACGCTATGAATAAGATAGGTACCCCACGACTGCTAAGAGCGTGCGCTCAAAATCTTATTGTTTGCTTTAAATCTAATATCCGGGTACCAAAGGTCAGCCAGGTTAAGCGACAATCGGTGAGGCTTTGATTTTGATTGGTGACCGTTTTCGTAACTTTTATGACATTTGGAGATGTAATTTGTAAGAGAATGGGAATGTATTGTCTATTAATATCGTTGGTCTAGTGGCCGCAAGTGCGACTGCTGCTTTAGGTCTTGGGTCGAGTGGTTCGATTCCCAGGTCAGGTTTCTAGATGACTAAATTCTCCATAGTACCCCGGAGTGGACGCTTTGGACTCGCTTAACTTCGCCATATTTCTACATCGTTCTCACATATTTGTAATTCTCAACATGAATGATGTAACAAAGTTTTGTAACAATAATTTTATTCAAAAGAGTGTCATGGAGTTTCTTGCCCATTCTTCTCCATACAGATCTACGCTTTGGAATGGGCAACTACAGTACTTTCACAAGTTATTATGCCTTATAAGTTTTTAAACTGACATTGTCATTATCACTATTAATAACACTTGCAACGAGATATTTACCATGTTTGTCAAAAAAGTCGTTTCGCAGCAATAATTTTTGCGTTGAGTTACTTAGTCAGAATGTACAGAATGCTTGGTTGACGGCTTCGTGAAGGGCTACGTGGAAGTCACAAATTATCTTATAGGGTTCATCATCATCATTAGCCTATAAAGTTCCCACTGTTGAGACAGCTGAGACGATGATGATGATGAAGTTAACCACGAGTCCCCCTACCGGATAAAGTGGCTCATGGTTAAGTGGCTCGTAGCTCGTGCCAGAATGGATATAAGCCCACCCTGATCGAGACTCAAACTTCAAAACAATAACACAGTACCTTAACCGTTCTTAACTCGAACCAGTCAATAATTTAAACAAAACGAACGCTTATCCAATATTATATTGTGTTCAGTAACTATTCTGTCCACCCACTCGCTGCTTAGTCGTAAATATATGGAGGGATCAAGTTAGCTTCCGCTTTTACGAAATCTCTTTGTCTGTAATCCATACTTGTATTTTAAATGCGAAAGTGACTCTGTCTGTCTATTTCTTTGACGACTAACGCTGGCGATTAAAATGACCTGTTGTAGGTTATAGGATATACACCCCTATAACCCCATGAGCAGCGCAGCGGTGGCCCAATGGTGGCAGCCCCGACGTACGATCAGTAAGCCGTCGGTTCGAACCCAGGCAGGCGCATTACTTTGTGTAATTGATTTCATCACCGCTGCCCTCAAAAACGGCGAAGGAAAACATCGTGAGGAAACCGGCATGTCCTAGAACTAAAAATTCGAAGACATGTGACGTCTACCAACCCGCACTGCGCCCGCGTGGTAGATTACAGCCCACTCCCTCTCATAGAGAGGAGGCCTGTGTCCCAGCAGTGGGAACATTATAGGCAGATGATGATGGCCTTTTAAGTATAAAAAAGCTACCGGTAGCAAAGAGAATATTTTTGAAATATTCTCTTTTGCCATCGGTAGCTTTTTAACAGTAATTAAAATTAATTAATAATTAACGGTTTTTTATAAATCTAAAGAAATGGTAATAAAGAAAGAAAGTAATAATATTTTGACTCGGACTTTCTCCTTATTAATTGTGATGACGAGACAATTTGATTGACAAACACATTACACCATTTTTTGACGAAGATGGTTAAGTATGAGGTACTTGACACCGATTTGTTGATAAAGATGGCACATGTAGGATGGCACGGTGATTAATTGTAATATATTAACATAATATCGCGCTCGTTTTTCTAAAAAGGGTAGACAGATGTTTATACAAGGTGTGTAACGAACTAGCTTATTCCTTGATGAGTGAGGAGGAAATAAGCTAATTTGTACATTAAAATAGTAAGTTAAAAAAAGGGAAAATGATTATATTATTGATGAGATATGATTACAAATTATTATTTAAAAAAATAAAACACTTAAAACCCACACTTAACGTCTCTAAAAGGGAAACTCGATTGCTGAGGATGACGATTCAGGACCCGCAGCAACCTGCGGGTCCAACCAACCGGATGATGTTCATCGGGAACCAACGTTCCCGATGAACATCAGCTACAGACAGCAGCAGCTCCCGTAGATTCAGCAGTTGATAATAGCAGACAAGGCAGCCTCCGAAGTAGTATGAAAGGTCCCAGGAGTCCGTAGTGAAATCTCCTGGGCAGTGACCAAATCAGTTAGATTCAGGAATAAGCCTGACTGTGCTTTATTTCCTCTCTCCAGTGTCGTCCGAAAAAGACCTCTGACTCCACTCAGGTATATGCTGGTGATCACTTCAATCTCTGGCTCCACTCTGCTCCTCAGTTTCTCGTCAGTCCTTTTCCAATTTATTTATTTTCAGATTCAAATTGTTGCGCTCGCAACTTGCCAGTATTCAAACAGCCAGCAACAATCGGTCTAAAACCTTGCCCATAATATTTTTATAAATATAACTTAGAATATCTTTACACAGCAAATATTCGTAATTATTTATAAAATACAACAATTGAACTCACGTATTGGTGATAATCAGTTTAGTAATATAAAATCTAAATGAAACCTTCAAAGAGAATTTGCCTGGTAACAATTTAAAAGTAAATGACAGCTGACATTATTTGATGTAAAAGAAATGTCACAACAATAGACCTACAGAAAATATTTATAAAAATTGAAACAATTGGTAAAATGCTAATGAAAAACCAATAAAAGTATGCATATGGATGATAAGTGTGAGTATAAAGTGTCTGTAGTAAGCCAATACTATAGGTGTAAACGTAGTTTCACGAAGACGTCAACCAAAAATTCTGGTACAGTCTGTCTATAAAGTCATGAAATTAATGTTTGAGGAACTAACATTATTTAAAAGTAGGGCAACACTAAATCAAAGTACATCTAATGTCATCGGCTGTCATCGACTTGTTTTGTAACTCGATATTTATTGCATTTTTATTGCTTTTCAAATCTAAGTGGATTAAACCTAGAAGAAACGTGTTAAATATGAAGAAAACCAATCGGAGTGGAGCTCAAGAAATTATTTTTAAAGTGTATCAGCGATGTTTGTCTATAACACAAAGCTGGACAAATTTTATCAAATTTGGATGATGTTTAAGCTCGAACAGCAGCTATGACAGGTATGTAATCGTGTTACTGTTTGTTTTTTATCTACCAGAAGTAACAAATATACCAAATATACGATTTTAAGACTAAAATAAGGATTGTTTACATTGCGCATTTTTAGGTTATATTGCAAATTTATGTAGGCCATATTGTAGTGCGACCAAAATTTTTGATACTTTTTGGTGATCAAATTTACTGCTGATTTTAAATCTGAATAAGTTATATCATGTCTGAAATTTAAAATAGTGAGTATCTATTTTCTGTTAGTACAATTATTAAATATTTAAAACTTTATTTCAGGAAAATCTGAGAGTACAGTAAAGCGTATTGTAGATGAAGGCTATAAAAACTAATTCTGAACCCCTGGCAAACACAGATCAGGCCGTCCTAAGAAAGAAATTGATGACTTCAACATTATGTGCTCTTCGACAAAAGATTGAATTCTTTTACTCGGTGAAGAAAGAGGAACCAACCTTAAGGAAACTTCAGGTAGTTGCCAAAACAGATCTGGATTTTGAATTTAGCCTGGAACTTCTGCGTAAAATTTTGAAATCGATTTCTTACAAGAAGTGTCAAAATAACAGAACAAGAATATTTGGAATCAGATAATGAAAGTAATTATTATGTTACGGGATATTTTTCATTAATAAAAAAAGTTTTAAAAATATGTATGAACAGTTTTCTTTTATTTACTCATTTATTTGAACGACAGAGACCATAGATTTGTGCTATCTCATATATTACTCTGCATGGTGTCGGACGTAAAGAATAGCACCATCCCATATCTTTCCGTGGGTGTCGTAAGAGGCGACTAAGGGACTTGCCAGAGAATGGGCAGCACCGTTCTCTGTGCTTTTGTAACAACCGTACTGCGATCGCCAACCCGCCTGCCAAGCGTGGCGATTATGGCAAAACCCCCCAAAACGTCAATGTGGCGACGATTGGGGGAGGCCTATGTCCAGCAGTGGACGTGTTTTGGGCTGAAATGATGAATGATGATGATATATTACTATACTATTTATGCTATCTGATCAAGCAAACTAATGAAGGTCGCATCTTTGGTTTCTGTAGTTTTTTAAATAAGATCTACGGATTTTACTACTTAACCTTTTCTATCTAGTTTAAAAAAAAGCGTCTGCGAGTAAAAATTGTTTTCATTAAAATCAAGGTTCATCAATGTTTGCTTCTAGTACAAAACAATGTGCTAGTATCAAAATCAATTTAGTCACACTATACAGGGTTGCTAGGTGCACGACCGCAGCGCCCTCAATATTTTTCATGACTTTATAGACAGACTGTACATCAAACTAAGTAACTCTACGGAATCATGATTGCTGGAAAACGGTTTATTATTTGGGGTTTGAAATAACGGTTTACGGTAGAACTCAATGTCACGTTTTTTAGGGTTCCGTACCCTTTGGATACAAACGGGACCCTATTACTGAGACTTCGCTGTCCGTCCGTCTGTCACCAGGCTGTATCTCATGAACCGTGATAGATAGCCAGTTGAAATTTCTACAGATTACGTACTTCTGTTGCCGCTATAGCAAAAAATAGTAAAAACAGAATAAAATAAATATTTAAAAGGGTTTCCAGGGGTCCCATACAAAAAACAGATTTTTTTGCTCGTTTTGTGCTTGTAAAAATACCATAATAATATAATTCAAAGCTTTTGTGCTTTGAATTACATGATTAAATTACGTTAAATTAATAAAAAAATAATGATAAAATGTAAATAATGTAAATATGTCAAAAAGTACAGGAAAATGTCTAAAATAATAATAAAAATGTCTAAAGTACATCATTCAAATAATCGTTCAACTTTTAATAAATAATTATTTAAAGCTTTTTCATGGTTTTATTAAAAATGTTAATATTTAAATCTGCCTTTTGTACCTTTACTTGATAGTATTGTGGTAATTTTTGGCACTACTCATTTGATTCCGGAAAGTCGTTCACTAATGGGAAGCTACAATATGTCCGAAAATACATTTGAAAAAAATTAAAACATCGAATCACTTCTCGTCAACGAGGACTGGAGCACAGCATGCTTAAAATCGAATCGACAAAATACGACTTCAAAAATAAGGTCAATAACAACTACCAGAAATGAACTGAATTATGCGCAAAAAATCAAGTGGAAATGAGCAGGCTTAAAGATGAGACATGGACCATAAAAGTGAAATTTATTCCTGATGGAAAACTCAATAACACTTTGCCCGACCTGGGAATCGAACCCTAGACCTCGTGGTCAGCAGTCGCGCTTGCAACCACTAAGCCTACGTGGCAGTCTGTATTATATATATATAAAAAAAACTGATTTGTCTTTTAAAAAGATAGTTAACCTGTAGTACCCAGTAACTGGGTCTTAAAAGGTCAGATTAACTCACCAAAAGCTTAATCATTAATAAATAAAACTTAAATATCTATCACTCATCGTAACACACACAGACTCAGTAAGGGCTGCAGAAAAAACGATGGATTCCAACAAAAAGGTTGGGCGCACAATGATGTTATCTATGGTACGGCGATCCCCGACCATAGACGTTGGGAGCAATGATTAATGGTAGAAGAAACCAACAGATGTGACGTTTGGTAGTAACGTGTTCTTTATTTGTATATCCAGGAACATTATATTATAGATTTATTTTTGTTTTAAGCTCTAATAATTTTTCTGTTTTGTTTTTTCCATGTGTCTTCATTTTTAATCCAACTTTCCTCTCGCAGGTCTGCTGGAAGAAATTTCTTATGAAATAAGCAGTACCTTTGTGCTCTCTTATCTTAATGTATTGTCCTGTTAAGTATATTGTGCGTATATGAATAAATAAATTATTGAATTAGCTAGTAGAACTTCACAGACGTTCTGGGTATAGATTTCTAATAAAGAAAGATAAATATTTATTTCTTTCGCACAAAAATGAAAAACAAAAATATAAATAAAAATATGGACCTTTTAAACTAGTTCTGTACGAAGCAAAAAGGTCCCAAAGGTCTAAGGACATAAATGTATATTTATAAATTGACTACGACATCAACGACAGCTATGCTATGCGGCTTCCAGTCTAACCGGATGCAGCTGAATACCAGTATTTAACATGGAGCGATTGCCTACCTGACCTCTACAACGCAGTTAGTACTGGGTAATACGATACCTCTTGGTAAGACTGGTTCTCTGAGTTTCGGGCTACTACCTGTAACGACTGTCATAGATTGACAAATGACAGCCGGGACCAACGGTTTAACCTGCTTTCCGAGGCACGTAGGAAACTCGGTATGTAATGGCCACACTGGTTATCAATCCATGGACCAACCTAGGTAAACGCGGCTTAATCTGAAGATATATAGATACAACGGCACTCATCATTCATCATTTCAGCCGAAAGACGTCCACTGCTGGACATAGGCCTCCCCCAAGTGTCGCCACATTGACATTTTGGAGGGTTTTGTCATAATCGTCACGCTTGGCAGGCGGGTTGGCGATCGCAGTACGGTTGTTACAAAAGCACAGAGAACGCTGCTGCTCATTCTCTGGCAAGTCCCTTAGTCGCCTCATACGACACCCACGGGCACGGCAGGTATGGAATGGTGCTATTCTTTATGTCTGACACCATACAGAACAATGGCCCTCAAATATAACTAGCGAATTTTGCGAAGTGTGGGTGCACTAAACAGGTATAGACCCCAACGGGGACTAATCATCTTTTAGTACAAGAGCTTGTAGTCTATGACCTCCCGATCGCTATCATTAATTAGAAACCTATCGACTCTCGTCCGATCATCATGATTTAACAAAAACACAATATTGTGAATCATTCCGAAAATCTTTTGAATCTGTCTCTTGATATGTTTACTAGAAATATCGAGACGAAGTACGGTAAAAAGGCGAGGAAACCGGTATATCTAAGTTAGTTGTGATGGCCACTTTGAGGGTAAGAAGAACAGGGTGTAAACTTCTCATCATTATCAGCCTATGATGTTCCCACTGCTGGGACACAGGCCTCCTCTCTAGAATAGAATAGAATAATATTTATTTCTGAGTGATTGGTACATTAGGATCTTAATATTAAACAGTTTCACATACACTACCGTTGCCGGTGTAGAAATATTAAAATTAGCATAAAAAGCCAAAGTGGCCAAGTTCTGTGCCGCAACAATGTAATTATAATATATAGTTTGTCATCAAAAACGCTATGCGAGGGAGTGGGCTGTAATCCACGCCGCGGGCCCAGTGCGGGTTGGTAGATGTCACATGTCTTCGAATTTTTAGTTCTAGGACATGCCGGTTTCCTGACGATGTTTTCCTTCACAGTTTTGAAAGCAGCGGTGATGAGATAAATTACACAAAGTAATGCGCCTGCCTGGGTTCGAACCTACGACTTACTACTACCGCTTGGCCACTGATGCTCTACTTAAGTCTAAGTTTAGATATCTCGACCTATTTAAAAATTGGCCCAGAAGTCCATAACGGCATGTTCGCTACCCATACACTGCATGCTACAACACGCTATATGGATGTATATTAGCGCCTGTGCCTTAAGGCGGTCGGCAGGGAAATAAAAAAGTAAAACACAGGTATAAAGGTACGCATCAATGATATGGCGAGACTTTTTTTGGTAGGGACAGCAGAGGAAACGGATGTGGATTTAATTAATTGATCATTTTTGCTTGCTTAAGCAGGGTGTTGGGAAAAAACGGTGATAAGGGGTTTTCAGTATTATAAACCACTTGAACTAGTGATAAGGGCAAGAGAATGATGATGATGATGAACTAGTGAAACACCCCGGAAATCGCGAAAAATCACTTCTATACTAAAATATATTATAAAGAGGTATTTGTGTATATGTACCTATGCGGTAATCTTCGGAACTACTGATCCGATTCCGAAAATACATTTAAAACGTGCCTGCGGGTTAATTTCTGTACTTAAGACCGTTTACACCTTACGGCATTCACACAAACTTTCAAGTCCTTATTTTCCGAAATGACTGAACTGATTTTAATAAAACTTAATACGCATAAGCAGGATACCTAAGTCTAAAAAGTTTCGAAATGTCTTTAAAAAAAAAAAATTGGAAATTTCTGTTTCTATAGATAATTTATAATCGGTCTAATTTAACTGTAACACTATTTTTCGAAAATGCTTTTTAGTAAACGCGGTGTAAACGCTCTTAATGACGCTTGCGATCACTAGTGCCTCTTATTGTCTAAAATGCCTAATCCTCCGAGGAATAAAAACGTTAAAATTTAAAAAACTAAAATACATGGTATTCAAAAGTTTCCAGCTTGAACGATAAAATTATGTATTATCCAAATGAAAATGGATTAGAATAAATATTGAACAAAAATATTACTTTTTTACTGTGCGTAAATAGAGAAAATTTCAGTAATTTAGTGCCCTTACTTTTGTATCTCTGATTATTTTAAAATGTGTAAGCCGATAATTTTTGGACCTTTCTGATATTAAACATACCAACAAACTAACTAACACGGCAAGTTGAATAAAAGCTTATAAAAATCAACATTATCCTTGTCTTCTCTGCTGACCGTATTCGGTATCTCAGTCAGAAATTTTTCGAATAACTCGCCGGCCAAGATGTTATCAGCCCGTAACGTACCAGGTTCGATTCTCGACCGGTCTGTTAGATGTCTCTATAATACCGGGACGAACCGAAATATTCAATTTTGATTCAATACAAACCAAATCTCTTCAAAGTTAGAGTGAACAGGCTTCTTCTGGGTAAGCTCGTACCATCGTTGACTTCGTCTCTGTCATCTCTGACCTAGACTAGAGTCAAGAGCAAACCCATCGCAAATAAAAAAAAAATATTCTTAGTTGAAAATGTCGCTTCATGTAAAATACTGGTATTCAGCTGCATCCGGTTAGACAGGAAGCCGACCCCAACTTAGTTGGGAAAAGGCTAGGCAGATGATGATGATAATACTTCGTTGAACATTTTTGAACGTGTCTTAAGCTGCTTGCCTAGGTTGGTCCGTGGACGAGTGGCCACCCATTACATACCAGGTTTCCTCCGTGCCTCGGAAAGCACGTAAAGCCGTTAGTCCCGGCTGTCAATTGTAGGTCTTTGACAGTCGTTACAGGTAGACAGTGGCCCGTAATACCCAGCACTACTGGGTTGTGGAAGTCAGATAGTCAGTAGCTCTTTGTACAATTCTGGTATTCAGCTCTGCATCCGGTAAGACTGGAAGCCGACACCAACATGGTTGGAAAAAGGCAGACAGTTGATGTATGAACGTCGACGAGGCAAAAGGAGTATGTAAGGATCGTAGGAGGTCCTGCCAGGGCTGCGGGACTGTTCGAAAGAGATACCGTGGCCCTGGAACACAAAGGGCTAAGAAGGAACATGGATGGGTTTTAGTCAGTACAAGTCTGAAACTCCCTCTTCCACTCGGCCTAGAGCTGGATGAGTCATTAAAATAACAGATGACTATAAATTGTGTCTGGCTACCCCTCAAGGGGAAAACACGTTACTTATAAACAGTCTTTTGAAGAAGGCGTATTCCCTGATCAGCTGAAAATAGCATTAGTGAAACCTATGCATAAGAAAAATGACAAAACAGACCCAAGCAATTACCGTCCGATAGCATTACTACCTACAGCTTCAAAGATTTTTGAGAAAGCAATGTGCCAGCGCGTGTACGCTTTCTGCGAAAAATACAAAATATTTGACGAATGCCAAAACGGCTTTCGGAAAAATCGTTCAACAGCATTGGCAGTCTATAAATTTATACAGGAAGCCCTAAACATAATAAATAATAAAAAATACGCAGTGGGTTTAATGCTTGACATGACCAAAGCCTATGATAAGGTACAGTATTGTATTCTATTGGATAAACTGTATAGATTAGGGATCCGCGGTAAATCACATGAATGGTTCAAATCATATCTGGAAAATAGAGCACAACTAGTAGAAATAGAATATTTTATTGAAAACGTAAACGAACTTCAAAAGTGCCGGTCTGACAGTAAGGCGATTAACGCATCAATACCACAAGGAAGCGTAGTTGGATGTCTTTTATTTCTCATCTTGATCTCCCAAAATGTATAGCAGAATCCGGACCTTGCGTTTTGTTTGCGGACGACATCTCCATTCTCACCCAATGTCATGACAACCTAAACCTAAATTCTTACCTTAATGAAATACTTAATAAAATAACAACCTGGATGAACGTACACAACCTAGAAATCAACTTTACAAAGACTAAACTCATAACTTTCCATCCCCAACAAAAATGTCCTCTCAATGTATCCTTTTCTTTCAATAACCATAAAATAGAAACAGTCAATGAATTTAACTTGTTAGGCATAACTATAGACAAGAATATAAATTGGAAGTCACACGTGCAAAAAATAAAATCAAAACTTTCAAAATTTCTATACGCTTTTCGTGAAGTAAAAAAAACCACAAATCTACAGACAGCCCTAGTTACATACTACGCCTATGCTTATGCATGGCTTAGCTATGGCATAATAATGTGGGGATACAGCACAGATGCACAGACACTATTCACTGTTCAAAAGAAATTTATCCGTATCCTAGTAAACATACAACAGATAGATAGCTGCAAACCTCATTTTATAAATCATAATATTTTAACTCTGCCTTGTATATATATACTTGAAATGTGCAAATTCGCTCACAAACACCAAGACTTATACACTAAACGAGAAGACATACAAACACGATACACACTCCGATATAAAACACGACTCAACCAACCAACTTCCCGCTTAAAAATACATTCAACGAGCCCTCTGTCTATGTCAGTAAAGATATACAATATGTTACCCGAATCAATTAGAAAAGAAAAAAAACTCCACCTATTCACGAACAAATTAAAAACGCTATTATTAAGCAAGTGTTACTACAATGTCAACGAATATTTAAATGATAAATCCTTAAAACTAATAACATAAGGTAAATTAAAATGTTTTTGTTTTTTTGTAAAAATTAAGTTAGATTATAAGATACAGCCCTCATCTCCAAATATCTTTCTTTTGCTGTGCCCGACAGGGTCCACGATTGTTTCTTTTGTTAAATGTTTACCAACTAAGCCTACATTGTGGAATGCAATAAAGAATTGAGTATTGAGTATATGTTTGTGTGTATGGAAGTTGGTTCACCATCAAAAACATATTTTTTTGGTTATTAGAATAAAACAGCTGTTCCCTACAAAACAACTGGACTGCAGTCCTTTTTTTTCAGGTTTTTTTTTTAAATAAATAATTTAAATTAAATAATTGATTGTATATTTGAAAATGCCCTTTTGTAGAAACGGCAGACTTTTTTTTACATTTCCGATGAATAATTTTTATGTGAGGGGTTCCTAATGATGAACCCCTCACATAAAAATGAACACGGCGTAACCGCTTGTGCGTCGTTGTCCCTTCCCCCCTTTTGTGAGCGTGTTTTTTTAGTTCATCTAACAATATTTTCATTTTTATTAGCATAGAAACCTATCATTTGATTTTAAAAGAGTAACCATGGAGCCGAGCCTTGCCGGTTCTTGTCCATAGGAAACGACCAACCCGAACCGAGCACCTTTTTCTCGACGTTTTATGAGTGCCCGTGTAGGCCTATGTAGAATAAAAATATTTTGATTGATTGATTTATATTAAAAAAATCTTTTTTTTTGTTACTTAATGTACTGTGTGCAAAGGAGATAAGTAACCAAGTTCTCATACTACAGACACTGCAGACATCTACAAATTGTATAATAATTTCCTTCGGTGAAGGAAAACATCGTGAGGAAACCGGCATGCCTGAGAGATATTTCTCGACGGCATGTAAAGCCAAGTCAGAGGCCCATGGACGGCATGAACACTCCGACACCAGGTTAGACACTGACCACAGGAATTCACACGATAAAGAAAGAAGAAACTTAAGCAAAAATCTATGAGTTATGTCATTGCATAGACCCTCTAGCATAAAAATGTTTGGCAATACCCCAGTAGCTGAGAACATCATCATCTGCCTGCCTTTTCCCAAACTATCTTGGGGTCGGCTTCCAGTCTAACCGGATGCAGCTGAGTACCAGTATTTTACATGAAGCGACTGCCTATCTGACCTCCACAACCCAGTAACTGGATAATACGATACCCCTTGGTAAGACTGGATGTCAGACTTTTACTTCTGACTACTCGTAACGACTGTCAAAGATCTACTAATGACAGCCGGGACCAACAGCTTAACGTGCTTTCCGAGGCACGCAGGAAACTCGATATGTAATTATGGTCACCCATCCACAGACCAACCTCGTCAAGCACGGCTTAACCTTAAAGATCGACCTGGGCGGCTGTTATTATTTAGCCACGAGCTACCCCAGTAGCTGAGAACAAGAGTATAAAACTCTTGTAACATAAAGAAAATAATTAACATACCTATTGCTCGAGTCGTAAAAAACTTCTTTATACATTCTCGTAAATTATATTGCTTGTATGACTTTACCGCGGGTGGTAGACAATGACAAATTACATTACAGACTTTGACATGTCAAATCTTTTATGATTGTACTGAAAAAAAGAGAGCAGCGAGCGGTGGCCCAGTGGTGGCAGCCCCGACTTAAGAGCAGTAAGCCGTGGGTTCGAACCTAGGCAGGCGCATTACTATGTGTAATTTATTTCATCACCGCTGCCCTCAAAAACGTTAACGGAAAACATCGTGAGGAAGCCGGCATGTCCTAGCACTAAAAATTCGAAGACGACCTGAACTGATGAAACTGAGCACATTTTAGTACAAATTTGCTGACTTGACACTGTGTGTGTCAAGTCAGCAAATTTGTACATAGTTATACACTCAAAAACATGCACACACTCACTCACACGCACACACACAATCACGCATGCTTAGAATAAGTTCATAGAGACTATCACAATTAAATATTTTTACCAGCTTTGATTCTTGGCTGGGTTTTGTTTTATATTGTATTATTTTCTAATTAATTTAGTCTCAATACTGTATTAAATAAGGGAAGTAGCGATTCAACCCCAACACAAGTATTTTTAATTACTTACTGGGGCTGTCTCAACTCATGTATAGCATGTAAATGAAACTGAATAAACATTTTTCATTTTCGTTTTCAAACCGTCTTTACAGACAACCAATTTTTTTGGTGTACAATAAAGTTTAATTCTATTCTTAAACACCTAGCTACCGAATACACTGCCAAAATGTCTAAAAACGTATCTAGTTCGGCTCAACCCTCACATGCCAATATGTCCGCGGCACAAAAACGACGGCTCCCCTAATGACAACGGAATCTCTTTGTGTTATTCGTTCTTGGAAAACGATCGCACAATTATGCGTTTTGTCCATCCAGGCCACGACTGATCGGACTCCGCAAAATTCTCATTGTTACTTTTTAATTGATCGGGGGTATTTTGTTTTTTGGGGTTACGGGGAGTTTTTGTGGGAGGTGCGGTGTTTGAAGGGTTAGTCTATGACAGAACTTGAAATAGGTAAAATTGAGGAGAGCAGGCGGTGGCCCAGTGGTGACAGCACCGACTTACGAGCAGTAAGCTGTGGGTTCGAACCCAGGCAGGCACATTACTTTGTGTAATTTATTTCATCACCGCTGCTCTCAAAAACGGTGAAGGCAAACATCGTGAGGAAACATGCAACAAGCATGTCCTAGAACTAAAAATTCGAAGACCTGTGACATCTATCAACCCGCACTGGGCCCGCGTGGTGGATTACAGCTCACTCCCTCTCATAGAGAGGAGGCCTGTGTCCCAGCAGTAGAAACATTATAGGCTGATGATGATGATGAGTAGGTATTCCACGTTTTCACGCCTGTACTTCCCAAAGAGCTAGATAGAGGTGTGGCTATATCACGCCTACCTTTCGCGAATTATGTCCAAGTCTCATATAATAGGGTCGAGCCTATTGCCCTCAAACGGGCACACCTTCAATCCCTGAAGGGTTAGACAGAGAGGTACCTAATAAAACAACCACATTTCGCCAGTTATGTTTAAGACCCATGTAATAGGGGGCGAGCCTATTGCCATCAACCGGGCACAAATTCTGACTCTGAAAGTCACACCTGCCTAGCCTTTTCCCAAACTATCTTGGGGTCGGCTTCCAGTCTAACCGGATACAGCTGAGTACCAGTATTTACATGAAGCGACTGCCTATCTGACCTCCACAACCAAGTAACTGGGTAATACGATACCCCTCGGTAAGACTGGATTTCAGACTGTTGGCTTCTGACTACTCGTAACGACTGTCAAAGATCTACAAATGACAGCCGGGACCAACGGTTTAACGTGCTTTCCGAGGCACTGAGGAAACTTCGTATGTAATTATGGTCACCCATCCACGGACCAACCTCGGCAAGCACGGCTTAACCGTGCGGCTGTTATTATTTAGCCACAAGCTCCTCACTTTCAGACTCCGAAAGTGCTACTGAGAAATTACTGATGTAAAAACTAAAATATAACACATCGGGATCCGATTCCAGGACCTCATGCTCAACAGTCGCTCCTGCTTTTTTTTTTTTTTTTTTTTTTTCTTTTTTGATATGGCCACTCGCAGATCATCCTGCTAAAGTTATTTCTGCTCAACCGGGCGAAGTCGCTCCTGCGACGACTCGACAGTCAAAGCACTATAAGTTACTAGGCACTAAATCCAACGTTTTTAACAACACAGTCTTACAACTTTAACAGCTTTGTCCGTCGTATATCTCAGGTATGTCATATGGCCTTAGACCCACACTTACAGGTAAAAACTCATAAAATCGACACTCTTGAGCTGTGCGATTACACTGAGGAAATAAACCTTTAAAACCTGACAAGTGCGAGTCTTATTCGCACACAGGGTTCTATAGCCCCAAACAATATAAAAACAATATTTTGAACGGTCATTAATTAGTAAACTTCCACTCAACCGCAAAACTAAATTTGTTTTTCATAGTATGTTAATGAAAAACAAAGTTACTGCTGCAGTTTGATGAAAAAGTACCATATCTCAAAAACTAAACATCATATCTTATTGAAACCAATTTTCGTTGAAAGTTTTTTTTTACGTTCTACAATCTTAAATATTTTCAGAATTTTCCTCCTCTTACTTTAGAAATTAGAGGGCGGGGGACACCCATTTTACAACTTTGGAAGTGTCTCTCGCGCAAACTATTCAGTTAAAACCTCTGTATCATTTTTGAAGACCTGTCCATAGATACCTCATACGTATGGGTTTGATGAAAAAAATAATTGAGTTCTAAGTATGGGGAACCCCCAAAATTTATTGTTTATTTTTTTTCAATTTTTTTTTGTAATAATCTTATTACGGTTCACAGAATACATCTACTTACCAAGTTTCAACAGTATAGTTCTTAAAGGTTCGGAAAAAAGTGCATGTGACATACGGACGGACAGACAGACAGACCGACACATGACGAATCCATAACGGTTCCGTTTTTTGCTATTTGGTTACGGAACCCTAAAAAGTACCTAAGTACGCACGACGTCCAATCAATTTTTTACAAAACCAGTTTTTATACATCTCTGATTTTATCGGAAATCGATACAAAGCGAGGTCATTTTATACTGGAAATGTATAGGTTGATGTGTCGCCGTGCGTACGGTCATATCGAGCTGTACAATAATCTTGTCGGTTGTGACATATAAGTTGGAATTTGCGAAGCCATCTTGTCTTTGCTATCAGTTTTACAATAGACTGCCGCGTTGATCTCATGTGCGCAAGCGCGACTTCTGACCATGAGGTCCGTAGTTCGACTCCCGGGTCGGGCAAAATGTTATTGGGTTTTCCATCAGGAATTTCTCAGTAGCAGCGTTGGTCTCATGTTCGCAAGCACGACTGCTAAGCATTCGATTCCCGGGTCGGGCAAAATGATATTCGATTTTCCATCAGGAATTTCTCAGCAGCAGCCGTCAGAGTCTGGATTTGAGCCCAGTTGATGGCAATAGGCCCGTCCCTATTACACGGAACTTAAAAAAACATAACAATATTTTTTTTTAAGTTTCTAAGTGTTTTCATATTGGTGCTCGTGACTATACTTAATACATCCACATTTCGCCAGTTATGTTTTTAAAGTCCCTTGTAATAGGAGCGAGCCTATTGCCATCAATTGCACTAATCCAGAGTCCGTGGGTGCTAGTGACAAAGTCTTCACTTACACATTACTTATTCTAAGCTATTATTTTGAACTTAGTTTAACTTCATCATCTGCCTATCCTTTTCCCAAATTATATTGGGATTGGCTTCGAGTCTAACCGGATGCAGCTGAGTACCAGTATTTTACATGAAGCGACTGCCTATCTGACCTCCACAATCCAGTAACTGGGTAATACGATACCCCTTGGTAAGACTTGATGTCAAGACTTTTTGGCTTCTTATTACTCGTAACAACTGCCAAAGGTCTACAAATGACAGCCGGGACTAACGGCTTAACGTGCTTTCCGAGACACGGAGGAAACTCGGTATGTAATTATGGTCACTCATCCACGGACCAACCTCGGCAAGCACGGCTTAACCTTAATCGAACTTAGTTAAACTTATTCACATCAAAATCTCTATTAACCCGTTCCGGTGATAACCACGTTATTATCTATGGTCAATAAAATAAGAATTATGGCCGTTCAGTGACGCCACTAAACTTAGCATAAAATAAATAAGGCCACTGTCATACCATGCGACTATTTGTTGCGACAATCACGTCGTAATTATAAGCGTCATTCATATTTATTGTGTCTTATTTAAATGGTAATTTATTACTCTCTCATAAGAACAGCTGCTCAGATCAATCTTCGGGTTAAGCTGGTTTGTGGATGGGTGACCACCCATTGCATACCGAGTTTCCTCCGTGCTTCGGAAAGCACTTTAAGCCGTTGGTCCCGGCTGTTATTTGTAGTTCCTTGACAGTCGTTACAGGTAGTCAGTGGCCTGAAAGTCTAACAACCAGTCTTAACACGGGGTTTCGTATTACCCAGTACTAACTGGGTTCTGGAGGAACTAATTGGGTTGTGAATCCTGAATATGATGAAAGTCGGACAACCAGTCTATCAGCAACTGGGCTGTGGAGGTCAGACAGGCAGTCGCTCCATGTAAAATACTGGTACTCAGCTGCAGCCGGTTAGACTGAAAGCCGACCCCAACATAGTTTTGAAAAGGCAGGCAGATAATGGTTGAGTAGATATTCATTTTGATGTTCTCATGGGTTTAGTGGTAACAGGCGCGGTTACTGAACGTGAGGTAGTGGGTTCGACTCTCGGTCCGGGAAAAGTGTTATCAGGTTTCTTAACAATAATTTCTCAGTAACAAAGTCTAGATCGGTGCCCGGTTGATGGCAATAGGCTCGCCCCATATTACATGAGACAAACATAACTGACGAAATATGAATATACTATTATGTACACCTCTGCTTAACCTTTCTTGAATAACAAGCGTCATTTATATTTATGTTTTCTTATTTAAATAATTGTTTATATCTTATTAATATGTTATAGTAGATTATTTATTTTGTGTATGGTGTTGTATGATAATCTATGGTTTGACATATCCATTTATTTGGGTTTTGAGTTTAAAACTGGTTTTTAGTAGGCAGATCTTGTCCAATTTGTTTATTATATATTGGTATAATATAATATTAGAACGGTATTTCTTTGGCACCATCAACATTCTTTTCATATTTAATATTTTCTTTTACATCATCATTTCTAGCCTTGTCTTAACCATGCTGGAGTCGGCTTCCAGGCTTTGGGGCAATACCAGTATTATTATTTTTTATTTTAGATGGGTTTGCTCTTGACTCTAGTCTAGGTCAGAGATGACAGAGACAAAGTCGACGATGGTACGAGCTTACCCAGAAGAAGTCTGTTCACTCTAACTTTGAAGAGATTAGGGTTGTAAGCGTTCGGAAACACAGACGCAGGCAGAGAGTTCCACTCCTTTGCTGTGCGCATTATGAAAGACGTTTGAAAACGCTTAGTGCGAATTAGTGGAATGGCAATAAGGTAGGGATGGTAACCTTGCAGTGCGTCTAGATGTGCGATGGTAGAAGGGGGCCGGTGGGATGAGCTCGTGGAGTTCTTGGGCACACTCACCGAAGTACAGCCTGTAGAAGACCGACAAGCAGGCAACCCTTGTGTGTCCATGGAGTTTCTAGCCCATTCTTCTCCATAGAGATCTACGCTTTGAAATGGGCAACTACAGTACTTTCACAAGTTATTATGTCTTGTGACTGGGAATGTAGCGTCGCGTTTTTTTTTTGTGCTTTGACTTTCAAAAGTGCCTGTAATGGTCTAATTGAAATAAATGCTTTGAGTTTGAGTTTGAACCTTGCGGCGATTTCACATAGAGCGACTGCCTATCTGACCTCCACAACCCAGTTAGTACTGGTTAATACGATACCCCTCAGTAAAAATGGTTGTCCGATTTTCGCGCACTGAATGTACGACTGTCAAAGATCTACAAATGACAGCCTGGACCAACGGCTTAACGTGCTTTCCGAGGCACGGAGGAAACTCGGTACGTAATGGATGGTCACCCATCTACAGACCAACCCAAGCACATGCGTCTTAACCTGAAAATTGATCGGAACGGCTGTTATTATTTAGGCACGAGAGATTGGTGTCAGTCAATCCACCTATTGTACCTATTGTATATTTCCTTTTTTAAATGATTTTTATTTATTAACTAATTAATTTATTAATTTGACATTATAATTATTATCCTTTTTTCTATGTTAATTCATTTAAAATTAATTTAATTCATTGTAAAACATGAAACATATTGTACATGTTTTATAACAGACTGATTCCTGAGTTTGTTTCGCCATTTCTTCTCAGGGTAGTCAGATACGATATGTCGACCCCATCTAGATTATGTTTAAAATGTGATGACGTGTAAAAGTGATTCCTACATCCTATTTACTGAATAAACAATTTCATTTCAATTTCATTTCATTTCAATCAAGTTTGTAAAAGTCCTTATATTATCAAATGTATTTAAGATGAGTTTATATGTTAATCAATACAAAAAAAAAACTTGTCTGTCCGTGTTATCGTATTACAAAAACCATTAGTTTTTTTTTGCGATTCGTTGATTTCTTAAATGGTGATATTTATGATATTTCGATGTAATTTTCAATAATTTTTATGTTAAGTATTTTTATTGAAAAAGATTTCTTGTCTTAATGTTTTTTTATTTTTTTTTTTTAAATGTAGTTTGTGTTAAAACAAGAAAAAAATATAATACCATAACGCCTGTACATCTCCAAGGGTTAGGCAGAGATGTACTTAATTGAAAACCCACATTACAATGCACTGTTTGTGACTGCTTAACATGAGGACTTCGATTCCCGGGTCGGGCAAATTGTTATTGGGTTTTTCCATCACGAACTTCTCAGTAGCAGCCACGGAGTCTGGATTTGTGCCCGGTTGATGGCAATAGGCTCGGCCCTTATTACATGAGTCTTATAATGTAACTGGTGAAATGTGGCTACACTTAGACCAACTCTGCCTAACCCTTCTGGGATTACAGGCTGATGTCATATTATATTTTAATCGGGGGCGAGCCTATTACCATGACAAGGGCACAAATAGAAATCAGGTTGTTACTGAGATATTTCTACAGGAAAAACTGAATAGCATTTTACGCGAACTGGGAATCGAACCCAGGTCCTCTTTGCTCACTGCGATCAAACAATCTAGGAGACTATTTTCTACACATATTTTGCGCTTAAAACACTTATTCCTGTTTTTCCTAATTCTAAAGGAATGTCTAAATAAAAGCAAACGGTTTTCGACCCTCGACTCAACGCCTAAAATTGTAATTCCAATAAAGCAAAATAAAAATAGGCGTTATTTAAAATTAGGCTTAATAGGTAAAAACATAGAATTTACCGTAAACATGTAACGCTATTATATCCTTTACTTAATTTATGTTAAAACACGGAGGAAATGATAAAATGCTTACAAATGACCAAATTCGTAGCGGACCTGTCAAATTTATTGCTAGTGAGGTGAAAGAGGCCGAAAAATCAAAGCAAACACCAAAGACGAATGATAGACGACAATGTATGTTTGGAGGTCATTTATAATGTTTAGCATTTTCCCGACAATGATGGAGGCTTCCAGTCTAACCGGATGCGGATCATCATCATCATCACCATTTCAGCCGAAAGATATCCACTGCTGGACATAGGCATCCTCCAAGTGTCGCCACATAAGGGGTTAATAAGGAGGGTTTTGCCATGATCGCCACGCTTGGCAGGCGGGTTGGCAATTGCAGTACGGTTGTTACAAAATCACAGAGAACACTGCTGCCTATTCTCTGGAAAGGTCATTAGTCGCCTCTTACGACAGCCACGGGAAGATATGGGATGGTGCTATTGTTTACGTACCAGAACGGATGCAGATGGAGCTGAATATTTGTATTTTACATGGAGCGAGTCCTATCTGAACTTCACAACTCAGCTGCTGGGTAGAACGATACCTTTTGGCAAGATTGTCTTGTCAGACTTTCGTGCTACGGCTAACTGCTTATCTCAGGAATCGAACACAAACGCGTCATTTTGGGCGTCCGATTTTGAAAGTAGTGATAACGATTTTTTCCAGATATGAGACATGGCTCGTAAACTCCTAAATTGCAACTAGCATCGAAATTGTTAAAGGACTTTTCGAGAACGTGATCACAAATAATTATACAAATATTGTGAGAGCAGCGGTGGCCCAGTGATGGCAGCCCCGACTTACGAGCAGTAAGCCCATGCGTTTGAACCAAGGCAGACGCATTACTTTGTGTAATTTATTTCATCACCGCTGCCCTCAAAACCGGTGAAGGAAAAGATCGTGAGGAAACCGGCATGTCCAAGAACTAAAAATTCGAAGACATGTGACATCTACCAACCCGTACTGGGGCGCATGGTGGATTACAGACCACTATATAGAGAGGAGGCCTGTGTCCCAGCAGTGGGAACGTTATAGGCTGATAATGATGAATTATAATACAAATATTGACATTTAATAGTATAGAAGACTAGGAGGATCTCGTTTATAATAACAGCCGCTAGGATTAATCTTCAAGTTAAACCGCTGTTGTCTAGGTTTGTCTGTCATTTTTGGGATGGATTACCCATTACATACCGAGTTTCCTCCGTGCCTCGGAAAGCACGTTAAGGCGATGGTCCCGGCTGTCATTTGTAGATCTTTGACAGTCGTTACAGGTAGTCAGTGGCTTTAAAGTCTGACAACCTGTCTTAACTTGGGGTATCGTGCCAATTACCAAGTACTGACTGGGTTGTGGAGGTCAAATAGGCAGACGCTGCATGTAAAATACTGGTATTCAGCTGCATCTGGTTAGATTGGAAGCCGACCCCAATATAGTTGGGGAAATACAGGCAGATGATGATGAAAAGGATAGGATGTCCCAACACTATTTCCTCGAGGTCACAAACAAGTTCGAAAAATCGTGGATTTATATTAAAATCCGATCATTCGTATGTCTTTCTTACATTTAGACCTAAAATTAATACAAATATGAATAAAAAAACTTGTCTTTGGTACCTTGATCATAACATAATATGTATTTCAAAGATATTATTTTTGAAGAAAATGTCGCATTTGTCGTTGGTATCGATTTCTCGATAATAATTTGAATCTCATATGGACATATAAAATAGCTCATATGATAATCAGCGTATAATGTTCCCACTGCTGGGACACAGGCCTCCTCTCTATGAGAGACCGTGGGCTGTAATCCACCACGCTCAGTGCAGGTTGGTAGATGTCACATGTCATCGAGTTTTTGGTTCTAGGACATGCCGTTTTCCTCGCGTTGTTTTCCTTCACCGTATCGTAACCTATTCATTTGATGGTTTTCTGAATCAAACTGAACATCATCACCATCTGACTGCCTTTATTCAAATATGTTGGGGTCAGCTTCAAATCTAACCGGATGCAGCTGTTTTACCATTATTTTTAAAGGAACGACTGCCTATCTGACCTCCACACCCCAGTTAGTCCTAGGTGACTGGCTGTCAGACTTTCGGGCCACTGACTACCTGTAACGACTGTCAAAGATCTACAAATGACAGCCGGGACCAACGGCTGGACGTGCTTTCCGAGGCACGAAAGACACTCGGTATGTAATTATGGTCACCCATTAACGGACAAACCTCGGCAAGAACTGCTTAACCTAAAAGATCGATCCGTGCGGCTGTTATTATTTAGCCACCATCTCCTCTGATTCAAACTGACCGTTGATCCAGCAGACATGTAGGTCCGCCAATGCTGGAGCGAAATTTGTAATTTTATTATTATATTTGTAATGTTTTTTTTTTTTTTGTAATTGAATTTAATTTGATTATTGTAATTTGAATTTTATTATTTATTTTATATAATTTATTTAGATTTAACTCTTATAATGAATTTATTGTATTTAATTGTAATTTATTTGTATGGCTATGTTTTTTCTGTATATGGGTTGTGCTTGCCTGAAATAAATGAAATTTAATTTAATTTTAATTTAATTGACCCAAAAACGACCAGCTCAACAATTTAAAGTATTTTTTTTCACATCGTCTTAAATTCCACGTTGTCACATTTTCTCTCGAAACTATTTGAAATAAATCAATTACCATACTCGGCCACCCTGGACAATGTCAGTCGTGACTTTTGACCTCAAGACCTTAACATTTGAGGTCACGAAGAACTTCGAATCGTGTCACAGTGACTTTTGAACGCATTTTTTTGACCAATGACATTGATACGGTCGAGAGAAAGAATTTGGATAAAAAAGTGTCTTTTAAAATGAAGTTTTTTAAAAAAGTGACCTGAGATGGTTGGTTGGTATAATGGTCGCAATAGCGGCTGTTTAGCATTAGGGCCTGCACACGATTCCCGGGTCAATACATCAATATCAACAGAAGCTTTTCAGTGGTTTTTTGTCAATACAATTCTTTGGTCTTTTCCATTATCGTTTTTGCTATTAATATGCTACTATTTCTAGCCTCTCGGGTCGTAACATCATCATCATCATTGCAGCCGAAAGACGTCCACTGCTGGACATAGGCCTCACCCAAGTGTACATACGGGGGGTTTTGCAACAATCGCCACGCTTGGCAGGCGGGTTGGCGATCGCAGTACGGTTGTTACAAAAGCACAGAGAACGCTGCTGCCCATTCTCTGGCAAGTCCCTTAGTCGCCTCTCTCTTTACGTCCGACACCATCGTTATCGTTAAGTTTTCATTAAATGTAAAGTTGTAATATTAATTTACCCCAGTTACTAAAACTTAATAAGCGTAAAATCACGACGCAAATCGCGTCAAATTAAAACACCCACATTTCAATAAAAATAAAACTTAACCAAATCGTTTCAAACATAAGATTTTCAAGCTGATATCTCAGTCATAATTAAACTCGTAATTATCATGTTTTTTAACAACTTACTTAAGAACATTTTTGTTAAGATTTTATTGAGATCTTGATTATAGGTATTTAAGATAAACAGCGTAACCACCGTCTCTCAAACTTGATAGGGACATCATAAACGTGCAATAACTCCCTGTAGGACAGCATTTATGCGCAAAAGTGTTTTCCATATGGCTCCAATTGTTTACATTAAGTAGCCTAAAACTTGGAAGGAGCTTAATAATGTACACTTGAAAAGAAAACTTAAGTCATATTTACTAAATAAAGCATATTAAAATATTAACGAGTTCATAGAAGAATGATAGACATAGTACTTAGCTTATTGGATTTGTTTTTTTTTTTGTGTTTGATGATTTTAATTCTTGTTGATGGCCCTATTATCATCATCTGCCTAGCCTTTTCTCAAACTATCTTGGGGTCGGCTTCTAGTCTAACCGGATGCAGCTGAGTACCAGTATTTTACATGAAGCGACTGCCTATGTGACCTCCATAACCCAGTAACTGGGTAATACCGATAACCCTTGGTAATACTGGATGTCAGACTTTTGGCTTCTTACTACTAGTAACAACTGTCAAAAATCTACAAATGACAGCCGGGACCAACGGCTTAACGTGCTTTCTGAGGCACGGAGGAAACTCGGTAGGGTAATTATGGTCACCCATCCACGGACTAACCTCGGCAAGCACGGCTTAACATTAAAGATAGACCCGTTCGGCTGTTATTATTCAGCCATGAGCTTATGGCCCTATTATATCTGACTTAAACATAACTAGCGAAATACATAACATGACATCACACCTGAAATCCCCCGAGGGTAAGGCAGAGGTTTACATCCATCCATTCCATGTAAGGGACCATCAACCGCGCATGAATCCAGGGTCTGTAGCGGCTACAGAGGAATTCCTAATGCAAAAACCCAGTAACACTTTTTCTGACCTTGGAATCGAAACTCGGACCTCACGGCCAGCAGTCGCGCTTGATACCACCAGACCTACGACGCGGTCAATATCAAGATAAGATTATAAATTGTCTAGTTTTCGAATCGCCTACGACAAGCAATAAGTCAGGCATATTTTGAAAGTCTAGACTCCAGCGGTTAGGTAACAGTGTGCATAGATTCCGACTGGATTACTCACAGAACAATGGTTACACAATAGTTTTGACTAATAACTGTAGCTGCGGTTCAATTGAGAAATAACATCGCGAGTTTTTGAGTAAGTATTTCGTAAGTTTTGTATAAGACTGTAATAATCTAG
The DNA here is from genome assembly GCA_949152445.1 of Cerastis rubricosa. NCBI lineage: Eukaryota > Metazoa > Arthropoda > Insecta > Lepidoptera > Noctuidae > Cerastis > Cerastis rubricosa. The sequence continues at coordinate 1,092,137 of OX424552.1, forward strand.
AATCTGAAAGGGTGAAGGAAATCATATCAAATCTTATTCAATCCAAATTTTTGTTGAAAATGTTTTACTTTAGAAGACAAACATTGACTTAAAAAGTATTCTAAAAACCTCGATACAATTTTCACTATCAAGACAATTCCATAAACACCCCGCCCAGTCATTCACGTAGATAATTCTTTTTCAACCCTCCTCGGTTACAATTTTTGACAGACAGACGGACAGGGCCTCAAGTCTGCTATTTTTATAAACATCGTCATTCCAACACGATCCCATTGTAATTTTGCTGAAAGTTCGTAATCTGGTAAATTCATAATGGTCTGTCAAATTCTATGACATTTCTTTCCATGAAGTGTCAGTGGTTGACCATTGGGAAGTCATAATGACGCCATTATATTAGTAGATTACCAAACTTGTCAAAATCAACAATTATGAGATCAATGATAGGCCATTCTGACACTATTGTAATAGCAGAGTCTGCTATTACGATAACTGATTACAGCCCACTTCCTATCATAGAGAGGAGGACTGTGTCCCAGCAGTGGGGACGTTACAGGCTCATTATCTCCCGTCTAGCCTCTTCCCAACTATATCACGGTCGGCTTTAAATCTAACCGGAAACAGCTGAATACCAGTATTTTACATGGAACGACTGCCTATCTGACCTCCACAACCCAGTTAGTACTGGGTAATACGATACTCTTTAGTACGAATGGCTGTCAGACTTACCGCAGATAAACCAACAAACCAATTTTGACCAAACATACACAGTATCTAAAGTACATGACATTCCTAGTATTTATCTTATTAAATTATGTATTGAGCATGTGAGCGAAGCCGCGGGACGTAGCTAGTAAGCTATAGATCAAGCGGAGGGCAAATCACGGGGGGTCTTCCCTTTGATTCTAAACAATTCTTGTCTTATAAGGAATACTTATCATAAGTCTATCTTTGTATGGACTTGTAAAATATGGATCTTAGACTGCATCTGTTTAAGAAGCTAAAGTGGCAATGAGCAGGGCACATTGCTCGCAGAACGGATGAGCGATGGGGCCGAAAAGTTCTGGAATGCCGGAAAACGATGCGTTGGAAGGCTTCCCACAAGGTGGACCGATGACCGTGAAGGTTGCGGGGATGCGCTGGATGCGAGTCGCACGGGACCGGTGAATGTGGCGACACTTGGAGGAGGCCTTCCAACGCATCGAAGTCGGTGATTTTGTGTCATTGACTTGTTGCCACCGACTTCCGAAATTAATTTATTTTAGACTTTTATAGTGTTTTTCTTTTAAGTAGCTCGTTCCATCGTCAACTTTGTCTCTGTCATCTCTGACCTAGGCCAGAGACAAGGGCAAACACATCTCCAATAAAAAAAACCGGCCAAGTGCGAGTTGGACTCGCGCACGAAGGGTTCCGTACCAATATATATAAAAACGAGCAAAAAAAAAAACACTTTTTTGTATGGGAATAAAATAAAATAAATATTTAAGGGGAGCCCCCCTTAAATATTTATTTTATTCTGTTTTTAGTATTTGTTGTAATAGCATCAACAGAAATACACATTCTGTAGAAATTTCAACTCGCTAACTATCTCGGTTCATGAGATACAGCCTGGTGACAGACGGACGGACGGACGGACAGCAAAGTCTCAGTAATAGGGTCCCGTTCGACCCTTTGGGTACGGAACCCTAAAAATAACGGCTTTTGTCGGCAAACATTTTTTTTATCCTTTTTTGTTGTAGTACACACAAATTCTTCTCATGAATCAATTTTACATTGAAACTAGAACTTATTAAGGGTTCATCATGTCGCCATCTTTTTTTGAAGTCGGTTAAAAATTCAAACACATAATAAATTCAAAAACCAACTTTTTCTCATACATTCGTTAACTTTTTTGGGCTTTTCAAACGAAATATGCTTCCGGGCCCGTGGCCTATAGAAATGCAAATTGTCGATATAATAAATGTATCTTTACATCTTTGGGAACTACGGTTATCTGAATGGAATATGTCTTTTTTGTCATAAGGTTAAGAATAATCTTGTGAGCCAAAATGGGTCACAGAATCTCTTGTAGGAAAGTTTGAGGACAAGATGGATATTGCTTTTTTAGTCAATACGCGGGCCCATTCCGGAATGGTAGATGTCACATGTCTTCGAATTTTTGGTTCTAGGACATGCCGGTTTCCTTTCGATCTTTTCCTTCAACATATTATAAGCAGACTACCTATTGATTTGAAGCTTATTTCGGGGTGTCATGGATATTCTGAATCATTCTGACCATCATCATCATCTGCTTAGCCTTTTCCGAAATATGTATATTGGGTCAGCTAGCAGAATTACTAGATGCAGCTGAATAACAACTATTTGCAAGCATCTGCCAAGCCTTTTCGTAAATTTTCTTGGAGTCGGCTTCCAGTGTAATCGGATACAGCTAAGTCCCAGTATTTTACATGAAGCCACTGCATATCTGACCTCCACAACCCAGTAATTAGGTAATATGATACCCTTTGTTAAGAATGGATGTCAGGCTTTTGGCTTCTGACTATTAGTAACGACTGTCAAAGATCTACAAATGACAGCCGGGACCAACCGATTAGCGTGCTTTCCGAGGCACGGAAGAAACTCGGTATGTAATTATGGTCACCCATCTACGGACCAACCTCTGCAATCACGGCTTTACCTTAAAGATCGACCCGTGCGGTGATTATTATTTAGCCACGAGCTCCTCAACCACTATTTGCAATATAGTGACGAAAATCATCACTCTGCTGTCGTTAACCCAATTTATTTGGGGTCGGCGCAGCATTTCTTCTTCTTCCGTAGAGTTACAAATAAAAAACAACATGAGTTAGTAAGTCCAGCTTTTATCAACTTGCAGGGGTTATGCAAATCTCTTTATAGTCTTTCTCTTGCATACATCTACTATGGTAGTCATCTCCGAATTCTTTTATTTTTCCTGGTGACATACACGATTGCTGACAACGAGGTCCTAGGATACATTCTTAGTTTTGGTTGGTTTTGGTTTTCATGTATTAAACTCAACAAAATATTAACACCATACTATGTAAAACTCAACATCTACCAACCCGCACTGGGCCCGCGTGGTGGATTACAGCCCAATCCCTCTCATAGAGAGGAGGCCTGTCTCCCAGCTGAGGGAACATTATAGGCTGATGATGATGATTTACTACATTCTTACTTGACAAATAAATAAATTCTAGTTCTAAAGTTTTAGTATAGATTTTCCATCAGATTTTTCAATATCAGTTCGGTGCCTGATTTCGTGCCCGGTTTGGTCAGTGAGTCATCTTTTTTATGATAAATGAGAGTTTAGAATACAGTTCTGGTATGTCTAAAAATTGATACAACTTTGAAATGTCTGTGTGTGAGTTTCTGTGGTCAAAGAGTAAATAAAGAAGTAAATAGTTTTTAGGTTCTTACGCGTTATAGTTTTTTTTTATTTTTTTATTTGCGATGGGTTTGCTCTTGACTCTAGTCTAGGTCAGAGATGACAGAGACAAAGTCGACGGTGGTACGAGCTTACCCAGAAGAAGCCTATTCACTCTAACTTTGAAGAGATTAGGGTTGTAAGCGCTTGTTTTTATTAAAGTTATGATAACGAGTTTATAACATTCATTTTAGTAAGATTGACCTCAGTGGTGTCATCATTATCATCATCATCTCAGCCGAAAGACGTCCACTGCTGGACATGGGCCTCCCCTAAGTTGCGCCACTTTGCATTGCACTCATAAGGGGGGTTTTGCCTTAATCGCCACGCTTGGCATGCGGGTTGACGATCGCAGTGCGGTTGTTGCAAAAAGCACAGAGAACGCTGCTGCCCATTCTCTGATAAGTCCCTTAGTCGCCTCTTACGACCCACGGGAATATATGGGAGAGGTGTTGAAGTATTTTTGGTCTAAATATAAGTTTTAAATTATATTTATAACTAGGACTTGTTGTATTTAATTTTGGGTTCCAGTGTATATAACAGAACATTATATTACGCCTGTAACCCCAGAAGGGTTGGGCAGAGGTAACCTAATAGTACACCCACTTTCGCCAGCTATGTTTAAGTCCTATGTAATAGGGGGCGAGCCTATTGCCAACTACCGGGCACAAATCCCATGTAAAATAGTGGATTTACTAATTGTACATTTATCACATATATTGTAGAAATAAAGATCGTTAGGATGAAACTATAATTAGTTGCCAAAATCTGAATGAATCACTGAGATTAAGACTGAAATCCATGCTGAAAAGTTTGTTTGTTTCAACGCACTAATCTCAGGAACTACTAGTTCGAATTGCAAAATTCTTTTAGTTTTGGATAGCCCATTTATCGAGAAAGGCTATAGGATATGTAACATCACGCTACTGCCAAAGAAGTGGAGCAGCAATGAAAAATGTTGCAAAAACAGGAAAATGTAACACAGACGAAGTTTTAGAGCGGGTCAGCTAGTGTTTCTAAATATTCACAATTACACTAATTTAACAAAAAATAATCATTTCAACCAACCTTTTAGAAGATTAATTCCAAAACAGTAATCTCCAGTAAAAGTCAATAATAAATTCGGTAATGTCACTTTGTCACAATCACAAACACATAAGTTATGATCAAACACAAAAAAGTATTTCAAACAAAAATCCTAAAACTTCGTAACTCCTTTTCAAAAACAAAAAAATCTAATTTCAAATATTCGAACACGCGTCTTCTCGCAACCGCGACTTATTTCAAACTGAGAATGCCTTGTACTTTACACCGTGGATAAAGACATATACCCGTCTCTTTTTAACCTTCGTGGAACACTAAGTGGGAAAGAGAAAGCAACAATGGCATGCATTATGGTAGACTAAGTGGACTTTTTTTTTAATTTCTGTGAAAGATTCTATAGATCTTTATAGCGGTCGTGAGTTATGCCTTTGCAGTTGTATCCATTGACTATAGACTATAATATTGGTAGTTTATGATTGTTTTTTTTTCGTTTCGATATTTGTTTTAAAAGGCGTTTATAAATCTATGGTTGTAGAGCATAGTTGATTGGCGTGATGAATTAATTAGTGTTGGTAGTCATATCAATTAGTAATGGTGGTTAATTAATGGGTTTTTGAAGATATTGCGTAATGGGAGGTTATTTTTAGTAGTTTGAGAGAATCATGTTATTATAAAGTAGATATAATATTGATTGACATGGTATGGGAAGACAGCTTCGTTTGTCAAGTGGTTGCAGTGAGCGACTGCTGACCATGAGGGTCCTAGGTTCGATTCCCGGGTCGGCCAAAATGTAATTCCGTTTTTCTGCCAGGAATTTCTCAGTTTCCGGTTGATGGCAATAGGCTCGGCCCCTATTACATGGGACTTAACTGGTGAAGTGTGGGTGTTCTATTAGTTACTTACATGTTATGGGCTTGTGATGCGGAGAAATGAAAATGTCGTGAGGAAAGTTTTGAGTATGAATGTGGATGGGTATAAGAGTAGAGGAAGACCAAAGAAATGATTGATGGACTGTGTGAACGATGATATGGCAAGAAAGGGGATGACATCTACCAACCAGCACTGGGGCCCGCGTGGTGGATTACAGCCCACTCCCTCTCATAGAGAGGAGGCCGTTGTCCCAGCAGTGGGAACATTTTAGGCTAATGATGATGAAATATTTGTATAGCCTACAGATAGTTGTTCCGGGTCTGGCTGTTTGTGTATGTCAGTTTAAATGTTTGTAAACGCACCCACGATACAGGAGAAACTCATAGTGTGGGGCAACGTTTAAAAAAAATGTGGGCGAGCCTATTGCCATTAACCCGACACGATTCCAGGCTCCGTGGCTCCTACTGAGAAATTCCTGATGGAAAGACGCAATAACATTTAGCACGACTCGGGAATCGAACCGTAAACCACATGGTCAGCAATCCTGCTTGCGACCACTCGACCAACGAGGCAGTCCATAGGAACCATGTTACCCAGTTACTGGGTTGTGGAGGTCAGATAGGCAGTCATCATTCGTCATCATTTCAGCCGATAGACGTCCACTGCTGGACATAGGCCTCCTCCCAAAAGGGGGGGTTTTGCCATAATCGCCACGCTTGGCATGCGGGTTGTCGATCGCAGTACGGTTGTTACAAAAGCACAGAGAACGCTGCTGCCCATTCTCTGGCAAGTCCCTTAGTCGCCTCTTACGACACCCACGGGAAGATATGAGATGGTGCTATTCTTTACGTCCGACACCATACAGACAACCCCAAGATAGTTGGGGGAAAAGGCTAGACAGATGATGATGTTTGTGGTGCCATTTAGAGGGCAAGGCTGATGCCATAGTACTGCTATGAATTAATTCACTGTCGGCTTCTCTGTTACCCGATCATTTTACACCAGCACCAGTCTTACCGAGGGGAATCGTGAAACCCATGACTAAAAGGGTCGTGGAGGTCAGATAGGCAGTCGCTTCATGTAAAATACTGGTATTCACGTTCATCCGGTTAGACTAAAAGCCGACCCCTATATAGTTGGAAAGGAAAGACAGATGTAGATGTGTCGACCGCAACTTTATAACATAATACTGTTGCCTCAAGAGCTTTTACGCCTTACGGCATTTTATACAAGCGGACGATACCGATTATACGACGGAACCGATTTTAATGAAACTTCATCCGCATAAGCAGGATACATAGGTCTAAAAAGTTATTAAAAAACATTTTCGAAAAAATAGTGTTAAGTACAGCTAAATTAGACCGATTATATATGATCTATAGAAACGAAATTTCCAATTAGGTATATTTTTTTAAGACATTTCGAAAATGTTTTTTTGTTACTTTTTAGACCTATGTATCCTGCTTATGCGTATATAGTTTTACTTAAAATCGGTTCAGTCATTTCGGAAAATAAGGACTTGAAAGTTTGTATGAAATGACGTAAGGTGTAAACGCTCTTAACAGCGTCCTTATATCGAATTGTTAAGGTCGATATTCGCAGTTTATGTGTTTAATACATGCGGTTAACGTTACATAAATACGACTGAATTATATTTGTTTAAATAACAGTCTTTGGCATGTATAAGTGTTATTTTAACTGGAGGAATAAAAATGAGTTAGTATGTCGTACTGGTGAGGACAAAATTGTTAAGCGTTTTATTTAAGATTATTTTTTTTAGTTGGAGACTCTCTATTTTATTATAAGAAGCTTTAGACAAGTATTGAAAACGTATTTTTTTTTAAATATCTTTGCCCCACTCTCTGAATTTGCTCCTGTATCGTAGGTGCGTTTACAATCTATCTGTAGGCCATACAAATATTTGTTTCCGTGCGGGTATCGAACCCGCGACACGCAGCGCAGCTATCAATCGTTTAGCCACTGCGCCAACCGTGCCGTCACAAATTCGTCTGACCTTGTCAGAACATTAATACTATTCTGTTTCATTGATTTCTCGTGGCTAAATAATAACAGCCGCTCGGGTCACCCATTACATACCGAGTTTCCTCCGCGCCTCGGCAAGCACGTTAAGCCGTTGGTCCCGGGTGTTATTTGTAGATCTTTGACAGTCGTTACAGGTAGTCAGTGGCCCGAAAGTCTGACAACCAGTCTGACCAAGGGATATCTTATTACCCAGTACTAACTGGGTTGTGGAAGTCAGATAGGCAGTCGCTACATGTAAAATACTGGTATCCAGCTGCATCCGGTAGACTGGAAGCCGACCTCAACTTAGTTGGGAAATGGCAGCAGATGATGAAGATGTCGTAGCTGTAGTATTAGTCTTCATTTCAGTATTCACCTCTTTTCTAGCTATATCATCTTTCACACAGTCACACCGTTTCTTCCATTCCAAATTCCCAATAAAATTATGTTAATAAAGAATTAACAGGACATTATTACAAGAGAAAGTCATTAACTTCGCCATCCCCATTATTCTCCCAATCTTGGGGAGCCCTGACTCTGTCGGTGTCAAATTAACATAGCAGCCGTGATGAATCTTACACCTGTGGGGCTTGAGGTGTATTCATAACGTGGGTGAAAGGACCACAATATATTTTGAATTTTGACGAAAAGGTTGGCGCAATAGCTGAGCGATCGACTGCTGCGCTACGTGTCGCGGGTTTGATCCCCGCACGGAACAAATATTTGTATGGCCTACAGATAGTTGTTCCGGGTCTGGTTGATTGTGTATGTAAGTTTAAATTTTTGTAAACGCACCCTCGATACGGGAGAATTCCAAATATGGGGCAACGTTTAAAACCAAAAAAAAATGATTTAATCTGGACGCTCTTAACTTGCACCTATTTCTACATCGTTCTCACATATTTGTAATTCTCAACATGAATGATGTAACCAAGATTTTGTAACAATATTTTGATTTAAAAGAGTGTCCATGGAGTTTCTTGCCCATTCTTCTCCATAGAGATCTACGCTTTGGAATGGGCAACTACAGTACTTTCACAAGTTATTATGCTTTGTGACTCCCAACTATGTTGTCGGCTTCTAGTCTTACCGGATACAGCTGGATACCTGTATTTTACTTAGAGCGACTGCCTATCTGACCTCCACAATCCGGTTAGTACTAAGTAATACGATACTTTTGGTAAGACTGGTTCTCAGACACTGACCTGCAAATTGCAAAAAACGTAAGCTAAATTAAATTTCGCTAGCTACCCTGGCGCTAACACTTTATGGCTTAGAGCGCGGTTCCCTCTCATAGAGAGGAGGCCTGTGTCCCAACAGTGGGAACGTTATGCGCTGACTATGTTAAAACAGACTGGGATTCAATGCATTAACAGATGAATATGATATTACAGAGTTTGTTTTTACTGTGGACACTTTTAACGAGCGTGTGTCGGGTCATTTAGTTCCCTTCAAAATGCATGAACGGGTGCTGTCAGTTGTGCCTGGTCGTCTCTTAGCTGCCACAGCTCATTTTGAACTAATGTTTTTATATTATTATTATTTCTTTTTTAATCGTTCTTTTTGTTTTTACTATGGACACTTTTAACGTGTACGTCTTGCTACATCGTTCTCACACAATGTACCATCTCAACATGAATGATGTTACCAAGGTTTTATTACAAGATTATGATTTAAGAAGTCCATGGAGTTTCTTGCCATGTCTTTTCCATAGAGATCTACGCTTTGGAATGGGCAACTACAGTACTTTCACAGTTATTATGTCCTGTGACTGGGACTGTAGCTTCATTTTTATTGTTTTTAGACTATTCAAAAGAGCATGTAACTGGCCTACTTGAAATAAAATCATTTCTTTCAAGTAGGCCAGTTACCTACATGCTCTTTTATTTGATTTGATAGATAACTTATAAATGCTAGTTCTCTACTTAATCTATACTGCAAATATTCCGACACCCAAAATTCTTGTCCAACCGCACTGTGCAAACGCCTTTGCTCATCAATCACTATCCTGAATCCCCGATTCATTGATATAATTAGATTTGGCGAAAATAAAAAAAAAGTAAAAATCCAAGATGGCGACCACATTGTACTGCTTGACCGATATTAATGATATTTTTGACGGACTTTAATAAAAATCGCTCTTAAAACACATTGATTAATTACTTTGGAGTGCAATATTGGGTGTCTTTACGCTAATTATGAGGAATTGTGTGAAGTCCGAGTTTTATATTAATTAGTAATTACTTTTAGATTACATTTTTGGCAACAATCGCTGTAGTCTTTTGCGTGGACGAAAATGAATTGCCTTAATGATGAATGTTCCTGTCAGAATGAGTTGATTTCCTGTCGCTTGCAGTGGGTGCTAAATTTATGTACCTAACACTTGGTTACACCCGTGGCGTCGCTCACGTCATCATTATCATCAGCCTATAATGTTCCCACTATTGGGACACAGGCCTTCTCTATATGAGAGGAAGTGGGCTGTAATCCACCAGGCGGGCCCAGTGCGGGTTGGTAGATGTCACATGTCTTCGCATTTTTAGTTCCAGGACATGCCGGTTTCTTCACGATGTTTTCCTTCACCGTGTTTGAGAGCAGCGGTGATGAAATAAATTAAACAAAGTAATGCCCCTGCCTGGGTTCGCCCCACGGCTGTTCGTAAGTCGGGACTGCCACCAATGGGCAACCGCTGCTCTCCAAAAAAAATTAAGTCTAAACAATTAAATACTAACTAACAAAAGTTACTCAAAGCCTTCTTCATATCTTACCGACATTCCGGTCCCATGTTTCATTGTAGAACCATGCCTTTAAGTATTTGAACTAAACAAAAAAACATAAAAGGTAGTCTTTCGATGCTTATCTTGATTAGTGCGACATAAACTTTTTCTTTTGGGGCATTTTTAGTTCGTTTGTCATTTGTTTTCGGTCCCTTTTTTTACGCAAAAAATGACCTATGACGAGTGTTTGTGTGTGTGTTCAAAATTGGGACATGTTTTAACTTGTTCTTTGATAGATACATGTTGTACTTCGTTGGTCTAGCGTTCGGAAGCCCTACTGCTGACACACTTGAGATCAGGGATGTTATGGAGCTCCATAACCGTAACCGAAACAATCGGATATCCGAAATAAAAATATAACCGTAACCGTATCCGTTTCACAAGTTTCGGATAGTTTCGTATAAGGGCGGAGGAGACTAAATAAAACGACATGTTTCGACTGGTTTTTGTTGTTTCACCGCTCGTGCGCAACGTAAATCTTGCAGTTTGTTTGTTATTTCTAGGCATAACATAACCTCTTTCATAACATCTCTAAATAATTACTTACCTATATTATTACTTACCTATATTATAATACCAAATGATAACCTAGACTAGTTAAAACCTATAAATAAAACCAAATTTTATCATACTTTTCGTGTTTATATTTTACTTCAATCTAATATCCGTAACCGAAACTTACGGATAATCCGAAATAATTAAATATCCGTAACCGTATCCGAAACCGATATAATTTTATTCGATTTTCGATCAGGAACTTGTCTGGAAAGGGTACGGATTTGTTCCTGATTGATACCAATAGTCTGGGTAAACACGTTAATAACGCCCAAGTCTGAAAACCAGTCTTACCAAGGGGTATCGTATTACCCAGTTGTAGACGTCAGATAAGCAGATAGGAATGGTATTCAGTCGCACAAGTTGAGAATGGAAGCTAACGCCAACATCATCATCATCATCTGCCTAGACTTTTCCCAAACTATCTTGGGGTCAGCTTCCAGTCTAACTGGATGCAGCTGAGTACCAGTATTTTATATGAAGCGACTGCCTATCTGACCTCCACAACCTAGTAACTGGGTAATACGATAACCCTTAGTAAAACTGGATGTCAGACTTTTGGCTTCTGACTACTCGTAACGACTGTCAAAGATCTACAAATGACAGCCGGGACCAACGGCTTAACGTGCTTTCCGAGGAAACGCGGTATGTAATTATGGTCACCTATCCACTGACCAACCTCGGCAAGCACGGCTTAACCTTAAAGATCGACCCTTGCGGCTGTTTTTGTTTAGCTCCTAAACTAATGCCAACATAGGAAGAGGCTGGCAGATGATGGCATTGTATAACATGATGAAATGATTGCGAAATACTGTAAAATGATGTCAATTCTGATTCAACATCAATAAAAAATACGGTAGGTTGACAGTAAAGATGTTTACTGAGAAATAGAAATATCTATTTTAATTTCATAGTGAGGCAAGTTTTGAGTATGAATGTGGATAGGTATAAGAGTAAAGGAAGGCCAAAGAAACGAAAGACTGTGTGAAGGATGATATGGCAAGAAAGGAGGTGTCTGATGAGATGACAAGTAATAGAGAAGTATGGAAGAAGAAGACATGCTGCGCCGACCCCAAATGAATTGGGATAAGGGCAAGAGAATGATAATAATGCTGATGATGACGGTTTCTAGTCTAACTAGAAGAAGGTGAATAATGGTTGGTTACATGGAGCGACTGCCTATCTGAATTCCATAACCCAGTTACTGAGAAAAACCGAAACCACTTGATAAGACCTCTTTTGAATTTTTGAGCTTTAGTCCGAACCGAATTACTCATATCTGAGTTAAGAGCGTTTACACCTTACGGCATTTTATACAAACTTTCAAGTCCTTATTTTCGGAAATGACTGAATTGCTTTTAATTAAACTTCATACGCATATTCAATTCAATTCAATTCAATTCAATTTATTCACGAACAATTTACATTGTGTTTGAAATCTTAAATAACACATTAAAAAAAACACGTTCATTAAAATTATAAAACTAACACAAGTACACTAAATAGGATAAACAAACACAAAAATAATAATATAAAATCCAATGGCAAAACAAATAAAAAAATAATAATAATCAATACAATTAAAAATTCAAAATGTAGACATAAGCAGGATACATCGGTCTAAAAGGTTACTAAAAACGAAATGTCTTTTAAAAAAAAGATAGTTGGAAATTTATGTTTCTATAGATAATTTATAATCGGTCTAATTTAGCTGTTACACTATTTTTCGAAAATGTGTTTTAGTTCATTTTTAGACCTACGTAACCTGCTTATGCGTATTAAGTTTCATTAAAATCGGTTAAGTAATTTCGGAAAATAAGGACTTGAAAGTTTGTATGAAATGCCATTAGGTGTAAACGCTCTTAATACCTAAAAGACAGTTTCTCTTCTTTAGATTTTGAACCTTCAGGGTCAAAATGTATGGAACAAATGTTTTAAATTTTCAATAAAAAAACCTATATGGGGGATTAAGAATGATGTACTGAATACTTGGTAACCGTAAACAAGCTGGACGGGAAGGTTAAAACCTTCCCATCCACCTTGTATACTACAAGAGGGTCTTCTTCTTCTTCAACCGTTGGCCACCTAAAGTAGGTCTTTTCCAACTCTCTCCACTTTTGGCGGTTATGTGTCATGGCGCTCCAGTTTCTTCCGGCCACTTTAATGAGATCGTCTGTCCACCTAGTCGGTTGTCTTCCCACATTCCTCCGTCCCGTCCGTGGTCTCCACTCCAGCATTTACTTCCCTCATCTTCCATCCAGTCTCAAACTCAAACACATCATTAGTTATCATCATTTCAGCCCAAAAGACGTCCACTGCTGGACATAGACCTCCCCCAAGTGTCGCCACATTGACATTTTGAGGGTGTTTTGCATAATCGCCACGCTTGGCGGGCGGGTTGGCGATCGCAGTACGGTTGTTACAAAAGCACAGAAAACGGTGCTGCCCATTCTCTGGCAAGTCCCTTAGTCGGCTCTTACGACACGCACGGGAAGATATGGGATGGTGCTATTCTTTACGTCCGACACCATACAGAACTCAAACATATGACCTCCGGAAATTACTAAGTAGACTTCGAAATCATAACAAAAAATCTGTGTATAATATTATGATGAGAAGTTGAGTCGACGACTGTACAGAATTTACTTTTTATTTTTCCAACGAGTCGATGCCTCTTCAAACGCTCGTACTTTGTATAAAAAATATGAAATGTTACTATGATTTCGCTATTTCCCCTAGAAAGTGGGCAGCCATCTAGGTCCTGGACATTTACCATTCTTGGTTCAATATTTATTTTATTTAAGTAAAATCGCAATCGCGGCGGCTGAGCCTGAGGTCCCGGGTTCAACACCCGGGTCGAGCAAATTGGTATTGGTATTGGGTTTGTCCATCAGGAATTTCTTAGTTGAAGGTTTGAGAGTAGAGCCCGATTGATGGCAATATGGTCGCCCCCTATTACTTGGGACTTAAACATAACTAGCGAGAATGGGGTATACTGTTAAAAGTCCATCGGTCACAATGCTTATCACAAATAAATCTAATCTAATCTTATATATACTAATACTTATATACTAACTAGCTGTCCCGCGCAACTTCGTCTGCGTCACATTTTCCCCGTTTTTGCAATATTTTTCATTGCAGCTCCGCTCGTATACAGCGCCATCTATTGAATACTTACTCAATCCACTCGACAGATACCGCCATCTGTTAGAATCGTGTGTAGCTAACAGATAATCGTGACTTAATTTGCAATAAAATAATATTGCGACTATAAATTGAGATGTAAGCTATCCTATCTTTCAAGTTGGATCAAACTGCACACGGTGTGCAAATTTGATTATGGGCGCCATTTATAACGGCGGTAGCTTTAGCGGGCAGAGAAGTTTAGGAGTCCATCCTCGACAAACAACGTGACCCGTAATTTATATATATGTCGCAGTCTGATGATTTTTATTCCGTTTAGACTTGTTCATCATGTGGGCAGAACATGGGTTTCGTGCAATGAAAACACACACACACACACTGCACTGTACACTGCTTTTATCGAACTAACAAATAACTTGAAATTACAATACAACACAATAACACTATGCACCATGAATCGGGTTACAGTTTCGGGACGTCTTGACTCCGCGGTGGTCAGACACAGACTGTCCTCCCCGCCGCGAGCCAGAAACATCACGACTCTGTAGTAAGCGCGCTTAGGTGTGGGTAGACTGGTAAGTAGGTCGCTTGACTTTTGGCGCGCTTTCGATTCATAGTCCGTACTAATAATCCGTCTCCGACACGGCCATCCTGCTTGCACACGTCCTCGTGTGATGGGTACCCTGCAAACAAATACTCCACGACAGAAATTTGTTCCACTCTGTCACTCCTGACCAAACTTCAGATTCAACGGGGTGATGGGAATAAGAACATTGTAGAACTAGCCGTTTCGTTTTAACCGAACCGATTGGAAATAATCGAAAATACAATAATGATAACCCTGGGCCATGTACCATAGTCGTTCAAATCAACCTTTAAAACTCTACTGCAATAAAAAAAACTACCAAGCTTATAGAAACCCTCGAGTTAAGCCACTAAGGCCACGGCTCTCTAGCCGACCAGCAATCGCATTGCTCTCACACATCCAGCGCATGGATCAAAACTAAAATTAGATCAAACAAACAATTAGGTCAATTAAAATGCAAAAGCAACCAAGTACCTCTTTATCCATCTAATCATCACATAAAGCAGGAATCTCATCCGTGGCCTATGGGCAACACTCAGGCCCCCAACAAACCTCTGTTTGTTTTACTACGTTCCTCAAGAACGCCGAGTCCCACATGCATGACTCTATGGTCTCTACAAGACCCGACCTCCGCCAGAGCCACCCGCGCACCGCGCATCCACGGACTACTATAAGCAGACACCGACTTCTAACGGACTACGGCTACGAAATGGCTACTGGTACGGTCTGACCATCCGAACCAAGATTCCACACTATCTCTCAACTCTAAATCATTTATTTCAAACGGTACTTGGCCCTCGGGCATTCTCCTTAACCCATCATGTGCATACTTGTAAGTACGCTTAGAACTTAATGATCTCAATGTGTAGCGATCCCCCTCTAGCACTTCGACTGGTACGTGACCCACTGGCATCTTCCTTAGCCTACCGCGTGCGTATCTGTAGGTACGCTTAGAATTTAAAGCTTTCCGTGTTAAGGATAACCGTCTAAAACCTCAATCACTCTAAATAGACCTTTAATCTTTAACAACCCAAAATCACCAATCGCAAAACTTTTAAATTTCGCCATCGTTTCGTCAACTCGGCACACTTGTCATTTTAAGCTAAGCTAACCCGTCACGTCTATACAAACCGTGTACCACCGGCTCGACACCTTAGGTACCGGATGTTATTCGGCTTGAACTTTAACGGAGTGAGACTTCGCTACTTAGCATGTAAGGCAGCTATTTACGAATTTTCAAACATACTGAGACTTTTCCGGGAACTAAATATAATCGAAAAGCTTTTCAGTCGTCTTTTCAGCACCAAGGTGAACGATAAGGGTCGCGGAAATTACTGTTTACCGACCATCGGAGAACAAGAGCTAAATAGGGTACGCATTTAGACCTACCATTGCGTTGAATATGACCGTGAAAGACGCCTGAACTTAGCACTTAAGTCTTGGCTACTCATTGCCAGTTACATTCGTTGCCATAACAGTTAAAAACCGATTAAAACTTATTACCACTATTATGCCTCACCGAACGTACACAAAAGATTTTCGTTAACGAAAACTTCCTAGCCGTTATGTTTGCAACAAAACCCCGATTTAAAATCTCGCCACCTAACATGACGTCACTTTGTAAATAATTATCAGGCAAACATTGCAACAAAGTTTCGATAATCACTACTCGTCAATCACTACACAACATAAAATCTGTTCTGTACTGAATACTCGCGTCTGAACTATACCAGTCTTAGCAACAACGTGACTAATAAGTTTGCCATTAAATTTCGATGGAAAACTTTCTTTCACCAACAAGTATTCAGAATCAGAATAATTAGTAAACCGTAACAACTCACCCCTGTGTTGCAACGTGCCCGCGATGTTGCTTGTACGACGCAGACATCGGCGCGGCTCGGCACCCCGCCGTCAGCAGGCCCGCTGCACACTGCCAGCACTGCATACTACCACCGACGCAAGTACGCCGGACGGCTACGTGAACCGGCATGACACTTGACGCACAGTAAGGGCTTTGCGGCCCCTTGTCGCTTGCCTAATGCCCGTCGCAGCCGGCACAAGCAGCAGCTTTTTCGTGCGACAATCCGCTTCATTGAGTCCTGGTTTCTCCGTGGTCCGCAAGTTGAAGTTGATTTGCGGTAGCGATGAACACTTGTGACGTTTTTCTTTCCTTTGGTTTTTCACTACTCAGGTTAATGAGGGTAGTCGTAAAAGTTACGGCGCACACGAATCTGGCCTTGAACAATTATTTAAACTGGTCCCACGTCAAACCTGGATAGGTTCTCAGTGTTTCGCAAACATTTGTGTTCAAGATACATCTAGAAATTCGGTAGTACAGTTTGGAGGTACACCGTAGATGGAAAATCTATCGCGCATTTTGCGAATGCTTAAGTAGGTAGTTTCCTTCCGTCTGTCTATTTAACTTCAGAAGATAACCTTCGTTTTCAGAGGCACACCAACTAATGACCACGGTACACCAATGTGCCGCGGAACACTATGTTAAAGCACTATGTTACACTTTGTTACTCTCTGTTACTCTTTGTTACACTTTGTTACACTTTGTTACACTTTGTTACACTTTGTTACACTTTGTTACACTTTGTTACACTTTGTTACACTTTGTTAACATTTGTAACACTTTGTTACACTTTGTTACACTTTGTTACACTTTGTTACACTTTGTTAACATTTGTTACACTATGTGACACTAAGTCACAGCTATGTAGATGCGGAGCCCTTCAACGCCTTTCTTAACGTCCAAATAAGCTGGATTCCTTCCACTGCACTCAACACGAAAAAATCAAAAGTCACTTCATTCAAACTAGTCTGATAAGCAGCACTTTTTGAAAGTCAAAATTACAAGAGACAGTCCCCCAAAACGCCCTCCCTTCGCCACTTCCTAAGTGTTTTAGCTGGGAAGAAGAAGTGGCGGAACAAACTCCCCAGCAACACATCTGTCTGTTAGGTTAGAAGAACCAGATTTTACACAAAACAAGTCAGCTATGGATGACGCATTACTAGCGCGCATCGCACTCTGTGAAATGTGGGTATTCTATTAGGTACACTCTGCCTAACCCTTCAGAGATTACAAGCGTGATGATATGTTATGTTTTGTCAGGATCAAAATCCGCTAACACACTTAACAAAAACACTAACCGCCAACACTAGCTTGCTATTCACTAGCTGAGTTTAAGTTCGTATCGCGAGTGCAATTATTCGTTTTGCATTTCAAAAAGTAACCGTCACTGATTGTTATTGTCACTGTTCTCGCGTGTGATTGCATTAGCACGATTTGATCGCACTTCTGATGTCGCAGTCTGATGATTTTTATTCCGTTTAGACTTGTTCATCATGTGGGCAGAACATGGGTTTCGTGCAATGAAAACACACACACACACACTGCACTGTACACTGCTTTTATCGAACTAACAAATAACTTGAAATTACAATACAACACAATAACACTATGCACCATGAATCGGGTTACAGTTTCGGGACGTCTTGACTCCGCGGTGGTCAGACACAGACTGTCCTCCCCGCCGCGAGCCAGAAACATCACGACTCTGTAGTAAGCGCGCTTAGGTGTGGGTAGACTGGTAAGTAGGTCGCTTGACTTTTGGCGCGCTTTCGATTCATAGTCCGTACTAATAATCCGTCTCCGACATATATATATAGATAATAAAGCTAAACAGTTTGTTTGTTTGTTTGCTTGAACGCGCTCAGGAACTACTGATCCGATTTGAACAATTTTTTCAGTTTTAGATAGCCCATTTAACGAGGAAGACTATATATCATCACGCTACGACCAATAGGAGCGGATCAGCAATGACAAATGTTGCGAAAACGGGGAAAATGTGACGCAGACGAAGTTGCGTCGTTCAGCTAGTCTACAATAAATAAGAATGTCTTTTATAAAAAGGGCCAAACAAACATACAATAAAGGCTGTGAAAGCGGCCATTTAAGTAATAAAACCTTTGAACAACAAAATAACTTAACATTTGTTTACATACAAAACAAAACCTTTTGAAAAATAACTGTAAAACAAAAGAATTAACAGAATGACTCGTTTAACAGATTATTGTTGGAGTCCTTTACACCACTCGGGAATCGAATCTTGACCGTTATGGTCGTAAAACCCTAGTCCCTAACGGGTAAAGTATTACACTTGGGTATGGTTTGTAAAATTTTTAGCTTTTATTTTTGTTCGGGTTCAATAAATATTTGGAATTGTTGTTTGCTGTAAAACAATAGCAAAAAAATTAACATTGCTGACAAATAACGGATTTTTAAAACCAATTGATGTGTGATGGGTAAAGTGTAATTGGGTTTTTACATCAGGGATTTCTCAGAAGCAACTATGGAGTCTGGATTTGTGCCCAGTTGATGGCAATAGGCTCACCCCGATAACTCTGCCTAGCCTTTTCCCAAACTATGTTGGGGTCGGCTTCCAGTCTAACCGTTGCTGCAGTATTTTACATGAAGCGACTGCCTATCCGACCTCCACAACCCAGAAACTGGGTAATACGATACACCCTGGTAAGGCTGCTTAGTACAAAAAGTACTATAGCGCCATCTATGACTCAAATAAAAACTAACATCAAAAACGAAATCGTGCTATTTTTATCCGCGACGTAAGAACATATAGAAAAACCCGACAACAACTATCAATATCACTTTTAACGGGATATTTACCATGCAAACACCATGATCACGGATAAACTGAACTTATTGCGTGAACATGGCGTTTACAACAGCACCTAAATATCGGGAACTCAAAACAAATAATAAACAAGGTAAAAATCCCGTTAAAAGTGTTATTGATAGTGTTAGTGACTGTGATGTCAGTTTAAAAACGGATACCGACAACAACTGTCGGGCAGTTGCCCACCAGACATAACACCTGTCTGGTCGGAGGATCCTCCCTTTTACTACGGAGGATGAGGAACTTTAGACCCTGTTCTTTATCATCATCATTTCAGCCGAAAGACGTCCACTGCTGGACATAGGCCTCCCCCAACGCCACATTGACATAAAGGGGGTTTTGCCATAATCGCCACGCTTGGCAGGCGGGTTGGCGATCGCAGTACGGTTGTTACAAAAGCACAGAGAACGCTGCTGCCCATTCTTTGGCAAGTCCCTCAGTCGCCTCTTACGACACCCACGGGAAGATATGGGATGGTACTATTCTTTACGTCCGACACCATACACAACCTGTTCTTTATACCCCTATACTTTTAAACCAGAATGACACCGAGTGAAATGTTGGGTACATCTCTGCCAACCCCTTCGTAGAATTCCAGCTTAATATTATGTCCTTATTTTGTATGTCGTCTACTAAGAATCCTGCTTACCTCGTAATAATAAAGAGCTCAAATATTTCAAACGCCCGACAATAGATACTCACAGGACAGATTATGTCAAAAAGAAAAAAAGGTCTGTTTTCAAACAAAAGTTTTATCGTAAACTGACCTGCCCTAATCTTTGATGTTCAAAAATGTTTGGGAAGCGTGTAGCGCTGTTGTTTGAGTGGGTTCCGTAGATTTAATTCAGCCAGTGTTTATATTAAGCATCATCATCACAACGACTGGACTTTATAACAGACTGGGACTCTGAGTTTGGTTGCTGTGTCTTTTTCTCAGAGTAGTCAAACAGGAAATACCGAACTAAACATTTTTTTATTCAACGTGGCACCGTTGCTTGTCTTCTGAGTACTTTTGCTATTGACAGCGATGTGGACAATTTTTTTGACGCTTTGTAATTTTGATTTTGACTTTTTCTATTTTGATACTTGTACATTTTTATTATTTATTTATTTAACACTTCAAGTACAATGTACAGTGGCGGACTTAATGCCATGCTAATTATTATTTTAGATCAGTTTGTATTTTGTTAATAATTACACACTGAATTAAAAAAAAACTACTTACTCATATTTACCGAATTCACGTAATTTATAATTCATCGCTGTTACAGCAATCCTGTTTCGTACTAATACTAGTATTATAAGTATGAAAGTTTGAGAGCAGTGGTGGTCCAGTGATGGCAGCCCCTCATAGAGAGGAGACCTGTGTCCCAGCAGTGGGAATATAATAGGCTGATTATGATGAAAGAAACTCTGATGGTCTATGTGTCTTTTATAGCTTCCTTCGTGTAACTTTAGCAGCTCAACAGATATTAATGGAATGGCACACACGAAAACCACGCCCAGCTGGCGTACCATGACGTCATAAAGCAGTATTGTTTTACTCTTATTTCAGTGTGAGAAAGAGACGGAGCTATACAGGATGTCTAGCGCCATCTCTTTCCCACACTGGAAAAGGAGTAAAACAACAATGTTTTAAGACGTCATGGTAGGCCAGCAGGTCATAGGATATGTTCACAGTGGGATAACTTCTAACCTACATGCAGGCAAAGTCGAGAACAAAAACTGCTACTTCATAATAAAAATAAATTACTCAGAAAACCATCCTGGTTGAAAAAATGGTTTATCAGACTCCAAAACCATGACAATGAACCCTAAAAGATGAGTCACATGAACCGGAGGGGTTCCGAATAGATTACTAACTTATTATGATAAACGATTGGAAGAAAAAATGTTTCTGAAGTGTCCACCACTTCTTGTTAGGTAGCGAGCTTAGAGTATAAGCGGAGCGATTAGCGGGAGCGGGAAGCGATTTTGGGAAACTTTATTTTGGATGTGTTTCGAAATTAATTAAAATAATTTATTTGCCAGAATATAGGTACAATAATGTGGTAAAATAATTTTTATATGACTCACTATATTTGACTTATCAGTCGTGCAAATATTTTGAGTAGGTACACAAATTACGCATGCTTAATAAAGTCAAAAAATTAGATTGATGTCACCATGCACATCAGAATTTACATTATTATAATATACCTGCTGTTCCGCGCAACTTCGTCTGCGTCACATTTTCCCCGTTTTCGCAACATTTTTCATTTCTGCTCCGCTCCTATTTGTCGTAGCGTGATAATATATAGCCTATGTCCTTCCCCAGGTTGAATTCTATCTTCTTACCAAATTTTATTAATCCGATCAGCCGTTTAGCCGTGAAAAGGTAACAAACAAACAAACATACAAACAAACAAACAGAGTGACTTTCGCATTTATAATATTAGTATGGATATGGATTAGTATATATACATATACATTAATTTTCCAGCTATATAAATTTTTATATTAAATTAGAAAATATATCAAATTTTGCTGGTTATGCGTTAGCAAGCGCTACTAATAAGATCATCATGACCTGCCTACCCCTTGGTAAGACTGGTTATCAGACTTTTGAGCCACTGACTGACTACCTGTAACCGTCTGTCAGCCGGGACCAACCGCTGAACGTACTTTCCGAAGCACGGAGGTAATTCGGTATGAAATAGATGTGTACCAGCCCCAGACCTAAGATGGCAAGCGCGGCTTCACCTCGCAGATGGATCCATGCGGCTGTTATTATTTAGCCATGAGCTCATAAGTTAGAGGTTTATTTTTTTACCACACTACACAAGTAAGTACCTACGTACATTATAAGGTTCTGAGAAAATTATTATTGTCGTTTATTTATGTATTTACTTACATACCTACTAATTACATTTTTAAATATTTTTACAAAATTATATGAAAAAAAAAACATTTAAAAATACAATAAATAGTAGCCCACCGGCATTGGGAACACCGAGCTACCGGTGGTCAGGGCTCCTATTAGAGGAACCTCCAAACAATACGCGCCGTGTCCAGAAGCATCTTAATTGCCAAAAAAAAAATACATTTAAACATTATAATTTATCTTAATTAATAAAAAATACATTTAGTTCATAAAATTAATAAATTCATTCATGATAAATGAACATGCATGTAAAAAATAATTAAATAAACAAAAAATATAATAAACGAGAACAATACGTGTATTATTCGGTGATACACTGTTGTCTAAGCTAGACGAAAGGTCTAACACAAAAGGTTTTTCAGTAAACCAACGAGCTGGACAAGCCAAACGGGCCTAGATATTTGGTTTCTAGAATATTTAGTTCTTAAATTTCTCAGAAGTAGTCACGAAGTCTGGATTCATACCTGGTTCATGATAATAGTCTCGCGCTCTATTTCTACACCTCTATAAGCCATACATCTCCATTATAACATGGCTTCGCTTTGTATATATTTCCTGTTCAATGAGAGATCCTCATAAACTGGTTTTGTTTAGCTTGTATGGTCGTCATGCTCGCCTGTTTGAAACAAAACTGTCGAGACACATACACAATACACCTTGGACTCAGAAGATACTCTTCAGAAAGGACAGGTGAGCAGTACTGGAAATCGGTGTGCGTGTAAGACCAAAAATGTATGAACGTAGATGAGGCAAAAATAACGTATGAGGATTCTAAGGATCTTAGCGTTCGGTTTTTTACCTACCCCATAGAAAAAAAACTTGACTTTTACACCTCCGTCTCGCACAAAAAAAGGAGATGCAATAAAACAATACGATTACAGTTATTTCACGTCCTAGTAGTTTTACGCCGATCAGGAATCGAATGCCCGTTACGATCGTAAAACAAAACTAACGGGTATTTTACAGTACTGTCGTAGAATGCTCTCTCAGCTTTCTGTCATACTAAAACGAAAACTATTGTTTTAAGTAAATACCATAATCAGCGTTTAACGTTCCCACTGCTGGGACACAGGTATCTTTTTTATAAGAGACAGTGGGCTGTTATCCACCACACGGGCCCAGTGCGGGTTAGTAGATGTCACATATCTTCGAGTTTTTGGTTGTAAAACATGCCGGTTTCCTCACGATGTTTTCCTTCACTGTTTTGAGAGCAGCGGTGATGAGTAAATAGTAGGAATAAAACTTATAACACCCCTCTTTTTTGGTCGGGGGTTAAAAATCAAAAACTACGTTTCCGTATTCAGTCTACAATTATTAGAACAGAGTACAAACGGCGACAAAGCAAGCCATACGTATTCAGTATAACCTAACGTGGCTTTGTAAGTAGCCCACCGGTATCGGGAACAAGGTCTTAGCTACCAAGGAACTTTCTGAATCAAGCCCTTGATCCAGCTGCCTAACGAGAGCCTCATCAGATACTGGTCGAGGCTCTTGGCAATTAAGCCATTGGCTGATACGACTATCGGCATAATGATCGCTAAGTCCACAACATGTCGACAACCTCGTGAGCCCAACTCATGATACTCGATTTCAACAGCAACTTTACCTTTTTTTATTTTTTACAAAACTCCCAGCTTCGTAGCTCCCTGAAAAAGACATCAACGCGGGTGCCATGAGTGTGCTAGATAGCTTGGAGTTAAATTGTGTCAGAAATGTATGACTTTACTTTTCCCAATGTTAGGGTCAGCTTCCAATTTCACCAGACACAGCAAAATACCAATATTTTAGCAGCGACTGCCTATCTGACCTTCACAACCCAGTTAGTACTGATAATACGATAACTATTGGTAAGTCGGTGTGTCAGACTTTTAGGCCACTGACTACCTGTAACGACTGTCAAAGATCTACAAATGACAGCCGGGACCAACGGCTTAACGTGCTTTCCGAGGCACGGTCGTAACTGGGTATGTAATGGGTGGTCACCCATCGACGAACCAACCAAGGTAAGCACGGCTTACATCGACAAGAGCGGCTGCTATTATTTTAGGCACGAGCTCTCTGAAAAAGACATCAACGCGGGTGCCATGTGTGTGCTAGATAGCTTTTAGTTAAATTTTGTAAGACATAATAATTATATAATTAATTTGGACGGCCTCGTTGGTCAAGTGGTCACAATCGCGACTGCTGTGCTTGAGGTCTTGGTTTCGATTCCCGAGTCAAGCAAAGTGTTATTGGGTTGTTCCATAAGGAATTTCAGCCACGCAGACATGGAGACCGGATTTGTGTCCGGTTGATGGCAATAGGATCGCCCCTAATACATGAGACCTAAAAACATGACTGACTAAATATGGGCGTACTATTTAGGTACACCTATGCCGAACCCTTCGGGGATTACAGGCTTGATGTTATGTTATGTCCTCAAGCATTTTTATTTCAAAAACTTGCAAAAATACACACATTTTACTACATAATAACATTATAGTAGTACTTTCATATGCTTTTTATATATGTATATGTCCATAACCACAAATGTCGACCACATCGCATTGACAGTATTTTAACTCACTCGTTTCGTATGGGACCCGCATTCAAATACATTTTTACGATACCAAACAAAAAAAAACAAACACAATTTTAATGTATTTTTTCTCTCCTTACTAACTTCATTGGGAAGTAAACCTTATTTTAAATAAGTAGGGTAGGTTTTACTGTGTGGATTTTGAGGGTAATTTTTGCCATAAATATCAAAGTTTGGTTTTACATTGGATTAGTACGGATGAGGTTTTTTGATGACTGAGTGAATGTTTTTCGTTGTGCTAAAAATAAGTTTAGGGATTTTTATTGATCTACATTTTTTTATGTGGTACTAAAGAATTGACATAAAAACGTTGGAATGACAATGTTTATTTGACACCAGCGCTGTGATCAGACATACATAAATATCTGAACAAGGTTGTTTTAAGTAACATACATATTATACGGAGTTTTCTTTAAAATGATGACATCCGCAACAGAACCAAGGTTACCGACGTAGCCCGAAGAATTGCCAAACTTAAGTGGTAGTGGGCAGGGCACATTGCTCGCAGAACGGATGGCCGATGGGGCCGAAAAGTTCTGGAATGGCGACCGCGAACCGGAAGACGATGCGTTGCAAGGCCTCCTACTAGGTGGACTGATGACCTGGTTAAGGTTGAAGGGATCCGCTGGATGCGAGTCGCACGGGACCGGGCAATGTGGCGACACTTGGGTGAGGCCTATGTCCAGCAGTGGACGTCTTTCGGCTGAAATGATGATGATGATGATACATGTGCGTGTACCTAATATTACGCCCACATTTCGCCAGTTATGTTTAAGTCCCATGTAATAGGGGGCGAGCCTATTGCCATCAACTTAGCACAAATCTAGACTCCGTGGCTGCTTTTGATAAATTTCCTGATGGAAAATCCCGAAAACAATTTGGCCGACCCAGGAATCAAACCTAGCTCTTCATGCTTTTTTTAAGTGTGTGGGAAAAATCTGAACTGACTCCGCTATTAATTAGCGCCCCCTGCCAATGATATTCAGGCGCCAAACGTTTCTTGTAGCACCAGATACACACTGACGTTACCATTTTTATAGTCTTTTTACCATCAGGGTAGGCAGAATCGCAGGAGACGCTCCGGGCGTCGGAGGCCACCCAGTGGGCCCCGGCCACCGTAGGAGCGGGCCTGTGGACGGTGAGTAATGGGCTAGCTCACCGTCCGTCCGTCTTATGACGACAGGCCGTCTCGACGGCACGTTCGTGTTCCACGCGCACCTCAAGGAGATGTCAGCAAATCGGAACGTGGCCCTGGAACACAAAGGGCTAAGAAGGAACATGGACGGGTTTTAGTCAGTACAAGTCTGATACTCCCTTCCGCTCCACCCAGAGCGGGAGACATTTGATGATTTCCCATCCGTAAAAAAAATGGGTAGTCAGAATCTATGGTACGCCCGGCTGCTTCGGGAAGCACAGGCGTGAAGCTATGCTAGCTACTCCAGTTACATAATACCCCCCACGATGTCACTCCGGGGTTTTATCTTAACTAAGACATAAAATGACATGACTGTACGTTTTTCTTAGACGTAGAAGAAAACATATAAGAAGAAATGGCGTTGATAGTTTATAATGTCACGTAGTATGGCAAGTAGGGGGATTACTTTCCAAATTAAGCAATGATTACTAGAAACGTACGTGCGATGAATCTGCTTTTACGCTCGTTCTTATTAAACTAGGGAATGCCTCAATGAAAACGGTTTTATAAATATAGGCAAAGGATTAGTGAGTTTTGTGACTAATAGGGTAGATCTCACAAAGAAACTGTAGGTGTTTATACATAAACTAGTTCTTTTGCTAACTATCTGATGACCGCGACCTTAGTTCGAGTGAAATTATTAAAAAAAATACTTCCATCTTGAAGTAATATGTTTTAGTTTTAATTTTTTTAGCAAAGAACCCTTATCCTTTCCCAATTAAAAAATATTACTCAGTTCAGCAATACGAAATAACCAAAGAAACGATGGATGGACTGTGTGAAGAATGATGTGGCTAGAAAGGTGTCTCATGAGATGACAAGTAATAGGGGTATGTAATATATGACCTAATAACAGATAATATATTATCACTTGAAATGACGTTCACATGATATAATTTTCATATGCTATAAAAACAAATAACTTAATTTCATGTGATCTAATATTACATTTCATATAAACTTCTTTTGCTCTAATAACATTTAGTATAACGTTCAGTTGACCTAATTTTCATTTGACCTAATTTTCATATGACCTGATTTTCATATTTTCTGTCCAAATTCTGTAGTGAAAAAGTAAATATCAGAAAACATCATACTGTTATAACCTCATCTAACCCAAATGATTCACCCACAATAGGGGGGATCCGGCGCTCGGCGGCCACTGCCGCTGCACGCTCGCTTTGCTCGCTCACCTTCGCGCGCTGATGGTCGTGGTTCTAACCTAACCCAGATGGTTCACCCACAATAGGGGGGATCTGGCGCTCGGCGGCCGCTGCCGCGGAATGCTCGCCTTCACGCGCTAATGGTCATGGTTCTAACCTAACCTAACCCATATGGTTCACCCACAATAGGGGGGATCTGGCGCTCGGCGGCCGCTGCCGCGGCACGGTCGCTTTGCTCGCTTGCCTTCGCGCGCTAATGGTCATGGTTCTAACCTAACCTAACCCAAATGATTCACCCACAATAGGGGGGATCTGGCGCTCGGCGGCCGCTGCCGCGGCACGCTCGCTTTGCTCGCTCACCTTCGCGCGCTGATGGTCGTGGTTCTAACCTAACCCAGATGGTACACCCACAATAGGGGGGATCTGGCGCTCGGCGGCCGCTGCCACGGCACGCTAGCTTTGCTCGCTCGCCTTCGCGCGCTAATGGTCATGGTTCTAACCTAACCCAGATGGTTCACCCACAATAGGGGGCATCTGGCGCTCGGCGGCCGCTACCGCGGCACGCGTGCTACGCTTGCTCGCCTTTGTGTGCTAATAATGGTCATGGTTCTAACCTAAGCTAACCCACATGATTCACCAACCATATAGGGGATCTGACGCAGGAATGTATGAGGAATAATATACGAACTAAATACAATACTAACTGAATATTAGTTCAAATGTGCATTATAGAAAATGTTTATTAGACCATATAAAATTAGGTAAACTGAAATTATATCAATAATTCATTATAATAATATCATTTGTTCGTTATACTAATCAAAAATTAAGTCAAATGAAAATAGGTCAAATGATCATTAGATATTTTGTTATTATATCAAAAGGTACGCACCCCAAGTAATAGAGAATTACGGAAGAAGAACACCCGTTGCATTGACCCTAAATAAATTATGATAAAGGCACGTGAATGATAATGGGCAACAGAGAATCTATGCAGCAAAAGATTTTATACTAATATACTGTTAGCCTACGTTATCTGCCACTGCTGGGCAGCTTCTCCCCATGACTTCCAGTAGCTTCAATCCAGGGCCAATGTGGACCACTGGTCGCTGGTCTGATCCAGCTCGTCCCGCCGTCTTCTACGAGGTCTTCCGCGACGCTTTCTAGCTATGTCAGTACTCCAGAATCTGGTTATTTTGGCGCAGAGCTCATTGGACATGCTCCGCCAGTTGTAATGTAGCCGAGCGATAATTACCAAAAAATCTCCATTTTATCATCACAGCCTTGGTCACCTCTAAAAGATATGTAACAGCAAATTCTTAGTGAACAATCCCACGAAAAAACCCTTCAAACTCCATTAGAACCACCAAGAGTACATAAGCCCTTATATGTATATCCACAGAGGAAGCGTCTGTGAGTAGTTTGTAAGTATGTAACGTAAAAGAAAAATGCGGATATGCTCCCAAGACTAATATAGAAATATGTATGTTCTTAGAGACTTGTTCAGGGGCGGAGTGGGATCGATAGTAAAATAATGTTCAATGTATCAACATTTATCAACTTTGCATACAATATTATTTGCATTTGCAAATTAAAATAACCTAAAGGAATTAAGTCATTATCTGCCTAGCCTTTTCCCAAACTATTTTGGGGTCGGTTTCCAGTCTAACGGGATGTAGCTGAATACCGGTATTTTACATGAAGCGACTGCCTATCTGACCTCCACAACCAAGTAACTGGGTAATACGATACCCCTTGGTAAGACTGGATGTCAGACTTTCGGCTTCTGACTACTCGTAACGACTGTCAAAGATCTACAAATGACAGCCGGGACCAACAGCTTAACGTGCTTTCCGAGGCACGGAGAAAACTCGGTATGTAATTATGGTCACCCATCAACGGACCAACCTCGGCAAGCACAGCTTAACCTTAAAGATCGACCCGTGCGGCTGTTATTATTTAGCCACGAGCTCCTCTTAACCTAAAGGAATTAAGTAATAAACTAAAAAAATGTGTCAGAAAACTCCACCTTAAGGATGTCAACTGGTAATGTCCCCAAGAGACTGGCGGAGTTGCCACGTTGTATGGCAACGCTTAACCTGCGGCATTATTTATCTGCTGACCAAGATAAACGCCAATTCTTGGGTCACGGGAAGTATCAACTAAGCATTTTTAAATTTACTTGAAAAGACTGTAAGCATTCGGACCCCACGTCCCTAGAGTTACAACCCCAAACGGGAAATATAATTACCATTAAAGTTAAGTTAACATATTTAATGGATTGTTCTTAAAGAGAAGGAAAGTTACCGACGTAGCCCGAAGAATTGCCAAACTTACCACATTGCTCGCAGAATGGATGGCTGATGGGCCAGAAAAGTTCTGGAACGGCGACCGCGAACCGGGAGACGATGCGTTGGAACGCCTCCTACTAGGTGGACCGATGACCTGGTGAAGGTTGCAGGGATCCGCTGGATGCAAGTCGCACGGGACCGGTCAATGCCTCCCCAGGTGTCGCCAGCACTTGGGGAGGCCTATGTCCAGCAGTGGACGACTTTCGGCTGAAATGATGAATGATGATGATTGTTCTTTAACGTTGTTAATTTAATGTTGAATTGGTTTGAGACGTCTGCCCGTTTTGAAGATGTTTTCTGGAGTAGGAAACTGCAGGAGTGAAGACCACAGACACCCAGATCTTTGACAGCCGGGACCAAAGACTTTCCGGGACACGGAAGAATAATCTGCCTGCCGTTTCCCAATTATGTTCGGGTCGGCTTCCAGTCTAACCGGATGCAGCTGAATACCAGTATTTTACATGAAGCGACTGCGTATCTGACCTCCACAACCCAGCTAGTAAGGTAATCCTTGGTAAGACCGGTTGTCAGACTTTCCGACCACTGACTACCTGTAACGACTGTCAAAGCTTTTAAAATGACAGCCGGGACCAACGGCTTAATGTGCTTTCCGAGGCACGGAGGAAACTCGGTATGTAATGGGTGGTCCCACCCATCCACGGATCAACCTAAGCTAGTATTGAAACTAAAGATCGCCCTGACCGGCTATTATTACTTAGCCACGACTTCCTCACATTATAAAGCCAAAATAGGCTTTGTATTGTGTGTAATGTGTATGTGCAATAAAATACTTACACACCTAAATCCATCCCTGCCTCCTAAACGCAAAAACTAAACCGCAACCCACCATACATGGCAACACTGAGAACCAACGACTGTTAACTAGCTTCGATAATATTGTTTCTTTGGAAAAATGTTGCCAGCGCAAAAAATCAACTACGTATGCTAATCAACCGTTTAACATGCTGATCGAAGGAGTTGGGAAAGTATTTTTCTGGGTATGTAATTTCCTTGAGAGGGAAATATGGTAATAGATTGGTTTACGGCTTGTGAGTCATTCAGTAAACGTCTTTCATGGTTTTTCTTAGCCAGGAAATGTCTGATTCGTGTACTTAAGGTTCCTTCCGTGCTGTCAATGATTCTTCTTTTTAGGGTTCCGTACCCAAAGGGTCAAACGGGACCCTATTACTGAGACTTCGCTGTCCGTCCGTGTCACCAGGGTGTATTTCATGAACCGTGATAGTTAGCGAGTAAAATTTCTACAGATTGTGTATTTCTGTTGCTATAACAACAAATACTAAAACAGAATAAAATAAATATTTAAGCGGGCTCCCATACAAAAAAGGGTTTTTTTTGCTCGTTTTTGATAAACAATGGTACGGAACCCTTCGTGCGCGAGACCGACTCGCACTTGGCCGGTTTTTTTTTACAAGCTTGCAAATTGCAATAGTTGTATGTTTGTTTAAGCCTAATCTTACAACTGAATTTTAAAACAGTTATCTGCAACCGATTGAGCTGAAATTTTGCATTTACGTTTAGATCGCATGACAATGCTAAGTGTCGTCTTTCTTAAATCCAATATGGCGGAGTCCCAAAGATGGCGGGCTAAGGCGATGGCGGGGATGGCCAAAGTAACATAGAATGGCTTGTGTGAAAGCTGATATGTCTAGGGAATAACTACTATGATGACGAGTAATAAAGAAGTATGGAAGAAGAGATGAGAGTATGGTATGAGAGCAGCGGTGGCCCAGTGGTGGCAGCCCCGACTTACCAACAGTAAATCGTCGGTTTGAACCCAGGCAGGCGCATTACTTTGTGTAATTTATTTCATCACCGCTGCCCTCAAAAACGGTGAAGGAAAACATCGTGAGGAAACCGGCATGTCCTAGAACTAAAAATTCGAAGACATGTGACATCTACCAACCCGCACTGGGCCCGCGTGGTGGATTACAGCCTACTCCCTCTCATAGAGAGGAGGCCTGTGTCCCAGCAGTGGGAACATTATAGGCTGATGATGGAAGAAGAAGACATGCTGCACCAACGTCTAATGAAAAATCGGATGAGGGCAATCTTGCAAAATCTAAAATGAATCGATTGAAAGATCCACACAAATCTTTCTAAATCTTCAGAACCCTAAAATAAAGGGTCAACATGATATAATTAAATATATTTCTCGAATAATATATAAATTATTATTTTGTATGTGTTGTCTCAAAATTATGACTGTTTCTCGGAAACTGTGGTCGAATTTCGCGTATATCTTCAAGCATGTTTTGTTGTGGGTGGTAAGCAGTACCTAATAGCGGGGGAACTAAACGGAGTGAGATTTTCAATGAATTGGTTGAGTTTTTGTGGTATTGCTTCCGGCAATGTACGGGTTTTTGTTGATTCATTTATGAATGAAAGGATCCGTATTATGTATTCCGTATGGTGTCGGACGTAAAGAATAGCACCATCCCATATCTTCCCGTGGGTGTCGTAAGAGGCGACTAAGGGATTTGCCAGAGAATGGGCAGCAGCGTTCTCTGTGCTTTTGTAACAAACGTACTGCGATCGCCAACCTGTCTGCCAAGCATAGCGATTATGGCAAAACCCTTCAAAATGTCTATCTGGCGACACCTGGGGGAGGCCTATGTCCAGCAGTGGACGTCTTTTGGGCTGAAATGATGATGAGGATGATGAAAGGATCAACCTGTGTGGTATGTAAAAAGTACTAAATGACTAAACATAACATAACATCACGCTTGTAATCCCAGAAGAGTTATGCAGAAGTGTACCTAATAGTACACCAACATTTCGCCAGTTATGTTTAAGACCCATGAACTTATTGCCATCAATCGAGCGGAAATTCGGACCCCAGGGCGATACAGAGAAATTCCTAATGGAAAAAACCCGACCTGGGATTCCAACCCAGGACCTCTTGCTCAACAGTCGCGCTTGCGGCCACTAGACCAACGAGGTAGTCTAAGTAATACATTTCTGACACAACTCCAAGCTATTTAGCACACACATGGCACCCGCGTTGATGTCTTTTTCAGCGACCAGTGGGCCAAAGAGGCAGACTATGATTAAAATGTTTGAGAGTTTGAACATATCCCTCCGCAACCCAGTGGTCGCGGAGGGTCGAAATACTTGTTTTTTTATACCCAGTAACTGTACTGGGTATAGAAAAGAAAGAAAAAACGTTTAATATAAAAAATGCAATATATAGAAAAAAAAACATAAAACTAATATAATAAAACTCACGGGTATAGAGTGATACTTTTATATATATTTTAGATACTATTTCATGGATACAGTCACCACACTTGCTTACACCAAAAAAGTGAGCTCTCTTTTTTTTTTAATGGCATCTTGCAGGTCAACCTAGGAGGTTGTCGTCTGGTTAACTGGGCTATCCTGTGGGTGCCTTAAGAGTAAGGCCTCCAGCCAGGGCATAAGGTACGAGCCTCGGCTTAGCGCGTCGCTGGGGGAAGACTGCATGGGGACAGGCTGGTGCTGAATGATGCCATTATTTAGGGGCTGATTTAAAACTACTGGCACAGCATCGCGGGCTGGCAACAGCGAGGGTCGGGGAGGGCATGGACCGGGACGTTGCGACGGACCTCGACGGCGATGTCGGAAAGACGGCGGTTTGTGTCTGAACTTTTTAAGAGTACTAGTTTCTTTACTACTCTCCTGGAGGTGTGTGATATCATCATCGAGAGTGACGAGGGTATGCCTCGGACGGCGTACTGTACTAATGCGCGAGGGTTCGTAACGGGCGGATGCTGCGATCAGGGGATTACGGTGCTTAATGGCGTTATCGAAGAACCGTTTCGAAAGACGTTTCATAAACTGAAGGACGGTGGGCGTTCTAAGGTCTACGTGTTGACGGTCATTAAGGACATAAAAAGGGGCTCCCGTGACTCTACGTAAGAACCGGTTCTGCTTTGCATCCTATGGATGTACTTAGGCTTTGTGTGCGTACACGACGAAAGCGTACGTCATAATGGGACGGTTCACCGCGGTATAGAGGCGCAACTTGCACTTGAGTGACATGTTGCTTTTTTCCGAAATCATGAAATGAAGCCATAGCAAAGGCAGCTCGGTGGCGCGCTGCTTTGATGTGCGCCGCGAAAGACAGGTGGTTGTCGAGAAGCAAGTGAGCTCTCTCTAAGCAAATCGCTGCGCCCCCGCCAGGGGGCGCGCGGTTGCCGGGGTGTGGACATGGTCCTTTTCCCGTGGGGGAACGGTGTGCCCGCGAATACGGGCACCCTCAACTTGATTGCCTTGTATAGGCGCGAATGGGGGCGAGCGCGCGCACGCAACTCGCCTATGTGTAGTTGAAATTTTGTCCGGTAGGAGGCGCCAGCGGCGCTTAGCGCCAGGCGCTTAGGTACGGCGAAACTTTACCGTACCGAGCGCCGCTATCTTCACGCCACCTCGGCGGTCTGTCACCGCCAGGTGAGACCTCCGGTTGCCCGGAGGAAGCCCAGCGAGTGCAGTCCTAGCCGGAGGTGACTATGGGGCGCACCCTACCGCTAGGGATGTTGGCCCCCGTCTGCGACGCTCTCAGATCTAGCCGATCACGCCCCAGACTAAGAGGCCGTAGTGAATGAGTGAGAGCGGCAATGTACGTGAGTAACACCGCTCTTGTAGCGAACGAATAGCGAGCCCGCGCCGCACGTTCGTCGCGTGAGTATAGATGAATGTAGAGTATGGGTGAGTGTTCGGTGCGCGTCGTGCCTATATTAACTTAGAACACGACGCGCTCCGAGTGTAGCTGTGTGTGTGGAGTCTCATTGTTTGGGTAGGTCGCGTGTAGATGGGTGCGACTTACCCGGGTGCGTCAGTCCGGTGGAGATGGCAGCGTGTCGTCCACAGGCAGTAGGTCGCGCGGCAGGCGACGTCGTCGAGTGTTCGGCCCGAAACCCGAATTGTTCGGCCCGGGGGACAATATGTTGGGCGAGGTGTCGCAGCAGGAGTTGCTCAAACACCTTGGAGATTGTAGAGAGCAGCGTGATGGGCCGATAGCTCTCCGGCTTAAAGGACGTTCTTGTGCGCCTTGGGCAGCATAATGACGCGCCCCTCCTTCCATACGGCTGGGAAAGCGCCCGTGCGGACGATGCCCGTAAACAGGCGCGCCAGTGCCGCTACTGTACGGTAGGGCAGGTGGCGCAGCGCTGTGTTGGACACGCCGTCCGCACCGGGGGCCTTCCTCAGCTTTGTCCTTAGGATGGCGCGTCTGACTGCACAAGGCGAGAAGAAAATCGCAGACTCGTCGGGGGCTATCGGCCTGGAGAAGTACTCCCCAAGGTGCCTCTCGACTGCTGCGACGTGCTCGGTGTTGGTGGTCGGGTTCGGGACGAATTGACGCTCCAGGTGTTCGGCGAAGATCTCCGCTCGGTCTGCTGCGGTGTATCTAGGCGCCCCGTCGCTATGTAGTAACGGACGTACCGGGGCCGGGGTGTTCGCGAGCTGCCTGCACAGCTTGTGTAGAGACGCCAAGTCCCTCTCAGCGGCGTCAATACGTTCCTCCCAGCCCTCGGCGTTGTGCTCCTGGAGCTTGGCCCTGACCTTCTCCGCGAGACGGTTCAGGTCGCGTTTATCGCGAGGGCATCCTGTGTCTTGCCACCGCTTGCGTAGGCGCCGCCTCTGGGCGACCATCCGCTTGATGTGTTGTCGGTGGGGAGAGGCTTGTAAGTCGGCCTCTGTGGCTCTTCTGATGTGTTGGTCGCCTCTTGGTGGGCGCGCTGGATGCAAGCGGTGACCTCCTCCGCTAGCCCGTCGACGTCCGCGGCGGTCGTGATGGGCCAAGTAGGAGTGGTGGTTTCCATCCTCTCTGCGAACTTCGTCCAGTCCGTGATGCGGCGTGGCGCTGAAGGAGAGAGTCGGGTCGGCATCTCTGATAGGACGACGAGTACAGGCTGATGGTCGCTCTGCATCTCGTCGTCGATCACCTGTAAGGTGATGGCGGTCCGGCTACTCAGGCCCCTGTGGACAACGATGTCCAGCACGTCCGGTGCGTGCGCCTGGTTGTCCGGGTAGTGGGTAGGTGTTTCGGGGCCGGACACCGTGTATCCGCGGGCCTCAGCGTCCGCGAAGAGTCGTCTACCCCCTGGGTTGGAGATACGGCTGTTCCATGCCTGGTGCTTGTGGTTAAGGTCACCGGCGAGGAGTGTTGGGTTAGGCGATCCATATAGTACTGCCCGTAGCTCCGCTAAGTCGAGCATGGCCGTATTCGTGGGCGGGCAGTAGACGGCGTAGAAGTTCATGTCCTCGCCGGCGACGTGCAGCTGGACACCCAAGGAGTAAAAGGTCGTATGTGACAACGTTGGTAATGGCTGATGGACGACTCTTCGGCTCACCAGTACCGCCAGACCGCGGTAGTTGACGCCGAGCGGCGACTTCTCATCCTTCCTGTAGACGATATATCCCGGGAACTTTGGCCTGTCCGCTGGTCCCAGGAACGTCTCGTTTATGAGCGCCACGTCGATCCTTTGTTCCCGAAGGAGGAGGCGGAATGGGGCAACCTTTCTCTTGAGGCCGCGGGCGTTCCAGTAGAGTACCCTCAACGAGCTAAGAGTGATAGATGGAGAGCAGGTTTGTTAGCCCGTCGAGGATGACGAGCTCCGCGTCCTGTCCCTGTCGAATGGCCCTTATGAGGTCCAACAACAGGTTAATGGCGCAGGCAGTAAAATCTTTCTGTTGGCGCTCTGTAGTAGAGGCGCCAGTGCGTGGTGCGCGTCGCCCCCGCTGCGGTTCGTGTGCGTGGGCGCCGGCTAGCGGCTGACTCGTAGCGGTCGCCGCAGGTAGAGCGGCGACTGGAGCCGCATCTGTGGGTGGGGCGGGTCGCCCCGCCCGCTTCCCCTTTCCTTTGCCGGCGCCAGCGGTGACGACGGTGGGTTTCGTGGTGGTTGTGGTGGTGGTGGTGGGCGCCGTTGTCGGTGCCTGCGCCTCGACAGGAACAGGATCCTGCCTAGGTTGCTGCTGCGCGGGTGGACGGGGGTTCTTCCCCCTCTTGTTCCTTCCCCCGCGCCGCGCCTTCTTCCGCCTCGAGGCGGGAGCGTCTTCTTGATTGTTTGAGGGCCCGTTGGCTGTCGCCATCAGCGACGTGCTGGGTACCTCGTGGTCGTCAATGGTGTTCTTTGCAGCGGCCGTCTTGGGTCGGCGCGGCTGCGTGATGGCGACAGTGTCCGCTCTTTTATTCCGCACCTCTCTGCGGAATACGGGACAGGCGCTGCTGCACGCAGGATGGTCGCCCCCGCAATTAACGCAGGTGGGCGTCTCCTCTCTTGTGCGTGCGCAGTCTTTTGCAGCGTGCTCACCCCCACATCGCACACAAGCGAGCGGGCGGTGGCACTGGTGCGACGAGTGCCTGAATTGTTGGCACCGGTGGCACTGTGCAGGCCCTCTCTTGCTCCT
This sequence comes from Cerastis rubricosa, assembly GCA_949152445.1. Classification (NCBI taxonomy): domain Eukaryota; kingdom Metazoa; phylum Arthropoda; class Insecta; order Lepidoptera; family Noctuidae; genus Cerastis; species Cerastis rubricosa. Next base: position 1,128,897 of record OX424552.1, read on the forward strand.
CCAGGCCTCAATGCGCACACCCCGCATGTTCAGGAATACGGTGGTGTCGTAGATGGCCCGGAAATCTGGTTGCCTCCTGAGGACGACGTGAAAGATGCAGCCGGGGCGCCCTCCGCGCGCGTTGATGTTGCGCGCGTACTCCGGCTCGAACCCCATCGTCCTCAGCTCCTCCATTATATCTTCAGGGTCGGTATCCGCAGGCAGCCCTCTGATGGCTACCTTCAGGCTGCGCTCCGCCGGCAGCGAGTATGAAAACCAACTCAGGCCTTCCGATTTTTCCAGGTCGGTGAGGTAACGTTGGACCACCCGATACTCGTCCTCGTTTTCGGGTACGAATTTAATTCCTCCCTGATAGGGACGAGCATTGGGTGGATGGCCCAACTTGTCCCTCACGGCCCTAAAATGAAAGGCCCAGTTTGGAAGCCTCTCGACTACCAGCGGAGGGTAGCGGGGTCTCCTTGTCTGAGCCTTGGCAGCTGCAGCTGCGCTCGTGCCTTGTACAGGGGCTGCGGTGTCGGGTGTCGTCGTACGTGCAGGCGTAACGTCTTGTCCGGTAGGTGGGCGGCGGGCCGCCTCGGCGAACGTAGGCGAACCGCCTCCAACTCGGCCACGCGGATCACGTTGTGGGAGCGGGGAGGCGGTGCACGGGCGCTTCGCTTCCTCGGCGGCCTCGTCGTCTGAGCTTCTTGGCCGGCGCTGGGCACGGGTGTCGAGGCTAAACTCGTACCCAAACGCCAGCGGGTCCAGGGTGCGTGCGACGGCGGGGTTAGGAGTACTCTCACTAACCTCGTCGCTGTAGTAGTCCCCCAGGGGGCTCCCCTCCCTGGAGGAACACGGAGACATGGCGGCCGGCGAGTCACGCGCGGCACTGCGTGGTGGGGGGGGCGACATGGGTGCGCCCAGCAGAGGTGACGCTGCAGCGGCTGAGCCTGCCAGCAAGCGGTGGAGTGCGGGCGGTGCAGCGCGCGCGGCTCGGGCCGTAGAGGCGGCGGGGCGGGCATGCGCGGCGGTGCGAGTCGCAGCGTGAGTTGGGGCGGGCGCTGGCGTCGCGAGGCGAGCGGTAGCGGGTGCGAGTGCGGGGTGCGCGGGACGCACGGGCGTAGTGCGTGCCGCGGGTTGTTGCGGCGAGCGCCCGGCTTGTGCAGCGGAGCGCACAGCGGGGGCACAGGCACGCACGGCAGGCGCGTGTTGGCACGTACCTGCTGGTCCTGGGGCCTGGGTAGGCACGGGGCGGAAGGCTGAGGGGCGGACGGGCACCGCTGGCTGTCGGCTGGCGGGCGTCTGCGAACTCATTGTTGGCCTCTGCGTCGGCGAGGTAGGCGACATTGGGGCCGGCGGCGATGATGGTGGAGGCGGCCTCCTTCTTTCTACCTCCTCGGCAGCAAGGGTTGGGGCGCCGGGCGATGAGTCCCCAATGAAGGGGAGCGACTGCGCCCGGTCGCCCATTGAATTTTTGTTTTTTTTTAGGCGGCGTCATCGTTAAGTGGCGTACCGCAACCGCTACGGTGTTTACTCACCGGGCGGTGCGGGGCTCCTGCCACGGACACACGTGTGCCTGGGCTAGGGTGCCCGGGCACCCATGGGTTCGCGACGGTAAAACCCCTGCGTTAAAAGTTCGCGGTTCGGGCGGTAAGCGTGCTCCGAAAACTTGACCGTCTACCCTCAACCGAATTAACAATTTCGGGCAGGCGGCCAATCGCGTGCGAGCGCCAAAGGTGGCGCACGGGCTCCGGACTATCGGCCAGCGGAGGCGTAGGCGGCGCGACGGGGAGCAACTTGGATCGGAGCGCTGTGGACGGCCACTGGCTAATCCGCAAGTGAGCTCTCTCGGCCAAGTCCTCCTTTATAAACTACCCCTTCCCCAATAAAAATGACGGTGTTGCCCTTTCTCAAACATAAGAAAGACTCACTAAACCTTTAAAACCCAACTCTTACCAAGAAATATTGTATCACGTTAACCCTTGGCAAGAGGTGGTCAGACTTACAGGCTGCTGAATAACAGCAACGACTGCCAAAGATCAGTGGCTTAATGTGCTCTCAGAGGCATCGAGATGGAGGGATTTCATCATGTTTTGGTTGGTCACCCATCCACAGACTGACCTCGAGAAACGATGCTTAACCTTGAACATCGACCCGTGTATCATTACTTAGGCACGAGCCCCTCCAATAACGTATCATCATCAAAAGCCTATAATGGTCCCACTGCTTGGACACAGGCCTCCTTTCAATCAGATGGGAGTGGGCTGTAATCCACCACGCTGGCCCAGTGCGGGTCGGTAGATGTCACATGTCTTCGAATGTTTAGTTCTAGAACATGCCGGTTTCCTCACGATGTTTTCTTTCACCGTTTTGAGTGCTGCAGTTATGAAATAAATTACATTTAAAGTAATGCACCTGCCTGGTTTCGAACCTACGACTCACTGCTCGTAAGTCGGGGCTGCCACCACTGGACCACCGCTACTCTAAATCAATTACGTTTATTAAGCACAAAAATACAAAAACAAACAAAAAAGGGTTTTTTATTTATAATATTAGCGAGATTCTCGCCTGAGCCACGGGGGTTTCAAAAACAATGTCTTGGACGCATCGTAAGCAGTTTGTCAAATAAATATTAAGGTTTTATTACTGAATTAAACACAGTTGGATAAAAGAATGATATGATAGTAACATGAAACATAACATATCATCACGCCGGTAACCAGCTCCGGCAGAGGTGTACATAATACTACACCCACATTTCGCCAGTTATGTTTTCAATCCCATGTAATAAAGGGTGAGCCTATTGCCATCATCATCATCATCATCAGCCTATATTGTTCCCACTGCTGGGACACAGGCCTCCTCTCTATGAGAGGGGGAGTGGGCTGTAATCCACCACGCGGACCCAGTGCGGGTTGGTAGATGTCACATGTCTTCGAATTTTTTGTTCTAGGTCATGCCGGTTACCTTACGATGTTTTCCTTCACCGTTTTTGAGGGCAGCGGTGATGAAATAAATTACACACAGTAATGCGCCTGCCTGGGTTCAAACCCACGGCTTACCATCAATTATTGGCATCAACAAGGCATACATTCAAAGTCCGTGGCTGCTACTCCTAAAATTCCTGATGGAAATACCCCCATATCACTTTTCCCCACCCGAGAATCGAACGCAGAACCTCATCCTCAGCAATGCCACTTGCGACCACTCAACAAACGACGCAGTCTAGTTGTACTCTGTAACTCTTGGCTAAATAATAACAGCCGCACGGCTCGATCTTCAACTTTAAGCAGCACCAGACTGGAAGCCAACCCCAACACAGTTGGTAAAAGCCAGACATATAATGATGACATATCCAAATTGCCTTCAAAAGAGCAGTTCGGAAGTACTATTTAAAGAAGAAGAAGAAGAAGAATGAATGATTTATTTAGATTAAAAATTCCTTAATGCTAGTACATTGCCCCACAAAACTGCTTACGCAGTTTAACTGTGAGATCATTGAGTCTCTCTTATTATCTAGTACATCTATAAGTCAGACTAAATTGCTTGCAAGCTATTCAGTCATTAGTATTCTTAGTAATTATTGTAAGGTTTTTAGTATTAAGGATAATTTGTATGTATTATAATATATATTAGTTTATTTGTTAGGTATATTTATGTATTAGTATGTACCTATTTATGTATATCAGTTTATGTTAGCATAAGGTTTTTATTTCTTATTTTTTTGCACTCTATCACAATGCTGTTTTAATTTGACCCAATGGTTGACTGGTAGAGAATGCCTTGTGGCATTAAGTCCGCCTATGTACCACCAATGTACGTGAAGTTTAAATAAATAAATGTCTCAACTTTTAGTCATGAGGAAAGTTTTGAGTATGAAACTGGATGGCAATAAGAATAGGGTAAGTCCAAAGAAACGATAGATTGACTACGTTTGCGACAAGCCCGCCACACTATTCCCAAACCACTGCAATTCCTGTGCGCCAGAATCAACAGTGGCGACCACCAGAACAGCACAGAGACAGTGAAGCTGGACGAAATACCAGAGACACAATTTAACTGCCTTGGATCCCGCAACGAAATTAATCAGAAAATAATAGCGAAGGAGGAGGAACGGAGCAGTGCTTGCCGAGGTCAGTTCGTGTGGATGGGTGACTATCCATTTCCTACCGAGTTTCTTCCATGCCTCAGAAATCACGTTCAGCCGTTGGTCCCGGCTGTCATTTATAGATCTTTGACAGTCGTGACAGTCCGCCGAAAGTCTACCAACCAGTCTTATCAAAGGATATCGTATTACCCAGTACTAACTGACTTGTCTGTACGGTGTCGGGCGTCTGTATGGTGTCGGACGTAAAGAATAGCACCATCCCATATCTTTCCGTGGGTGTCGTAAGAGGCGACTAAGGGACTTGCCAGAGAATGGGCAGCAGCGTTCTCTGTGCTTTTGTAACAACCGTACTGCAATCGCCAACCTGCCTGCCAAGCGTGGCAATTATGGCAAAACCCGGGGTTCTTGGGGGAGGCCTATGTCCAGCAGTGGACGTCTTTTGGCTGAAATGATGGTGAACTGACCTTGTAGAGGTCGCTTCATGTTAAATACTGTTATTCAGCTGCATCCAGTTAGACTAGAAGCCGACCCCAACATAGGAAAAGGCTAGGCAGATGATCTTTTTTATCGGGGTTAGTGCATAACCTGGTTTCAGAGGTTTTATGTCACCCATGGACCTCTGACTTGGGTTTACATGCCATCGAGAAATATCTCTCAGGCAAGCTGATTTCCTCACAATGTTTTCCTTCTCCGAAGCAAGTGATAACAATACGCACATGAATCCGAAAAATCATAGGTGCGTGTCTTGGGTTCGAACTTGTGTCCCATGACTTGGCAATCCAAAGGTCACACTACTAGGCTATAACTGCTTAAGCAGGTGATGATTCATACTCAAAACGTTCGTCAAGGCCTTTGCATTTAAATATTCCCAAGATAAAATTAATTTTGACAAGCCCAAACTGCCGGGGGTCGGTTTTCATCAATAAATAATATCAGAACTATTTCGTCCGCCATCATATTATTTATTTTAAAAACAAGATACGATCAGTAGACTTTTTTTTTCTAAAGGGACACAGATGTCAAAAAGGATTTTGTTTTTTTTTTTCGATCTATGTCTATGAATGAGGTTTTATTAAGGTCGGTAGGGAGTTGCTGTGGGTTCCGTTGGTATGTATCCTACTTCCTACTATCCTACTAACTAATAATATTATAAACGCGAAAGTTTGTAAGAATGTATGTTTGTTACTCTTTCACGCAAAAACTACTGAATGGATTTTGATGAAATTTGGTATGTAGATAGCGTATACCCTGGATTAACACATAGGCTACTTTTTATCCCGGTTTGCGCGGGTGAAACCGCGGGGCGTAGCTAGTATCTACATAATATCATAATTAAAGACGCTTTATATTTAAGTCTCAAGTAATAGGGGGCGATTCTATTGCCATCAGACTCCGAGGCTGCTGCTAAGAAATTCCTGATGGAAAACCCAATAACACTTTGCCTGACCCGGGAATCGAACCCGGGTAGTCATGCTTAGCAGTCGCACTTGCGACCACTAGGCAGGTTAGCAAAGTAAGAAGTTGAAAGTTATGGAATAAAGAAATCTAAGCGTGTAGAAATCAGGCGGCCTACCATGAAGTCTTTAAACATTATTGTTTTACTCCTTTTCCAGTGTGGGAACGAGATGGTGCTAGACATCCTGTATAGCTCCGTCTCTTTCCCACACTGGAGTAAGAGTATAACAATACTGCTTTAAGACGTCATGGTAGGCCAGCTGGTCCGTTGAACCCCATAAATTCTGGATGCTAACAAACATTCACTCTTATTAGCAGGTCAGTATAAGACGCACCCCCAGTCTCATCCACCCTGTACAAAAGGGATGATGACTGTTTTCCTTCTATGTCTATCAGCACGCGTAGCATGAATAGAATAGAATATTTTTATTTCAGACTAGCTGTCCGGTGCAACTTCGTTTGCGTTATATTTTACCCGTTTTCGCAACATTTTTCATTGCTGCTCCTATTAGTCGTAGCGTAACTATAAGTAGCCAATAGCCTTCGTCGATAAATGGGCTTTCTAACACTGAAAGAATTTTTCAAATCGGACCAGTATTTTCGGAGCCTATTCAATAAAAACAAACAAACATACATACAAACAAACAATCAAATCTTTCCTCTTTATTATATTAGTTTATACTAGGCACACATTCATTGATTCAAGTCTATATTATGTTAGTAGGCAGATACTTACAGCTACGTTAGTAAAATTTAAAATAAATATTATTTTGGAGACTACACACACACACACACACACACACATACACACTCACACACATACACACACACACTTTCTGGACTATTTTTCTTCTATTTCTATCAGCACGCGTAGCATGTCCACTATAGAAACGAGTTTTGTCTACGGAAGAATCGACATAATGACAGATAGACAATGACAATGTGTCAGTTTGTCGATTCTTCCATTGACATAGCCCGTTTCTACAGCGGTCATGCTACGCGAGCAGTTAGATTATTAAATCAAATCAAATCAGTTTATTTGCGATAAGTGTTGGTACAATTTCGGTCTTAACAAAAATCAACATAGATCCAGAACACTTAGTCATAATACTGTGACATGCAAACATTTGGGTTTATAATCCAAATAAAAATTATATTATTCTAAACTAATATTATAAAGAGGAAAGATTTGATTGTTTGTTTGTTTGTTTGTTTGCATCGAATAGGCTCCGAAACTACTGGTCCGATTTGAAAAATTCTTTCAGTGTTAGATAGCCCATTTATCGAGGAAGGCTATAGGCTATATATCATCACGCTACGACCAATAGGAGTGGAGCAGCAATAAAAAATGTTACGAAAACGGGGGAAATGAGACGCAAACGAAGTTGCATCGGACAGCTAGTATTAGATACATTAAAAAAAAAATGAAAAGTACTGCTCAAGTATTTTTTTATTTTTTCACAAAATCTAAAATTTACTCAACCGTGATGTCATGCGCCATTTCAACTCATATTGATTTGATCAAACAAAAAATACGTGTCTATTATTTTTGTATTACCTAACTGACGAACAAAACAGAAATTCGTTTTTTTCCCCTGTCATGATTCCCATTCTCATGTTCTGATTGGTTTATCAAATTACAACGCCAAATCTTATAAGCTGACATCAATTTTGATCACGTTTAACCCATACTAGCTGAACCGCCCAACTTCGTTTGCTTCACATTTTCCCCGTATTTGCTCAAAATTTTACAAACCATACCCTATTATAATAGTTTACCCGTTAGGGACTAGGGGTTTACGACCATAACAGTAAAGATTCGACTCCCGAGTAGTGTTGTAAAATACCCTAAATAGCAGTAGTCTGTTAAACGAGTCATTCTGTTAATTCTTTTGTTTTACAGTTATTTTTCAAAAGGTTTTGTTTTGTCTGTAAACATTAAGATGTTTTGTTGTTCAAAGGTTTTATTACTTTAATGGCCGCTTTCACAGGCTTTTTTGTATGTTTGTTTGGCCCTTATTTTTATGAAAGACTTATTTATTGTAGACAAGCTAACCCGCGCAAGCGCAACTTCGTCTTTGTCACATTTTCCCTGTTTTTGCAACATTTCTCTTTGATGCTCTGCACCTGTTGGTCGTAATGTGATGCTATATAGCCTTCCTCGATTAATGGGCTATCCAATACTAAAATAAATTTTCACTTCGAACCAGTAGTTCCTGAGTTTAGCGCGTTCAACCAAGCAAACAGATTCTTCAGCTTTATAATATTAAGTATATTGTAACCAATGGGACATTCAGCAAAACAACATTCTTTCACTCCGAAAAACCACAAAAAATAAACACAGGGAACCCTAAATTTTAATATCGAAAGGTATCAAAGCAAACATTCTAAATATTTAAGTAATATTCATTTTTATATTTCTACGGCGGTCAGGACATGGTCTTAAAAAGAGATATTTCTGTCTCTTTCTGTTGTCTTAGGAGGGAACGGGATGGAGGATCGTCGCATGCGCATGGGACAGAAACAAAACGATGTGCGGTTGTTTTATTGCGTTAGAGATCCGTGGGAGAGCTGTGGAACGGTTCGATCTTTTAAGAATTAGAATGGCTGCTTACAACTTCTACTACAAGAGGAAAATGTCGTGAGGTAAGTTTTGAGTATGAATGTTGATTGGATATATGGGTATAAAAAATAAAGGAAGACCAAAGAAGACTGTGTGAAGGAGGATAATATGGCAAGAAAGGAGGTGACTGATGAGATGACGAGTAATACAGATGTATGGAAGAAGAAGACATGCTGCGCCCACCCCAAATAAATTGGAATAAAGGCAACAGAATGATGATGACTTACAACAACAACAACTTATATCAACTCATGACTTTTTCCCAAGCAAAAACTATAGTACAGACAGCAACCTACAACAATCTTTCTAACTTTAAGTAATAGATTTTCAACTTTATGCTTAAAGAATACGGTTCAAGGTTGATTGTGAAAAATTGACAGTTTCGGGTAACTTGACCTGCTGCCCTTTGTACATAAACAATAATGTAGTACATAAATCCTGACTGAGATTCCTGTTCCTGAGCGTTAAACCAGGATCCTTTTCCAACAAAGTTGAAATCGGCTTCCAATCTCACCGGATGGATGGACACGGAGTAAGTAGTATTTTATTTGGGTACCAAACATGGGGACTTAAAAACATTCAAGTAACTTAGATTCTGGTTACATAAATTCTAAACTTCACACTCCAATAAGCTACCTTTGTTTCGGATTGGAAATCATCAAATAACCCCTACCGCGCTGGGCGGAGCGGAAAGGAGTGTCAGACTTGACTGACTAAAACCCATCCATGTTCCTCCTTAGCCCTTTGTGTTCCAGGGCCACGGTATCTCTTTCGAACAATCCCGCAGCCCTGGCAGGCTGACATCTCCTTGAGGCGTGCGTGGAACACGAATGCGCCGTCGGCGCGGCCTGTCGTCATAAGACGGACGGTGGGTGAGCTAGCCCATTACTCACCGTCCACAGGGCCGCCCCAATACGCCACCTACTGGAACACTATAGAGCACGCACCTCTGATTTTTTGTAAACATGTGCGTATTGTACAATTATCACTTGCTTTGGTGAAGGATAACATCGTGAGGAAACCAGCTTGCCTGAGAGATATTTCTCGACGGCATGTAAAGCCAAGTCAGAGGCCCGTGGGCGATATAAACACTCTGACATCAGGTGAGCCACTACCCACACGAAAAAGGAAGAAAGAATGAAAACAAATATTGCGTGACGCCCTGTGAACACTTGGTCCGACTGCTTAGTCCGATCAATCGGACCACGTGAACTTTTTTTTCGTTTTGGTCCCATTCATCGGACAAAGTGGAATCACAAATTCTCGTCGTCAAATCGATCGTATGGTATTCTGTATGGTGTCGGACGTAAAGAATAGCACCGTCCCATATCTTCCCGTGGGTGTCGTAAGAGGCGACTAAGGGACTTGCCAGAGAATGGGCAGCAGCTTTCTCTGTGCTTTTGTAACAACCGTACTGCGATCGCCAACCCGCCTGCCAAGCGTGGTGATTATGGCAAAACCCCCTCTTTTTGGGGAGGCCTATGTCCAGCCTGCAGAGGAGGTCTTTCGGCTGAAATGATGACTGATGATCGATCGGACAACGCATTCTTTTTTTTCCGATTCATGGGTCTAAGAGGAATATGATATACGGAACCATTCCGCCTTTATAAACTCGTAGCATACCCTTCAAATTTTTTTTTTGTTGTACAGTATAAAATAAAGTAAGTATGCCACTGGGAGAGTAATGCGACTGAGTATATCACCCGCCTTTACATTATGGAATATCACTTGTTTTACATATAAAACATCACGCGTGTTGTGCCTGAGGGGGTGAGCAGAGATGTTTAGTACACCACCATTTTGATGGTTATGTTTGTGATGCCATGGAGGAGCTCGTGGTTAAATAATAACAGCCGCACGGGTCGATCTTTAAGATTAAGCCGTGCTTGCCGAGGTTGGTCCGTGGATGGGTGACCATAATTACATACCGAGTTTCCTCCGTGCCTCGGGAAGCACGTTAAGCCGCTAGTCCCGGCTGTCATTTGTAGATCTTTGACAGTCGTTACGAGTAGTCAGAAGGCGACGAAAAGTCTGACATCCAGTCTTACTAAGGGATATCGTATTACCCAGTTACTGGGTTGTGCAGGTCAGATAGGCAGTCGTTTTATGTAAAGTACTGGTACTCAGCTGCATCCGGTTAGACTGGAAGCCGACCCCAAGATAGTTTGGGAAAAAGGCTAGGGAGATGATGACTTTTGATTTTGAGAAGAGGCTGTGATAGCATATGATGATGTTTGTGGTGCCATGATTTAGAAGGCGAGGCTGATGCCATAGTACTGCTATGTATGAATTCACTGTCGGCTTCTCTGTTTCCCGATCATTTTACAACAGCACCAGTCTTACCAAGGGGAATCGTGTTACCCAGAACTAACTGGATTGTGGAGGTCAGATAGGCAGTCGCTCTATGTAAAATACTGATATTCAGCTGCATCCAGTTAGACTGGATCCCGTCGTCAACATAGTTTGGGAAAAAGCAGGCAGATGATGATGATTTTACTGAAAATTTTATTATGTAGTTGAATGTCCACTCATACAAATATAGTATGAGTGGACATTCAACCGAAGAAAAACACTTATATTTATTCTATTATAAAATTTTCAGAAACGTCTGCCAATTCTGGTTATCACCAATGACTGCCAACTGTGAAGTCTTCGTGCAAATTATATAATGAAAATCACAAACCAACTGTTTTAATACTCTTTTGATTTCTATAATGAATCATTAAAACCCCAAAATAATAAGCCAGCTGTTTTAATCCCCAATGATGTTATAAAAACAAATATAATTAATAATTTCTTGATCACCACAATTTTTGACGCTTTAAAAATTTTGATAGCCAATCTTATTTCGCATTATTGGACACGATTCCACACTGCGGATTGGTACCGAGAATTCTGTAACAGGATTGACGAAAACCCGAATATCTGAATGCAAATAATGCCAACCGCACGGATCGATAAACAGGGTTATTGGTAAAACACCGTTCTGTATGGTGTCGGACGTAAAGAATAGCACCATCCCATATCTTCCCGTGGGTGTCGTAAGAGCCGACTAAGGGACTTGCCAGAGAATGGGCAGCAGCGTTCTCTGTGCTTTTGTAACAACCGTACTGCGATCGCCAATCCGCGTGCCAAGCGTGGCGATTATGGCAAAACCCCCCATGTTATGTCAATGTGGCAACATTTGGGGGAGGCCTATGTCCAGCAGTGGACGTCTTTCGACTGAAATGATGACGATGATGATGGTAAAACACCAACAACCTCTTAAGAGGTCATTCTACTCATCATTATGAACAACTTTTACTATGAGACCAACCCCGAAATCGTGAAAAAAAAAATCTGCTGTTTCCTTGAGTTATGAACATAAAGTACGGAACAGCAGATTTTTTTTCGCGATTTCAGGTTTGGTCCCATAGTAAATGTTGTTCATAATGATGAGTACAACGACCTCCTATAGGCTGTTGGTGTTTTACTAATAACCCTGTATAATTATTATATCTAACACAATTTAACTAAAACCTTATCTAGCACACACATGGCACCCGCGTTGATGTCTTTTTTAGGGAGCTATGCGCCTCTTGGGAGCTCGTGGCTAAATAATAACAGCCAATCTTGTCGATGTGAGTCATGCTTACCTAGGTTGGTTCAAAGATGGGTGACCACCCATTACGACCTCTTAAGAGATTGTTGGTGTTTTACCAATAACCCTGTATAAGGTTAAGCAACATTGACTGAGGCTGTTCTGTTGTGGGGTAACTATCCTTAAATACCGATTTCCTTCCATAACATCACGCCTTGTAATCTCTAAAGGGCTAGGCAGAAGTTCACCTGATAAGTACGCCCACATGTCGCAAGTTATGTTAAAGTCCCATGCAATAGGGGGCGAGCTTATGCTATCAACCGAGCACAAATCCAGACTCCGTGGCTGCTACTGAGATATTCCTGATGGAAAAACCCAATAACACTTTGCCCTACTCCCGAATTGAAGCTAGGAACTCGTGCGCAACAGTCGTGCTTGCGACCACTCGACCAACGAAGTCCTTTTCTTTTCACAGCGCTAAAACAGATTAGATAATAGTTGCGCTACGACTGAGCAAGAGTATCGGTTATCGTGGTATACAAGACCCGTGATACGTAGGAACGATGAAAACGTCATGAGGAAAGTTTTGAGTATGAATGTGGATGGGTATAAGAATAGAGGGAGACCAAAGAAACGATGGATGGACTGTGTGAAGGATGATGTGGCAAGAAAGGAGGTGACTGATGAGATAACGAGTAATAGAGAAGTATGAAAGACGAAGACATGCTGCGCCGACCCGAAATAAAATAGGATATGGGCAGGATTGAGAGCAGCGGTGGCCCAGTAGTGACAGCCCCAACTTACGAGCAGTAAGCCGTGGGTTTGAACCCAGGCAGGCTGATTACTTTCTGTAATTATTTCTTCCCCGCTGCCCTCAAAAACGGTGAAGGAAAACATCGTGAGGAAACCGGCATGTCTTAGAACTAAAAATTCAAAGACATGTGACATCTACCAACCAGCACTGGGCCCGCGTGGTGGATTACAGCCCACTCTCTCTCATAGAGGAGGCCTGTGTCCCAGCAGTGGGAACATTATAGGCTGATGATGATGATGATGATGAACGGCAGGATAATGATGATTACTGAGCAAGAGGCCTTGAGTTCCATTCACAGGTTTTATGGCTTTTTCCATCAGAAATTCCACAGTAGCTGCTAGATTTATGCCCGGCTGGATGGCAATAGGCTCGCCCCAAGGTACTATTGAAGCTGTCCCTATAGATACACCTCTGCCTACCCCTATTATTATTATTTTTTTTATGCTGGGAAATCTCCCGCTCTGAGCGGAGCGGAAGGGAGTGTCAGACTTAACTGACTAAAACCCATCCATGTTCCTTCTTAGCCCTTGGTGTTCCAGGGCCACGGTATCTCTTTCGAACAACCCGCAGGCAGGGCCGGCAGGCATCGGCCCTCTCGGACCCCTTCCGATTTGCTGACATATCCTTGAGGCGCGCGTGGAACACGAACGCGCCGTCGGCATGGCCTGTCGTCATTAGACGGACGGACGGTGAGCTAGCCCATTACTCACCGTCCACAGGCCCGCGCCTACGTTGGCCGGGGGCCACTGGTTGCTCCCCGACGCCCGGGGCGTCTCCCGCGGCGGCTACTCCTTCGGGAAATACACCGTGATGTTATTAGTGAAACATTCCATTTACACGATTACGTCACCTTCTGCCGAGAATTCAATTTGCATAAATATGATAAAATGTCAAAAACAATACGAAAACAAGAATGCCCGAAATATTGATACAAAAATCGAATAACAAGAAAATAAATAACTTGAAATGAGTTTCCTTGAAATCGTGGGTGTTTTTTATAGAAGTACCTAAAGGTACTCACGAAGACCAATCCAGATGTAGAAAACCAGTTTATGCAGATCTCTCATTTTACGGGAAATTTAGTCAAAGCGAGGTTATGTTATACTGGAAAGAAGTCACGGTTGGCGCAGTGGTTGAGCTATCGACTGCATCGCTGAATCTAGAATCTGGTTCTTCTAACCTAACATACAGGTGTGTTTAATTATCTCCAAAACGGCTGGACTGATTTTGACGGAAATGTTACTGGAAGATAGCTGATGTTACAAGGAGTAACTAAAGTTAATTTTATTTTAGAAAAAGAATAAGAAAGTTAAGAAAATCCTATTCAAATAGGGAATTAATCTACTCTAACACATATATTATAAAATTCTAATGTCGCGGTGTTTGTTACCGACTCCTCCGAAACGGCTGAACCGATTTGTATGAAATTTTGTGTGCATATCGAGTGGGCCTGAGAATCGGTAAAACCCATCCAAATATCCACGCGACTGAAGTCGCGAGCAGCAGCTAGTACTTTTATAATAATTTCACGCCGACGAAGGTCGCGGACATCAGCAAGTGCCAGTCTTTTTCTAAGACTCACTTTTCTATGTATAACCCTGGGTTTGATGTTCGGGTCGGGCAAAGTGTTATGGGTTTTCCCTAATACGAATCTCCAGTCACAGCCACGTAGTCTGGATTTGTGTCCGGTTGATAGCAATAGGCTCGCCCTCAATTCACGGGACCTAAACAACTGGCGAAATGTAGGTGTACAATCTGCACAGTGCATACCTCTGCTATCCCTTCGAGGATTGCAAGCGTGATGTTATGTCTTATCTAAACTTCTAAACTAATATTATAAAGAGGAAAGATTCGATTGTTTGTTTGTTTGCATTGAATAGACTCCGAAACTACTGGTCCGATTTGAAAAATTCTTTCAGTGTTAGAAAGCCCATTTATCGAAGAAGGCTAGATGCTATATATCATCACGCTACGAGCAATAGGAGTGGAGCAGCAATGAAAAATGTTGCGAAAACGGGGAAAATGTGACGCAAACGAAGTTGCGCCGGACAGCTAGTGTTGATAATAAATCCTTAACAAGTACCACGCGTTCCATGTATGTCATTTAAAAGAAATCGCAGTGAACGCCGCGGGGCATCGCTATGTCGTTTAATTTTGTAAAATTATTTATTTCTCAATGTTGCCATACAAATATTGTTTGTTATATTTTTTTTGTTTTTATGCTGCAATCCTTTTTTTCTTGGTAATTTATTACGATTAGTTTGTTTAGGTGCAGTGGTTATAATTCTGGTTTTTGTTTGTAGGTGTGTAAGGTCGAGTACTGTGTCAATTTTGACAGCCTTTTCGCAATCATGTTGGGGTCGTCTTCCAGTCTAACCGGATGAAGCTGAATACCAGTATTTCACATAGAGCGACTGCCTATCTGACCTCCACAACCCAGTTACTGACTAAAATAATTGTGTTACTAAGACTGGTCCTACAAATATCAGCCGGGGTCAACAGTTTAACCACCACCCATCCAGTGACTGACCTCGGCAAGTGTTGCTCAACTTTTAAGTTCGACCTGTGCGGCTGTTATTGCTAAGCTACGAGCGAAACGAAACTTTACGTGTAGACATACAGTAGCAATGTTATTTTTTATGTACCAATGTTACAAATTACAAATCATCATATCGCATCTATCTAGTTTTTTCTTAACTTTTTTGGGGTTGGCTGCCAGTCTAACCAGCTACAAAACCCAGTTATTACCGGGTAAGACTGGTTGTCAGTCTTTGGGGTCACTGTTACAGATCTACAAATGACATCTGACCTCCCCAACCCAGTTAGTACTGGGATAAACGACACCCCTTGGGAAGACTGGTTGTCAGACTTTCGGGTCACTGTCACAGATCTACAAATGACATCTGACCTCCACAACCCAGTTAGTACTGGGTAATACGATACCGCTTGGTAAGACTGGTTGTCAGACTTTAAGGCCACTGACTACCTGTAACGACTGTCAAAGATCTATAAATGACAGCCGGGACCAACAGCTTAACGTGCTTTCCGAGGCACGGAGGAAACAGTAAGTGATGGTTGGTCACCCATCCACGGACCAACCTAGGCAAGCGCGGCTTAACCTAAATGATCGACCCGAGCAGCTGTTTTTATTTAACCATGAGCTTTTCACCTCGTGTTATGTTAAAAATACGAATTCAAAAACTCAAAATTATTCATAAAATCGCTGTTAACTCTTCCAAACCCACAATATTTCCAGTTCAACTGCTTACAATGACAAAAACACATAACATGTCTAACTACCCCGTTTGTGAGACGTCTCTATGATAAAAAGTGCCGCTTTAACTCGGGCGCGTATTTTAGAAATGTTACGTTGGATAAGATGTTTAAAGGAGACGACACGACAGGATTTATACGGCACTCGACTCGTCGTCGTCTCGTGGCTGAGGAAGAAGCCAATACCTGTCCAGCGACATTTACCTGTTCAGTGTCGGGCAGTCTAGCTGCCCAAATTTTGCTGAACTGGGCCTATTTGACGCAGCCGTGTGAACTCAATAATTATACCTTTTTAGGGTTCAGTTGCCAAACGACAAAAACGGAACCCTTATCGATACGATCTGTCCGTATGTCACAGAGTTTTCATTGTGTGTGTCCCTCTAGTTTCTAAAACAAAGAAAAGTAGGTTTGTAGAACTTATATAAACTTTCAATGAAAATTGGTTTGAATAAAATTTGATGTTTTGGAGATTTGGATACTTTTTCATTAAACAGCAGCAGTAGCTTTGTTTTTCATTAAAAACTATGAAAAACAAATTTTACTCAAAAATGCATGTAATGTGGTCATTATTTTGACAACCTTGTTTGAGCAAAGTCGACCTTGCCGTTCTGTTTCAAGGAGCGGCCGGCAAAGTTTTGCTGGCCGCTCCGACAGGCCGGCAATGTTTTGCCGGCCGCTATTTTGACGTCTCAACGTTTAAATAAATTAAATCCAAAAATATTTTATTTAGAACACAGCTGTTTGTATCTATAGAGATAG
Organism: Cerastis rubricosa; assembly: GCA_949152445.1. Classification (NCBI taxonomy): domain Eukaryota; kingdom Metazoa; phylum Arthropoda; class Insecta; order Lepidoptera; family Noctuidae; genus Cerastis; species Cerastis rubricosa. Next base: position 1,145,488 of record OX424552.1, read on the forward strand.
GTACAAAAAGATTTTATTCCATATTAGGCTGTATAGTTCTAACTATCATTGCTCAAAAAAAACAAAGAAGTAACAAAAGCGCGGTACAGCGAAAATTTAATAAATATATTTTATATTTTAATTACTTGCTGGTTTTATTTAGATTAGGTACTTGCATTTTTGAGTAAAGCACTATACAAACCTTGGCCCACAATGACTGCTTCGCTGGTCCCGCTATGATTGCCTCGAGCTAGCCTAGCTACGTTCTAGGCCTTTCAGCTTGGCCATCATTGCAGCCCTTGCTGTCCTCGCTGTAAAGGTCTCGACCTACGGTCTCGGCCATTATCTCAGTTCGTCCATCAAGTGCTGCACGCTGACCGCGTTGTGTCGGCCTGGAGCTGCGCTATGCTGCGCTGTCGGCCATTATCAGCGCGACCAGCAAAGTAGTCATTATAGACCGCGGCAGTAATGTACTATAGTTTTGCTGTTGAATGTCAATTTACATACGAATAAGCGTTGAAAATATTTTTATTATAGTGTTTGGTGATACGGAAACCTGTGTGTGCGAGCACGATTAGCGCTTTGCTGTTTTTTTTTTTTTGTTGTTACTTTTTTTTAATGTTGTGTGCACTTGTGGCATGTGCCAAATAAATCTGTTTTCTTTTGTTCTGTCGACTATGTTCTTGCTCAAAAAACATTAAATCTAGGTCCCGACGGCAATGTTTATAGATTAAATTCAGATATATTCATATCCGTGTTTGAGGTTCAAAAGTGGCTTTTAATGGCCGTATTGAAAATAATTGGTTGTCTGTTAAGTTGGTTTACGGACGATAGTTTAACGTGACAACGTCATAACAATAATCGCCTGGAAGAGAGATAGATGCGGCGCAAGCGTACAAAGAGCGTAACAGGACAATGAGTTATCCTTTTCCGTGCATGCAGCTGGCGTTCATCGATTTATTAGACGTCACGTCAATAAATAGTTTGAATTTACTTTTGAATTTGTACAGTCAGAAATCAACATTTCATTTTATCACTCCTGTAAGCCCCAAAGGGTTACGCAGAGGTTTAACTAATAGTACACCTACATTTCTCCAATAGGGGCGAGCCTATTGCCATCAACTGGGCACAAATCCAGACAGAAATTTAGAATCGCAGAAAATACTTGTATTTAGCTGCACTCGATGAGACTGGAAGCCGACCCCGGCATGGTATAAAGCATATTCCATGTGGGTGACGGAATAAAGCACGATATAAAAAAAAGCCGGCCAAGTGCGAGTCGGACTCGCGCACGAAGGGTTCCGTACCATAATTTATAAAAGCAAACAACAAAAAAACACTTTTTTGTATGGGAACCCCCCTTAAATATTTATTTTATTCTGGTTTTAGTATTTATTGTTATGGCATCAACAGAAATACATAATCTGTAGAAATTTCAACTGGCTAACTGTCACGGTTTATGAGATACAGCCTGGTGACAGACGGATGGACGGACGGACGGACGGACAGCGAAGTCTCAGTAATAGGGTCCCGTTTGACCCTTTGGGTACGGAATCCTAAAAAAGATTATAGTGTAAAAATAAAATAAAAATACACCCGCTCTGCCCCAATCTATTTACTGGGAAACATAACACATGCAATGTGTGTTCAAAATATAAAGGCAACGACCAATAAATCCGACACCGATATAATATACTAGCTGTCCCGCGCAACTTCGTTTGCGTCACATTTTCCCCGTTTTCGCAACATTTTTCATTACTGCTCCTATTGGTCGTAGCGTGATGATATATAGCCTGTAGCCTTCCTCGATAAATGGGCTATCTAACACTTAAAGAATTTTTCAAACCGGACCAGTAGTTTCGGAGCCTATTCAATGCAGACAAACAAACAATCAAATCTTTCCTCTATAAAATATTAGTTTAGAAAATCAACATCGTATCGTGCCCGTCCCGCACCACCTAAACCCCGCATAGCTCATATTATTGATGAGTCTAGGGCAGCATGCCCAGAATATCTTAACCGACTGCAACAAAAAAACACCAAGTTATGTATTATCAATGTCCGTCGTTTTGTGAACGCGTATCTCAAAAACTGAATCTTTGTGTAGTTTGGTTGTTTTTTTCGTATATTTTGTTGATTATGATCAGATCTTTTTGAAATCGTTTGTGGTTGGTCATATTTTGTGGGTTTGTAAAGGGTTGACGGTATCATTCATTATTTTGTGGGGCTCGTGGGTAACTTACAAAGCACGGATCGATCGATTTCGATTTTATCTACAATAATAGGTTTGCGTTGTGTGGCATAATCAACTTTTATTTAAATATAAGCATTTAGGAAAATCCCATATCTTCCCGTGGGTATCGTAAGAGGCGACTAAGGGACTTACCAGAGAATGGGCAGCAGCGTTCTTTGTTCCTTTGGTAACAACCGTACTGCGATCGCCAACCCGCCTGCCAAGCGTGGCGATTAAGGCAAAACCCCGCATGTTATGCCAATGTGGACAAACTTGGGGGAGGCCTATCTCCAGCAGTGGACGTCTTTCGGGTGAAATAATGAATGATGATGAATGATTTAGGAAAAAAAAACATTAAAAAATAAAATGTTAAAAATTATAACAAGCCGATTTCTGGGCATGAGGTCCTGGATTCGATTCCCGTGTCGGGCAAAGTGTTATTGGGTTTTTCCATCAGTTATTTCTCAGTGGCAGCCACAGAGTTTAAATTTGTGCGCTGTTGATGCCAATAGGCTCTGCCTCTATTAAATTAAATTCATGTATTTCAGATAACTTGATCCATACTACAATGAAAACAGAATTGAAATCAACATCAGAAATTAAACATAAATTAACATAACAATCAGTGTCGAAATTAAAAATAATATAAATTAACATTAAAATTAAAAATTAAAATAAATTACCATTATAATCAAAGCTAAAATTACATGCTATGCATGCATGCATGCTATGATTACATGGGACTGAAAAACATAACTGGCGAAATGTGACTGAACTAGTATTAAGTACACCTCTGCCTACCCTCGTGGATTACAAGGCGTGATGTTATGTTATATTCTTATTCGTAAAAACGTTATAATACTACCTGACTCGGAAATCAAACGAATGACCACATGTATAGTAACCGTCCTTGCGACCGCTAGACCACCGAGGCAGTCTCCAGTTTATTTAAGTCTTGTTATAAATGGCAAATGTAGGAGCTCGTGGCTAAATAATAACAGCCGCCCAGGTCGATCTTTAAGGTTAAGCCGTGCTTGCCGAGTTTGGTCTGTGGATGGGTGACCATAATTACATACCGAGTTTCCTGCGTGCCTCGGAAAGCACGTTAAGCCGTTGGTCCCGGCTGTCATTTGTAGATCTTTGACAGTCGTTACGAGTAGTCAGAAGCTAAAAGTCTGACATCCAGTCTTACCATGGGGTATCGTATTACCCAGTTACTGGGTTGTGGAGGTCAGATAGGCAGTCGCTTCATATAAAATACTGGTACTCAGCTGCATTTCTTTATTACATTTATGTTTTATTAATTTATATTCTCTATTTTATTTATGTTTTATTAATTTGTATTAATTATTATATGTTATTACTTTGTTTTGTTATATTATGTGTAAGTATACTTATGTATGTGTGCTTTTTTGTGTAAGTACTATTTGAGTGGCAATTATCTATCTATCATATTCACATATTATTCCAAGTATTCTGCGACCGAGTAAAACCATTTTTGTGTTAGATATTCTTTTAATTTTCTGTTAAATGTATTGAATTTGGGTTCTTCACACAAGTTTTTAATATAAGATTTTTACTTTAAACACCTCCACGACCCCCGTACTCCCGTACTATTCAATCCGTCCATCAGCACAATGTTTTGAGTGCGTAACATTGAGTTCTACCACAAAACATGATTTTACATCCCCCAAAAAAAGTCGTTTCCCAGCAATAATTCTTGCGTAAAGTTACTTAGTTTCATGTACAGAATGCTTGGTTGACGGCTTCGTCAACACGTTTACACCGTGTATACCAGCGTATGTAAACTCATATTTTACATACCCGAAAACCATCACAATTTAAAACAATGCTGTTTAACATCGTCGACAGTCCACCATGTCTTGTTATGCCGTAATCGCCCGGTAACTGATGATCGCAGTATGGAGGAACTGAGACGGTTTGCTCCAAAAAATGTCATCTTCTTAATTTTCACAAGAAAAATGTATGAAACGAGTTCCGAATGACAGTTATGTTTGTTTTTGGAGGAGCTACGAAGTTAATTGGAGTTGGTATTTTTATAATGTAACATCAATCAGTGAACATCAATGTCTCATCATCATCATCATCAGCCTATAATGTTCCCACTGCTGGGACACAGGCCTCCTCTCTATGAGAGGGAGTGGGCAGTAATCCACCATGCGGGCCCAGTGCGGGTTGGTGGATGTCACATGTCTTCGAATTTCTAGTTCTAGAACATGCCGGTTTCCTCACGATGTTTTCCTTCACCGTTTTTGAGGGCAGCTGTGATGAAATAAATTACCAAAAGTAATACGCCTGCCTGGGTTCGAACCCACGGCTTACTGCTCGTAAGTCGGTCACCACTGCTCTCCAACGCGCTGAACATTAATGTCTACTAAGTTATAACTACCCCTTTGAGTCTAGGTGAGTCTTGGGTTCCATTCCCGGGGTGGGCAAAAAGTGTTATTATCATCTGTATCCACTCGGAGTTAGGAAGTGTTTCCGTTGCCCTACACGACGAATTCTCCCGTGTCGTGGGCGCGTTTACAAACATTTAAAGTCACATACACAAACAGCCAGACCCGGCACAACTACCTGTTAGGCCATACAAAAGATATTGGTCCCGTGCGGGGATCGAACTTGCGACATTTGCGCAGCAACCAATCGCTCAGCCACTGTGCCTAACGCGTGTCACATTAAGTCGTTCACTAAATTCTACATCGTTCACACATGTTTGTATAATATCAACATGAATGATGTTACCAAAATTTTGTAAAAATATTTTTTTTAAATGAGTATCCATGGAGTTTCTTGCCTATTCTTCTCCATAGAGATATACGCTTTGGAGCGGGCAACTACAGCACTTTCACAAGTTATTATGCCTTGTGACGGGGCATAATAATTATAGGACTTTAGCTTTATCCTTTTGTTTTTGACCTTTAAAAGTGCCTGTAGCGGTCTAATTGAAATAAATTATTTGAGTTTGACCTTTTGAGTTTACGTACTGACAATAACGAACAGCTTAGTCCACTTGGCGTAGAACAATTTTGCACAAGACATGTTTTTAAAACCTTTTTTTTGCATTACTCTATCGTCAAATCTTTTAGCAAACTCCACAATTGCCGCATTGAACTTTCTCCAAAACCTTTCGTAGCTTCGACACCCAAAATATTTGCAGTCAAACAAAAACGTAACCGCGCGAAATAATCCACGGAAAAACTCTTAAACGTTGTTCTGAACAAGAAACCTTACCTTAATTACTTGGCAATTGCTTGAGAAAAACCAGAATAACTATAACCTCAAAACTTCCAAACATCATTGGAAACCCAACCTTGATGTGGAGATAGAAGGCTGGTTTTAACACTGGTGCGTGGATCAAGTTATATTGGCTAAGGGGCAAGGCCAAAATATTGTTTTTTCTGAACAAATTACTTTTGAAGGTGGGGCATTGGAGGCCACTCCCATAATAATGATATGGTACACCAAATATTAGTGGGTTGTGCTTGAAAATTGGGGTGGATGTACCTAATTGCTGTGTAAAGGTAAGGTGCGGTGCGGAGTCTGTTTGAGAGTGGATGATCGTTCTTTTAACAACGAATCTCAAATTGTATTTAAGAAACAATAATTATCAGTCCAAATAGCTTTTTTAGTAAGCACACGTATAAAAAACAAAGAAATATTGTTACGAGCTGGGTATAGGATTAATTAACACACTACCAATTATACACTAAAAATCTTCATCATCATCATCATTTCAGCCGAAAGACATCCACTGCTGGACATAGGCCTCCCCCAAGTGACGCCACATTGACCGGTCCCGTGCGCCTCGCAACCAGCGGATCCCCGCAACCTTCACCAGGTCATCGGTCCACCTAGTGGGAGGCCTTCCAACGCATCGTCTTCCGGTTCGCGGTCGCTATTCCAGAATTTATTGGCCCCATCGGCCATCCGTTCTGCGAGCAATGTGCCCTGCCCATTGCCACTTAAGTTTAGCAATTCAAAAGTCTTAATTTAAACTAAACACTTAAAATTAATCACAAATACACAACTGATTACCTACTATACACTTAGATATCGCACTAGTTGTTCACTTCGATCGCTTCGTTTCGTAGCCAAAATCAGATCGCCTGCTTCTGTTTTTTTTTTTTTTAATGTAGGTATGTATGGCATCTCGCAGCTCAACCTAGGAAGTTGTCGTCTGCTTAACCGGATTATCGTGTGGGTGCCTTTAGTGTAAGGCCTCCAGCCAGGGCATAAAACTACTTACAAGCTAAGGGACTACACGCAAAGGGCACTGCCTGTGGGGTACAAGCCGCGGCTTAGGGCGTCGCTGGGGGAGGTCAGCATGGGGACAGGCTGGATCTGAATGAATCTGCTTCTGCCAACCTGTTGACTTACTTCTATATGGCCAACCCATCTTCGAGAAACTTCCACAACTTCCGTGAACGTCTAGGCAGTTCTTTAGGGGAATAGCCTTCGGGAAAATTCAACAACCTTCCTGAAACTTCCAGATCTCCAAAGTGGCACCAATCCTTCTAGATAGTGCCAGAACTTTCTCGAACTTTCCAGAAATTTCCATCGTGGAACATTCTAGGATAATTCTCCATTCTTCCAGGCATACTGGATCATTCTAGACTCGAACGTAATCCTAGAATGTTCTCGTAAAGCAACCGAAGTAACAATATTTTAATATCTTTTTTTTATCCGTTTAGTAATTCATTAAGGATGTCCGCCGCCATGGGGCTGGCGCCGGCGGAGGGGTCTGTCAGACTCTTACTGACTAAAACCACACGGTGTTCCTCCTCGTCACTTCTGGCAGGGAGCGGGGACACAATTGTATTCTCCACAATCACCCCAGCAGAACAATAAATTATACCTACCGAAATGCTAAGCTTAAAACCGTTATTAAACGAACTGCATATTTTCAGGTTCGATAGTTTATTTTGCAGTAGAAATCCTGCAGCAATTAAAACAACAGATAACTAAAATAACGTCTTGTTTGACGCTTTTCATCCAAGCATCGAATTATGGGAGCGGCTCGGCGCTGGGTCCACTGATCCACTCGTAGGACCTATTGTATTGTTCATCTTTTACGTAAGTATCAAAGTAAGGCAACGGAGCTAATCTTAGAATACCTATCATTATGTGCCTGCTTTTTCCCAACAACGTTGGGGTCGGCTTTCAGTCTAACGGCATGCAGCTGAGTACCAGTATTTTAAATGGAGCGACTGCTTATCTGACATCTATGAGACTACAACCTAGTTACAGGGTAACATGATACCCCTTGGGACGACTGTCTGCCAGATTTTCAGGCTTCTGACTTATAGATGAAAACCAAATAATGTGTAGTGTTCATTTGGTTCTGATTTGTGTTAAACGAATATTACCAAATCAAATACGTGAACCTGAATTAAGTAAGTAAGTACTCCACCAAAACGGAGACGAGCGGATATGTGCGAATCGGAGAGGAGATGAGAAAGAGCTAGTGGTAGGGTAGTGGTGGGAGTGGTATCTACCGAAGCTGTGCGGAGATGTTCACGCCACACACAGCATAAAGCACACCGACCACAGCACACCACTCACAGCTTACGTCTCTTGTAGTCTCCGCTGTGCACTTGGCCGTCGGAGATTGGCCAGAACAAGTACGAGAAATCTATCTTCTCTGCTCAACCGTTTCCACAACAAGCTAAGCAGATACGAGAAGTGTCATCATCATCATTTCAGCCCAAAAGACGTCCACTGTTGGACATAGGCCTCCCCAAGTATCGTCACATTGACCGGTCCAGTGTGACGCGCATCCAGCGGATGGCAACAGCGGCAACCTTCACCAGGTCATCGGTCCACCTAGGAGGAGGCTTTCTAACGCATCGTCTTCCGGTTCGCGGTCGCCATTACAGGACTTTTCGGCCCCATCGGCCATCCGTTCTGCGAGCAATGTGCTCTGCCCATTGGTACTTAAGTTTGGCAATTCTTCGGGCTACATCCCGTAACCGTAACCTTGGATCTCTTGCGGATGTCCTCATTTCTGATTTGATCAAAAATGAAATTCTATTGGTGGTTTGCAACACATCTCTTCCCTCGTCTCGTCCGGCCGTAAGTGTCGGAGTCGTTTTCATTTGTTTAGCTTCACACTTTTGGTGCTAAGCACGGTAAGCACCCAGCATAAGGGTCGAATAATAATTCGACGTGTACAGTCTGTCTATAAAGTCATGAAAAATATTGAGGGCGCTGCGGTCGTGCACCTAGCAACCCTGTATAGTGTGACTAAATTGATTTTGATACTAGCACTTTATTTTGTACTAGAAGCAAACCTTGATGAACCTTGATTTTAATGAAAACAATTTTTACTCGTAGACGCATTTTTTTTAAACTAGATAGAAAAGGTTAAGTAGTAAAATCCGTAGATCTTATTTAAAAAACTACAGAAATGAAAGATGCGACCTTCATTAGTTTGCTTTTACGATCAGATAGCATAAATAGTATCGTAATATATGAGATAGCACCAATCTATGGTCTCTGTCGTTCAAATAAATGAGTAACTAAAAGAAAAATGTTCATACATATTTTTAAAACATTTTTTATTAACGAAAAATATCCCGTAACATAATAATTAATTACTTTCATCATCTGATTCCAAATATTCTTGTTCTGTTATTTTGACACTTCTTGTAAGAAAACCCAATTGATTTCAAAATTTTACGCAGGAGTTCCAGGCTACATTCAAAACCCAGATCTGTTTTGGCAACTACCTGAAGTTTCCTTAAGGTTGGTTCCTCTTTCTTCACCGAGTAAAAGAATTGATTTTTTTGTCGAAGAGCACATATGTTTGAAGTCATCAATTTCTTTCTTAGGACGGCCTGATCTGTATTTTCCAGGGGTTCCGAATTAGCCATCGTTTTTATAGCCTTCATCTACAATACGCTTTACTGTACTCTCAGATTTTCCTGAAAGAAAGTTTTAAATAATTAATAATTGTACTAACAGAAAATAGATACTCACTTTTTTAAATTTCAGACATGATATAACTTATTCAGATTTAAAATCAGCAGTAAATTTGATCACCAAAAAGTATCAAAAATTTTGGTCGCACTACAATATGGCCTACATTTTGCAATATAACCTAATAATGCGCAATGTAAACAATCCTTATTGTAGTCTTAAAATCGTATATTAGGTATATTTGTAACTTCTGGTAGATAAAAAACAAACAGTACCACGATTACATACCTGTCATAGCTGCTGTTCGAGCATAAACATCATCCAAATTTGATAAAATTTGTCCAGCTTTGTGTTATAAACAAACATCGCTGATACACTTTAAAAATAATTTCCTGAGCTCCACTCCGATTGGTTTCCTTCATATTTAACACGTTTCTTCTAGGTTTAATCCACTTAATTTGAAAAGCAATAAAAATGCAATAAATAACGAATTACAAAACAAGTCGATGACAGCCGATGACATTAGATGTACTTTTTTTTTTTTAATATTTTTATTCATGACCATAGATGCAAGTCTTTCAGTCGAAAACATAGGTGGGTTTTAACCATGGAGCGCAACAACCACTGGTTGTTGTGCTCCGTGGTTTTAACAATGTTGTTGTTTTAATACACAAAATGTTATAATACATATTTCACTAACTATATAAAATTTAATTTTAACAATCAGAGTCCAATTTGCCGCCCTATCGGGTTGGGTGTAATAAACTTATATACATTTATTCAAATCAATCAAATTAAATTATATTTTTTCTACCGTATTACAAATATACTTAAACAATACACTAAAATATTTCCTATCTATTAATAAATCCTGAACGCAGCGGGGAACACTTTGATGATCAATATCACTAACGTCATTGTCATTTAATGCACTTAATTCACTGACCAAAATCAATCTTTGAAAGTTAAAACGGTCGAAAAAAGAACGATAGCTGTCACACGTGTCAGAGAGATTTTCTTTTCCAAATTAACAAATAATTAGTGAATATCCTGTTAAATATAACAAATTTTTTTCGCAGCAATATTCTTGGGGCATCCATTATGGATCCGCCCCCTCCCCCTGCTCCCCCAGATCCTCCCGACGCTGGAAATTCTAATTTAACTTCGGGGTGTGGTAAGCGCCGGTTGAGCGACTCTATTGATATTAATGTAGCTGCCCCTAAAAAAACCATAATCAATAAAGAAATGGCTGTTGCTTCAATACAAACTGTATATGTTCACCCTTCGCTTGTTGTGGGCATAAAAGCCTACACACAGATCGACAAAGGACCGTTTATAGTCCATGTTTCTAGGTCTTGTCCGGATCCTTCTTCGGGGACATCTATCCGCCCGATTAAGTTTGGCCAATTTTTGTACATTAATAAAGTTGGTAATATTTGCACGGATGGCGTAAAGAGAGTGGGCAGAAATAAAATTGCTATAGAATTTACCTCCGGCGAAGCTGCAAATAAATTCTTAGATAACCCTATTTTAGCAACTAATAATTATGAGGCTACAATTCCTTCATTTAATATTACCAAAATGGGTATCGTTCGGCAAGTGCCAGTTGACATGTCCATGGACGAATTCGTGGAATCTTTAATACTACCTAACGGGTGTGGGGTAGTGTTGAAAGCTCGTAGACTCAATCGCAAGTGTAGGGAAGAGGACAAGATTTCTTGGGTACCTACCCAAACTGTAGTAATTACCTTCCAGGGTCAATGTCTTCCACATCGTATTTTCTCATTTCATACCTCTCTTCCAGTTGAATTATACAATTTTCCAACTATCCAGTGCCAAAAATGCTGCCGTTTTGGGCATATTAAGATTCAATGTCGCTCAAAGCCTAGGTGTTTCCGGTGTGCCCAGGAACATTCTGGAGACGAATGTAATGTGGATGAGACTATGGCCTCCTGTATTCACTGCTCGGGAAACCATTTCGCCAGTAATGGCAGTTGCCCAGAGCAGGGAAGGCAGAAGTCAATAAAACTCCTAATGTCTCAGGAAAATATTTCATATGAAGAGGCATCGAGACATCACCCTAAAGTCAATAAGCTGTTTTCGGAAGTAACTCAAACTATTCCATTTTCCCAGAGCTCATCATATTATTCCTCGCAATTAATTAATTCGAATCTCTCTAGTCCTTCTCCCTCTAAAATTTCATATAAAAAAACTGTTTCCTCTACTCCTCGCCCTAAAGCCCCTTTAGGGAAATCGTTTGACAGAGTTGCTCATCAGGCTTTAGTTGCTGATGAACCCTCTTGTCTATCTAATGGTTTTGCTCTCTCTCAAAATTTGTCTCCTACTGCTTCCTCTCAAGATGAGAATCTTTTGGAAATACTTTTATCTCTCCTCTTCAGTATTGTTTCTTGTAATAATTTAAATTTACCGCCCCACGTTGCCCAAAAACTTTCACAAATTCTTTCCGCTAATAATAATAATGGATCTGGTTTCCGTTCTTCAATGGAACGCTCAAAGCATCCGTCCGAAAAAGCATGAACTCTTATTTTTAATTAATAAATTTCGCCTGTCAATTATATCCATCTCGGAATCCTGGCTGGTGCCCGGTTCTAGTTTTAGAATTGCAGGTTTCACTTGCCTTCGAGATGATAGAGCTGACGGGTATGCAGGTTGTGCCCTTCTTGTTAGGCGCTCCCTTGCATTTTCCCGTATCCTTCTTCCCCTCATTTCTCCTAACATTAATATTGTAGCCGTGAGGGCTTTTAATATTACCTTCCTCTCTGTATACATTCCTCATCCCCAGTCTAATCTAATTGCAGATCTATTGTGTATAATCTCTTCAGTTCCTTCTCCAATTATTTTAATGGGTGATTTGAATGCTCATCATCGGTCATGGGGTTCAAGTCATAATGACAACTTTGGCCTCTCACTTTTAGAAATTTTCGATGAAGCGAATCTCTGTATTATCAACAATGGTTCCCCTACTCGCAGAGTTCGTCCTAATCAAAATCCGAACTCGGCTGTTGACCTGACTGTTTGCTCTGCCTCTTTATCTTCCATTCTTTCCTGGAATATCCTGTCTAATTCCCATGGAAGCGATCATTTCCCTATTCTTGTCTCTATCTCGGATAGGGTAGTTCCAATGCGCAGTTTTAACCCCTCTCTTAAATATAGAATAAAAGATGATAAATGGGAATCTTACTCTTCCTCTCTTGAAAATAAGTTAGAATCTCTCCCTACCCCTAACAGTGGCAATCTTTCTGATTGCTATTCAAAATTTGTAGAATCGATTATTTCTAGTGCTGATGAAAATTTTCCCGTCAAAAAACCTCACAATTTTATAATATCAACTCCTTGGTGGGATTCAGAATGTTCCCTGATTGTGAAGGAAAGAAAAATAGCAGAATATAACTATTCTATTTCAATGTCTCTTTCAAACTTTTTGAATTATCAAAGGATAGCTGCCTGTGCCATCAAACTTCTTATTAAAAAAAAAAGAGAAGGTTGGCTTCGTTATTGTAATAGCCTGTCCCCCAGGTCTCCTTCTTCTCTAGTTTGGAAACAAATTAAAAGATTTAGAGGTGCCTGTAATATTACTGATATTTCAGCTAACGACCCTTCATCTTGGCTTGAAGATTTCTCTGATAAAATGTCTCCTCCTTCAGTCCCAAACTTAGATTCATTTCCTTTCCTTCCTTCCCTTCTTCCTTCACTTAGCAATCTTGATTTACCGTTTTCGTTTTATGAACTTCAGCTGGCTCTTGATGATCTCGTTGACTCCTCTCCTGGAGCAGATGGGATTCCGTACTCCTTTTTGAAAAACGCTACAAATTTAACAAAAGAATATTACTTAGCTTTAGTTAATAGTTTTTTTGAGTATGGTTTAGTACCTCAACCGTGGAAACATCAAATAATAATACCAGTTCTGAAACCTGGTAAAAACCCCTCAGACGCAAATAGTTATAGACCTATTGCCCTGTCATCAGTTTTGTGTAAGGTTACGGAGCATATGATTAAACATCGTCTTGAATGGTTCGTTGAAAATGGACGCTTGTTACCAACATCTCAGTTTGGCTTTAGAAAAGGTATGAGTACAATGGATAGTCTTAGTATATTGATATCTGACATTCGCATCGCCTTTCTTAACAAAGAGAGTTTAGTTGGAGTCTTTTTAGATATTGCCTCAGCGTACGATAATGTTTTACTGCCGGTTCTTAAAAATAAACTAATTAATCAGTTAAAAATTCCTATAAAAATAGTTCGGTTCATATGTAATTTATTGATGGAACGTTCCATTTCAATTAAATCCCAAAACTCTCTACTTTCTCCACGGACTATTTGGAAGGGCTTACCACAAGGCTCTGTATTAAGCCCTCTTCTATTCAGTCTATATACTTTTGACTTGCACCACTCAGTCGACTCATTTTGCCATATTTTACAGTATGCTGATGATTTGGCTTTATATTTAACTGTCAAATCTATGGAGGAGGCTTCTTCCCGATTAAATTCTGCCCTTGTATATCTCTCTGATTGGCTTCTTCAACATGGGATGTCATTATCGGCTCCCAAAAGCTCTATTGTAGTTTTCTCTAAAAAAAGATTTCTTTCTCCTGTTCATGTTCAAGTTGATGGTGATAATATTCCTCTAGAGAATAAAGTGAAATTCCTAGGAATTTGGCTAGACTCGAAACTTTCTGGTATACCCCACACTGATTTTGTTTCCGATAAGTGTGAAAAGAATATCAATATTCTTCGCTCTCTTTCTGGCGTTTGGTGGGGGGCTCACCCTTACACTCAAAAATTATTATATAATGCACTTGTCCGTAGTCATATGGATTACGGTATGTTTCTTTTAGATCCTTGCAACAAATCTGGACTTCTTAAACTTGAAAAGTGCCAATCAAAGAGCTTACGCATAATTCTTGGGGCGATGAAGTCATCCCCCATCAATGCTCTGCAAGTAGAATGTGTCGACCCTCCCCCCAGTATTCGTAGGCAATTTCTTGCTAATAGATTTCTTTTTAAGCTTGTGCAAAATTCTGATCATCCACTTCTTCATAGGCTATACCAATTGTCCACAATTTTTGATGCTTGTCGTCGTTCAAATTTAGAACTTCCTTGTCTTCTTCGTGCCTACCTTCAGTTTACTCGTCTTCCTAGTCCTCTCTTTCAAAGCTCTATCCTACCTCTTTATTCTATACCCTATGAAGCTCTAGTGTTCCGTCCTAATGTCGTTTTTAACTTAGGGATTAACAAAAACACATTGGAAGCAAACAAAGTTTTTGCCAGTAAAATTTCTTCTGACTACCCCAATTGGCTCTATATTTTCACTGATGCTTCCAAGGTTTCGGATGGTAGTCCAGTTGGCGCTGCTGTTTGGATTCCTTCAACCAAAATCATTTTAAACTATAAATGCCCTTCAGTTACATCAGTATTTACGGGAGAATCCATTGCCATATTTGAAGCTGCTTCATTTGTAAAATCACATAATATAAATAAATGCGTTATTTTCTCTGATTCAAAAAGTTGTCTTCAATCTATTATGTCTAATCCTTTTCGATCGAAACCTAGATTCCCAATTATATTAAATATACGACATTTGCTATTTCAATGTCACAGTTTAGGTCTTGATATTATCTTAGCCTGGATTCCTGGTCATATTGGAATAGCTGGAAATGAATCAGCTGATTCCTGCGCTAAGAATGCAATTTTCTCAGGCTCTCTTGTTCACTCTAAAATTTTCTCTCATGACATATGTAGTACACTGACATCAATCCTGTTTAATTCATGGAACAAACAATGGAGAATCTCCAAAACCGTTAAGGGTAAATTTTATGGTGATATTCAACCTGAGATTCCCCACAAGCCATGGTTTTTCAAATATAAATTAGCAAATAAACTAACTACATCAACGATTTGTCGCCTACGCCTTAATCATTGCTGTACTCCTTCTTTCTTGGCCAAACTTAGGGTTAGGGATGGTTCTCTCTGTGAATGTGGTTTGGACGAAGGAAACTTGGACCATTTGTTCTTTTGTTGCCCCAGAATGCGGTTCTCTTTTTATGATATCATTCCTCCTAATATCCCTCGACCTACTTCAGTGAAATGCCTCCTTTCTCTTGTATTTACTCGCTTTGTGTTTACTCTGTGTAAGTTTATTGAAGTAAATAAGATAAAATTGTAATTTTTTTTTTTTTTTTTTCTTTTTTTTTTTGCTTTGACAATACTTTCCTTATTTTACACTACACTACAGCTACATTATCTATCTTAGAACCTTTTGTTTTTCTGCTGTCTGCGTTAAAATTTGTTGCAAATATGTTTCTGTACCGGTCAAATAAAGTTTAACTGAATATCTCCTTCGTTTGATGGTCTATTGTTAGTACGTGACACTGGCAGAATTGTGGTCCTATCTCCACAAAAGCCATTTATCAAGAATTGAATTGAATTGAAAGTTAAAACTTGAACACTTTAGGATAACATGATCCAAATCAGCATCCTCTGTTCCACAATGATGACATCGGCTATTGTTAATTATGCGAATCCTATTCAGGTGAGCTGGAGTTAAGCAATGTCCCAATCTCATGCGTGATAAAATAGCTATAAATTTTCTTGTGAAGTTTTTGAAATTATAGTACCAAGGTTTAATCGGTAATTCATTTTGTATTCCAGCATACCATCTGCCTTTCGTTTCCAAGGTTATCTCCCAATACTCCTTCCATAATTGTCTATTACGTTCTCTAAAGAGGCTGTAGTAATCGGTGAATGGAACCTTGATCAACTCTGATCGATCCTCGTCATGGTTTGAACGGGCCACAGAGTCAGCTACTTCATTTCCACGAATGCCACTGTGTGAAGGTACCCATACTAATTCTACTTTTATATCCTTATCAAGTAAATTTTTAATTAAAAGCCTAATATTACAAATAATATAATTTAACTTATAAGAAATATTTACATTATGTAGAGCAGACAAAACACTTCTGGAGTCTGTAACTATCAAAATATTATGTATCCTATGTACAAGACTATTTACATGTTGCAGTGCACAATAAATTGCATAGCATTCTGCAGTAAAAACGCTACACATCCTGTTTAATTTAATACATTTAGTGAACTCTACCTGTGGATCATAGAAAGCTGCATTTACATTATGATCTGTTTTAGATCCATCTGTGTATATAACATAATGTTCTGGTCTATTGTCTTTGAACTGTAACAAATCAAATTCATTGTGTACCACATCTAAATAGATTTCAAAGCTGTTAATAATACCATTATAAGGAATTTCGTATATAGGCCAAATATTGTTTTTAACAATGTCTTTTGAATTATTATTTACATGTTCAAATATTATTGGCATTTCAGGTAGAGTTCCACCAACCAAAGAAGAAGCAGAGATCGCATTGGAAGCAATTGACTGTGAGATTTCAGGATGTATTGTTAATTTCTTAAGTAAAGGATTATCATTTGATGTCATGACTTTTAATAAAAATCTCTCAGCCAATAACAACCTTCGTAATGTCAAGGGAGGTATACATGTCTCAACTTCTAACGAATTAATAGGTGTGGAGCGCATAGCACCACAAATAAGTCTCAGTCCCATATTTTGAATCACATCTAATTTTCGTAACAAGGTGCTATTAGCATTCATGTAAGCTAAACTGCTGTAATCAAAATGGCTTCTCACTATACTTTTGTACAGCATACTCATAACTTTGGGGTCAGATCCCCAATAACTTCCTGCTAAATGCCTCAATAGATTAATACCATTCAGTGCTTTGTTACATAAATGTTTAATATGTTCATCAAACTTTAATTTGTCATCAATAATAATGCCTAGAAATTTATGTTGCTTAACAACAGGAATTTCTACGTCATTGTATGAAATTTTAACATTGTTATGAGTATTTTCATTTTTACTAATAATTAAAACTGAACTCTTTTCCGGACTTATTTCTAATTTAAGTTTATTATGGTAATAACTGTATAATTGAGACAAAGCCTTATTGATATTAGACATTGCTATATCTATGTTTTGATTAATGCTGTACAAAAGCAAGTCATCTGCAAATTGCAGGATATTTACACCTGGTACATTTACATATTTTAATATTTCAGAAGTATACAAGTTATAAAGTAAAGGAGACAAAGTTGCCCCTTGCATTGTGCCTTTGTTAACAGTCCTAGGTCCATGTAATTTATTATTATATTTAACAAATACAGTTCTATTATTTAAAAAGGAATAGAGCCATTTTAGAATATGACCAGGTATACCAATGTTGTGAGATACTTGAATGAGTTCTTCTATATTTACATTGTCAAAAGCACCTTTTACATCTAAAAACACGCAGATTGCATTAGAGTGACTTAATTTAACCTGTCTTACATCTGATAATAAAGATACAAAGCTTTCAGAGCAACTTTTACCTTTTCTGAAGCCATACTGTATAGAAGGAATTAAGCTTTGCGATTCAACAAAGTAATCTAATCTTAACTTCAGCATATTTTCAAAGAGTTTACCCAAACAAGATGATAAAGAAATAGGTCTATATGAAGAAGCACTATTTACAGGTTTATTAGGTTTTAAAATTGGAATGACACACTGTAACTTCCAAGACTCTGGTATTACTAATTCATCCCATAGTTTATTATAAATGTTAAGTAATGTCGTTTGAGCATTTAGATGTAATTTTTTTATTAACATGTAAGGAATGTCATCCAATCCCGGTGTAGTATCTTTCCTGCTATTTAAAGATGTTTTCAACTCTTCAATAGTGAAATTGTTTTTGAGAAATATATTAACATCATTTTCCGTAGCATTTTCGAACAAATACTCAAGCCTATTATCATCTATTTCAGTAGAATCTGCTAAGTTATCTAAAAAACTTGGAACCCACTCATCATTGAGGTTTTTGTTTCGATTTGATCCAATTTTTTTAAATTTTTTAATGTATCCCCATATCCTAGACACTGGAGTTAACCTATTGAAGCTACTACATAAATTTCGCCAAGAAGAAGAACTTTCTTCCTTCAGAATTCTTTTCTTTTTTGCATCTATTTTTTTATAGTTTATCCAGTTTTCTATGTTCGGTTGTGAAAAATAATACTTTAATGCATCTTTTGATTTTGCGACAGCATCACTACATTTTGTATTCCACCATGGTACTGGTTTTTTAATAGCTGTGTTTGCACCTAATTTTCGTTTTGGAATTGTTTTATTCCTTAGTTCATTTAATGTTTCTATAAAATGGTTATATGCATTGATAGGGGAATTATTTATTAAGTCCAAGTTGGAAAAACAAGTTTCTGATAGTCTATAATATTCGTCCCAATCTGCCTTACTATAAATATATTTCTCTTGATCCACAGGAGGTGATGTATCATACGCTGATGGTTGAATGTTGATCTCAAGTAAGGTTGGAAGATGATAGCTACCCATGGGATCGTCATGAACATACCAGTTACATAAATGAGCTAACAAGCGCAAGATCTATCGCTGAAGCTTGTCTATTAGGATAAGGAACAGTTGTTGGTGATCCATCATTTAAAATACATAAGTCAAATTCATCAATTATATTATATAAACATCTACCTCTATTATTATCACTATGACATCCAAAGGCTATGTTATGAGCGTTAAAGTCACCCATAACTATACAAGGTTTAGGTATGTTATTGATTAAGTCCTTTAACTTTGCCGAGTCAAACCTGATACTGGGAGGGCTATACACACAAAGTATTGCCATTGCTCCAAATTGTGTTTCTATAGTGATACATAAATTTTGAATAGATTCTGAGAAGTGTGTATTAACTACTTTGTACTTTAAACGATGATTCACCAAAATGGCTACTCCATTATGAGAATTTATGGAATTCTTGTAGATTAAATTATATGAGGGAAAGTGTGGAATTATAGAATTAAATTTGAACCAAGTCTCATTAAGAAGACAGACATCTATGTTCTTTTCAATTAATAAATTTTGCAATAGGCTCTTTTTACTCTGTAAACTCTGTATATTATACTGTAAAATATTTAGGTAATTATCCATGTTTAAATTAAATTAGATAAAAATATTTCTTTTATTTTCTTATGTGTGAGTGGCCCATCAGAGTCACTCTTGTTTCCTAATGCGACCAACGATTTGACAATTGCATTAATTATAATATCATTATTTGCTACTTGTTTAATGTCCAAAGTATCATTGGTTTTAGCCTTATCAGTAACCTTGGGTAAAGCAGGGAAAGATTTCTCATTATATGTAGGGGGTGAGTTCACAACAGTGGCATACGATTGCTGCTTAAGAAATTTGGCCTTTTTCTCTTCAATTTTTTGCTTCTTAATAGGACAGTCTCGTGAAATGGCAAGATGATTACCTGCGCAGTTGATGCATGTGATCTCTTCGACATCGCATTCTCTGTAGGAGTGACGACCAGCACAAGAAGAGCAATCTCGCCTCTGCAAGCCTTAGCAGAATGATTTTTAAGACACTTATAACATTTCAATAATGGTGGTATGTATGCTTTGACTTCGTATCTAAATAGTTTTAAATATGCATATTGCGGTAAAGTTGTTGATGCAAATGTGACGGCAACTGTATTAAGAGGCACTAATTTTCCCTCTACTTTACGCATGAATCTTTTAATAGAAATAACTTCAGAGTCACACATAATATTTTTATATATTTCTTCATTTGAGAGTTCTTTGGGCACAAACCTCAATACACCAATCCTTTCTGTTAAATACGATGGTATAAAGGCTTTTAACTTATTTTTACCTAGGAAGTCTTCCATCTTCAAAAAATTGTTGGCCGCAGCCGCCTTTCTGAATGTTACTCCTATTTTGTGCGCATTTATTCTGTGTACTCCTAATACACCCTTAACATTGTCGGATATTAAGTTTGTGAGAGTGATAGGGTTTTTATTCCCTACCTTCTCCTGCTCTGTTGATTCGACGTATACCACATACTCAGTGTTTGTATTTTCTATGAAAAGTCTTTTATAGTTGGGTTTAGTAAAAATGTTATACTTAGTTGAGTCAGGATTTCGAGTATAGTTGTATCTTCGTTTTTTATTCACCCCCGGATCTGGCGGCTCTTCACCGCCACTGGTGACACTCATGGTGGTTTGAGGTCTTTTTGAAGTTATTTATATGGTATTTCCTTAGTATTATTAATTTACAAACTTTTTGTGAAATCAAAATTACCGCCTCGTTTGACTTCCCGCCAAAAAGTCCCATTAGATGTACTTTGATTTAGTGTTGCCCTACTTTTAAATAATGTTAGTTCCTCAAACATTAATTTCATGACTTTATAGACAGACTGTACGTGTGCGCACAACCCGTCTCGAGTCCTCGTTATACGTAGCTATAGATCACGCATTTACTAGTAAAAAAGGACTAGTTGAATTTAGCAGCGAATGTGTTAAAAGCGATTTAATCTAAAGGGTCTTGGGCAAAATGGGCGTAAGTTTAACAGAATTGAAATTGTGTCTAATAATAGCTCGTAATAAGTACTGCAATTCATATTATTGCGATAAGTACCAAAGTCACCGTAGACTAGAAATAGAGCCAATTGAAAATGTTGGAATTTCTTTTATTTTTTCGAAGTTTTGCCTCCAACAATAAATTATTTATAATGACATTTAAAAAATGCACTAAATCTAACCTCACAGTAATAAATTAATCCCAACGCGGCTAAGTCCTAGAATCGAGGACTGAAGGCTGTGTACCGGAACCCTCTTGTTAATCTAGGTTTTTTATTAGTTTGACTGAATATTAGATCACATCTTTGGAAGAATACATAAAAAGGTATCATTCTTCAGTTATGTCAGTTCACCGGCGACCTAGGTATGTAGTACTTGGTGTTTTAGTATGAAGGGAAGTCCTCATTATAAGCTACTAGCACTTCGCCAGCGACTTAGTCCGCGAAAATTGTGATATAATTTATCCTATGTTACTCGGTAAAGATGTACTAAGCGTCAAGACCCCTGGACCAGCTAAGCTTTCTAATGGTGAAAGAATGTTTAAAATCGGTCGAGTAGTTTTTGAGTTAAATCGTAACAAACAATCAAGTCTTTTCTCTTTATAATATTAGTTTAAGACTATTTTGATGATATATGCGCCCAGATTTCTTAGAAAACTGCCCATGGACCTTTTGCGTGAGAAGTTGACACCGGTGCACTGTCCTTTTTTTTATCGACTTCTTCAGGAAAAGTAAAATCGTAATGTTTTGTTTTAAGAAATTAAATTAAATTCGAGTGTATGTAGAATGGTAGGTAGGTGTGTATCTAATTTATAAAAGTAGGTACTCCTTGCCATGTTAGTCGATACAGGGTGTAAAAACTAAACAAACATAATTTTGTGTAAAAGCATACTTTATTCTTAATCTTACTCAACTTTTTTACATTATTTCACAGCTTTGGTCTATGTAGAGCGCGTATTCAAAAATATAACAATTCAACTCTGCCATAAAAGTCCGAATAATTCGACCGAAAAAAAATATTTAAAAAAACACAAAAAAAAATTTTTTTTCGCGCTCTTTCTTCCTTATTCTAACTTTCCCTCATTCCTTACTTTTTATCTTAATTTCTAGAGTAAATAAAAGATTTTTCTTTTCAACTTGTAATAATAATCTAAAAAAAGATACAAAAAAAATCTAGCTAGCGATCTTCCTAATGTGCGTTAGAAAATTCAATATTGTACTCATAATGAAAATTCGTAGAAAAATGCAATTTGGATATATTTAGACGAGCACCAAAATCAATAATTAAAAATAATAAAATAGTTAAAAAGTCATGTTTGACGCGCCCACACCCATAACATAACTTCAAACAATAAAAACTACAATAATTTCTTAAACAAAATGACTATTGATCACCTATTTTTAACAATCAAAAAAATACAAAATAAAAATTAAAAACTTTGGCAAGATTCTTCTCAACGAAAATCAAATTTAGTTGTGACCAAAAATATTCTTTTCTCTTAAAAACTATAATTTTTACAAATTTTTTCATTCCCTTTTTTTTAATAATTGCCTTGTAAATTCGATAAATTATCACTTATTAAAAAAATATTTTTTCTTTCACAATAGGTATCATTGTTTTCTTTTATAAAGTTTTTTGCAAGCATAATTTTATCTGTTGACCAATAGTTTAAAATATTAAAAAAAAAAAACTGGACTCTTTCGAATAGCATTTGCAAATTTGTATTGGATAGATACATAATCAGCTTGTATCGTTCCCACAGCTGGGACACAGGGACACAGGCACCTTTTAGTGGGACAACATAACATCTTGCCTGTAATCCCCGCAAGGATAGACAGAGACAAAAATACAAATGTCATTCATAAAGCGTACACAGTACTAAAAAGACGGTTACTAATGGAATTCCAAGTTGCCCCACAGTCGCTCAACTATCGTCCGACTTGAACCAAAGCTGTAACTTACAGTTGTGGTCACAGGCGATGTTTTGACTGACAAAATTAATAAACGAGATATTTTTACTGACTAAGTAAGAAGGAAAATTAGTCGATTTACTTACTGTTAAGCTCTGATAAGCGAAAGCCGAGCGGAATAAGGGACGCAACTCGGCACGTATTGACTATAATATTAAGAGGGAACAGGGTCTGCGAGGTATTTGAAGAAACTATTACCGTCGCGTTATTGCCTGCCCCCGGAGAGTGTGATAGGGACAGCTGCAGGTCAGACCGATTATATCACAAAAAAATTTTCTCCTCGAAAACTGGGCCGAATCAATAATTTTGAAAATTCTCATTCATCATCAATTTCAAAAAACTTTTTGAATTTGTCTTGTAGTCCTCTAAATCACGATGGTAAAAAAGAGGCACTTTATAAAATTTTTGGTGGGTCATATTTTCTTTACTTATTATGTGCTGAAAAAAGCAAATGACAGGGACGTATCTACAGCAGACCTTGATTGAATGGAACTCGAGGCATTTTTCAGGAAGAAAAAAAGGGAATACACTTGCATAGAGAATCGCAGCCCCCTGTTCCCTCTTAAGAAATCACGCCAATTTTAACAAGTAAGTTATCACAATTGATGGAACCGAACTTCGTCCCACATCCCGCGCACTATTCGCCTCAGTTTAGACAGAGCTTTACGTTTAATGGTAACGAATCTGAACTGACCTGATAGCCTACCATGACGACTTAAAGCAGTATTGTTTTACTCTTATTCCAGTGTGGGAAAGAGACGGAGCTATACAGGATGTCTAGCGCCATCTCTTTCCCACACTGGAAGATTAGAACAATACTGCTTTATGACGTCATAGTAACCCACCTATTCTGTGCTGTTAAATATAAATTGTCAACACAGAACCGAGTATTAACTAAAGTAATAAGCTAAGTCGACTATGTGTTGGTAACCATCACGAACTTGACTATTTGTTTATATTGTCACGTTGACTTACTCCACCTCTGAAGTTTAAAAGTAGTGATATTTAAAGAATAATCGAATCTTGATTATTTATAACAATTTAAAAGGCGTAAGCGGACGCTTCACGAAGTCGTCAATCAAGCATTTTGTACAGACAGCGTCATTAAGTAGTTACCCCCCTGGCGAACTCGACCGGACTGTAGAGGGGTTAGCACATACTGAGGCTGTCTGTACATCAAACTAAGTAACTCAACGGAAATATTATTGTTGGGAAACGAATTTTTTTTTGGTGAAAAATTCCGTTTTACGGTAAATCTCAATGTAACGCACTCAAAGCATTGTGCTGATGGATGCATTCAATAGTACGAGGGAGGTATTGAAATTTATAACATTTAACCTTTTGAAAGCCAGCGTCACATATACGTGACAAGCAAGCGCGTGCCCTGTACGCCAACGACACAAATATGTGACAAAAAATGTGGTGCACTATAACACGAAATAAGCAATTTAAATCAATACTTTTGTGTGTGTTTATTTATATAACTTTAAAATGTGATCTATATATCTGAGATATTAAATGTCTTATCAAGAAATAAGTTGACAATACTTCTGAAATCCCTTTTTTATTTGTATTTGCGATGAATGTGGCTTGGCGTGAAGGGCACGCGCGTGCGTTGGTGTTCTGGTGTTGAAAAGGTTAAAAACCTTGTTAAAAAGTTGGATCTTTGATCCATAATATCTCTGTAACTAGAAGATTGCCAGGTTTGTTATCTAGAACTAATGTGATCTCAATCTTGGTAAGAACAAGTGCTTTTCGGCCTCGTTTAACGTCTATTTACACCCTGTATATTATATTCCCCGAAATTTTTAAACTTGATTCCCTAAAAAATATTTTATAAAAAAATATTCAAAACATTGTCAAAACATCGTCTGTGACCATAGAAACAATAATAAAAAATATAAAAAGAGCATTAAATGGCAAAAAGACATGTACATGTTCTGGTAACTATTTGTCGATTAGGTAATTAAAAACTATTTTATTTTCTTTACAAAATAATATCAAAGAAAAAACGTAAGAATGAAAATGACCTGACTTAGTATTTTTTTTTAACATTGTATTTTTTGAACATTGTATTTTTGTCATTATCTGTGAAAAATTACGAAACACAGCCTTTTCAAAATATTTAAAAAAAAAAGTAGTGGCACTAGAAAACAGTGTAATTACAAAAATACTTGAAACAAACAGGTATATTTCTTAATAAAGAAATTTTAGCTCTTTAAAAAACTTGCTATAGATACTAAATAAGGTCATTTTCACCCGAACGGTCTAAAAATTAAAAATCCGTGCGTAAAATTGTTAGGTTTTAAAGGATATTCTTATGTTTAACAAGCGAATAGGACCAGCCTATTGCATAATCCCTTCATGCTGGAAATAGGCAACTAACGTTCCCACTGCTGGGACACAGGCCTATCTATTTTCCTGTGGTATATTGTATATTTCACAAAGTGGTATATTTGGGGAAGTGGGCTGTAATCCACCACGCGGGCCCAGTGCGGGTTGATAGATGTCACATGTCTTCGAATTTTTAGTTCTAGGACATGCCGGTTTCCTCACGATGTTTTCCTTCACCGTTTTGAGAGCAGTGGTGATGAAATAAATTATGCCTGCCATAATCGAACCTACGGCTAGCTGGGGCCGTTACCGTACTGCTCAAATACAGACATACAAGCATACTGCAATCAATAATCTACCTGTCATAAAAAAAACATCCTATTTCCAGCCATCAAGAGATTCTATACAAAGTCTAAGTATTTTAATCCTTCTTCCAAAACCTAAGAAATTGCACACACGAAAAACATTAAAGTTCACATTTAAAAAAATGCTAATAATATATATATTTCTTTAGAGAATAATATAACAAACAAAGTAACTAAAATACTAAAAAAAACAACGTTGAAAAATATGATCAGATTTAGAGGTTTTTTTCCTAGATTTTTTTTAAAATAAAATATAATTTATAATATATCAAAAACGAAAAGATATTTGTTGACTTGACTTACGAGAATATAGTGCTGTATGGTTCTATTGGCGTCTTAATCAGCCATCTTGTTTTTTGAATAGAAAATTCTTATGCGACTTCCATTAAGGTTGCGTTAAACGTTTAACACTACCATGGAGGGGGTATGAAAGCACTGTTGCGTTAAGTTTCACTTTTTCCGCGCGGAGGGACTCCACGCACAATTTTTTTTTTTTAATACAATTTTCACCAATATCGCTCGATCGCTCGTTCGCGACAAGGATGACATAACTCAAAAATTTCGATTTTTTCGATGTTTTTTGTAGTTGAATTTAAAAGTAACGAAAGTTAATATTTAAATTAAGTAACAAAATACTTAAAATAAACCTTTCATGTCAACATAGTA
Source organism: Cerastis rubricosa (assembly GCA_949152445.1). Taxonomy (NCBI): domain Eukaryota; kingdom Metazoa; phylum Arthropoda; class Insecta; order Lepidoptera; family Noctuidae; genus Cerastis; species Cerastis rubricosa. The sequence continues at coordinate 1,171,455 of OX424552.1, forward strand.
TAAAACAAAGGCGCTTCCCGCCGTCTGTACGCGTAGATATTTTAAACTGCGGAACGGATTGTGATGCGGTTTACAGCAATAGACAGAATGATTCAAGAGGAAGGTTTATATGCATAATTCATCCCTGAAAAACGCATCAAAACGCGACCGAAGACCCGAGCAGCAGCTAGTCTTTTGATAGAAAGAAAATATTTTGAGTCTAACTCAGAAAAAGCTGTCCTGTATTTCTTATTTTCCGAGTTATGTCATTATTGTCGCAAACAACCCAAATATTTACCGACAGCGCCCTCTTGTCAATGTAATTAATTAAAGCGGCAAAAGAACCATGGCGCACTATACGGGGTTAAGTTTAATTAGCTAGCCAGACTCCGCAGATGTAAAATAAAAACAAAAAGATTCTATGAGTTTTGGCGGTACATTCTTATTCGTGTGGTTAGTTTGTGCCACCCATGGGCATGGGCCTCTGACTTGACTGTAGATGCCGTCGAGAAATGTCTCTCAGGCATGCTGGTTACCTCACGATGTTTTCCTTCACCGAAGCAAGTGATAATTATACAATACGCACATGAATCCGAAAAATCAAAAATGCGTGTCTTGGGTTCACACAAGTATGCCAGTTTTTTTGTTTTTAGTTTTTGTCGTCAGATATCGACAACTATCACATATGCGGAGTTTTGCTAGCTAAGTAATTTTAACCTTTTATATAAATATCTTAAACAAGAGAAATGGCATCAATTTAGTATTTATTATAAATGGTCCACGAACGCCTTTATAGATGCCTAAATTTACAATCGGCGTATGAAAACCTTTCGACTTGAAAATCTATGTTTAAAAGTACTGGCTGATTTTTTTACATGATTTCTTTTGGAAAATGTTATAGTTTGTGTAATGTTTTGTTAATCCAAAATATAGCATGCATAATTAGCGTATAACGTTCTCACTGCTGGGACACAGGCCTCCTCTCTATGAGAGGCAGTGGGCTGTAATCCACCACGCGGGCCCAGTGCGGGTTGGTAGATGTCACATGTCTTCGAATTTTTAGTTCTAGAACATGCCGGTTTCCTCTTTTCGTTCTTTCTTTCCTCTTCACCGTTTCGAGAGCAGCGGTGATGAAATAATTTACACAAAGTAAAATGCCTGACTGAGTTTCGAACCTACGATATACAACTTGTAAGTCGTCGCCGTTTCCACTGGACCCTACTCTAAATATAATATACAGGATCAAAGGACACATATGCACAAACGGTTACTACGTATTGAGACCATCATTCTGATGAGAGAGATCCCCATAGATACACATAGAGATTTTTCATCGGTATTTTTAAATCAGCAAAAAATAAAAAATTGCAAAAAAGTGAAATAAAAACTGTAATAGAAGATTATTTTAACTAATACACTTTTTTGTATTGCACTTTTTTTTAGGAATAGACAGTTTTTTTTTTCAATTGGCGTTTATAAATCTCTTTGCTTACATACAGATTTTTAGGGGGATTTGATTGATGTACGGAAGATAATATGTGTATCTTTTGTAAGGCGATGTCCTTCCCACCCTCTTCCCTCTCTCTGGACTGCTTAGCCCAGCAGTGGGATTAAATTCAATTATTGTTCCAACACTACACAAGACTATAACATTTTCTTTCAAGAAACTTTTACAAAAGCGACGTTTTACCATTTTCTGACGATTTGTACAAATTCTTGTTTAATTCTTTTAATCATATTATTTTTAAATATAAGATATTTTATATTACTATGTTATTATTCGAGTTTAGTATAAAACAATACACATATATATCACTTACATCATGAAAGGATATTCATTCACTCATATTTGAAAGGCCAGTCTTGACAAGGAGTATATAACTACGTTGTGGAGGTCAGATAGGCAGTTATAATCTGCCTAGCCTTTTCCCAACTATGTTGGGGTCAGCTTCCAGTCTAACCGGATGCAGCTGAATACCAGTATTATTACATGGAGCGTCTGCCTATCTGACCTCCACAACCCAGTTAGTACTGGGTAATACGATACCCCTTGGGAAGACTGGTTGTCAGAATTTCAGGCCACTGACTACCTGTAACGACTGTCAAAGATCTACAAATGACAGCCGGGACCAACGGCTTAACGTGCTTTTCGAGGCACGGAGGAAACTCGGTATGTAATGGGCGGTCACCCATCCACAGACCAACCACGGTAAGCGCGGCTTAACCTGATCGATCCGAGCGGCTGTTATAATTTAGCCACGAGCCTCATCCTTTGCTCACGAGGTCATATAGGCAGTCACTTCAAGTAACATACTGGTATTCAGCTGCATCCGATAAGACTGGAAGCCGACCCCAACATAGACGGGAAAAGACAGTCAGACAATGATGATCAGTATTTAAGTGCCCTTCTTATAACAGAATACTGCAATTACTAATCCTTTTGTAAAGCATTTATAAACATACATATGCACATAGAATTACGCCTTATCCCCATGGGGGGGTAGATAAAAACCACAGCACAGTCCGGGGCAGTGGTCCAACTGCTCTGTCCTACTAGTTGGACCGCGGGTCTTTACTAGGGGCACCACCACGGAACTCTCAAAAGGTGCTGTGGTCCAACTATTTTTAAAGATGGATAACTGCCCCTAGTAAAGACCCATGGTCCAACTAGTTGGACCGAGCAGTGGGACCACTGCCCCGGACTGTCACAGCACACCACATTCTGCGATCCTTACATACTCCTTTTGCATCGTCCATATTCATACATCTCGTTGCCTACCATGACGTCTTAAAACATTATTGTTTTACTCCTTTTTCAGTGTGTGAAAGAGATGGCGCTAGACATACTGTATAGCTCCGCCTCTTTCCCACACTGGAATAAGAGTAAAACAATACTGCTTTAAGACGTCATGTTAGGCCAGCTGGTCAAAGCATATTTTCAAATAATATTAGTATAGAACATCCCTTAATGATGGGGTTTTTTTTTCAATTAAAAAAAAAACTAAATTCTTGTCTTATACTAAACTCAAAGTTTTATCACAAGTCGCATAGTAATTTAACGTCTGGTCCCTTTGAAAAAATCTAAATAAAAAAATAATATTAAATAAATAAAAATTATAATAAAAAATAGCTATAATTTCTCAAAAAGGGACCAAGCTCTTTAAGTAATAATTAATAATAAAAAATATATTATCATCATCGTTGCTATTAATAATTATTACAATTATGTAAAAAAATAATTAAAAATAACCATCTAGAGATTATCGTCGTAAGGAGAATTATTTTTTTAATAATAAACTTTTTCCTTTCAAGTTTATTCTTTTGCGAAACTTTGGAATGTTTCTCACTGGAGAATTCTTGAGATATCCTGAAAATAAAACATATATCTTGTAAATAAACTAAATAATTGAAACAACTTTTCTTCATCTTATACAGATAAGGGGCCAACCATTAATTACGTGAGGCGTTTAGGGGGGCGGGGGGGGCTATCGTCGGAAATACAAATAAGCGATCTGTATGAGATCGTACATGAAAATGCTTGTCTTTTTATGCATAACCTTGCCCATGGTTAGAAAATTGGAAGTAGGTAACTAGACAGAGAGAAAATTAAAAAAAAACGCACAATGAAAGCTGTAAGTTTTGCCTCTGTTAGGGACTCTGTGGCGCGATGTTTGTGCTAATCCGGGAACACGAAGATTACCGAAGCGCATTTTTTTCTGGTTTTTATTTTATTATACAGCTACACATTGTATTCAAAAACCGACCAAGTGAGAGTCGAACTCGCGCACTAAAGGTTCCTTACCATTATATATGAAAACGAGCAAAAAATCACTTTATTGTATGGGAGTCCCCTTAAATATTTATTTTAATCTCTTTTTAGTATTTCTTGTTATAGCGGCAATCTGTAGAAATTTGAACTGGCTAACTATCACGGTTCATGAGATACAGCCTGGTGACATACGGACGGACGGACAGCAAAGTCCAAATAGGGTCCCGTTCGACCGTTTGGGTACGGAACCCTAAAAACATGTTTAAAAGTGTTAGGTACTAGATAAGTTGCGTTGCTCACCTCATATCTATGTAGTATCGGGTTACTGTTGTAGTGCGGGCTTTCACTGTAGAAGAAAGGCCGTTTCATTGTGTTTTGCCCTGCGGAAGAAAGAACATTATTGAATATAAGTTTTTAAACTGACATGGTCACTAACACTATCAATAACACTTGTATCGGGATATTTACCATGTTTATTATATGTTTTGAGTTCAGATATTTCGGCGCTGTTGCAAACGCCATGATCACGGATAAACTGAAGTTATTGCGTGTGGGTGTTTATGTGCAGACAAATCGGTCTACCCTCTTTCTTATTCGCTTTTTGCGCTCCGTACCACTATTTAGGGGTATGAGGAACAGGGTGTAAAGTTCCTCAATACTCCATAGAAAAGTGAGAATCCTCCGGCCAGACAGGTGTTATGTCTGGTGGGCACTGCCCGACAGTTGTTGTCGGGTTTCTATACAGGGTGTAACGGAAAGGGTATAAACATACTTAAGGGTGTGCTACAGACCATCAAACTGAAATTGTTTCTCCACCAAGAAACATCGTCATAGCGAAAAAAAATATCAGTTGCCCCATACAAAATTTCAGTACCTATTCGACCCAAATGTATTGATGTTATTACGATGTTTGTTTATGGAGAAACATGTTCAGTTTGATGGTCTGTAACTCACCCTTACGTATGTATTTACCCTTTTCGTTACACCCTGTATATAGTTTTAGGTCGATGTAAACTTTGCTTGCGAGATGTAAGAACTTGATGTTAGTTCTACAGTCGTGTCATAGATGGCGCTGTAGTACTTTGTGTAGTAAGTTGCTTTTTGTAGGTCGCTACAACTACCACTGTCACTCACAAATGTCTTGTAGGTTGATATTAGTACTACTTAGTATACTATCTGGTTCTTCTAACGTAACAGACAGATGTGTTGCTGGGGAGTTTGTTCCGCCACTTCTTCTTCCCAGCTAAAACACTAGGAAGTGGTGAAGGGCGGGCGTTTTGGGGGACTGTCTCTTGTAATTTTGACGTTCAAAAAGTGCTGATTATCAGCCTAATTTGAATAAATGACTTTTGATTTTGATACTTACATAACTGTGTGTGTGCCGCGAGTGCGTTCTGCTTGGCTATCAGTAGCTCCGGTCCCGGCCGCGCTAGTTGGTCGTAGTACCCACCTGAGGTAGGGAATATGTAGGTTTTATTTATTTATAACAGCTTAAACTATCATTACAGGTTTTACCCTAATGCGACAGCTAAGAACTTAAAACTAATAACCTTAATTATATATGTACTTACAACTAAATTAGAAAAAAAATTAAAATAACAACATTATTAAAATTAAAAAACATATCAAAACACAATTACTAACAAAAACATAGTACAAAAATAAAGTTAAAATTAAGTATTATTTTGCTTGTAGCATAACATAAATAGTAATACCCTTGCGAATTCACTAAAACAACATGTAAACACATCAATCTTAGTTTGAAGATCGTTGATGGTACGGATAGCTCTGGTAAGGGGTGCCTTGGCAAGCAGGTTAGTTCTGGCTGTAGGTACCAGTAGCAGCGGCGGGCTGCGCCGCCTCCACACGTAGCGGTCCGGCACACACAGACTCAAGCGCTGCAATACTCCCGGGTGACTTTCCACTCCACGAAGCACCCTCACCAACTAGGCGACCAGGGTAAACTCCCGTCGGACATGCAGTTGATTATAGCCAACCATGCCCAGGACAAACAGAGTGGGATACATCAGTGGGTAAAACGGATATACCCCATATAATTTCTTGTACAAATGGCGCGTGAACTTGTTAAAGTATTAATCTCGAAACAGTAAAGGAAACCTACACATGCCGAGTCTCCATGGTGGATTACAGCCCACTCCCTCTCATAGAGGAGGCCTGTGTCCCAGCAGTGGGAATATTATGGGCTGATTATGCTACTGTTAGGCCTATACTTCAATTCAGCATTTGGGAGAACTATCCAGTTTTAAACGGGCATGGTCACAAACACTAGTAACCGGATATTTACCATGTTTAGTATTTGTTTTGAGTTCCAGATATTTCGGCGCTGTTGCAAACGCCACGATCACGGCTAAACTGATGTTATTGCGGGCGGGTTTATAGTAAACATGGTAAAAATACCAGACCAGAAAACTCAATAACTCGGCCCTGGTTTTTTAGGCCCAGTTGGGCCTAAGAAACCAGCGCCGCCCTTGGCCACCATTTTGTTGGTCCAGTTTTTACACATTAAACTTTTAACAAAAGTTTAAAGTATAGGTAAAAAGCTTTTTTTCCGGAAATCAAATAAATTGGTTATTACTAAATCTAAAAGAAATAAAATGTTTATGATGTTTGTGTTTTTGTTTTTATCTTTTGTAAGTAAATAGTGAAAGATACGTACTTGTGACATTATTGTGGTTGTTGGACTGGTAGTAAGGGCTGCCCTGAGGCTGCATCACGTTGTCACATCCTGCAATAAATAACATAACATTTATTATACTTAGGCTTTAAGAGCATACAAAGAGCGTACAAACTTTCAAGACCTTATTTTCCTAAATGACTGAACCGATTTTAATTAAACTTAATACGCATAAGCAGGATACTTATGTCTAAAAATCTCTTATCTCAGGCATGTGATAATAAAGAAGGAATAGACATAGACAGAGGAACATAAACAGGCATATGAATGGTTATCTATATAATACTTTAACTAAAAAATATGAAAAGAAATAACAATCTCAAATATTAGTTCTGCCAACAAAAATATATAGAGCCTTCTTTAGCAATTTCCTCATTATGAACCTCAATCTAAAGGTTTTCAGAATTGCAGTCAGGTAGATGCAGTCAGTTCGAGGTATACACATATATTAATTACACCTTGGAGAGCAGTGAGCCGTGGGTACGAACCCAGGCAGGCGCATTACTTTCTGTAATTTATTTCATCACCGCTACCCTCGAAATTGGTGAAGGAAAATATCGTGAGGAAACCGAGATGTCCTAGTACTAAAAGTTTGAAAACATGTGACATCTACCAACTACATCTACTGTCTCTCATAGAGAGGAGGCCTGTGTCCCAGCAGTGGGAAAATTATACGCTGATGATGATGATGACATCTCGTATACCTCTGCCTATCCGTTCACAAACTGCAGGCGAGATTCTACTAAGTTAAACAGTACAACACTCACCGTTAGGTGTCTCAGGCTCCTGCTTGACCTGATGTTGTATTTGTTCCAACAAGCGCTGTTGTTCAATCAGTCTCCTACTGCCGTACATGTCTGCGTCTGAAATGTTAGACCAAACATCTTATTTACAAGTCTAAACAACCTATATACCATTGCACGTGGTGAATAGGGATGTTAGGGAGAATAGGGACAAAACTTTAAATAAGGATTAAACTCAAACTCAAACTCAAAGCATTTATTTCAATTCGACCATTACAGGCACTTTTGAAAGTCAAAGAACATAAAAGAAGAACGCGAAGCTACAGTCCCAGTCACAAGACATAATAACTTGTGAAAGTACTGTAGTTGCCCATTCCAAAGCGTAGATCTCTATGGAGAAGAATGGGCAAGAAACTCCATGGACACTCTTTTAAATCAAAATATGTTACAAAATCTTGGTTACACCAATCGTGTTGAGAATTACTAGTATGTGAGAACGATGTAGAGATAGATAGATAGATAGAGATTGACGGATGAAGATTTTATTGGTATGTCAGAAGTACTGTGAGAGGAATTTATGAGTGTTGTTAACCTCCTTTTATTTACACCATGTTTTATATAAGTTTCAATTTAATTTGTCATTTTGTATATTTTAATATGTATAATATTTATCATTTTAATTTTAGTTACAGTAATTGGTGGTAAACTGTTGTAATTAAATAAAAAAAAAATAAAAAAATCGTTAAATACAAATAATTCGTCATTAAAAAGCTGTTGGGATCATTTCTGTTTTATTTTATAAAGAATAGAGTATTTTTAAGCTACCAATAACATTTAAATAACGTGAAAATGCCTTTCAAAGTTTCGTCCCGATTCACCCCCTATGCAACCCATTTTACGGTAGGCAATAATCAGCCTATATTGTCTCAAATTAAGTTAGTAACAATATTTCTTAACAACTATGTTAGTAAACTTAACCTACACACTTAACCTATGCCTTGTATAAATAAATATAAATAATAAATAAATTTATTTATTCCCATAAAAAACAGGTTACAGTTTTATGAGACCCTGGCTCAAGAGCTAGGTTAGAGTACCTGTATTTCAAGAGCTAGAATATTATAGATATGAGAATCTCTTTTTTTTTGACGGTGTGGAAATCCGCACGGATGTCCTCCGCCTGGGGAGGGCGGAGGGGTCTGTCAGACTCGTACTGACTAAAACCACACCGGTGTTCCCTCGCACACTTGCGTCGGCAGCGGGAACGAATGCGACTTCCGCTGCCCCGGACTAGTGCCGGCCCGCGCCACCAGTGTGGGGCTCGCCCTGGGGGGAGCGAGGTGTACTCCCCCCGTTTCGCCTATGCGAGGCGCGTGTGGAACATAACGCGCCGCCGTCTCGGGTCCAGTGAGATGGGGGGCGACGGATGTCCCCGAATCCATCGCCCCTGGACCTGTTTAGAGGGGCAGGAAGAGGGCGTTATCGTTGGGGCCCTGTGCCGACGCCCGGTGCGTCTGCTGCGGGATGGGGGGGAACTACAGATCTCCCTCTCCCTTTCCGCAGCTTCCTTTTGCGAAGATATGATAATCCCTGCTACAAGCTCAACACTGATGTAGAAAGCTTGCAGCAACGATTCACACACAAACAGTCCAGTCTGCTTGTTGCAACACACTGCAGTATAATGTCTATGTGGGGGGGGGGTTAGAATGATGTACTGACTCTGACTCTTCTGTATAGTGTCGGACGTAAAGAATAGCACCATCCCATATCTTCCCATAGGTGTCGTAAGAAGCGACTTAGGGACTTGCCAGAGAATTGGCAGCAGCGTTCTCTGTGCTTTTGTAACAACCGTACCGCGATCGCCAACCCGCCTGCCAAGCGTGGCGATTATGGCAAAACCCCCCAAAATATCAATGTGGCGACACTTGGGGGTGGCCTATGTCCAGCAGTGGACGTCTTTTGGGCTGAAATGATGAATGATGACTGACTCTGACTACGTCAGCGTTTTCGCATCGCTGTCCCTTACACCCCCTATATTATATGTATTTTATGACCATAGATCGGAGTAGGTGGATTGAATTGGGGTCATTGATCCGAAACGTATGTATTAATATGGACATTCCTCCGGAATTGGTTGATTTGATTGGAATTTAAGTGCAACAATACAAAATTGTGGCCATAAAAAGGCTAAAAATAAAAATAATTATTAATACTTCAAACGGAATTTCATTTTTTTTTTATTCAACAGATATTTAATAAATTTATTTATTTATTTATCTAATTTGGCTCTTCAGCAATGAGTACACTACACATATTAGAAAAAACATTACCAACTTAAATCTAAGTGCCCCATCACTTAAAGAAGAGCACTACATGCACTATTTTATACGCCTACAGCTAACATCTACTTAGCTAACAACAACAAAAAAAGGATGAAAAAAAGAATGTATAAAAATAAACAAACAGAAGCATACAAATTAATTTAGTTTTGATATCTTCCTTTAAATTTTGAATTGAGTAGTAATAATATCACTACCAACAATAACAATATTTAATTGAATCCGGAAATACCGGAATTACTTTCCGGAATAATGTCTTATCCATGTTATTCTTTCTTTGTGCATTTTTGATCGAAGTCATCATCATCATCATTTCAGCCCAAAAGACGTCCACTGCTGGACATAGGCCTCCCCCAAGGGTCGCCATATTGACATTTTGGGGGGTTTTGCCATAATCGCCACGCTTGGCAGGCGGGTTGGCGATCGCAGTACGGTTGTTACAAAAGCACAGAGAACGCTGCTGCCCATTCTCTGGCAAGTCCCTTAGTCGCTTCTTACGACACCCACGGGAAGAAATGGGATGGTGCTATTCTTAACGTCCGACACCATACGGAGTTTGATAGAAGTACTAAAAACCAATCTACCTACTCCGATCACTGTTTATGACTCAAACTATTGAAGTCATCATACGAATATTTTATGACTCGGGAATTCCGAAATCCGAATTTGCGATAACCTTTTGCTACATCGAGTCGTATCTTGCTCACTTTAATTATTATTATTTTGTTGTTGAAATTCTTGTAAAATACTGGTACTCAGCTGCATCCGGTTAGACTGGAAGCCGACCCCAACATAGTTAAGAAAACTATAGACAGATGAAGAATAATCCAAATATCATCATCATAACATTACACTTGTGATCCTCGAAGGGTTAGGCAGAGGTGTACGCAAAGATGCGAGATTGTACACCAAAATTTCGCCAGATATGTTTAACTAGTTGTCCCGCGCAACTTCGTCTGCGTCCAAATTTCCCCGTTTTCACAACATTTTTCATTGCTGCTCCGCTCCTTTTGGTTGTAGCGTGATGATATATAGCCTATAGCCTTCCTCGATAAATGGGGTATCTAACACTGAAAGAATTTTTCAAATCGGACCAGTAGTTCCTGAGATTAGCGCGTTCAAGCAAACAAACAAACAAACTCTTCAGCTTTATAATATTATAAGTATAGAAGTATAGATTGTCATGTAATAGGAAGCGAGCGATCGAGAGATTTGGAAGAGACCTACACAGCATTGGGTGGCAAAGGGTTGAAGAAGAAGAAGAAGAGAAAGAAGGGGGCGAGCCTATATCAACCGGGCACAACTCCAGACTCCCTGGCTGCTACTAAGAAATTCCTGATGGATAAACTCAATAACACTTTGTCCGGCCCGGAAATCGAACTCGGGGCCTCATACTAAGCATTCGCACTTAAATGGAACTAAAACATTACTAGCCGAAATGACGCTGTATATGCACCTCTGCCTACCGCTTCTAAAAACACAAGCGTGAAGTTATACTATGACTTCATTACACTTATTATTATGAAAACACATTTTATGTTAAGATGGTACCTAATTACCTATAGTAACAATTCACATGGTCATTTTACTATTATAGTAAAATCTTCAATAACATAGAAACAGTTTACTTTTGAAATACTAATATTATGGTATAAGAAAAGAGTGATGACCTCAGTCTTATTATTGGAAAAAAAAAAACCGTAATTTGTCAAAACAATTATTGTTGATATTTCTGGTTCTCATGACAAGTTTTATATCGTAGATAACATAATATGGCGACTTTGGTTCCGTATTATACAGCTAAGTGGAAGGGAAATTGACGCACAAACGATTACTACGTCATCATCTGACTAGCCTTTTCCCAATCTTAGGGTCGGCTTCCAGTCTAACCGGATGCAGCTGAGTACCAGTATTTTACATGGAGCAACTGCCTATCTGACCTCCACAGCCCATGGCATAACACGTTACCTCTTGGTAAGACTGGTTGTCAGACTTCCAAGCCACTGACTACCTGTAACGACTGTCAAAGATCTACAAATGACAGCCGGGACCAACGGCTTAACGTGCTTTCCGAGGCATGGAGGAAACTCGGTATGTAATGGGTGGTCTCCTAAACAAGCGCGGCTTAACCTAGAAGATCGACCCATGCGGCTGTTTGTTGAGACTTTCGGCCCACTGACTACCTGTCCTCTCTTACTTAAGGGCGCACAGTGTAGGTATCCATGCGCTCCGTGTATGTGTGCGTAAGACAGGCGCGCGAGACGCTCCGGGAAGAGTTGCGGCTCTAGTTATAATGGGCGGAACGCGCGCTAATTTAGGTATTTCCTTCATATTAAAACCAATACACATTTTGAAAACGTATACGTTATAGAAAACTTGTAGTTTCGTTATTAATTAAAAGCTGATAACCATCCGTGAAGGTTTTACGCCGTACTGAGGATTTATTTTCTTTTTTATAGAGATATTGAAGGGAACTATTACTTTGGCATTATTTTCTATCGAGCAAACTACAAGTAATCGTGTTTCTAAAGTGTATGATTTATAGAGTGAATCCTTGAATTTCTTACAAATTAACTTCATAGCTAAAGGTTAAGTAATAACGATGCAGCAAGGGATCAAACGAACGGAATTATTTCGAAATTTCCTTGTTACACCCTTAAGTACTAACGCTATAACAGAAATATTGTAAAACCAAATGATTTTAAAAGAGTAACCATGGAGTTTCTTGCCGGTTCTTCTCCATAGGAAACGAATAACCCGAACCGTGCGTGTTTTGTCGACGTTTTAATAAGTGTCCATGTAGGCCTATCTATACTAATATTATAAAGCTAAAGAGTTTGTTTGTTTGCTTGAATGCGCTAATCTCAGGAACTCCTAATCCGATTTGAAAAATTCTTTCCGTGTTAGATAGCCCATTTATCGAGGAAGGCTATAGGCAATATATCATCACGCAACGACAAATAGGAGCGGAGCAGCAATGAATAATGTTTCAAAATCGTAGAAAATGTGACGCAGACGAAGTTGCGCGGGACAGCTAGTGTAAATTAAAAATATTTTGATTTTGATTAAATAGGAAAACATCGTGAGGAAACCGGCATGTCTTAGGATTAAAGATTCGAAGACATGTGACATCTACCAACCCGCACTGGGCCCGCGTGGTGGATTACAGCCCACTGCCTCTTATAGAGAGGAGACCTGTGTCTCAGCAGTGGGAACATTATAGGCTGATGATGATGATGATTTTGATTCTGTACCGACTGTAAAAGACATTTTGATTATTAAAAAAGTTTAAAACACTCACCCAATTGCTCCTTCCTTTCATAAGATGAAAACTTATCATCCTCCACATTAATATCAATCTCTTGCTTTATATGATTTTCATTGAAAAAGTTCTGATTTTCCGTAATCCTATGTGGCTCCTGCAGCATCTGTAAATTATGCTGTTGATTCCTCAGCAACTCCACTGTATCTGGGTAATTCTGAAACCCGTAATCCGGACGAAACGGTTTCTCGAAACCGGAGTAAAGATCGACCGGTTTCGAGAAACTGTCGACAGATTTCTCCGGGTATCCGTTCAGAGATTTTCGTTCTAAAGCGTATTTTTCAGCTTCTTTATTATATTCTTCATTCGTTTGTGGTAAGTAATCATCTGGTTTGTTGGTGTAATCTTTTGCTTCGGAATATTTTTCAAGTGTCTCTTTTTGATAGTTCTGGTTGTATTCCGTCTGATATTTTTCTGAGACTTCAGCGTATGTATTGTTGGGTTGGGAGTCATCCTCTTCTGACTGTACGGGGTCTGTTTGCATGAATGCGTCTTGCTTTTTCGGCTTGATGACTGGTGATAGGTGCGTGTTGGGTATTTGTGGTGATAGATTCATTGTGTTTAAAGGTGCGTAGCGGTAGGCTAACTGTGGAAGGTAAAAAGAGAGGAGGAAATTAGATATATGAAATGGTACATTGTACAACAAGTGAAAAAAGATGGCTGGGCAAAGAAAACCAAATTATATTTCGTCCATCACTCAGGTAATACAAAAATATTAGACACGTATTTTTTGTTATATCAAAGTAACAAAAAGTTACTTCGTTAAAACGAGATCAAGTTGGAGAGTGGGGGCTCACTACGTCACAAGTAGGTATAAAGTGTACTTACCCGTGACGTCATGCGCCATTTTAACTCAATATATCTCCGTTATTTTATAACAACGATGAAAAAATACGTGTCCAATGCTTTTTAATAACCTACCCAATAGGCAAAGAAAAAAAAATTTCATCTTCATCCCTATTCTGCGAAAAAGGCAGGGTGCATGACACACTGTATAGATTTGGATGCTAATAATTATAGCTTTACCTGCAAGTGCATATTTTTGCGGGCAAGAGGACGGTGCTGCATCGTGCATCTGGCTGGATCTTATTTACGGACCTACATATATTGCATGTTTTTTTTATGATTTTATTTTTTATACGGCGTGTACGGGACTCCGACGCGAAAACGCTTACCATGTACTACAGTACATCATTTTGAACACCCCCACATAGTAATTTTCAAACGATATTTTTTTTTAAATCAGCTGTTGCATATTGTATTGTATTGTATTTTTTATTGTAAAACATGAGTATACATCAAATAATATGTGCAAGGTCTTAAAATAAACAGGTAGATCTGCATGTTTTGCCATGTATGGCATACAATCTAACATATTTTTTGGTTTACAGCAAACTATGAAATTAAAAAAAAAAAGATTTTACTAATGCTAATTAAAAATAAAACAAAGTATTATTTTTACAGATTTGAGACTAAAATTGTGAAGAATGTCGTAATTATAGGAATCTATTTAATTAATTGCGTTCATTTAAAAATTCTGATATGGTATAATAGCACTTAGTTATAAGGTATTTTTTTTAATGTATTTTAAACAGAGCCGTTGGCATTTGCCTAATAAGTCTTGGGATTTTATTATAAATGATTGGTGCTATACAAAAAATACTTTTACGCATCAATGCCGTTGTTGATCTTGGTACGCATAGTTTATTATTATCCCGTCGATTACGAATATATGGATGGCTTGTGGGAAAAATGATATGAAGGATAAAGGAGTAAATGATAACATGACGAATGACAGAGGAGAATGGAGGAAACAGACGTGTTGCGCCGACCCCAAATATAATGGGTCAAGGGCAGGAAGATGATAATGATGTGGCATATGTTTTGACCGTGTATGTATGCACTTTTTTGTAGGGAACAGGTGTTCTTTTTTTTTAATACCGATTTATTATTTCGATGTCCTACACACAAAAATTTCAAAATGATGTACAGTGAGTTCTTACCCCCCTAAAAGGCATGCGCGTTCAAATCCTTGTTGGGCTTAGTTAGCTTTTATATTTTGCATAAACATTTTATTACAAAATGTATTGTTTTAGTGAATAAATAAGTTTCAGTTTGTATTTCTTTTTAAAGCTCGTTTTTAATATTGATTTTTAATAAGCACCTGGTAGACGTTTTTACGTTGGTGTCCCTTGCAGCCCGTATTTTGCATAACATTTAATTTAACAGTTTCAATTTCTGCAAATATAGACGCTATGTTGGAACAGTTAAAGTGTTATTTGACTTACATTATTATCCTGTGGATCGCAGGCCATCGGCTGATCACTGTGTAGAGGTAACATGCCTCCTTGTGCTGGCAGGTTCATTGACCACTTGTCGAGCTTCTCTCTGTAACATATAAACTCAAACTAAACTCAAACTCAAAGCTTTTATTTCAATTACACCATTAGGTACAGGCACTTTTGAAAGTCCAAAAAACCAAAAAAAAAACTCGAAGCTACAGTCCCAGTCACATGGCATAATAACTTGTGAAAGTACTGTAGTTGCCCATTCCAAAGCGTAGATCTCTATGGAGAAGAATGGGCAAGAAACTCCATGGACACTCTTTTAAATAAAAAAAAATATGTTACAAAATCTTGGTTACATCATTCATGTTGAGAATTACTAGTATGTGAACGATGTAGAAATACGGGCGAGTAAAGATCGTCCGGAGTAAAAGATTAAATCAGTAATTCCAAAATAAAGTAATTAAAATAAACCGTGGCTGCTAAGAGATGATCAACCATTTAACAATAACACACATTATTATTTCTATAGGGGGCGAGCTTATTCCCATCAACCGTGCATAACTCACTCCGTGGCTGCAACTGAGCTATACCTGATGGAAAAACCCAATAACAATTTTGCCCGACGCGGCGACGTGGGAATCAAACACAGGATCTCATGCCCAAGTCGCGATTGCGACCACTAGACCACTATTACATTTGACTTGCAACATAGCTGATGAAATGTGGCTGTACTATTAGTACACCTCTGCCAGACCATTCGGGAATTACATGCGTGATGTTATTATTATTTTTGTAGTGAAACTTCTTTAGCGGCGTTGTGCACTTTTGTGATGGTTAAAAAATGTTAAACTCGCGTCAGGTCCCGCGTCAGGACACGTGACTGTCAGGTCACTTAGGTTACGAAGGAATTTGAACTTTATGACATCTGTCATTGAGTTTGGCTTTCCAAAACTGGAAAATTCGTAAGACGGATTGACATTAGGTTACGAAGGAATTTGAACTTTATGCCATTTGTCATTGAGTTTGGGTTTCCAAAACTAGATAAATATCTTATGCATGAACAAAACCTTCGGTTTCTCTAAAGAGGTAAAATTCGTAAGACGGATTCTAATAGTTCTGAAATGTAAAAATTTTAATGTGATTTAAATTGTCATGTTTGCGTACGCTAGCGCAATAAATGAATATTTTACCACATAAATAATAGTACTTTTATACTGATAATTAAAGCAATTAGTGCGAAATTATTCCCTAACCATTCCAAAATATCAAAAATGCACAACGTTAATATTCAAGTTTTCACTTCTTCAACCATTTTTTATCAGCCATTTGCGTCGCGCTACAGAGTCAAAACCATTCATAGCTGTTATTGGCTCATCTTTGAGGAAAGAGTCGAGTTCGTATTCCAAACTATGTTGGTGTCGGCTTCCAGTCTGACCAGATGCAGCTGAGTACCAGTATTTTAAATGAAGCGACTGCCTATCTCACATTCACCATCCAGTAACTGGGTAATGCGATACCCCTTGGTAAGACTGTATGTCAGACTTCCGGCTTCTGACTACTCGTAACGACTGTCAAAGATCTACAAATGACAGCCGAGACCAACGGCTTAACGTGCTTTCCGAGGCACGCACCACGCACATTTTTGTCACCTATCAACGGACTAACCTCAGCAAGCACAGCTTAACCTTAAAAATCGACCCGTGCGGCTGTTATTATTTAGCCACGAGCTCCTCCAAATACCAAACATATAATGATTAGAAAATACTATGACGCAGAGAGTAACAAATTAACTATGGTGAAATAGTCAAGTACCTTCCTCGTTGGGTATGTATCTGTATTTTATGACATTGTTAATCTTTCCTCAACAATTTTCCTTTAAAGTAATAGTTTCCTTGTGACTATGCATTGGTTTCTACACTATTTTTAGGGTTCCGTACTCAAAGGGTCGAACGGGACCCTATTACTGAGACTTCGCTGTCCGTCCGTCCGTCCGTCTGTTACCAGGCTGTATCTCATAAACCGTGAGTGATAGTTAGCCAGTTGAAATTTCTGCAGATTATGTATTTCTGTTGACGCTATAACAACAAATACTAAAAACAGAATAAAATAAATATTTAAGGGGAACCCCCTTAAATATTTTAATATTAACATACAAAAACGTGTTTTTTTTTGTTCATTTTTATAAAGAATGGTAACGAACCCTTCGTGCGCGAGTCCGACTCGCACTTGGCCGGTTTTTTATAAATAATGGTACCGAACCCTTCGTGCGCGAGTCCGACTCGCACTTGGCCGGTTTTTTTTTTATAAATAATGGTACCGAACCCTTCGTGCGCGAGTCCGACTCGCACTTGGCCGGTTTTTTATAAATAATGGTACCGAACCCTTTGTGCGCGAGTCCGACTCGCACTTGGCCGGTTTTTTTTTAATACTCAATAGGCTTGTGTTTGGCTGCACTCGCCTGATGTTCGCGATGACGCGGTCTAGGGAGCACACGCGCCTAGAACATACCGATTCACTCGAACTTCGAAGAGATCCACATTATAATGATCAGGGAACAGAGAAGCTGGCAATGAATTCCACAGACTGGTGGCGAGCACAATAAATGTGGAAGCATAGCACTTTGTTCGGGTCCGTGGAACTTTCAACCATATAACGGTGACGCTTCGCCGTATCTCAGCTCGTCCGAAGATAGCATGAAGATGGGGGGGATTAGATTGTGTAATTCCAAAGCACACTCCCCGTAATGTCATCATCTGCCTAGCCTTTTCCCAAACTATCTTGGGGTCGGCTTCCAGTCTAACCGGATGCAGCTGAGTACCAGTATTTTCCATGAAGCGACTGCCTATCTGACCTCCACAATCCAGTAACTCTGTAATACGATACCCTTTGGTAAGACGGGGTGTCAGACTTTTGGCTTCTGACTACTCGTAACGACTATCAAAGGTTTTCAAATGACAGCCGGGACCAACGGCTTAACGTGCTTTCCGAGGCACAGAGGAAACTCAGTATGTAGTTATGGTCACCCATCCACGGACCAACCTCGGCAAGCACGGCTTAACCTTAAAGATCGACCCGTGTGGGTGTTATTATTTAGCCACCAGCTCCTCACACTCCACGTAACGTATAGCCGAAAAAAAAAGATAGGCTAGCGTATTTTGCAAGGCTTTGGAGCTTAGCGTTGACAACAGAGTTGTTGTCAATGAGCTGGGTTAGATTCGAAGACTACTAACGTGGTAAAGGCTGGCAGATCAAGTTTTAAGATTGCATCATCATCTGCCTAGCGGTTTTCCAACGTAGGAGTCGGATTCTGGTCTAACCGGAAGTCGCTGCATACCAGTATTTTACATGGAGCGACTGCGTATCTAACCTCCACAACCCAGTTAATACTGAATACAATACCCATTGATAAGACTGGTTGTCACACTTTCGGGCCACTGACTACCTGTAATGACTGTCAAAGATCTACCATTGACAACAATTCGTCGATCTCCACTTAAGCAGAACGGATTCAAGTAGACCAGTTACATGCATTTTAAATAGTAAAAGACAAAAAAAGAAGAATGATTCAAATGGCATAATAACTGTGAAAGTACTGTAGTTGCATATTCCCACATTCCAAAGCGTAGATCTCTATGGAGAAAAATGAGTAAGAAACTCAGAACACATGGACAGAAGGTTCCAGAACTCACCCATGGATCTCCTCCTTCTTTCCCTCCCTGTACTTGACGGTGCGGCTCTTCCTGATGACCATGACGGTGCCATCAGGGTTCAGCTTGGGCAGGTTCTGTGAGGGGACGGCATCTTTGCTTAACGTCTTCCATTGCCCTGGAAAGATGGAAACTTTTGTTATTGTTAGGATTTAATTATAAATAGTATAACCCCTGGATCGTTTTAGGTCATGGCAGTCAATCTTGTAGCGAGGACTAACCCCTTTTTGGGCTGCAGGACTGTTCGAAAGAGATACCGTGGCCCTGAAACACAAAGGGCTAAGAAGGAATATCGATGGGTTTTAGTCAGTACAAGTCTGACACTCCCTTCCGCTCCGAAATCATCAAATGACCCCTTCCGCTGGGCGGACCCAGAGCGGGAGGGGTCATTTGATGATTTCCCTTCAGTAAAAAAAAAATTATCTAACCCTTTACCTAACTACTAAAAAAGTAAGAGGTTATGTATTACGCCATATTATTTTTCTAAACTAATATTATAAAGAGGAAAGATTTGATCGATTGTTTGTGCGACGTGCGACGTTTGTGTCGTTTGCATTGAATAGGCTCCGAAACTACTGGTCCGATTTGAAAAATTCTTTCAGTGTTAGAAAGCCCATTTACCGAGGAAGGCTATAGGCTATATATCATCACGCTACGACCAAAAGGAGTGGAGCAGTAATGAAATATATTGCGAAAACGGGGAAAACGTGACGCAAACGAAGTTGCGCCGGACAGCTAGTATTGTATAACAGACTTCCAAAAAAATTTAAAATAGCTTTAATTTCTCGGGCTACGTTTCCTTAGGCCACCATGCACATATGCGTCTGCATGAATACATGAATCGATAGAACTGTTCAGATTCAAAGATTTGCTTGTTTCGGTTGAAAGTAATCGATAATTTGCTCTTGAAAGGCACATACGGTTTTGTTCAGATCTAAGATCCTTTAGATCTTACTCAATGCTCCTCAGAACTGCTAGTAAATGGGCGATTCTACACAACATCATATCTGTATTGTCCGCAAGGATTAGCAGAGATGTATAAGACTATTTTCACAAAGGGCATGGCCTTGTTTATCTTTACTAGGGGATGTCCCGAGGTGGGGAAATTCCCGCCAATAAAGCCATGCGGCACGGCGACTGCCAACAGAAACACTCGCAAGACAAGATGTCTGCCGAAAGCCTAAATTAATCACTTTGTCCTTACGAAACAAAGAATTAAGTCATCTTTTAAGCCGTTTTAAATAAAATGATTTTATTTTACAATTGCAATAATAAATGTAACACTTTTACCTTATCGTATGCTAATAGTGAATCATTGAGCGCAAAGTTCACTTGTATGTGTGGATATGCTAGGGTTGACAACCGTACTCTCATACTGAAACGTATGGTCTTATTGAGGGTGCGGTCCAGAATTTTGATACACCGTGTATTGGCTCTGACTGAACTAAATAAAGAGAACAGCGGTGGTCTAGTGGTGGTAGCCCCGACTTACGAGCAGTGCGCTGTGGGTTCGAACCCAGGCAGGCGCATTACTTTGTATAATTTATTTCATCACCGCTGCCTAAAACCGGCATGTCCTAGAACTAAAATGACAAAGACATGTGACATCTACCAACCCGCACTGGGCCCGCGTGGTGGATTACAGCCCACTTCCTCTCATAGAGAGGAGGCCTGTGTCCAGCAGTGGGAACATTATAGGCTGATGATGATGATGAACTAAATTCAACATAATATCTCGCCTATAATCCCCAAGGGAAAGGCAGAGGTGGATACAATTATAGTACACCCACATTTCACCAGTTAAGTTTAATTCCCATGTTATAGAGAACTAAATTTTATTAAAAAGTTGAAGCGCCAGGTTAATCCGCGTAATTCAAAGTTTTTTGCTATTTGCATGTATTTTCAGGATGAACATATATGTGAAACAAAATATGATTCAAACTCAAAACTCAAAGCATTTATTTCAATTAGACCATTACAGGCACTTAGGTAAGTCAAAAAAAAAAAAAAACGCGAAGCTACAGTCCCAGTCACAAGGCATAATAACTTGTGAAAGTTAGTTGCCCATTCCAAAGCGTAGATCTCTATGGAGAAGAATGGGCAAGAAACTCCATGGACACTCTTTTAAATCAAAATATGTTATTCATGTTGAAAACGAAAATGTGAGAACGGTGTAGAAATACGTGCAAATTAATAGCGTCCAGAGTAAAAGATTAAATCAATAATTCATTTATGTATTTTATGAATCAGCGTTGCCACGTTGGGTGGCAACGCTGATTCTTTGACCAAAAAAAACACCAGCCCTCTGGTCACGTGAAGAGTCTACCAACCGCTTGGCGATATCCCGAAACACAAGATGGGCACTCGGGCCCCATGGCCATAGTGTTACAACCCCAAACGGCACAAATACATAATTACCAATTAAATTATTGCATTTGCGCCGTTTAAGGTTTTTCTTCCAAAGAAGTTGGCAACCCTGAGAGTTCTAATATAGGAAACTGGCCGCGTAAACCATAGGTTTTACCCACAATGTCAGCGTTTTAGTGGATAATATCAAATGAATATTATGAATTAAAATTTACTGCTATTTTATGGGCAATTAATCAATAACTTTACGGTTGATTATTATATGAAAAATTGTTAAACGTCGTCATAATAATAACACGATTGCATTTTCTATGAAGAGATAGGCAGAGGTTTTAGGAAAATATTATAGTGATAATTAAAAATCCGGACAAATGCGAGTCGGACTCACCCACTGAGGGTTCCGTACAAATTTGTATTTTGTAAAGACTATATTTTTTATTATTTAATCACAAATGTCTAGTTTTTCGACTTTTCCCTGTAATTGTAGTATAAAACAATATTACATGCATAATTTCATAGTTCTAGGTCAACGGAATGTACCCTGTAAATTTTGATCCCCCTTGAGTGTCGAAATGTACGTTTTTTGTGGCATAAACGGCCGTATCTTTTTTTACGTTAACTTAGAAGTTTGATTTTTTCGCAGCTTCAAGGGGCTGTAGACCTGATCATATGGTTTAAATTTCAATTCAATACCTTCACGAGTTCCCGAGATAAAGGGTCTTGACAGACAGACGGACAAAAAAGTGATCTTATAAGGGTTTCGTTTTTTCCTTTTGAGGAACGGAACCCTAAAAATGAACTGTAATTAAAAGCACGTGAAATTTCCGCAATATGTTTAACTGTGTCTCGTCACCCTCGGTAGCAATTAACTACGATCACAAACTTTGATTTTAACCCAATTTTTTGTCTAAAACAAAAGTACCCTAAGCTACTACTTATAGAATCAGCTATCTGCCAGTACTGCCCGTCAAAATCGGTTCAGCCGTTTCGGAGATTAGCCGGAATAAAAAGACACAAAATTACGGGAATTCCGAACATTTGGCAACCCTAAGTGTGGGATGCCCCCAGCTAGATGACCCGACGACCTTACATACGATCAGGCCGGATGTGGAAGGCAAAGGGCAGGGTATTGTGGCGCGATTGGGGTGATATCTAGTCCAGCAGTGGACTATATGCTGAGTCCAATGAGAAATTACTCGATGTTTTCGTTTTCTTTGTTTCACCTAATTCCCCTGACTCCCCGCAATTGAGCGGCTCAGTAGCTTTTGTTTTAGTTGTAAAACTACCAACGAGAGAGGAGTTTGCGTCTTCCGATGAATATCACGTAAGTAATGACCATCAAAATATTGACCGAAGCCTGTCAGGCTACACGTCCATGTTTGCAAAAATCTAAATTCAAGGCAAAATTAGGTGTTTTGTGTTTTTTTATATGTTATATTTTGAGTAGGAATATATAGGAATAAGTTTGGCTGTTTTTAATACCTAAAAAGGTAACCTAAGTAGATTTAGACTGAAAAGTGCCATAATATTTTATTATTAAAATTTCTATATTTTTTTTAAATAAAAGATTATTATATAAGCACGTTATTTTATTGCTAAATCCCATAACTTTAATATTCAATCAGTTTTAAAGCGATCTTATAGCAAATTCCCCAATAAAAATGTGTATGCATAAGGAGCTTATAAGACTACACGTCCACAGTAGTGTTAAGAAAAAAATGACGTCCATACTTAAAGGTAAAGTATCATCATCATCATCATCATTTCAGCCCAAAAGACGAACACTGCTGGACATAGGCCTCCCCCAAGTGTCGCAACATTGACATTTTGGGGGGTTTTGCCATAATCGCCACGCTTGGCAGGCGGGTTGGCGATCGCAGTACGGTTGTTACAATAGCACAGAGAACGCTGCTGCCCATTCTCTGGCAAGTCCCTTAGTCGGCTCTTACGACACCCACGGGGAGATATGGGATGGTGCTATTCTTTACGTCCGACACCATACAGAACAAGTATCAGTATGAATCATCATCATTTTCCTGGCCTTATCACAATTTATTTGGGGTCAATGCAGCATGTCTTCTTTTCCATACTTCTCTGTAACTTATCAACTCAATAGACACCTCCTTTCTTGCCATATCATCCTTCACACAGTCCATCCATCGTTTCTTTGGTCTTCCTCTACTCTTATACCCATCACATTCATACTCAATATTTTCCTCACGACATTTTCCGTATGAGTGTGAATGTTTGGTAAGAGGAGAGGAAAAAAAGTCCGGCCAAGAGCGAGTCGGACTCGCGCACGAAGGGTTCCGTACCATTATTTATAAAATCGAGCAACAAAATCACTTTATTTGTATAGGAGCCCCCTTAAATATTTATTATTTTCTGTTTTTATTATTTGTTGCTAAAGCGTCAACAGAAATGCATAATCTGTAGAATTTTCAACTGGCTAACTATCACGGTTCATTAGATACAGCCTGGTGACAGACGGACGGACGGACAGCGAAGTATCAGTAATGGGGTCCCGTTTGACCCTCTGGCTACGGAACCCTAAAAATGGATGAATTGTGTGAAAGATAATACAGGATGGAAAGGATGTAAGTACTGAACACTTGGTGTTTGTGCGTCGGTTATGGGGTAGCCTGAAACCCGAAAGTCCGACAAACCAGTCTTACCGAGGGTATTCATCATCATCAGCCTATAATGTTCCCACTGCTGGGACACAGGCCTCCTCTCTATGAGAGGGAGTGGGCTGTAATCCACCAGGCGTGCCCAGTGCGGGTTGGTAGATGTATATGATATGTCTTCGAATTTTTTGTTCTAGGACCTGCCGGTTTTCTCACGATGTTTTCCTTTACCATTTTTTGAGGGCAGCGGTGATGAAATAAATTAAACAAAGTCATGCGCCTGCCTGGGTTCGAACCAACGGCTTACTGCTCGAAAGTCGGGGCTGCCGACACAGTGCCACCGCTGCTCTCACCGAGGGTATCTTATTATCAAAATAAAGTCATTTATTCAAATTAGGCTTTTAATTAGCACTAATTGAATGTCAAAATTACAAGAGACAGTCTCCCAAAACGCCCGCCCTTTTCCACTTCCTAGTGTTTTAGCTGGAAAGAAGAAGTGGTGGAACAAACTCTCCAGCAAAATTATTACCCAGTGACTGGGTTGTGGAGGTCTGATAGGCAGTCGCTCCATGTAAAATGCTCGTATTCTACTGCATCCAGTTTGTTAAAAAGCCCACCCTAATGTTGGGAAAAGGCTAGGCAGATGATGATGAAGACATGAGGATGACAATAATTTTGATGGTCATAAGACTTTCTGAACGACATAATTCGCCATATTTTACGCGCAGTACCATTAAATGGCGATTTTGACAACTTTATCAACTGATTTGACCTCTCTTATCGTGTTAAATATCCCGATAAAACTGTTTTGTTGCATAACTGAGCATCACGCTTCAATCCCAGAAGCGGGTAGGCAGAAGTTTACCACTATCATTAACATTGACAAGGGGATATTTACCATGTTTACTATTAGTTTTGAGTTCCCGATATTTCGGCGCTGTTGCAAGCACTATGATGAGCGAAATCGCGAATTCAAAACGAATAGTAAACATGGTAAGTTTCCGGTTTTCAGTGTTATTGGTAGTGTTATGTCGGTTAAAAAACTTATAGAAGTTTATCAAATATATTTAAGTGCCTTGTAATAATAGGGGGTACTGTATGGTGTTGGACGTAAAGAATAGCACCATCCCATATCTTCCCGTGGGTGTCGTAAGAGCCGACTAAGGAAGTTGCCAGAGAATGGGCAGCAGCGTTCTCTATGCTCTTTTAACAACCATACTGCGATCGCCAACCCGCCTGCCAAGCGTGGCGATTATGGCAAAACCCCCCTTCTTGAGGGAGGCCTATGTCCAGCAGTGGACGTATTTCGGCTGAAATGATGAATAGGGGGCAAGCCTAGGGGACTGACAATTGCCGGCACTAATCAACACCTGGCTGCTGCTGAAGAATTCTTAATGTAAAAACTAGATCTTTTCTTTTTACAAAACAAGGTTTATCTTCAAACCCAGGTTTAAACCATGAACCCATTTCATTATAGAGTTCGAGGTGGAGTTTGTTTTCAAGGCTTTGACATAAGTCGGGGGCAATTTTAACTTTACAACTAATATTATAAATGCGAAAGTAATTTTGTTTGTTTGTTACCTTTTCACGCCTAAACCACTTTTTTTTTCACAGCGGCCACAAATATAATTGTTGCTAACGTATAGTGAAATATATGATAATAATGACTCCCAAACGAATTTTGGCGAAAATTATATCGGAGCTGAAATATCTGATGTCAAAGTTGTGTTGTTCCTACTAACAGTTTGCATACTGTTATGTATTTTATCAAAAAATAACTCTTTCCTATCGTTTGCCGTATGTCATTACTTCCCAGAATTTGATCCTTAGCAGCGACACTATCGAATGGTGTAATAATACAGAATGTTATTTTTTTTCAAAATTAACGGTTTCGATTCCTGGCTAGGAATATAGATTTTTCAAAAAACCAATGATGCAGTTTTAGTTTTTATCAAAATCAGGCTCGTGACTCTTTTGAGTGTTTTTCGCTATTCTTCATAGTTTCGGATTTGGCCTTCCACCCACTTGAAAAATTCACCCTGCATCACTCTTCACTCTTTTTCACCCCGAAAAGAGTACTGTTTCCGAGGAAAACAACAATAACGATCTTATGATAATACATGGCGCCACGTGTACGAGCCGGTTATTGTCAAATTCTAAATTAAGGCGAACAAAGCCGCGGGCAAAAGATAGTCCTAAATGTTTTGACTTCGCGAACAGACACAGTTAGTTTCGTGTGTCGGGAACAAAATCGAGTTGTGAGTGACAGTGGTAGTGGTACCGAGCGCAAATACGAACAAGAAAGAGGGTAGAACGATTCGTCTGCTCATAAACACTTCAGTTTATCCGTGATCATGGGTACTTGCAACAGCGCCGAAATATCGGAAACTCAAAACAAATAGTAAACATGGTAAATATCCCGTTATCAGTGACCATGCCAGTTTAAAAACTTATAAACGTTTAACTTATAACTTGTTATCAATCCTGCTGACTGTTCTGTATGGTGTCGGAAGTAAAGAATAGCACCATTCCATATCTTCCCGTGGGTGTCGTAAGAGGCGACTAAGGGAGAGTGAGAATGGCAGCAGCGTTCTCTGTGCTTTTGTAACAACGGTACTGCGATCGCCAACTCGCCTGCCAAGCGTGGCGATTATGGCAAAACCCCCCTTATGTCAATGTGGCGTTGAGGGAGGCCTATGTCCAGTAGTGGACGTCTTTCGGCTGAAATGATGATGATGAATCCTGCTGAAAGTCGATGTAGTACTATAAAACAATTTGAAAGCTTTTGCTACTTATGTCAGCCACATTGGTTTCAGGCGACTTTTGTCCTACTTTTGACCTGACTTACATAATCATCGATTTTACAATATAATTTAAATCCAAGGTCGTTTGAAAAACAAAGAAGTATTCAGTTTATCAGTACAATGACGTCAAGGGCCTTTCCCGTACCAACCACATACCGAACGACCACAGAGTGACCATATAAGCATATAGGCGATATTATATTGTCCTCATTAAAACCTCTTTCGTAACCATTTCATACGCAAATTACGAAATATTTTTTGACAATAACATCCCCTTACCAAATTAAAGTCTGATAACCAGTCTTACCAAGGTAATCGTATTACCCAGTACTAACTGGGTTGTGGAGGTCAGATAGG
This sequence comes from Cerastis rubricosa, assembly GCA_949152445.1. Classification (NCBI taxonomy): domain Eukaryota; kingdom Metazoa; phylum Arthropoda; class Insecta; order Lepidoptera; family Noctuidae; genus Cerastis; species Cerastis rubricosa. The sequence continues at coordinate 1,198,452 of OX424552.1, forward strand.
CAGTCGCTCCATGAAAAGTACCAGTATTCCGCAGCATCTGGTTACCGTTAAACCGACCCCATCATTCATCATCATCATTTCAGCAAAAAAAACGTCCACTGCTGGACATAGGCCTCCGCCAAGTGTCACCACATTGACATTTTGGGTGGTTTTGCCATAATCGCCACACTTGGTAGGCGGGTTGGCGATCGCAGTACATCATTTCGGCCCAAAAGACGTCCACTGCTGGACATAGGCCTCCGCCAAGTGTCGCCACATTGACACTTTGGGTGGATTTGCCATAATCGCCACGCTTGGCAGACGGGTTGGCGATCGCAGTACGGTTTTTACAATAGCACAGAGAACGCTGCTGCCCATTCTCTGGCAAGCCCCTTAGTCGCCTCTTACGACACCCACGGGAAGATATGGGATGGTGCTATTCTTTACGTCCGACTCCATACAGAACAAAACCGTATTCGTATAAAACCGGATATCGTCCGAAACCGGTATCGACTCAGTACTAACTGGGTTATGGAGGTCAGATAGTCGCTCCATGAAAAGTACCAGTATTCCGCTGCATCTGGTTAAACTAGAAACCCGACCCCATGGGCATGTAACAAAGAGGGATGAAACGAATGTAACTAAAAGAGTGATGGATATGAATGTTAACGGATTGAGAAGGAAAAGAAGGCCAAAGAAAAGATGGATGGATTGAGTGAGGCTTGATATGAAAGAGTAAATGATGCCATGACGTCTGACTGAGGAGGATGGCAGAAGAAAACGCGTTGCGCCGACCTCAAGTAGATAGGGACAACGGCAGGAACACGATGATGAATGCCAAAACAAAACACACAACACTCCCCGTATTGGATTTTCAAAGCTCATATCAGTGCTTAGAGTTAAAACTCCAACAGCACATTTATATTCAGTTTAGAAAACTCTAAAGCGCATCACACAGGGAGCGGGCGCGGGAGTATCTGTATTTCATCTATCTATATATAGATAAATTACGTGTCACGTTGTTTGTCGGGGATGGACTCCTAAACTACTTAACCGATTTTAATCAAATTTGCACACCGTGTGCAGTTTGATCCAACTTGAAAGATAGGATAGCTTACATCTTAATTTATAGTCGCAATATTATTTTATTGCAAATTAAGTCACAATTATCTGTTAGCTCCAAACGATTCTAACAGATTGCGGTATCTGTTGACTGGATTGAGTATTCAATAGATGGCGCTGTATATGAGCGCAGCAGCAATGAAAAATATTGCGAAAACGGGGAAAATGTGACGCAGACGAAATTGCGCGGGACGGGTGACGCGCAGGAGCCGCGCACGTTCTCTGTGTGTTGCGCTTTAATCTTAAAGAGTTTTTTTTTATTTACTTTTGGAGTTGCAGAAAACAGGTCCATGCAGGTAATAATAATACGCAAATCCTATCTTCCGCGAAGACATATTAGTATTTCTCTGAAAAAATACGATCATCGATTTTGGACCAAAATTTCCCAAAACGTTTGAGCTGACGACTAAATTCTACTTAATTTGAATTTCCTTATATTGGTTAACAATTCTTTTCCTGTTAGGGGGTGGTCAGTTTCTGGTCTTGCGTCAAGTTTTATGACGCCATCCTATATTTAAACTGAGTTTATGTATAAAAGTGTATTTGCCATGGCACCCAGATTGTACAATAAAATTCCTAAACAAATTAGAGAGTGTAAACACCTCAATGAATTTAAAAACAAACTGTCACAATTATTAATCGGAAAAGTTTATTATTCTGTTAGCGAATTTCTAAATGACAAACTGTTGTAATGTTGAAATCTTATTTATTATTCCTAATTCGCTCATACACTTTGACTTTTACTTATATTGACATAACTCTGACATTTTATGCATGTAATTTAATTTTAATTATGTAATTTTAATCTTGACATTAGAGCTGACATTTTATGTAATGCAATGTTATTTGATGATTTTAATAATTTATTTGACCAAATTGTATTGTTGTACATTGAGGGTATCGTAATGCTTATTATAGAAACATTTTGTATGCTTAACGGCGGAACATAGATAGTTTCTGAATGTTATACAATTTACCACCTAATTTTCACTTATGTTCACAAAATAAATGAATTTGAATTTGAATTTAAGTTACGTATTTTGTCATGCGCATTTAGAAGCAATAATTTTATTTTTCATTTTTCTACGTCAGACTTAAGAAAACTTGAATGGATTGTTTGAAGAATATGTGAGATATGATAGCACGACGGCTTACAGAGGAGGGAATTATCAGATCCAAAAAGTAGCCTCTAACATTTGGTTAAAGTACCCTCGAGTCTTCGAGGGTTTCCGATAGCTATCATTATTTTTTTAGCCCAATTTGTAAGACGCAGTCTATGAATAAAACCGTCACCTTTCAATGGCTTCCCTCAGACAACGGAATTATGTCACTTTTTAGGGTTCCGTACCCAAAGGGTCAAACGGGACCCTATTACAGAGACTTCACTGTCCGTCCGTCCGTCTGTCACCAGGCTGTATCTCATGAACCGTGATAGTTAGAAAGTTGAAATTTCTACAGATTATGTATTTATGTTGCTGCTATATCAACAAATACTAAAACAGAATAAAATAAATATTTAAGGGGGGCTCCCAGACAAAAAGGTGATTTTTTTTGCTCGTTTTTATAAATAATGGTACGGAACCCTTCGTGAGCGAGTCCGACTCGCACTTGGCCGGTTTTTCATACTAAATAGCTGACCTGTGGGCCAAAAGAAACTCTTTTTGGAGCACTGACACAGCCAGAAGGCGTCGTGACAGTGCTCGTAGAAAGTGGCGGGACGTGCTGGACAAGACCAGCGACCGTTAATCCACATTGGCCCTAGATCCAAACAACTGTAAGTCATGGAGAGAGGTCCAGGAGTATGATGATGCAGGCTAACAGTTTCGGTAATACTAAAGCTTGCTTTGGGCCGCAACTCGCCTGAAATGAAGCGATAACGCGGCTTAGGATGGAAGTGGAGCACGCTTGCCTAGAAGAAGCCGATTCACCCGAACTTTCCCGAAGAAGAGATCCCGATTATAAAGATCAGGGCATAGAGAAGTCCGCAATGAATTCCACAGACTGGCGGCGAGCACAATAAATGTGGATGCAAAGCGTTTTGTTCATCATCATAATCAGCCTATAATGTTCCTACTGCCGGGACACAGGCCTCCTCTCTATGAGAGGGAGTGGACTGTAATCCACCACGCGGGCCCAGTGCGGGTTGGTAGATGTCACATGTCTTCGAATGTTTAGTTCTAGGTCATGCCGGTTTCCTCACGATGTTTTCCTTCACCGTTTTTGAGGGCAGTGATGAAATAAATTACACAAAGTAATGCGTCTGCCTGGGTTCGGACCCACGGCTTACTACTCGTAAGTCGGGGCTGCCACCACTGGGCCACCGCTGCTCTCGTTTTGTTCGGGTCCGTGGAACTTCTACCATAGAACAGTGACCCTGTTGATGGTAATGCATCACCGACACCAAAGATGCTAGCTTATGCTGAACGACGCAAGCGAGTAATTGCTCCGAATCAGTTTTGGTTTTCAACAAATACTAATGTGAGTCTTGTCATGTAGCTGAACAATAATACTTCAACGACAATACTTCTGGTTCTGCTAATTTTAACATGAGGCCTGTAATCCGGGAAGAGTTAGGCAGAGGTGAACTTAATAGTACGCCAACATTTTGCCAGTAATGTTTAAGTCCCATATAATAGCAGGAGAGCTTATTGCCAATGACCGGGCTATAGCCTCCGTGACTTCTATTCTTATTCTTTATTGCACATAAAATGAAAAGATATACACACAAATAATATATAGCTTATGTACAACGGCGAGCTTAACCCAGAAATGGGTTTTCTTACAGCAAACCTTATTTAACAGGAGTATTTGCCAAAGAGGATACAGCTTTGTGCATGCAACAGTACTTTTAAAACTTAATTCAACTTATTTTATAAACTAAACTAATACATACAATAAACGTAATACATACTATACATGTATAGATCAACATACATATAAAATACTATATATATACTATAATCATGTTGACAGGAAATGTTCTCTAATTCCTCTCTTTAACACGTCTAACGAAGGGCTATCCCGCAAGGAGTATGGAAGTGAATTCCAAAGGCGCACAGCACGAACAGTAAAAAATCCATCATACCGACTTGAGGAGCTTCTACTGAGAAATTCCTGATGGAAAACCTTTCTCCGATCTACGAATGGAAGCCTCGTAATGATAAGTAGACCGGTAGACCACCGAGGCACAGCCAACGTGACTCTTTTCATGTAGCGGCACGATAAAGACGAAACCACACTCGCAACAATTTTCCTTTTGGTTTCCGTTAATTTTAAAAGAGGGTATCCGAATTTTAATGAGTTATGCTTCATTAATTTATCAGCAAATACCACAATATTGTTGCTGTTGTTTACTCATTAAATTGATGCAATAAATTCATAACAATAACAATTTTCATTGACGTCCATGTTAGCTTGGGTCTTTCCGAAAGATAAGTATAGCGAATAATATTAATGAGGAGGATATTTTAGTTAATTCATCGTAATACTAAATATAAATGTTAAAAGATTGATTAGTCGATTCAAGGAATTAAGGGGATTATCACTAAATGGAATGAGAGTTAATAATAGTGGTTGCCAATAGGATAAAGCTCCCAGAAAATGGAAAGTAGATTTGCTATGCGCAGAATTTATTTTTGGTCCATTTGTGTAATTGATGTATGGTCTGCTAGCCTTTTCCCTACTGTGCTGAGCTCTGCTTCCAGTCTAACCGGATGCAGCTGCCTATCTGACCTCCACAACCCACTTAGTACTGGGAAATACGATACCCTAAGGGGTATCGCCGGGGGTAAGACCGTTTGTCAGCCTTTCGGGCCACTGACTAACTGAACCGACTGTCAAAGATCAACAAATGCTAGATGGTCGGATGGATCTGACCTCCACAACCCACTTAGTACTGGGGAATACGATACCCTAAGGGGTATTGCCGGGGGTAAGACCGGTTGTCAGACTTTCGGGCCACTGACTAACTGAACCGACTGTCAAAGATCAACAAATGCTAGATGGTCGGATGGATCTGACCTCCACAACCCACTTAGTACTGGGGAATACGATACCCTAAGGGGTATCGCCGGGGGTAAGACCGGTTGTCAGACTTTCGGGCCACTGACTAACTGAACCGACTGTCAAAGATCAACAAATGCTAGATGGTCGGATGAATCTGACCTCCACAACCCACTTAGTACTGGGGAATACGATACCCTAAGGGATACCCCTTAGGGTATCGTATTCCCCAGTACTGGCCACTGACTAACTGAACCGACTGTCAAAGATCAACAAATGCTAGATGGTCGGATGGATCTGACCTCCACAACCCACTTAGTACTGGGGAATACGATACCCTAAGGGGTATCGCCGGGGGTAAGACCGGTTGTCAGACTTTCGGGCCACTGACTAACTGAACCGACTGTCAAAGATCAACAAATGCTAGATGGTCGGATGAATCTGACCTCCACAACCCACTTAGTACTGGGGAATACGATACCCTAAGGGGTATCGCCGGGGGTAAGACCGGTTGTCAGACTTTCGGGCCACTGACTAACTGAACCGACTGTCAAAAATCAACAAATGCTAGATGGTCGGATGGATCTGACCTCCACAACCCACTTAGTACTGGGGAATACGATACCCTAAGGGGTATCGCCGGGGGTAAGACCGGTTGTCAGACTTTCGGGCCACTGACTAACTGAACCGACTGTTAAAGATCAACAAATGCTAGATGGTCGGATGGATGGTCACCCATCCATGGATTTGTGCTCGGTTGATGACAATAGGCTCGCCCCCTATTACATGGGACTTTAAGCATAACTGGCGAAATGTGGCTGTATTATTAGGTAGACCTCTGTGTAACTCTTCGAGATTTACAGGTTAGGTTAAGACCAGGAGAATGGTAAAATGTTCAAGTGTCCGGTATACTCCTTCAGACCGGAACATATCAATGTCAAATCAAATCATTTCTTGCATCCATAATGTACATTTAACAGGTGGTCGAATAAAAAATAATAGACACAATTATGGACCCTGTCGGGCACAGCAAGTTTTAAATAAGTAGAGAGAGGAAGAGTGCTTCTCTAATTTTCCTTGTCAAAAGAAGAGTAATTATACAATTATTACAAATATTATAATTTCGAAGTATTTTATATCCTATTTATTATTTTATATTCCGTTTACTTATTATATTAATATTATGTATTAAAGTCTATCTATTCATGTATTGGCTCTGTATGGTGTCGGACGTAAAGAATAGCACCATCCCATATCTTCCCGTGGGTGTCGTAAGAGGCGACTAAGGGACTTGCCAGAGAATGGGCAGCAGCGTTCTCTGTGCTTTTTGTAACAACCGTGCTGCGATCGCCAACCCGCCTGCCAAGCGTGGCGATTATGGCAAAACCCCCCAAAATGTCAATGTGACTTGGGAGGCCTATGTCCAGCAGTGGACGTCATTGGGCTGAAATGATGATGATGATGATGATTCATGTATTATTTATTATAATATATTAATAATTAAGTATTATAATTTACTATTTTTCGTTATTTTACATATTAAAATGTCTGTTATTCATAATTATGTATTTTTACTGAATTTATCCGTAAAATATTAGTGTAATGAGTAATAGCTTTTTTTAAATTAAGTATTGCTTTAATTTTTTTTAAAATATACTGGTTTTATTTTGTTGTTTTATTTCTTCCGGTAATTTATTATATATTTTTATTGACATTGCACAAGGACTAGATGAGTGTAATTTAAGGCGGGAGGGGGGCAAATTTAGTCTGTTTTTATGGCGCAGGGAATAATTTGTTTGTATGTCTCCCCGTGTATTATAAGAATCTGGATATTTGCGGACTAGTTTGCATAATTCCAAAATATAAATACTAAGGTGAGAATCTTATGTTTCTGGAAGTAAGGCTTGCAGCTATCTGTTGGTTCAATATCGGTAATTATTCTAATTAGCTTTTTTGGAGGGTAAATAAGGAGGGAGCGTCTGTGCTATTACCCCATAAAATGATGCCATAGTTAAACCAAGCGTGTGCGTAGTATGTGACAATTCAGCAACTTTGACCAACTCTGGTTTTTTTTCAATGGCATTCTTAACGCATGTTTCATCCTGATGACGCTGTGGGTTTTTCAATTAAAGACTTAAGCGAAAGTCTGACTGTATGAATCTGACATTTAAACGGAATTATTATTATTTTAACGTGAATTCGATTTGTTACTGGAACTGCAGTATTTTAAAAGGTAAATCTATACTTAATATTAAACATATTGTTTATGTCGATACTAACACTGTTTTGTTTTTAGGGTTCCGTACCCAAAGGGTCAAACGGGACCCTATTACTGAGACTTCGCTGTCCGTCCGTCCGTCTGTCACCAGGCTGTATCTCATAAACGTGATAGTTAGCCAGTTGAAATTTCTACAGATTATGTATTTGTGTTGACGCTATAACAAAAAATAATAAAAACAGAAAAAAATATTTTAATTTTTTTTCCCATACAATACCTAAAGTTTTTTTTTCGTTTTTATTAATAATGGCCGGTTTTTATTGTAAATTATTTCATTTTAATTGTATGTAATGTTAGTCATGTAGAAATTGATTGATTACAATTTTATTTTATTTAGTTTTGCGTGCTGTACCCTAGGCCACATTATCGCTTCACCTCAGGCGAGTTGTTATTATAATCTGTATAAATAAATTAATAATTAAGAAAGATCTGGAGTTTCTTTTTAGGCTTCCGTACTCAAAGGGGACCCTTTTACTGAGACTTCGCTGTCCGTCTGTCACCAGGCTGTATCTCATGAACCGTGATAGTTAGCCAGTTGAAATTTCCACAGATTATGTATTCCTGTTGCCGCTATAACAACAAATACTAAAAACAGAATAAAATAAATATTTAAGGAGGCATACAAAAAGGTGATTTTTTTGCCCGTTTTTATAAATAATGGTACGGAACCCTTCGTACGCGAGTCCGACTCGCACTTGGCCGGTTTTTTATTATTTATCTTCAAAACTAATGCTCCAATTAAATTTTTTGGTCCAATAGAAAGCTTTAGTATCCCCGAATGTTTATTTAAAAAGTTCCCGTGAGCGATGACGAGAGCGAAGCCGCGGGTACAGCCTAGTAGGTAATATTTTTACCCGATACGTAATAATTAATGTATTAAGATAAGGACACATTCAACCAGTTAAAAAAAAACTAGTTTATGAAGATTCCCAAATATATGAATCAGAATGATTCATGTTATCAGTCTGTATTATCCCACAGATATACTGGGTATTTCCTAATTCCAGAGAGATAGAAATACTTTATCCCGAATTGAATCATCTATCTTTTTCCTTATTAAGTTGGGGTCAGCTTCTAGTCTAAGCGGATGCAGCTGAATACCAGTATTTTATGGAGCGACTGCCTGTCAAAACTTACTTACGCCTTACGGCATTTCATACAAACTTTCAAGTCCTTATTTTCCGAAATGAATGAACAGATTTTAATGAAACTTCATACGCATAAGCAGGATACGTAGGTCTAAAAAGTTACTAAATACTTAGTATATTTCATTACGAGTGCGGAAAGCCTGTCATTGCAAAGAGTTCCGAAAATTGTGTACCCGAGCCGAGGCGCAGCCGAAGGTGAGGGTTGACAGTCGGAACAAGTTGCCATGAGGGTTCCGCAAGTGTACTGAGCAACTATTTTTAATACAGTTGCGAAAAAATTAAGCAATGTAATAAAGAACATTTTTGGAAAATGGCGCCGACCGCAAAAGAATATAAGCAGATTTTTTTTTTGTTTTCTTCCCATTCTGGGTAGGCAAAGGGAACTATGCCCATACAGCCAAGTTTTCAGCAGATTTTTTTTATTGATATGAAAATTTAACTCATTGAATCAAATCATTAAATCTGATATTGAAAGAAATTAGTAACTTCTTTTTAGAAATATTTATAAAAACTTTTATGTTTTTTTTGTTGTGTAAAAACTTCTTGGTTGGTTTTTTCTTTTTAATAGACATCATTTTGACAGTTGGGAAAGAGAACGCACGAGTTCGGAAAAGGTAAAGAAAAAGCTCGAGTATGTAATAGCCCACATGCCACATCCCGAACGCTATACGTCCCTGCAATACGCCACTTTTTGAGCAACTGTATTAAAAAAACATTGTCTTACTTAATCTTTCGGGAAGTACAGGCAACATTCATACGCTTTGGAAAGGAGGAAATCCTCAATGCTCAACCATGGGCAATTCATACATCCATATAGATATTATAAATGTGAGAGTAACTCTGTCTGTCAGCAACATATTTACGCTTAAACCACTAAACAGATTGTTATGTGAATAGTAACTTGGTCCATCATCGTCATTATCATCATTTCAGCCGAAAGACGTCCGAAAGTGTCGCCACATTGGCCGGTCCCGTGCGACTCGCATCCAGCGGATCCCCGATATCTTGGTCCAATTGGAAAAAATCTTTCAAATTTTTTTTTCCTTAGCCGATGTCCCTGGGTCCGTATGGTGTCGGACGTAAAGAATAGCACAATCCCATATCTTCCCGTGGGTGTCGTAAGAGGCGACTAAGGGACTTGCCAGAGAATGGGCACCAGCGTTCTCTCTGCTTTTGCAAAACAACCGTACTGCGATCGCCAACTCGCCTGCCAAGCGTGGCGATTATGGCAAAACCCCCCCTTGAGGGAGGCCTACGTCCAGCAGTTAACGTCTTTCGGCTGAAATGATGATTTGTCCCACTGCTGGGCAAAGGCCTCCCCCATAGCTATCCACTCTTCTCTCCGTGCGGTTTTCTCCGGCAAATCCCTCACAAACGCCTCTAAATCGTCACGCCAACGTTTTTAAGCCTCCCTCGGCGACGCTGCCCTAATGATACTGCAGCGGATCAGGGATGTTTGCTGAAGCTCACATGGACTATTTCTACAAGGTGATGCGGAAACGGTGCGCATCCTTGGTCCGTACGGTGCGGGGCAGCTCTAACAGCATCCTATACGGAGCCAGCAGGCTGGATCGTGAGTTTTTGAACCACTGTTGCAAGGTTTCGGCTGGGCCTGTCACCTTGCAGCAGTAATGTCATAATCTGTTTCTGTTTTTGGTTTAATTTTTGCAAGTGTATTAATAACACAGGTTGCAAGTACATTGTTACTAACACTATGAGTCTTGTTGCTCGAATTAAATGATTAAATATAAAATTATGAGATGCTAAATTATCCAGAAGTTACATAGGCTGTTTAAAATATTCTCATAGGCTAATTTCCGATCATAAAGGGACCGAAGCCGCGAAAAAAAGCAAGTGGTAAAAATGACTGCGCGAACCAGTCTCAGCCAATTACACAGTTATTTAAATAGGGTTTTCCACCGTTGGCAAGAACGGATAAGGAAAAATAAATACGCCATAGAGAAATGATACTAAACAAGAATAAATAGACACAACATAACGCCTATAACCCACGAACGGTTGGGTAGAAATGCAATGGTACATCCAAATCTAACACTAATAATAAAGCTGAAGAGTTTGTTTGTTTGTTTGCTTGAACGCGCTAATCTCAGGAACTACTGGTCAGATTTGAAAAAATCTTTCAGTGTTAGATAGACCATTTATTGAGGAAGGCTATAGGGTATATATCATCACGCTACGACCAATAGGAGTGGAGCAGCAATGAAAAATGATGCGAAAACGGGGAAAATGTGACGCAAACGAAGTTGCGCCGGACAGCTAGTAATTTATAAAAAATAAAACAAGCAAAAAAATCACTTTTTTGTATAGGAGCCCCCATTAAATATTTATTTTATTTTGCTTTTAGTATTGTTGTTATAGCTGCAGCAGAAATACATAATCTGTGAAAATTTCAACTGGCTAACTATCACGGTTCATGAGATACAGCCTGGTGACAGACGGACGGACGGACGGATGGACGGACGGACGGACAGCGAAGTCTCAGTAATAGGGTCCCGTTTGACCCTTTGTGTACGGAACCCTAAAATAGGATCGTATCAGGTGACTTTCAGTAGCTTCTGCCTAGTGCCATGAAAAAAAGCGTGAGGCATAAGTTTATGTATCCATAACAGCTGTGTCTACTTAACTAGGTAACTGCCACACGGATCGATCAATCAAGGTTAAGTCACGTTTGTCGAGGTCGGTCCGTGGATTAGTGACCATGCATTTGATGCAGAAAGCTGCTGCTCCCGGCTGTCACTCATAGATCTCTGACAGTTTTTACGGGTAGTTAGAGGCCCGAAAGTCTGACAAGCAGTCTTACCAAGGGATATGGTATTACTCAGTTACTGGATTGTGGAGGTCAGATAGGCAGTAGGTTTTTGTAAAATACTGGTACTCAGCTGCATCCGGTTAGACTGGAAGCCGACCCTAAGATAGTTTGGGAAAAGTCTAGACAGATGATGAATTAGATAATTGAGGTCGAGTGGGAGCAGAATTCATAATTCACCTGCCACTATCCCAATTAATTTGGGTTCGGCGCAGCTTGTCTTCTTCTTCATCATCATCTCATGCGCCATCCCCTTTCTAATCATATAATCTTTCACACAGTCTATCCATCGTTTCTTTGGTCTTCTCTACTCTTATAGCCATCCACATTCATGCTCACAACTTTCCTCACGATATTTCTTCGCATCACATGCCCATACCACGACGACTGATTCCCACACATCTTTTCAGTCACCGGCGCCAATTTTACACTTCCTCATAAGTACTCATTTCTTATTTTATCCATTCGCATAACACCACACATCCCCCTTAGCATTCTCATCTCAGCCACATGCAAATGCCTTTCACTCATCCCTTTATGGGCCCAACATTCTGATCCATACAAGACAGCAGGTCTAACCATTGTTTTATAAATCTTCCCCTTAAGTTTAAGGGGAATGCGGGAGTCGCAGATAGTTCCCGTGACCTGCCGCCATTTCATCCATCCAATGTTTTTTCTGTGCTTAACACAACGACCTATTTCGCCATTGCTTTGCACGAGTGAACCAAGATACCAAAAGTCGAAGCAGACAGGAAGAAACGCGCCATCTAGCGCTATGACTCCAGGACTGGAGAGACCGCCGAAATCGCAGAACATGTATTCGGTTTTAGTTCTGCTGATTTTCAGGCCAACATTCTCCAGCTTCTGTTGCCATTTCTCCAATCTGCTCTGGATCTCTGGTCCATCTTCACTCACTCGGACAGAAACCGAAGTGTTATACAATAATATACCAACAACTACATCCACGCCAAATTACTAAATTCAGTTCTCCGATAAGAACGCATATTACTATTATTGTCACAAACGAATCTTCTGACATTAAATGTCGTAATTTGTACGTAATGCACGATAACGGAGATTAAGTATAAAAGATTTTTTCGTTATTGTAATTATTATCAAAGTGCTAGTTTCCGATTGTGTTGAAGTCGGTTAGCAATCAGAACTTAATTATGCAGATTATTTTGTATTAATATTTTTGTATGCTTAGATAGTTGTGTGGCAATCGGGTCTCGTGGTACGGGCATGTGATGCTGAGGAATGTGGAAAATGTCGTGAAATTTGAGTATGAATGTGGATGGCTATAAAAGTAGAGGAAGACCAAAGAAACGATGGATGGACTGTGTGAAGGATTATAGGCAAGAAAGGAGGTGACTGATGAGATGAGAGTAATAGAGAAGTATGGAAGAAGAAGACATGCTGCGCGGTTCCTAAATGAATTGCGATAAGGGAGTGATGAATGATTAACTAGCAAAAGCAGAGACTGATGTGAGTGGCAACACCGGGAGAGAGAAAAGAAGCAAATCATCGTGCATCGTGAGAAGTGGAAGGAATGGGGGAAGGCCCAGGAGTGAGACAATATGGGCTCAATACTCGTCACCACCGTCTTAAGGATATGCAATACCAAACACATGCGCTGCCGTTTTATAAACCAAGCTGAACAGTCTCATGCGTCTGAAATTACAACGGCAGCGGCACCCAAAACTATCATATCGAAACACAGCAACGCTTCACATCGGCAGATATACGTATGGTAGACGTAGTGCTTCCCCGGACGAAAGCATAAGTTACGTCAAAGGAAAAACAGGGTCACTGTTCGTCGTACACGCTAATCTCGGAAACTACCCAACCGATTTCAATGAAATTTTGTGAGTGTGCATGGTTGGTTCCAGTTTGAAAGATCGATTGTTTGTGAATGTGTTAACATTGTTGGTCTTGTAGATTCCTAGATGCTAAGTAACGACTTACTGTTGGGCCTATGTCTCCCCAAACTTAAGTGTTGTAACATGATAACATTGTAAAACCAAATCATTTTAAAAGAGTAACCATGCAACCAGAAATGCACGAAAACAAGAGCAGGAAGATGATGAACCAAGGAGTTTTTTGCCGGTTCTTCTCCATAGGAAACGACCAACCCGAACCGTGCATCTGTTCTCAACGTTATAATAAGTGCATGTAGGCATATCTAAACTAATATTATAAATAGTAAAGATTTGATTGTTTGTTTGTTTGCATTGAATAGGCTCCGAAACTACTGGTCCGATTTGAAATGAAAAATGACCGCTAATATATTATAATATATCTTTCTCTGAATAACGCTATCAGAAACAATTGTATTTTTTCTGCAAAGAGGACATCGCGATAAGGCTTTTTACAACAAAAAACAAAAAGGTTTTAATATTACATAACATCTGTCAGTTTTTAACAGCTGTGCCGTTGTCTATGCAAATTGTAAGTTTTGATAAGAAAGATAACTTTATGACTAAGTGATAAGAGATATAGATGATTTGATATGACATAAGTTGTGTTTTGGGTGGATTAAGTATGAATCAGAATTATTCTCGTAGTAAAGCAAAAAATATTTGTCGTATTGCCCAATGGCCTTATGGCTAAGAGCTCGTAGCTCTCGCTTGGCGGTTGGATCAAGGGCCTGATTCAGAAGGCAGCACTCCTCGATACAGCCCGCATTGTGAGGAGGTTCCTGTCTCTGGCGCCCTAACCAACGGTAGCTTGGACCCTGGTCCCGACACCAGCCGAAACCTATTTTTTATTAAGAAATATTTTATAAAAATATAAAAAATGCGTACATAAATGAATAAATGCAGAAATAATAAATAGACCCGAACCAATTTGAGTCTCCTTCTTATGTATAGTAGGCCTGTGTCCAAGCAGTGGGAACATTATAGGCTGATGATGATGATGAACCAATGATTGAGATCTCATCAAAACTTGTTGTTATACCCCATCATCTTCCTTCCCTTGTCCCCTGTTACTCAGGATCAGCACGACACGATTTACTTCTTCCATTCCCCTCTGTCTTCCGTCACGCTCTCATTTACTCTTTTTTCTTTCATATCATTCCTCACACAATGCATCCATCGTTTCCTTGGTCTTCCTCTCCCTCTCCATCATCAACATTTATATTCATCACTTTTTAGGGTTCAGTACCCAAAGGGTCAAACGGGACCCTGTTACTGAGACTTCGTTGTCCTTCCGTCCGTCTGTCACCAGGCTGTATCTCATGAACCGTGAAAGAATAATTGAAATTTCTACAGATTATGTATTTCTGTTGCCACTATAACAACAAATGCTAAAAACAGAATAAAATAAATATTTAAGGAGGCTACCATACAAATTATTATCTTTTTTATAAATAAAAGTATGGAACCCTTCGTGCGCGAGTCTGACTCGCACTTGGCCGGTTTTTTTTAGTCACATGCGATTCGTCCCGTCCCTTCTCACATGCCCATGCCATGACAGTCTATTCATTATTTTCAATGAGACACCTACATGGTGCGTAATTTTACGACAATTTTTTTTTAAACGTTCTATTTTAATAAAATGCTACTTTACGTTTTTTAAGTACTTTTCTACCATTGCCTAAAATAACATCACGAATCAATCCCAGAAGGGGTAGGCAGAAATGTACTCTGGTACACTTCTAACATAACTGTGGTACCACCACCATAACACCACCACTGGTCACCAGTTATATTTTAGTCCTAGCCTATTGCCACCAACCAAACCAAGGCTACTATTATTTTCAAATATTCTAAAATTTTTTATTACCTACTTTCGACTTAATGATATCATTAAATTATATAATATCCAGGTAAAATTTTAGAAAAACAACTGACCACATGTGAAAGACCCAAAAGTTACAAATGCATGATTAAATAAATTAAATCTTAATAATTAAGGAAAAAATAAAAATTCAATTGTTTACAAGAATTAGGGAAACAAACTCGTACGTCAATACTAGTCACGATTAGGAGCAATAATAGCAATATTAAAATTTATCTTAATTTCGTGAAGTCTAAAAATGGCGACATGTGATGCGGAGGAATGAAGACATGCCTAACGACACGGATACGCGGCATACGCACAATAGCTACTCAACTGAAATCATCATCATTCTCTTGCCCTTATCCCAATTTGTTTGGGGTCGGCGCAGCATGTCTTCTTCTTCCATAATTCTCTATTACTTGTCATCTCATGGGACACCTCCTTTCTTGCCATATCATCCTTCACACAGTCCATCCATCGTTTATTTGGTCTTCCTCTACCCTTATACCCATCCACATTCATACTCAAAACTTTCCTCACGACATTTTCCTCATTCCTCCGCATCACGTGCCCATACCACGACAACCGATTTCCACACATCTTTTCAGTCACCGGCGCCACTTTCAGACTTCCTCTAATGTAGTCATTCCTTATTCTACACTGAAAAAAAAATTTGATTACTTTAACCAAGATATTGTTAACTGTAATCATACATCATGACTCCATATGAGCCTGTCAAGATCGTCATTTCTGTGACTAAGACAAATTTGTTAAATTTCTCTTATTTTTGTTAGTCAAGTACTGTATTGCCTTTATAAAGGCTAGTTATTTGGTTTGGTTCATAAATTGTCCAGTGCGAACATGAAACATTACTGCATTATTAAAGTTCGATTGTAAATTCAAGTAATCTCACAGTAGTATTAACTAAGATAATAGTTGCTAGCAACTGATTTATGTTCAATGTAATTATTATACTACTTCAGTTCAAAGAAGATAATAGTGCATTCTACCATGGCGTTTAGTTGCGTCTAACTAATTCTTTACTAGCCTTATGAATAAATTATTTGATTCAAACAACGTGCTCCGTTACGTCTAACGAATTCTTTACTGGCCTGGTTAAGACAACTTAGTCATCTTGTTCAGTGCAAGCATGATCCCCGACTAAAACAACAGAGTTATATTATAAAATCAACTCTATTTCCCATGCTATATCAACTAAGATAAAAGTTGACTGAGCAATGGAAATTATTAATTTTAGATTAAGTCTTCTCTAGAACAGATAATATATTATGCTTCATACAACTAAGATCTAGGTCCATTCTGACAAAACTTATTGTTATCTACTAAGAAAGGTTGTTGAAGTAGTCATGGTAGGTAATACATTCAAATAAGATCCTTTTTCATCCTACATTTGATTATTCGTCGTATTAACTAAGTGTAGATACCAATTCAAGCAATGTGCATAGTTGCGCTAACATGTATCTATGTTAATACTTTTGTAATTCAAGATCATATTGTACGTACTGCATCGTTCTTGAATGAATTACAAAATTATTCACATTTTTTTACCTCACGCATCGGATGCGTTGAGAGGCTACTAATGTGAATAACTTTGCAATTAATTCAAGAACGATGCAGTAGGTACATACAATTTGATCTCGAATTACAAAAGTATTAACATATTATATTATAGATACATGTTGGCGCTACTACGCTACTTGAATCGGTATCGACTACTATCAAGAAAATACTAAGACAATTAATCATTATCCCTACCTACAACTCTACTGCCTATCTATGTATTATCTGGGAAGGATTTGCAGGTGTAAATAAAAATATATATTGTACATTTATTATACAACGTTTATTTTTATAAAGAACAACGCAATGTAACATATTTTTTACCATTACTTAGAATACTGATGTGACATGGAATAGGAGACACAATTTTTTTGTAATATCTAACAACATTTTCTTTTGCTTCTGTTTCTGCTTAGCAATCACAGATGCTAATAAGTTACGAGTAGCATCACCGTCTAAGGCATCACCCTTGTATATTAAGAGTGAAGAAGTCTCGAGGGATTGCTTTAATAAGTTCTCAAGTATCTGAAACAAAAGTTAAAACATTATTGAATATGTGATTAAACTAATAGCTTGCCTACCCACTAACTATAATATTTTTTTATTTTTATACTTAATTATTTAGTTACAAAAATTTCTTGTATTCTAATAAAAAGTTTAAAACTCAAATGTCAAAAAAAACTTATAACACCCTGTCGTTTTTGTGTCGGGGGTTAAGAAACAATTACTTAAGTATTTATTTATACTATAAAGTTTTAAAACTGAAGTCCACTACGGTAGTGTTAGGGGTAAAGGATTTCCTTTGAAGACTGCAAACCTTCTCCGACTCACAACCTTCCTCATGATGTTTTCTTTTCTTTCACCATTTGAAGCAAGTGATATTTAAATGTAAACTGCACTTGATGTGAAAATACTCATTTATTTAGTTATTATGTTTTATTATTAGAAAGTATATTGATACAGTTATTGAGTATGTGCTTACTATATAGTAAGTCATGAGGAAGGCTGTGAGTCGGAGAAGGTTTGCACCCTTCAAAGACAAATCCTTAACCCACAATGACACTACCATGGTGGACTTAGGCCTATACCCTCTTCTTAGGGTGCTCTTCCACTATAGTTAAGCTGTGTAGCTGTCTTTAAGGTCCACCAACCAGGAGCCTTTATTATAAGAAGGCGAGGCCTAGAGAAAATAAAGGCTAGCTTTAGATTAGCTCTAGTTAAAAAGCACCCTTAGAGGAGATCCATGCCCAGCAGTGTGACACTTATGGGTTGATACGATGAGACATTTATGTCTGGGATTAATAGTTGTCTATATCTGTGAAAACTTTGAATTGGCTTATTTAAATAGTTTTCCAAGGAATTCCTCTAATATTATAAAGGCGAAAGCATGTGTATGTCTGATAATAAAATTTGTTACCTAGGAGGTAGATTAGGCCTTGGATAAACACATAGGTTACTTTTAATCTGGGTTTATGCAGGTGAAACAGTAGGGCGCAGCTAGTGGGTAAACATAATATAATAATATTAACTTACACTGCTCTGAGATTCCAAAGTTGACACTGTTTCAGTGTTATTTTCCTTTTGATGTGTTATTGGTGCATTTTGTTTTCCTATTTGTGTCTCAGACTCGCAGTCCTTTAATGGTATCACAACTAGTTGGGAAGAGTCTTTGGGGTCACGTTCACAATCATTTTGCAAATCCAATTCAAACTGTACATTAGAAAAATCGAGGCCCTAAAAATAACAACACACATATTTAAAGCTATATGAGTAGGTATACCTTAACTTAACACTTAGACAACATTATTTCATCCCAGAAAAATGCAATGAGTATTACACCTTTTGCTGTCATTATTATTGGTAATACGAGGTGCATTAATGATTCTATTGAAAAAATGATAATTAAGCTTACCGATAAAGATGATATATTGTAGGTGCTGTCACTGCCTGTTGGCAAAAACTCTTTCTTCCAGGTACGCCAACACATCGTAAATAGAACCCTTGGTCCTGTTTGGGGGATTAGGTCCTTCAGGTCTTCGTGTGTAATAGCCGATAAGGCCTGGACTGTTATCTGCTGTTCTAAAAAAATAAAAAAATCTCAGACAGTTCCATGAGCGCATGCAACAAAGTAGGTAAAACCTATGGTCGTTGGTAAAACCTTATCTTTGTATTTTTTTTAATGTAACGATGACGAGATGAACTAAAGTAGTGTACACCCGATGGTAAGTGAAACGCCTGTCCGTAACGACACTACTATAGCGTCAGATCTTTGATCTTGCGATCTTCACCTTCAGATATAAGATGGTAGCTCATTAATTTCCCTGGTAACATTGCTTTTCAAACCGGTACACAGTAATGTTTGCACACAAATGCTTGACGGCAGAATAGGTACATAGCAAAGGTGTGGTAGGTAGGGACTTCCCCAGCGGCGGCGGCGCGGCGGCCCCCGGCATGATGCCTATTACTACATGCTTACTGGCTTTGTAGGTACAGAATTAAATAATATTTAGGTATTACCTACGTTGAAGACATAACTAGGTAGTGAATTTCTTTATCTCTGATCAAATAAACATCTTTGTATTTCACACTCACCTTCAAATACAGGTATAAGATTGGGAAGCTCCCATGTTTTCAAAAGTTCAGCCACATCGTCCATGTCCACAAAGCACTGTTTCAATGTAGGTAACTTTTTAAAAACAACACAAATAGGTATCACCATAACGAAATCTGCGCGTTACCTTTAATAATACGGTTTTTAGACTGTGATAATACTTAATTGCAGAACAAATAAAAACGGCTGCTACGCGCGCACGCACTCACACCGCAAGGCACAGGAAGGAAAGGAACAGGAGTCAGGACAGGTCAAACAAAAGTAGTCAAAACTTGAAAATAATAGCCGTGGCGCGGGGGTGGGAGGGCGCGCGGGGATGTACATAGTGACGCGAACGATCATCGTACTTCGATCAATTTGTATGCCTTATTGAATCTACAAAAATCTTGTTTAGTACTACGTTAATTTGTTTACAACTAATAGTTTAAATTGATAAAAATAACTTTTAACGTTTGTGGCTATCATTATTTTCATAGAAGCAAACATTTTTTATTTTTGATTTAGCTTAGTTTAATGTATATTACAACGCAATCATTACTGCAACAAATATATACATTAAATGCTTCAACTTTCAAAAAATCGTTGATGCTATCACAGAATATAGTAGATTTTACTGTTTAACTTGTTTAATTCGACAACTTAGCTAATTTCATGTAACGTGTCCAATGACTGATACAACATTGCAACTTGTTAAAATAATAAACACTTATAGCTAATGCACTCACAGGTTCTTTGTAAGTCAAAATAAAATACACTAGTTGATTTAACAGGGATTATGTATCAACTTAGTAGTTCTTATAGTGACCTATTATTGAATTAACAATTTACATATGTTGTTTTTCAAACAAATTCAGCTTGCTATTGCAACAACTTCATCTTGTTCTTAGTAATCATTACTAAAGTCATTCCAAATATTTTGGCGCCAACTAAGAGAAAACACTACTTAGTTGGAGTATATTTTTTTCAGTGTATCCATGCGCGTAACACCAAACATCCCCCTTAGCATTCTCATCTCAGCGACATGCAAATGCCTTTCATTCATCCCTTTTGTGGCCCAACATTCTGATCCATACAAGACAGCAGCTACTCAACTCCAATATGCGATGCATTTTAAGTCATTACGCCCGCCATTTGGCGTTAAATGCAGTTGGCACTGCTATAACCAAGTTTTGAGTATGAATGTGGCTGTGGTGGAAGAGTAGGGGAAGACCAAAGAGACGATGGATAGACTGTGTGAAAGATGATATGGCTAAAAAGGAGGTGACTGCTGAGATTTCAAGAAGTATGGAAGAAAAAGACGTGCTGCGCCGACCACAAATAAATTGGGATACGAGCAGGAGAATCATAGAGAATCTCATGTTTTGGATGGTACTGAGCTGTAGAGGTCATAGGCAGTCGCTCCATGTAAAATACTGGTATTCAGCTGGACCTGTTTAGACTAGTAGCCGACTCCAACGTAGCAACGATAGCAGCGGTGGCCCAATGCAGCCCCGACTCACGAGCTGTAAGCCGTGGTTTCGAACCCAGGCATGCGCATTACTTTGTGTAATTTAATTCATCACAGCTGCGAAGTCATAGTCAAAAACGGTGAAGGATGAAGGAAAACATCGTGGAAATAAGAATTGTGTGAAAAATACTGTGGCTAGAAAGGGGAGTGGATTACTGAGAAGGCAACTGACTGCACCAGTTGACGTCAACGCCGGCTGCCGCTTAAAACTAGCTAACGTGCCTCTGTCGTGTCTGTCGCATGGTTTGGTATGGCGCGTTTTGGGATCGAACTAGAGACTTGGCAGTCCGACAGTCACATATCACTGTTCCAAAACCAGCGCTGTGCCACTGTGTCGCATGGTGTCATAGCATTATGGTGAGCGACAGCCATTTTTAATGTATATGACGCATGATAAGCGTCATGTTTTTAACACAAATGTTTTTTTCTATCTTTGATATTGATTAGAAACGTTATGGAACAAGACTACATAACATAATATCACGACTGTAATCTCCGAAGGGGAAGACAGAGTTGTACCTTATAGTACACCCACATTTATGGTTGACCCATGTAATAGGGGGAGAGCGTTTTGACATCAAGCGGGCACAAATCCAGACTCCATGGCTGCTACTGGGAAACTCCTGATAGGGAAACGCAATAACAATTTGTGGATTAAGGGCATTGGTTTTCTAGCTTAGCGAATTGTTGCTACGCGCGGCACAAACGGAATCAAAACTATCTATTTGACAGCCTACGCCGTGTCGCCTAAACAGACTTCGGCTAGACGACGGAAAACGGACAGGAAGTTTCTCCTGAAGAGTAAAGATCACCGACAGCTGGCCGCAACGGAATCTGGCAGATATTTCTGTACGTTTACTGTCAAAGACCAAAGAAACGACGGATGGACAGTAGATACGAGTACTGAGAATTAGAAATATCTGTTTTAATTTCGTAGTGAGGAAAGTTTTGAGTATGAATGTTGATTTTGATAAGAGTAAAGTAGGCCAAAGAAACGATGGATGGACTGTGGGAAGGATGATATGGCAAGAAAGGAGGTCTCTGCTGAGATAGCAAGTAATAGAGAAGTATGGAAGACATGCTGCGCCGACCACAAATGAATTGGGATAAGGGCAAGAGAGCGATGATGGGGGGTCATCTTCAAGTCTAACTAAATTCAACTGCATACCAGTATTTTACATGAAGCGACTACCCATATCTTCCCATGTGTGTCGTAAGAGGCGACTAAGGGACTTACCAGAGAATGGGCAGCAGCGTACTCTGTGCTTTTCTCTGTGATGTTCGTGAACGGGCGCTGTCAGTTGTGACTGGTCATCTCTTAGCTGCCACGGTTTATTTTAATTACTTTGTTTTTGTATGACTGATTTAATATTTTACTCTGGACGCTCTCAACTTGCCCGTATTTCTACATATTTGTAATTCTTAACATAAAAGATGTAACCAAGATTTTGTAACATATTTTGATTTAAAAGAGTGTCCATGGAGTTTCTTGCCCATTCTTCTCCATAGAGATCTACGCTTTGGAATGGGCAACTACAGTACTTTCACAAATTATTATGCCTTGTGACTGGGACTGTAGCATAGCGTTTTTTTTTGTTTTTTTTTATTTTTTATTTTCAAAAGTGCCTGTAATGGTCTAATTGAAATAAACGCTTTGAGTTTGAGTTTTTTGTAACAACCGGACTGCGATCGCCCGCCTGCCAAGCGTGGCAATTATGGCAAAACCCCCCAAAATGTAAATGTGGCGACATTTAGGGGACGCCTTTGTCCAGCAGTGGACGTCTTTTGGGCTGAAATGATGATGAATGATGACTGCCTATATGACCTCCACAACCCAGTAACTGGGTAAAACCAATAAACAATACACCTTGAAAAGACTGATAATAAAAATAACAATATGTCGCACAAAACATTCAAGTGATTATTGATAAAAAAAAATCCTCTAAAGGTATGCTAAAAGGAAACAGGTACATTTTTCCTTAAATTACAACTAATTTAATGAAACTACCTAATCACCTGTGCCATTGTGCTATATAATCTAAATTTAGAGTTTAAAATAATTATACTATTATCAGGAAGGAAAAAATTTAATGTATGCAATGCAATGCAATACAAAATCATTATCATCTGCCTAGCCTGTTCCCAACTATGTTGGGGTCGACTCCCAGACTAACCGGATGCAGCTGAATACCAGCATTTTACATGGAGCGACTGCCTATCTGACTTCCACAAACCAGGTAGTACTGGGCTATATGATACCCTTTGGTAAGACTGGTTTTCGCTTTCGGGCCACCTGTAGCAACTGTCAAAGATCTACAAATGACAGCAGGGACCTTCAGCTTAATGTGCTTTCCGAGGCACGGAGGAAACTCGGTATGTAATAATGGTCACCCATCCACGAACCACCCTCGGCAAGGACGGATTATCCTGAAAGATCGACCCGTGCGGCTCTTATTATTTAGCCACGAGCTCCTCATAATATAAGCCATATTTATAAATCAAAAAACAAGAAAAGTAGCACTTTCTGAGAATTGACAGTCTCGCAAAACGCCCACCCTTCGCCACTTCCTAGTGTTTTAGCTGGGAAGAAGAAGTAACGGAACTAACTCCCCAGCAACACATCTGTCTGTAGAGCTAAAACAACTTGATTCCATATGCCTAAACTTCCGAAACAGTTGATATGAAATATGATGATAGGGAAAGAACCTAAAGGTCATAGACAAGATTATGTCTGGATTTAAAAGGAGATTGTGACCTCTGAGTTTTGTTTCGGCTGTTTCTTCTTAGAGTAGCTAGGTAGGAAGGTCCAACACCATATTTTATGCTTTTTAAACTTATATATTCTGTTTAACCTTGAGTGTCCAACTCCAGGGCATAGATCTCCCCTATTCCTTCAACTTTTCTCGGTGCGTGCTTCTTCTCGCCTGTTTTAACTTTAAAAAATCTTGAGCCTTTAGGGAGAGGGGACGGTGGAGCCACCCCTCCTGGAGATGCCCATGGTGACAAGTTATCAAATTTCTAATCGATAAGACCTGTGGAAGTTGTTTATATACCTTCATCAACTAGAAACGTGTTGATGATCTTCTAACAGCTAAGCAGATTTTCTTGAAACATAGCTAAGAACACTCGATTAACACACCTTTCAAACGAAACCAACTTTATCAAAATCCGTTCATCCATTCAGGAGCTATGATACTACAGACAGACATACAGACACACAGAGACAGACACACAGATACACACGTCAAACTTATAACACCCCTCTTTTTTGGTCAGGGGTTAAAAATGTGTGAAGTGTTTTTAATAACCTACTTATAAAATTAAATCATCATCATCTTCCTGCCTTTGTGACATATAATTTTGGGGTCGGCGCAACACATGTTTTTCCTCCATTCTCCTCTGCCATTCGTCATGCTATCATTTACTACTTTTTCCTTCATTATCACTTATAAATATAAAAATATTATTTCATAATTTCAGGCAATTTTTAGGGTTCCGTAGCCGAATGGCAAAAAACGGAACCCTTATAGATTCGTCATGTCTGTCTGTCTGTCTGTCCGTCCGTCCGTATGTCACAGCCACTTTTTTCCGAAACTATAAGAACTATACTGTTGAAACTTGGTAAGTAGATGTATTCTGTGAACCGCATTAAGATTTTCACACAAAAATAGAAAAAAAAACATAAATTTTGGGGTTCCCCATACATAGAACTGAAAACCAAAATTTTTTTTTTCATCGTACCCATACTTGTGGGGTATCTATGGATAGGTCTTCAAAAATTAAGGTTTCTAATATCATTTTTTTCTAAACTGAATAGTTTGCGCTAGAGCCACTTCCAAAGTGGTAAAATGTGTGTCCACCCCCTCTAATTTCTAAAGTAAGAGGAGGAAAATTCTGAAAATATTTAGGATTGTAGAACGTAAAAAAAACTATAAACGAAAATTGGTTTGAATAAGATATGATGTTTAGTTTTTGAGATATGGGACTTTTTCATCAAACTGCAGCAGTAACTTTGTTTTTCATTACGATACTATGAAAAACCAATTTAGTTTTGCGGTTGAGTGGAAGTTTACTAACTAATGAATGATAGTTGAAAATATTGTTATTATATTGTTTGGGGCTATGGAACCCTGTGTGCGAGTAAGACTCGCCCTTTTTTTTTTTTTTTTTTTTCGGATGGGAAATCATCAAATGACTTCTTCCGCTCTGGGCGGAGCGGAAGGGAGTGTCAGACTTGACTGACTAAAACCCATCCATGTTCCTTCTTAGCCCTTTGCGTTCCAGGGGCACGGTATCTCTTTCGAACAACCCGCAGCCCTGGCAGGCATCGGCCCTCTCGGACCCCTTCCGATTTGCTGACATCTCCTTGAGGCGCGCGTGGAACACGAACGCGCCGTCGGCACGGTCTGTCGTCATAAGACGGACGGACGGTGAGCTAGCCCATTACTCACCGTCCACAGGCCCGCGCCTACGGTGGCCGGGGGCCACTGGTTGCCCCCCGACGCCCGGGGCGTCTCCCGCGGCGGCTGGGACGTGAGGTTCTCTCCCTCTCACGTTCCGCCACCTCCTTCGCTAGCATGACTGCTTCGCAGAAGGAGGCGACGGCTTCCCATTCCCTCTCGCTCCGGACCATGGATTGAACCAGGGCCGGACGCGAGAGGTCGCCGCCGCCAATCGCCGCTACGAGGACACG
The DNA here is from genome assembly GCA_949152445.1 of Cerastis rubricosa. Taxonomy (NCBI): domain Eukaryota; kingdom Metazoa; phylum Arthropoda; class Insecta; order Lepidoptera; family Noctuidae; genus Cerastis; species Cerastis rubricosa. Next base: position 1,223,983 of record OX424552.1, read on the forward strand.
GCGGTGCTCAGCCCAAGCGGGGCATAGCTCCACAGTGTGCTCCACCGTGTCCTCCGGCGTAAGACTCGCCCTTGGCCGGTTTTTTCAGCTATAATATCATATACATATGAATAAAAAAAATATTTTACAATAAAATTGATACAACAATTTATATACTATTATAATGTGTCACAAGCAACAGTGAGTATAACAATACAATCAATAAAATACCTATTTTCCTATTAAAAATATTTTAAAATAAAATTGATACAGCAATTTATTATAAATTATTAATAATAAGCTTCCATTGTTTTTAATGTATTGTTTAATTTCAGGGGACTCCCCCAAAATCCATTGATATAGGAGGAAATTATGTTGTAAAACAATTTGTAGAGAAAAAAGGGATACTTCTATAAGGACAATCATCATCTGCCGAACCTTTTTCCTACTATATAGGGGAGTATAAATATGGCTTATATTATGAGGAGCTCGTGGCTAAGCCGTGCTTGCCGAGGTTGGTCTGTGGATGGGTGACCATAATTACATATCGAGTTTCCTCCGTGCCTCGAAAGCACGTTAAGCCGTTGGTCCCGGCTGTCATTTGTAGATCTTTGACAGTCGTTACGAGTAGTCAGAAGCTAAAAGTCTGACATCCAGTCTTACCAAGGGGTATCGTATTACCCAGTCATTGGCATTGGAGGTCAGATAGGCAGTCGCTTCATGTAAAATACTGGTACTCAGCTGCATCCGGTTAGACTGGAAGCCAACCCTAAGATAGTTTGGGAAAAAGGCTAGGCAGATGATTGGGGTCGGCTTCCAGTCTAACCGGATACAGCTGAATACCAGTATTTTACATGGAGTGACTGCCTATATGACTTTGACAGGCCAGTTTCCGGGTAATATGATACTGATACTGTTTGTCTGTGTCATCCAACTGCTGGCCTCTTTCCATGACTCCCAGTTGTTTAATTTAATATGATACCGTAGTTATATCTTAATATGGAAAAAATGACTAACAGTATTTTACAATAGAACATTAGAAGCTTTGGCATGATTTCGGTCACTTGAAAGCTAAGATCTTTAGAGCAAACTTAAAGCTTTACTCAATCTAACTATTTTAGAGTTTCATATTCAAAGAAACCTTACTAGTATTAAGTCCACTAGTCCACCAATCCGCACTAAGCGTTTTTAAATGTCTTTCATAATGCGCACAGCAATGGAGTGGAACTCTCTGCCTGCGTCTGTGTTTCCGAACGCTTACAATCCTAATCTCTTGAAAGTTAGAGTGAACAGGCTTCTTCTGGGTAAGCTCGTTCCAAAGCCGACTTTGTCTCAGTCATCTCTGACCTAGACTACAACTGTTACGAGCAAACCCATCGCAAATAAAAAAAAGTCACTGTTCATATCGGTTTGAAACCTTTGATTGTAGTTGCTTATAGGAATGTCAAAATTACCTTCATAAGGGTATATTTTACTTTGAATCACTTGAGTGAAGTATAGTCTCTTAGGATCCTGATCAAATTTATTAAATAAAGATTTGGCGTTGATCAAACTTGCAGTCTAACCAGCCTCCAGACAATGACAAACTGTTATTTTGTTGATTCTTCCGTCAACATAACTCGTTTCTTCAGTGGTCATGCTACGCGTGCAGATACAGGTGAACAATCCAGTTACTGGGTAACTTGATGTTGCCCTTGGCTCGACTAGTTATCAGACTTGTGGCTTCTGACTATGCGTCACAACAGATAAACAAAGAACAGTGATGAAAATGTAACAAAACTCTGATACGAAAATAACTTAATCAAGCTACAATTCTTCAACAGGATAAGTAGAGGTGTTTATTTGATAGACGTTACTGGGTCCAACAAAGTGTTATTGAGTTTTTCCAACAGGGATTTCTCTGTAGCAGTCACAGAGTCTAAAATTGTGCCTGGTTGATGGCAATAGGCACACCCCCTATTACATGTGACATAAACGTAACTGGTGAAATGTGGGTGTACTATTAAGTACACCTCAGCGTTACCCTTTGTGGACGTAATAAGGGACAGTCCTGTATTGTCATTACCTGGGTACAAATCCAGACTCAAGAGCTGCTACTGAGAATTTCCAGATGAATTAACTTTGCCCAGGCTGGGAGCTAAAGCCAGACCTAAAAAGTCCAGTTTGATTTCAGCGTAGGCTTTCCCAACACATGCTTATGATGAGTCACAACAAAAATAAATACTATTTAAAAATAGCGTAATCCTCGATTGTGATAAGATAGTTACATGATTCATAACAAGCTGAAATAAATTGTCAACTTAAACCAAATAGATTTACACTATAGAGAATAACACAAGAAATGTCATAGAAAAAAGGTGATCCAATGTCACAGAAAATAAAAAATAAATTCCCAATTTTGACACTTTACACTTGACTCTTGCAAGTGGACTATGATTTTAAAGCGTTTTTCTTGAAACTAAGTTAGTAAATTATTTACAGATTAACACATAAAGCCCTTTTTATGTAACTTAATAATGAATGGAAATAAAACTGCAAAACTTTATTCATAGCTGAATTTTGCAATGTTTATTTTTTTTTATGAGACCAATGAGAATCGTCTTTATTATTATGTTGACCAAGGAGGATATTCTCAAATGAGAATAATCTTCACACAATGATGTAATGACCAATCTTTGTCCTTTTAAAGTAAAAAATGCAAATTATTAGTCATAAATATTGTGTTTTTATAGAAACTTCATCTTCATTTATTTACACGGACTGTTACATTAATCATCTAATCCCAACAAGATTGCTACTAGAAAATAAATTTTAATATTATAATTGCATTTTGCAGTTTCCTTGCAATTTTTACCAAAGACAAAGCAGTTTTGGGCAATGACCACATCATTTCTCATTGTCTGCCAAAATTATGCAAAAAAAAATAACAATAGTGATTATGATCATGCACAACACTCAAAGTTCGAAATACAAAAAGTATGGTTAGTCATAAAATGAAATGCATTCGACCCTTGCATGTGTTAAAAGAAGCAAAACAAATAAATTGGTGAAACTTTTATGAGTCATCGCCGAAGGAAATATTATTAATGTTGTTACCAGAGATGGAAAAACCCGAAATACCTTTATTCTTACCCATAGTTGTGACGTTATAATCTGCTTGTGTGAAATGCAGGCTGCAAACTTTTGAATACTTCGTATACGGCTTGCCTCTCTTCAAAATCAGGTTCCACTTGTCTGCCATAGAAACGTCACGAGGAAACCGATGAAATTTCACGTTTTTCGTCTTGCCGGCGAGAGACGTGCATTGTGGGACAGTGCAATAATATCCCATCTTCCTTTCTTACTTGGTTTCCCAAACTTATTAATGTTTACAGTCGGCGAAACTAACACAACACATCGAATAAGATTGTAACCTCTAGTCCCGGACACAAATATGTTATTTAATTTATTTGTTGAAAACGTTATCACGTTGGTTTGGAAAAAAATGGAATCATCACACTGTAGCCTTGAAATATTTGACATCTATTTTTCCCTTCCCACTTTTTTTTCGGAAAAAAAATGGCCACTCGTATGAACCATAGACTTTGTTTTGACGTCGTTTCTTTCAATGTCATGCAATAGTACTTCAGTTGTTATGCCTGGAAATCGACTAAAGGTTTAAAATTAGATCAAATTATTCAAAGTGACTAGTGTTGGGATTTTATCCGGATAAATACTCAAAATGGATAAATACTCAATAAATGTCCGTTTTTACTCGAGTATTTATCCAAAATGCGGATAAATACTACCTATAGTTTTAGTTACGTTATCTTACGTAAATGTTGTTATTTTACAAGCAAAAGGATTGAAATAAATAAAAATCGGAAAATATAGATTTGTACCGTGCTTTATTAAGCACTTTAATAATAACAAAAAGCCTGCAATACTCAATCATGGATATTTTCGTCAAGCACTGTCAAAGTTAGATAAAGTTATTAATCTGTGATAAAGTTATTAATCCCAGAATTAGTTACATAAATCATTATAATATTAAGAAAATAGTAGAGAAAAATACTAAAATAACAACAGACTCATACAATCATAATCTTTTTCGTGATAAAATATAGATTAGTGCGTTACTTTAATCACTTTAACAATAAGACAATATTGAGTACTTGCACAGGCACAACCAAGTGGCCAGGATTATTCACCAGCAACTTGCCCTGAAATATTTTTTTTTTTTTCTTCTTCGTGTATTTGCAATCAGCCCTAAGGCTATGAGCAAATCTGTTCTAAGGTGCTGTCATGCGGAGTGGCTTCCCATTGGAAGCTACTCATCTGCTGCCCAGAGCTACTGCCGGTCTTCTAGCTCTAGGATATGATGACGTTTTAGTCGCCTCACATAGTGGTCCATGGTGAGTTGGCGAGCAAGTTCGTTAGGGTGATGGATTAACCTTTCTTTGTATTTAGCTGCCAGACTCCGAATTTCCTCTTTGATTGTTCTCATTTGAAGGTGCTCGTGAACTTCATTGTTGGTTATGTACCATGGTACCTTCGCAATTGTTCTCAGAATCTTGTTCTGTTGGCGCTGGAGTATATTTATGTTGGAATCACTTGCACTGCCCCATAGTTGCAGGCCATATGTCCAAATGGGCTTTAAGATCGCTTTATATATAAGCAGTTTGTTGTCCAAAGAGAGTCTCGAGTTCCTTCCTAGCATCCAGTACAGGCTGTTGTATTTTAGCTGAAGCTCCTGCTTTTTACATTTGATGTGGTGCCTCCAGGTTAGTCTACGATCAATGTGTAAACCAAGATATCTGACATGGTCATTATGGGGTAGAGTACATTGGCCCAACTTTACAGGTGGGCAGTCTCCTATTTTGAGAGTGAATGTCACCTGCACTGACTTTGCAGCACTAGCCTTTATTTTCCATTTTGGAGCCATTCGTTTACTTTGTTGAGGCCCTTCTGCAAATTCTCTGATGCCAGTCTTGGATCTTTATTACTTGCTAATATAGCGGTGTCGTCTGCGAATGTTGCTGTAGTTATTCCTGGCGTTAGTGGAAACTTGTGGAATCTGAGGTACCGTACTACAAGTATGTGCCCGACCCAGTTCTCGAGAAAGACCATGTCACGCTGTACTGGGATCGGCCTATCATTACTGACAGGACTATTGTTGCCAATAAGCCTGACATAGTGGTGATAGACCGATCAGCACGCCGCGCAATGATAGTCGATGTTACCATCCCACATGACGAAAACCTCGTGAAAGCTGAGAAAGAGAAACAGATAAAATATCTCGACTTGGCTCACGAGGTTGTCGATATGTGGAATGTAGACTCGGCTAGCATTGTGCCGATTGTCGTAACGGCCAATGGCCTTATGGCCAAGAGCCTCGACGAACATCTGTCAAAGCTCTCACTTGGCAGTTGGATCAAGAGCCAGATTCAGAAGGGAGTACTCCTCGATACGGCCCGCATTGTGAGGAGGTTCCTGTCTCTGCAGCCCTAACCACCGGTAGCTTGGACCCTGCTCCCGATACCGGTGGAAACCTGTTTTTTATATTTTTAAATGTTTTTTTTTTTTTTTTTTTTAAGAAATATGTAAAAATATAAAAAATGAGAAGAAAAATTAATAAAAGACAATATTGTAATAACTATGGCTTCACTGCACTTATGAATATTCTGCCAATTACTGATATTTTCTTAAATTAACTTCTATCACTATTAGACGCTTGTTCAACACTATCAGAAAAGCAATTTACAAACTGGAACTGACTTCCCGATTCTCTCAAATCCAATGATTCGTCATCAGTATCTGTCTGTACTGGACATGGTGATGGTCTTCATCGTCACTGTCTGCACTCTCTTGGATAAAAATAAACATGCAACAATCTACACTGATTGACACAACTGAAAATTGTATTGTCATCTAATTCTAAGTTATGTTTGAATTTACAAGTTTCTAGCTTATCGGGAATAAAGCAGGTTACAAATTGGTAAGAGTTTGTAAAAGTATTTTTAATTACACAATAAACATAGGTTTTAAATCACTATAACACTACCCAAGTAACCATTTGGATTAGCACAATTCAAATTATTTAACTTACCTTGACACGTTATAACACAACTTCAAATATAATAAACGAGCTCGTAGATATTATGTTGTTGTAAAACTTACATGCGTGTGCGCTCTTTATGACGCAAACTTGGGCGCGTATTGCCAAACTGTATTTTAACACAGACACGGGTTGCTCTGTGCTCGCAGGTAGTTTGCTTTATGAATGAAGAGCATAGTACATACTGGCACAGACAATATCTGTGTTGAAAGATATTTTGCTTAAGAGAGCCAAATACACACGAGTACAGACAACCACAATGTCATTTTAATGTGAAACTAAAACCAACATTATGCAATCCTATTAAAGCAAACTCCAAACCACAGCTCCAAACTAAGGCGTTGTCGACGTAGCCCCGCTACCTACCTACCTATACCTACCTATTTTTGTCTGCAGGGTTTACAGTAACCTAACACGAAGGGGATGGCGGGGTCTAGTGAGCGAGCGGAGCGAGCGAACTAAGATCCCGCCATCCCCTTCGAACCTAACCTGTACGAGTCGGGGTGCCCAATGTCCCGAGCTCGTTTCGCTCGCTCTTGCATCCTAAGTTCTCCTTAATGTGTTACACTGCCAAATCCTTTGCTCTGCAATCGTATGTAGTTTGCTTTGAAAATGACGAGCATAATGTACACTAATACAGAGAATGTCTGTGTTGTAATACATTTGGCTCTTTAGTGTAACTAAGCGGTCCAGCACAGACTATGGATGTCTGTGGTAACATACAGTTTGGCATTATGCAACCTGGGCACTACACGGCCACTATGCGGCGCGGGGGTGGAAGGCAAGATAAGCAAAACAAAAGAAACGGGACAAAAGGTGGCTGGGATATGGTTTAGTAAGAACCACGGTGTTTCGTTTTGACATAAAAAGTAATAATGTAATAGTGTAGTATTTTGGAAATCCCAAATAACAATACTAGTCATAAAATTTAAAAAAATAACCATCTGATTCGCAAAAAATATAAATATCCATCATTTTGAGTAAATATCCGATAAAAATGGTTGAAAACGAGTATTTATCCGTTTCGGATAAATACTCGAGTAATTATCTTCCGAGAATTTATCCACCGCCCATCACTAAAAGTGACGCATGGACTGGAGGCCAAAAGCATATCAACTGGTTTCTATAATCGTTCCTCGTAACCATGCACTTACATAAAAGGACAAACGGCCGCGTAGGCAAATTCATAACTTATATTGCAATGTGTTTTCACCACAAATTTACGCAAAAAATGCAACTTATCCTAAAAACGAAATGGGCAACAAAATAGTGTTTTAGACTATGCAGTGGCTGTCGATTATGTCATATTTTCTGTCACTGCTGCCTAGTGTAATAAGGTGGAAGCGACAAGGTGGCCCGCGAAAATCAAAATTTCCTTACTTTTTTTGCAATTTGCCAGTCAGTGTCAGGTTTTATGTTGAATAAAATATGATACGCGACCGTAACTAACGTGGCATTGCATTGACAGTTTTAGTAAAAAAACACCAACTACTTAATTATGAGTGTAATTTACTATTATTCTTTATTTTTAACATAGCCAACAATTATATGTCTTCTAATATAAATATTATACACCTCATAGGTATGTTGCAGTGATACAATATACCAAATGTAAGATCTTCTTACCTGTGATTAACAATAAATAAATTAATTATGAATTAGTTTGTCAAATGTGTGTAAGTTTCTCTATTATTATGTGGTTGTTTTGCGTCTGCGTTTCTAGCCATAGGATTATGATAGGATGCATGTCTCTGCGTGTGAACGTCAGTTTCCCGTAGTGTGCTGTATGTTTATTTCGCCTCTTGCAAAAAGTGGCATAGAGATATTTGTTCGACAATCTGTTGCTCGCGTGCGTTAGGTACAAATTATCTATTATTTACACATATTAGTTTCAAAATAATTATTCAGGAAACGTTTCATGTTTTTAAAAATCGACTAAATTGATCGAGGAACAAGCGATCACCAGCAATCCAACAAATGTGGCAAGTGTGGTAACACTGAGTTTTTTTACAACTTTGATAAATGTCGGAGCTTGGTGTTTATGCGCGAAGTTTTGTTTGTTTTTCTGATAAAAATACAACTGTTACAATAACAGTATAATCGCTTAGATATGTTAATTTGTGTATTTAAACTAGTTGCGTACTAACAACATGCCTTACTACTGCACCGTGCCGCGATGCACGTCCATGGCTGGGAAGGCGAAGAATGTTTCTTTTCATCAATTTCCTCGAGACGAAGAGCTTGCTAAACTCTGGAACGATATTCTAAAGCGAGGGAAACCGTATACAAAATACTCTAAAGTATGTAGCCTTCATTTTAAACCTGAGGATTACACAATAACTAGTGCGGGAAAAAATAAGGGTAGGTACCTAACGCACGTTTGATTTTCTCTATATTACTTACCTACGCTGAGTACGCTGTGATTACGATACCTATTTGTTGCTAGCGTCTGTTTTTGTTGTTGTTTGTAACATTGGAATATATTTATGTTATGTTTGTGTACAGATAATTAGTGGTCGCGTATTTACTATGTCGCCAGTTAATCTGTAGCTATTTAAGCTTTACAATACAAGCAGTCGTTTCTAAGTAAAGTATACAGTTTTCTCTTTGTTGTTTAGGCCAGTGCTAGACCCCAATTTGGTTATAGTTACTAGAACTAACTTCCAAAAATCCTTCCCCTATGCTATACTGACCCCAATGCATTGTAACACTAATCTGCTAGCAGAAATGTCTTCACAAATTATGTATCTGCTGTATAATACCATCTATAATAACAGAAAATGTCTCTATCATGGGCTAGCAGCTAGCATCATTGATTAGTTCAGAGTTTGTCTTCACTGCCTGCCTCCATGGTCTACTGGCCCCAAGCATGACTGCTAAGAATGAGTTCCGGTTTGATTCCCAGGCCAGACTAAGTGTTACTGGCACTTTCCATCACAAATTTCTCAGTAGCAGTCACAGAGTCTGTATTTATACCCGGTTCAAAGCAATAATCTTGCCCCCTATTACATGAGACTTAAACATAATTAAACTAAATCATCATCTGCCTAGCCTTTTCCCAAACTATCTTGAGGTCGACATTCAGTCTGACTGAATGCAGCTGAGTACCAGTATTTTACACAACGCGACTGCCTATCTGACCTACACTGGGTAATATGATACACCTTGGTAAGACTGGATGTCAGATTTTTGGCTTCTGACTACTCGTAAAAACTGTTATAAGTGACTAAATGTGTGAGGACACCTCTGCCTAAGCCATTGGGGATTACAGGCTGTTATGTTTGACTTCTATATCTAAACTATCTACCCCTTTACCAGCATAAGAATGTCAAATGCTAAAAGTTTGTAGTGGACAAGGTAGAGATTTCTTTCCAGTGGTTACCAAACTACTCATTAGCTGGACTGCGGAGGTCAGTCAGAGAGGCAGTCAGTCCATGTAAAATGCTGATATTTATATGCATTCATTGTACTGTAGGCTATTTTCCACAACTCTACGTCTAAAGCATGTATTTTGCGCACGGGTGGAAACATTGTTCAATCCATGCTAGTTTCCCGAGAAAGGCCAACAGCTCCTTGGTGTTGCTGACAATCTTGCTAAGAGTACCTGGGTTACCGAAGTACTTTGCTAACCCACTACTATTACTACTACTGCCCTGTAAGTTGCAACCTCTGGGCAGTGTAGAAGCACATGGGCTGCTGTCTCATCTTCTTTAATGCAGGCTCTGCACAGTGGGATATCTGTGATTCCTAAGACAAAGAGTTGTTTATTAAAAAACCGAGCATATAACATTGTTGGGAATGGACTAGACCCCTGATGATTACTAACAAGTGTCCAGCTAGTAGTTTTATATTCTAGCGACCTACAAAAGGCAGCTTATAAGTTTATAACAAAAAGTACTACAGCTACATCTATGATAAAACTGAAGAACTAATATGGTCTGCATCTCGCAAGCAAAATTTACATCGACTTGAGACTATTTATTTATTGGCCTACCTAACTACAATTGTTACACTGTTTATTATACTATACAGAGAAACCCGACAACACTGTCTGTTCGGATATCCTCCCTTTTCTAAGGAGTATCGAGGAACTTTACACCCTGTTTCTCAATACCTACCTTAAAATTTCAATAAGCCATGTTATACCCATAGAGTTAGCAATATTGTAATATGACAAATGACTTTTAACAGAATATAACATCACGCCTGTAATCCCCAGAGGGTTGGCAGAGGTTGACCTAGTAGTAAACCCACATTTCGCCAGTTATGTTAAAGTCCCATGTAATAGGGGGCAAGCCTATTGCCATCAACCAGGCATTAATCCAGTCTCTGTGGCTGCTACTGCGAATTTCCTGATTTCGATTGGCTTAACCTGGTCTCTGAGTTATATGCCGTTCATGGGCCTCTGATTTGGCTTTACATGACGTCGACAATATCTATCAGGCATGCTGGTTTCCTCACGATGTTTTCTTTCACCGAAGCAAGTGATAATTAAACAATACACACATGAATCCACCAAATCAGATGAGCGTGGGTTGGATTCGAACTCGAGACGCATGACTTGGCAGTCCGACGGACACATCACTAGGCTATCAGCATCATCATCATCATCAGCATATAACGTTCCCACTGCTGGGACACAGGCCTCCTCTCTATGGGAGTGAGTGGGCTGTAATCCACCACGCGGGCCCAGTGCGGGTTGGTCACTAGGCTATCTAACTTTGGTTAAACCCAATAACATTTATAATATATATATATAGCTAGCCTGTATTGTCCCACTGCTGGGCAAAGGTCTCCCTCCATTCTTTCCAACGGTCACGATTCTGTGCTGCTTCTTTCCAATTATCAAGGAAGACATCCAGTTCGTCCCACCATCTCCTTCGTGGTCTGCCGCGACCCCGTGTCACTGTTTCAGGGCACCAATCCTGAGCTTTACGGGCCCACAGCTCGTTCGGCATGCGACAGACATGTCCTGCCCATATTATAATTATCACTCATATTGTTTAAACACATTTTCAGGTCAATGGCGAACCCTACGTAAAGATGCGATACCCTCTCAGAACCTGCCTTCAGACACGCCGGCTCCCTATACAAGAAGACAGTCTGGTGCCTGGGTACCTAACAATGCACCTGCGTTGGATCCACAGGTAAATGTATAATTTGCAACAATCATCATTTCAGCTAAACGACGTCTATGCTGGTCATAGTTCTTTCAAAGTTACAATGTGTTCCTAGGGATTTTGTGTTCTGTGTGGTGTCGGACGTAAAGAATAGCACCATCCCATATCTTCCCGTGGGTGTCGTAAGAGGCGACTAAGGGACTTGCCAGAGAATGGGCAATTGGGCAGCAGCGTTCTCTGTGCTTTTTTGTAACAACAGTACTGCGATTGCCAACCCGCCTGCCAAGCGTGGCGATTATGACAAAACCCCCCCTTCTTTGGGGAAGCCTATGTCCAACAGTGGACGTCTTTCGGGCTGAAATGATGATGATGATGAGGGATTTTGTAACACCATTTGTTCTCTTAGCTGAAACGACATGTGTTTTGTTTTAAAAATGAATTCCAATTGAGCCACGTAAGCTAATCAGTTGACGATAGACGCCTGCACAGCCGACAGACGTAGGCTGAGTAGCCTACACACCTACAATTACAAGCCCATCAACCGGGCACAAATACAGTGCTACTGAAAATTCCTGTTGGAAAAACCCAATAACACTTTACCGACCCGGGAGTCGAACCCAGGACGTCATGCTCAGCAGTCGCGCTTGCGACCACTGACCAACGAGGCATTCCGAGTCCGAGTTTTATGAATGAAATCAATAGTCATTAAAAAATCAAACTAGTCAAACGAGGCTGAAGATCAGCACTTTTTAACCTAACCAAATTCAAAAAGAAAAAAAAAAAAGGTTCTGTATGGTGTCGGACCTAAAGAATAGCACCAACCCATGTCTGCCCGTGGGTGTCGTAAGAGGCGACTAAGGGACTTAGCAGCGAATGGGCAGGAGCGATCCCTGTGCTTTTATAACAACCGTACTGCGATCGCCAACCCGCCTGCCAAGCGTGGCGATTATGGCAACCCCCCCCCTTTTGGGGGAGGCCTATGTCCAGCAGTGAAATGGTGTTCGGCTGAAATGATGACGGTCGATGACGGCCTATGACAAACTAGTTTGGCCTGAAATCGGGTTTGGCCGGTAAAATATACACCGATTACGCTGAGATTAATGATCCGATTTACCTGTTTGTTCTTTAGTTTGATGCGGAATAGTTGCAATTTGGTCCCATAAAAATTTAACATCGTTTGGTCCAGTTGTTTTTGAACGTCACTTTCACAAGACAGTCCCATAAAACACTCGCCCTTCGACAAATGATTCGTGAAAAGCCATCTTGTATGTACAATTTACAGAAGCTCGATACAGCTATTATTACTTAGCTCCTCTAATTTCTGAAGTTCATCATCTGCCTAGCTTTTTCCCAACTATGTTGGGGTCGGCTTCCAGTCTAACCGAAAGCAGCTGAATACCAGTATTTTACATGGAGCGACTGCCTATCTGACCTCCACAACCCAGTTAGTACTGGGTAATATTGGTTTGTCTGGTTGTCAGACTTTCAGACCACTGACTACATGTAACGACTGTCAAAGATCTACAAATGACAGCCGGGACCAACGGCTAAACGTGCTTTCCGAGGCACGGAGGAAACTCGGTATGTATGGTGGTCACCTAATTTCTGAACCTAACCTCGTAAATGTTTAATTTCAGCTGCACGATCAAGCGCGACACCTGGCTCAAGCTATCTACATGCAGACTATGCTAGCGATGCAAGCGGCTGGTGTTCAGGATCCGCTGGCTCTGACCACCATGTGTAATGGTAAGTCAGCATCATTACCACTTACTGTCAATTTATTTGGAGAAGTAGTTAAGGGTGTTTATTTTTAATGTTGCCCCACAAATGATTTTCTCTAAAATCAAAAAAAACAAAATCAAAAGTCATTTATTCAAATTAGGCTGATAATCAGCACTTTTTGAACGTCAAAATTACAAGAGACAGTCCCCCAAAATGCCCGCCCTTCGCCACTTCCTAGTGTTTTAGCTGGGAAGAAGAAGTGGTGGAACAAACTCCCCAGCAACACATCTGTCTGTTAGGTTAGAAGAACCAGATTCTACACAATAGTACTCTTTTATCGTAGGTGTGTTTACAAGCATTTAAACTTACAAACATGTAAACTGGCCAGACCTGGAATTACCTGTGGCTCATACAAATATTTAGGATTTATGACGATTTACAATTGGTTATTCGTTAAATCGTCTGTGAAATCTTTCACAGTATTAAATTAAATAACTAGAAAAAAAATATTTATAAAAAGCCGTAAAAAGTAAAGCAAAAAACAAACGCATTTGGATGCAGGCGGGACCAAACCATGGTGACCGACGTAGCCCGAAGAGTTGCCAAACTTAAGTGGCAGATACGATGCCTTGGAAGGCCTCCCTTTAGGTGGACCGATGACCTGGTGAAGGTTGTGGGGATCCGCTGGATGCGAATCGCACGGGACCGGGCAATGTGGCGACACTTGGGAGAGGCCTACGTCCAGCAGTAGACGTAACGTATTTCGGCTGAAATGATGAAGATTGATGGGACCAAACCACATTAAAAAAAAAAACAATGGAGCCCCGCCTACTTCCAAAAGCGCTTAATTTTTTACTTTTCAGCCGGATTTTAAGTTTTTACAATTACTTTTGTGTGCAAAAAGAATTAATAAATAAATAACTAAAATTTCACCCTATCTCTTCCACAGGTCTACCGCAACCCTCCACAGAAAACTCACCCCCCCACACTTCAACAACCCCAGAAACAGACAACCAAGTTCACACCACCAACCAAGACTTACACCATACCAGCCACAATGCTAGCCCGGACACTGAAAACAAGACCTCGTTTCAATGTGAAGAGTGTTCAAAATGCTTTAAAGATCCCGATGTTTTTGTCTTACATAAACGTTCACACACAAACGTCTCTCAAGACAGCGGAAAAGAAAATTTTGATTTGAATACGCTGAAGCCGGAAATGTTGAAATCGAATCCTATACTAGCAAATCTGCTCCGGACAACGATGGAAAGAAATATTTTCACGAAGAGTCTTTTTGAGAAGCAGTTGATGGTGAGTTTTTCTAATATGGAGAATTATTTGAGGAATGTTACTAAGTTTGAAGAAGATTGTGATAATAGCGATTTAAGTGAATCTTTAGATGATAGTAATAATTTAGTTATTGATGAGAATTTAGCTTAGATTTTAGTTTAGTTTTTTTTTGGTTCTGCTGACAAAATTTGTTGTTTCGGGATGTTTCGAGGTCAAAACCAATCGTGCCTGAAAACAAAATGTTTTTTTTTTTTGTGTTTTGTTGCAACAATTGATTTTTATTATATATTTTTCAAAAAGGTACAAAATACCATATTATCTTTTGTGATTATTGCGTTTTCATCACGTACTAAAAAATCACGAAAAATACCTTGCATTTGACTAAATAATTACAAAATGATTTGGAACTCATTTTTATAAAACCTCTGGATTTCTGCCGGGTTGTTATATATCAAATATAACTGGCAAAATGTGAGAGTACTTAGAGTACACCTCTGCGTAATCCTTCGGGGATTAAGGGCGTGATATTATATTTTGTCATAAAAAAAATACAATCATTTTGAATTTATTTAGTCAAGGCTCGCTGAACTTAAAAATAAAGGGAACAAAATTAAAGTTATTTTTGTCAGCAGAATACAAATTTGAAAATAAGACTGTATTTTTAAATAATAATGATACACTTATGAAATGGCAGACTTTATAATAACTAATACATAATATTGGTAGTATTTATTGATGTGTTTTTAGTTAGGACTTTTATAAACAAATCTACTTTAGCCTTTTTCAAACAGGTCCAATTTTGTTAGTAGCGGTGTTTGTTACCAACTCCTCCGAAACGGCTGAACCGATTTGTATGAAATTTTGTGTGCACATCGGGTAGGTCTGAGAATCGGCCAACATCTATTTTTCATACCCCTAAAACCCATCAAAATTTCCAGCAGATGAATTTGCGCGGGTCAGCAAGTAATAATATAATAAAAAACAGTATGTTTGTTTTTGAACACGAATTTTATAATTACACAAAAATAATTAGCAGCTTTACATATTATTTCGTATCTACAAAAAAAAACATAAATAAATAAAACACCTGTCGATTGTCTCGTCGGTCAACTGGTCTCAATCTCGACTGCTAAGCATGAGGTCCTGGTTGCAATTCCCGGGTCGGGCAAATTGGTCTTGGGTTTTTTCAACAGGAATTTCTCAGTAGCAGCCACGGCGTCTGGATTTGTCCCGGTTGATGGTAATAGGCTCGCCCCCCTACATAGGACTTTAACATAACTGGCGACATGCGGGTTGACTATTTAGTACACCTCTGCCTAACCCTTCGGGGGTTATAAGGGTGATGTTATGTTAATATACCTGTTTGAAAAAGGCAGATGAAAAAAACGTTTGCGTCTCGGGACGCTCAACAGAAGTGATAACTTAAACTAATCTAAGCCTGCTGCCGTATGCGCGAGAGAAAAGGAAGCCAGACAGAGTGGCGCCGTAACTCTTTACGTTACGAAGCGGTTTACCCTCCAATAAGAAGTTATCACTTCAAAACTCAACTGCTAAAAACATTACTTTAAATACTACCATACTACTTTATTAAAATAAACTATTACAGAGTCCCATTAAGACCACAAATATCGAAAATATGACAGCACTAAATTAATTAAAAAAACATCTTTATGTGTCAATCATTTCAAGTTAAGCAGTGATAGCCTAGTGATGTGACCTTCGGAATGCCAAATCATTGGTCTCGTGATCGAATCCAAGACAGGCGCAGCTCTGATTTTTCGGATTCATGTGCGTATTATATAATTACCACTTGCTTCGGTGAAGAAAAACATTGTGAGGAAACCAGCATGCCTGAGAGATATTTTTTGACGGCATGTAAAGCCAAGTCAGAGCCCATGGGCGGCATATCAACTGTGACATCACGTTAGAAAGATTTCAAGTTGACATATAGAAAAATGTTTTACTTAGCGTAATCAGCGTTTAACGTTCCCACTGCTGGGAAACAGGCCTCCTCTCTATCTCAGTGCGGGTTGGTAGAGGTCACATGTCTTCGAATTTTCGGTTGTAGTACATGCCGCTTTCCTCGCGATGTTGAAATTAGTTTAGTGCTAATTTTGGTGGTATATGGGGTGCCGTAGTCTGTCATTATAATATTTGTAGATACCCACCTTTAGTTTTAAGATGATGTATATTTTTTGTATTTTTCCACACATGTATGTATAATAATGTAGTAAATCACTGGAGATCTAACTATTTATATGGATCTGTAAAGTAATTCATATAGTTGTTAACACAATATAATAAAAACATACTCTAGTAAATTTATACGTATAGTATAGAAACACAACTTTGAGGCATATACTGAGTGGAAGGGACACCGACTTGAAAACGGTTAGCACGTATCCAGTACATCATTCTGCCCCCCCCCCCACACAGAATATTCATAGGAAATATAAAAAAATGGTCCATACATTTTGACCGTGTAGGTACGAAAGCAGCGGTGGCAGCCCCGACTTACGAGGAGTAAGCCGTGGGTTCGAACCCAGGCAGGCGCATTACTTTGTGCAATTTATTTCATCTCCGCTGCACTCAAAAAAGGGTGAAGGAAAACATCGTGAGGAAACCGGCATGTCCTAGAACTAAAATTCGAAGACATGTGATATCTACCAACCCGCACTGGGCACACGTGGTGGATTACAGCCCACTCCCTCTCATAGAGAGGAGGCCTGTGTCTCAGCAGTGGGAACATTATAGGCTGACGATAAGGTTCTTTTGTAGGAAACAGCTGTTTCTTTTTTTTAAATAACTGACGTAAAATTTCGTTGAATTAGAATGATGTACTGAGTACTAGGTAAACGTTTTCGCATCGGTGTCTTTTCCACCCTGTATAACTCCCACTTTTTCTTATTTTTTTCTATTATAACAAAAACCATTACAAGATCTAACCAATTTGTGTATTGATGTCAGAATATCGGAAAACAATGCAAATCCAATTTTATTTGGATGTCAAAGATTTTAACATAAACTAAATATTTTGTGGATAACATAATGCTGTTCCTATACCATTGGAAAATGCTGTTTTTTTATTTGAATTAATCTTTTTTTTTTACTATTCCGTCTTTAAATTCAATTTAATATTGCAAGTTGCAACTATTAATTTCGTCCCAATAATAATTTGCACTTAGTATTATTACTTAACAAACTAAAAATAACTTATTTATTTTACTTAACAATAATTTTAATCTCACCTTCTATTTAGCCTTTTTAACCGACCTTAAAAAATAAGAAGGTTGTGTATTATTTTATTCATGTACCGTTTTTTTATATTCATCAATGCACATAAATGCAAAAAGTATATCCACCGATTTAATAAAAAAATATAAAACACATGCAATATGCGAATTTTGAAGAAAAAGACTGTACTCCACCGATTTTTCGAAGAAGTTCTACCATTTTTGGTATAACTCGAATAATATTTAACTAAGAAATAACTAGATTTTAGATATAAGCCCGCTTGCACAACTTATCATTTAATGCATTCAGCACTAAACATATTAAAAACATAATTCTTTATTTGTCATCTTCAAAACTTTTCCTGAAACAGAACTTTAATGAGGCACATTTTGAAAACTGGCAACATCGCAAATATCTGTCAAATATCGCGCGGCTCAGCTAGTAATAATATAATAAAAGACAAAACCATTGTGTTTTTGAACACGAATTTTATAATTCCAATATTACAGAAGAATATTTAGCAGCTTTTCAGGGTTATTGGTAAAACACAAACAACCTCTTAAGAGGTCGTTTTACTTATAATTATGAACAACATTTATTAAGGGACCAAACCTGAAACGCGAAAAAAAAATCAGCTGTTCCGTACTTTATGTTCACATAACTCGTCAAAATGTAGGGAACAGCTGCTTTTTCACGATTTCGGGTTTGGTCTCATAGTAAAAGTTGTTCATAATGATGAGTAGAATGACCTCTTAAGAGGTTGTTGGTGTTTTACCAATAACCCTGTATATATTAAATCGTAACTATAAAAAAAAAAAAAACATAAATAAATAAAACACCTGTCGACTGCCTCCTTGGTCAAGTGGTCCCAATCGCGACTACTGAGCATGAGGTCGTGGGTTCGACTACCGGGTCGGGCAAAAGTGTTATTGGGTTTTTCATCAGGAATTTCTCAGTAGCATTCTCGATTTGTTGCTGGTTGATGGCAATAGTCTCGCCCCCTATGACATGGGACTTAAACTTAACTGGCGAAATGTGGGTGTGCTATTAGGTACACCTCTGCCTAGCTCTTCAGGGATTACAGGCGTGATGTTATGTTATAGAAATTCATCATAACATTGATATATTTTACAGATAATTCGTGTATTCCCGTTTGCCCCACCGACTTCGTCCCCCTATTGGGCCGAACGGGAATTTACAAAAATAGTATTAAATTTGTTCCCGTTCGTCCCATCAACAAAATTAGTGGGACTATCGGGAAAAAAAATTACGAATTCCCGTTCGTCCCACTAGGGGGACGAAGTCGATGGGACGAACGGGAATATACGAGATAATTGCGACGTTGCTTGCCAGCATTCAGAGTGTATCCTCTTAATATGTTTAGCTCTTAACGCATTTAGTGTTTAGTCGTGCTTGCAAGCCTTATTATAGTTTTCTATTTTAGTGCCTTAGATTTTAGCTTTTATAGTTTAAATAATAAGCGAAATAAAAACTTTTGTATAAACGTTTTTACAAAACATAGCATTTTAGATTAGATTTTGGAAAATTTTAAACTTTTCTACAAATGTTTTTGTATGGAAAAACGTTTTTGTATGAAACTTCCTTTAAATTGTGTGTTTTATATATAAATTATGTGTTTGTACATTATTCTTGTACTATAATACTACCATTTTTTAAAGGGGCTGACAGAGCTTCAAGTATTTCTTTAATATTTAGCCTCATATTGTAAATTATACATCATCATCATTTCAGCCCAAAAGACGTCCACTGCTGGACATAGGCCTCCCCCAAGTGTCGCCACATTGACATTTTGGGGGGTTTTGCCATAATCGCCACGCTTGGCAGGCGGGTTGGCGATCGCAGTACGGTTGTTACAAAAGCACAGAGAACGCTGCTGCCCATTATCTGACAAGTCCCTTAGTCGCCTCTTACGACACCCACGGGAAGATATGGGAAATTATACATGTACAACTGTTAATTCATGAACCCCAGTGCGTTCGTATATTATTATATTGGCCCCCAGCTGGGACAAAGGCCTCCTCTCTATGAGAGAGATCTGCGTTCTTTGGCGGAAGCGCTCAATATATTCATTTTTTCTTACGTTTTTTTTGCAAAATTGTGCTACTGAGAAATTCCTAATAGAAAACCCAATAACGTTGCCCGACCCGCAGTGGTGTAGCTTGCCTTGGCGGGGCCCCGTATAAAAATTTGTTTGGGGGCTCTTACGAAGGGTAAAGATTTCTCACAAAAGAAAAAAAATGTTTGCATAAAATTAAAAGAAATATTTATTCATCATAATTATCTATCTTTCACTTTTTCAAAAATTTATACAAACAATTCAAATTAAATATTACACTCTCCTTGCCCTTTTTTCCGGCAAACTGGTTTATTAAATTATTTATAGCTATAAAAATATCATTTTTTTAAAAGTTTTATTAATTTTTGCTTATGCACGTCGGGTGCCCCCGTGGCCGTATTTTTAAACTAGATAGATCGGTGTTTCCTTTTAAAAAAGGTAATGTTTGTAACAATGTATCTATAAATTTAGTTCCCTTCAATATGGTTGAGTTGAATGATGGCTGATACATGCGTCATGTTCGTGAACGGGCGCTGTCAGTTGTGCCTGGTCATCTCTTAGCTGCCACGGTTTATTTTAATTATTTTATTTTTAACTTTTTTTCGAATTATTGATTTCGTCTTTTACTCTGGACGCTCTTAACTTGCCCGTATTTCTACATCGTTCTCACATACTAGTAATTCTCAACACGATTGATGTAACCGAGATATTGTAACATATTTTGATTTAAAAGAGTGTCCATGGAGTTTCTTGCCCATTCTTCTCCATAGAGATCTACGCTTTGGAATGGGCAACTACAGTACTTTCACAAGTTATTATGTCTTGTGACTGGGACTGTAGCTTCGCTTTCTTCTTTTTTGTTCTTTGACTTTCAAAAGTGCCTGTAATGGTCTAATTGAAATAAATGCTTTGAGTTTGAGTTTGAATTTACTTAAATTCCGACTACTCAGAAGAAACAGCCGAAACAAACTCAGAGATCACAGCCTCTTTTCAAAATCAAAAGTCATTTATTCATATTAGGCTGATACTCAGCACTTTTTGAACGTCAAAATTACAAGAGACAGTCCCCCAAAACGCCCACCCTTCGCCACTTCCTAGTGTTTTAGCTGGGAAGAAGAAGTGGCGGAACAAACTCCCCAGCAACACATCTGTCTGTTAGGTTAGAAGAACGAGATTCTATACAATAGTGTTTAAGTTTGTATCAACAAAGAATCCATTACATCAAATTAATGTCACATGTCAGCTAGCACACACCAATAATAAAATAAAATACTCAAGAATAAATCAAGCCTTCAGACATCGTTCCCGCTTACACGTCCATACAGACGAAAAAACTGGAAATGATTTATTTTCCTATTAAATTCTGATTAATTTTGTTGCGGGAGAGGACCTCGTGGCTAAACAATAACAGCCGCACGGGTGATCTTTAGGTTAAGCAGCGCTGGCCTAGGTTGGCCTGTGGATGGGTAACCACCCATTACATACCGAGTCTCCTCCGTGCCTCGGAAAGCACGTTAAGCCGTTGGTCCCGGCTATCATTAGTAGATCTTTAACAGTCGTTACAGATAGTCAGTGGCCTGAAATTCTGACAACCAGTCTTATCAAGGGGTATCGTATTACCATACCAGTACTAACTGGGTTGTGGATGTTAGATAGGCATTCGCTCCATGTAAAATACTGGTATTCAGCTGCATCCGATTAGACTGGAAGCCGACCCCAACATAGACGGGAAAAGGCTAAGCAGATGAAGAATTTCGTAGCGGGATCCAAGCCAGTTAAATAGTTTCTCTGGGAGTTTGTCCAGCTTCGTTGTCTTGGCGCTGTTCTGGTGGTCACTACTGTTGATTCTGGTGCACAGGAGTTGCAGTGGTTTGGGAGTAGTGTGGCGGGCTTGTCCCATACAAAAAAACGCCTCTCATCATCTGCCTAGCCCTTTCCCAAACTATCTTGGGGTCGGCTTCCAGTCTAACCAGATGCAGCTAAGTACCAGTATTCTACATAAAGGGACTGCCTATCTGACGTCCACAACCCAGTACCTAACTGGGTAATACGATACCCCTTAGACTGGATGTCAGACTTTTGGCTTCTGACTACTCGTGATGACTGTGTCAAAGATCTACAAATGACAGCCGGGACCAACGGCTTAACGTGCTTTCCGAGGTACGGAGGAAACTCGGTATGTAATTATGGCCACCCATCCACGGACCAACCTCGGCAAGCACCTTAAAGATCGACCCGTGTGGCTGTTATTATTTAGCCACGAGCTCCTCTTCCAAGAAACGCCCCTCAGCTTCATTTAGGTGCCAAATGATCCATGTTTTGTCTTAGGTACTTACCTACGACAAAAATAAAAAGTCACTTAAACATTCCACAAAATATATTACAAAAATACCCCGTATTATAAAAATTGTTCTAGGTATTTCCTGTAGCAATGTCAAGTACCTTTTCATTTTAATAAGGGGTTATTCCCCATGATATAAAAATTGTGTACCTAGTGAAATATGATGCTGTTGTCCGTTTAAAGTTACAATAGGTGATACCTAAACTGCCGCGTAAGCCAAAAAGCGGAAACTCCAGAAAATGGTGAATTGTGTAGGTAAATTTCTCTTATTTAGTAAAAAAAATAAGATTTGCAAATTTTTCGTACTGATTAGGACTGCTTAGGTAGTCTCCCCTCGTCCCCTCCTTGCGTCTTATTCCGCAATGCTGAGGGTCGTGACCTCCCTTCAGTAACACCTCTCGGATGGTCTTTCTCCAACAGTTTCTGTCCCTGGAAGTTTGCAGGGCGCTGTGGACTGTGGAGTCAAGGTCGATGCGGATCTGGTCAGACCAACGTATTGGGCCGCGACCACGGGGCTTTTTCCCGTCCACCATAGTTAGCTTAGTTAGTATAGTGATCGCAATTGTGCTTGCTGAACAGGAGGTCCTGACTTCGATTCCCGGGTCGGGCAAATTCTCTTTGGGTTTTTCCATCAGAAATTTCTTAGAAGCAGCCACGGAGTCTGGGCTTCGTCCCCAGTTGATGGAAATAGGCTCGCCCCCTGATACATAAACATAACTGGTGAAATGTGGGTGCACTATTAGATACTGGAAACTTCTGCCCAACCGTTCGGGGATTTTACGCGTGATTTTATATCACGTTATGTTTTTTTAATGTACAGATGAGGTTATTTTGATTATTAGGTACATCTCATGCGGAAAAAACAACAGAATTTAGAGCTACCTCCAGCTTTTTGGCTCACGAGGGCATTCAATGTCTAAACAAAAACAAAGTGTTGGATTTTCAACCCTCGGTCCATAGCCGAAAGTTCAAAATCTAACAGTTCTGCTGGCCTACCATGACGTCTTAGAGCAGTATCGTTTTATTCTTATACCAGTGTAGGAAAGAGACGGAGCTATACAGGATATCTAGCGCCATCTCTTTCCCACACATAATATTAAATTGCATAACACATTATATATTTTCATCACAAAAGGGACTTTCTCGGAACATAATAGTTGTCTTTGTATAGACAAAGTAAATATATTGATAAAAAATATGCGTCATATAAATGGCGAACTGTAGGTACCCCTGCCCACCCCTTTAGGAACACAGACCGTTATATCATGATCATCATCTGCCTGGCTTTTGCCACCTATGTTGGTGTCGGCTTCCAGTCTAACCGGATGCAGCTGAATACCAGTATTTTACATGGAGCGACTGCCTATCTGACATCCACAACACAGTTAGTACTAGGTAATACGATTTCCCTTGGTAAGACTGTTGTCAGTCTTTCGGGCCACTGACTACCTTTAACGACTGTCAAAGATCTACAAATGACAGCCGGGACCAACGGCTTAACGTGCTTTCCAAGGCACAGAGGAAACTCGGTGTGTAATGGGTTCCCATCCACGGACCAACAAGTAGGTATTGTAAAATATTAGCAACTATTCGTAGCTATCCGCGAAGACTTTCTGCTATCTACCCGTAACAGCGTTGATGTAATGTTAAGAACCGGCCAAGTGTGAGTTAGACTCGCGCACGTACCATTATTTATAAAAACGAGCAAAAAAATCTGTTTTTTGTATGGGAGCCCCCTTAAATATTTGTTTTATTCTGTTTTTAGTATTTGTTGTTATAGCGGCAACAGAAATACATAATCTGTAGAAATTTCAACTGGCTAACTATTACGGTTCATGAGATACAGCCTGGTGACTGACGGACGGACAGCGAAGTCTCAGTAATGGGTTCCGTTTGACCCTTTTGGTATGGAACCCTAAAAAGTGTTGATTATGGGGAATGCCTCGTTTTGGTTGCGTTCTCCAAGTCAGGCAGTGCTAGATTTCTTCGTAGCTGCCATGGAAGACTCCATGGCGGCTACGAAGGATCCTGGTATTTGTGGCCGGTTGATAGCAAAAGGCTCGCCACCTTATTCGTGGGACTAAACATAACTGGCGGTTGAGTGTATTACACGTTCGCCTCTGCCTTACCCTTCAGGGACTTGCGCGATGTTATGTAATTAATTTTACTTGAAGCCCTGACTTCCCAAAGCAGTATTGATTTATTTACATTTTGTAAACAATATTTGAATCAAATGTAGCCTATGGAATTTGTCATTGCCTTTGGTTATTACCGTTTCAAAAAGCCTAATTAGGTCAAAAATAATCAGCCTATAACGTTCCCATTGCTGGGACACAGGCCTCCTCTCTATGAGAGACATTGGGCTGTTATCCACCACGTGGGCCCAGTGCGGGTTGGTAGATGTCACATGTCTTCGAATTTTCGGTTCTAGGACATGCCGGTTTTTATGACCAACTGGGCTCTTGGTATCCACCAAGAGCCCAGTCCATTTCCCTTCATGGAGAGGAGGCCTGTGTCTCAACAGTGGGGACGTTATATTTCTTGTTACATTAGCTGATTAGCTATGAGATTTAGACTTGTTCAAGCTTTTAAAAAGTGTAAGTTTCAAATATTTTTTATAGTAAAAATTCAATGCATAGTTAAAATGTATTTTTGTAGTGCCTACCATATTCTATAAGTTGTACTGTGTTAGTTTTGTGATGATTAGTATGCCAATTATTGTAAAGATGTAAGGTATTGAAATTTGAACGCTGTGTAAAGAAAACTGGTCTACGGCAGTTGGACTTAGGCTGCTTTTCCACCAGAGATGTGCTATGCTACGTTGCTATGAATGCGTTTGATATCCACCAATCATATTCATTGTTGCACATAGCTTAGCACTGGTGGAAACGGATTCAATTAAGATATGTTTTTTATATGGAAGGATGCGTGCTGTGGATGCATGCTATGGGTCGCTTCTCTACTATCGATACATCGCATAGCTCGAGCTGCGCATCTTCCTCGCACAGTTACCTCGCGGCGGCGCATCTTCAAAGCGCATCCTTCTAGCCCGCTACATAGCTTAGCATCAGTGGAAACGATCACATAGTTTCGTGGCTTAGCTTTCACATCCTCGCAGCATAGCTGTATAGCATATCTCTGGTGGAAAAGCACCCTTAGCGGGTCGCGCTAGGCTAGCATGTAAAATTCAAATTTTCTATGTTTTTTTTTGCAATTTGCCTGTCAGTGTCAGGTTGTATCTTGATTAAAATATAATTTGCGACCGTAACACGTATTTAATAATTATTATTTAATTATTAATTACAGAATTATGATCATTCAATACAACCCTTTGATGATTTTAATGATTATAACTCATTAAAGCCAAATAATCATATTTTAATCAACATACCCCATTCCCTACCTTATTGCTGTTCCACAAATTCGCACCTAGCGTTTTCAAACGTCTTTCATAATGCGCACAGCAAAGGATTGGAACTGCCTGCGTCTGTGTCTCCGAACGCTTACAACCCTAATCTCTTCAAAGTAACAGTGAACAGGCTTCTTCTGAGTAAGCTCGTACCATCGTCAAATTAGTCTCTGTCATCTCTGACCTAAACTAGAGTCAAGAGCAAACCCATCGCAAATAAAATATAATACAACTGGACACTCATCTGCAAATTGCAATAAACGAAAGAAAAAACGAATTTCGTGGACCTCCCTGTCGTTTTCACCTTTAGAAGTAGGGTCCCGTTGTCTGACATCCATTGAGAACAAAATCCTAAGAAATCTCCAAAAAAAAAAATGCTTTTGTTCTGGTCATATTAATCAACATTGAATTAACTTTGTATAAAATCTATGTAAGAGTTCGTTTACCCCAAAATGTAACAATTGAACTTAAGGTGACTGATTTAACATTACAGTATTTTTAAAAAGACTTAATTTTTGTACTCTTTTGATCTCTTTTAAAGTAAAATACTGATAAAATTATGTTTGTATTAAATAAAAAGTATTATTAATACCTAGTTTTTGTTTTATTTGGAACTACATGTACCTATCGTCATCATCTGCCTACCCTTTTCCCAAACTTTGTTGGGGTCGGCTTCCAATCTAACCGGATGCAGCTGAGTACCAGTATTTTACATGAAGCGATATCTGACCTCCACAACCCAGTAACTGGGTAATACGATAGCCCTTGGTACGACTGGATATCAGACTTTTGACTACTCGTAACGACTGTCAAAGATCTACAAATGACAGCCGGGACCAACGTCTTAACTTACTCGGTAGGTATGTAATTATGGTCACACAACTACGGACCAACCTCGGCAAGGACGGCAAGCTTTTAAGCTTAATAACAACAGCCAAATAATAAAGATCGACCCGTGCGGCTGTTATTTTTTAGCCACGAGCTCCTCTTATTCTTACTATTATACTTAAATGCGAAACTTTGCGATGATGAATCTTTGTTACTCTTTCAAAAACTTCTCGACGGATTTGCATGAAATTCGGCACACAGATAGGTTATAACCTGGATTAACACATAGGTTGCGTTTTGATCTCGGTAGCATTATCCCATGGGCAATTGCCGAGCTACGTGAGTGCCCCAACGGCATAGGTTGGTGAGTTTTAGTTTTTTTGGTAAGTAATGGCATCTCGCAGGTCAACTTATGAGGTTGGCTTTTGCAGCATTTACGCCTTCCGGCATTTCATACAAACTTTCAAATCCTTATTTTCCGAAATGACTAAACCGATTTTAATTAAACTTAATACGTACAAGCAGGATACACAGGTCTAAAAAAATATTTACCAAATGTCTTTAAAAAAAAAGATAATTGGAAATTTCTGGTTCTATAGATAATTTATAATCGGTCTAATTTAGCTGTAACACTATTTTTCGAAAATGTTTTTTAGTAACTTTTTAGACCTACTGAGTTTTTGTTTTTTTTCGTTTGTAATGGCATCTCGCAGGTCCTATGACGTTGGCTTCTGCTTAACCGAACTATCCTGTGGATACCTTGAGTGTAAGACCTCCAGCCAGGGCATGAAAAACCTACAAACTAAGCGACAACACGCTAAGGGCACCCCTTGCTTGGTACGGATAGCAGCCTCGATATGGTAGCCTCGGATTAGGGCTTCGCTGGAGGAGAGCAGCAAAGGGACAGGCTAGATCTGAAAGATTTCATCATCTAGGGGCTGATTTAAAACCAGGTACAGGCTCAGCATCGCGAGCTGGCAAGGGCATAAGTTGGTGATAAAATCATGAGGAAAGTATTAATACATCATGAAGTACGTAGGTACCTACCTACCTAATTTGGTTAAAACAATGCGTTACATCAAGCCAGTTTCCCCTTTGGTTAAGTAGTAGTAGTAGGAAAAAGTGCCTACTTAGGGTGTGCGTAGTCGCAGCGG
Organism: Cerastis rubricosa; assembly: GCA_949152445.1. Lineage (NCBI taxonomy): Eukaryota > Metazoa > Arthropoda > Insecta > Lepidoptera > Noctuidae > Cerastis > Cerastis rubricosa. The sequence continues at coordinate 1,251,234 of OX424552.1, forward strand.
GTAAATGACGAATTTCGTCAGTTTAGCAGATTATATAAATTTGTGTATCATCATCACCCTATAATGTTCTCACAACTGGGACACAGGCCTCGTCTCTATGAGAGGGAGAGGGCTGTGATCCATCACGCGGGCCCAGTGCGGGTTGGTAGATGACACATGTCTTCGATTTTTTAGTTCTGGGACATGCCGGTTTTCTCATGATGTTTTTCTTCTTGATGGTAGCGGTTATGAAATAAATTACACAAAGTAATAAGCTTGCTTGGTTCGAACCCATGGCTGTTTAAAGCAACGTGCTTGAAAAATAACAACTCTATTATTTTCGTCAGCGCAGCAGACTTAATAATAAGATCATCATCATCTGCCTAGCCTTTTCCCAAACTATTTATTTATTTTATTTATTAAAACTTTATGCACAAGTATAAAAAACACTGTAAAAAGGCGGACTTAATGCCTTGGGCATTTTCTACCAGTCTACCTTAGGGTGATGCAGAGAGAAAACATAGTAGGTGCAGCATAACAAAAAGTAAGAAAAAAAAATTACAAATATAATATAACAATAAATACATAAATACATACATATAAACATAAAGTAAAGAGAGAGACAAACTAACAACTGTTTAATTATGAGATGATTCTGCCAGCTTCTTAAGTAAGTGTTCACGAGCTTTAACTTTAAATGTGAACCGACTGTTGGCCAACCTGATGTTCAGAGGGAGTGCATTCCAAAGGAAGACAGCCTGGACAAAGAAAGACGATTTGAGAAAACCAGAGCGGTGAGAAGGACAGCGTAACTATCTCGGGGGCGGCTTCCAGTCTTACCGAATGCAGCTGAGTACCAGTATTTTACAAGAAGCGAATGCCTATCTGTCCACCACAACCCAGTAACTGGGTAATACGATCCCCTTGGTAAGATTTGATGTCAGACTTTTTGGCTTCTGACTACTCGTAACGACTGTCAAAGATCTACAAATGACAGCCGGGACCAACGGCTTAACGTGCTTTTCGAGGCACGGAGGAAACTTGGTATGTAATTATGGTCACCCATCCACAGACCAACCTCGGCAAACACTAATAAGATACCGAGACGAATTTGGGAGAGGCATTTAAAAAGTAACTACATTGGTACATTTTAAAAGAGTCACTATGTAATCCCTCAAGATTGGCCGGATAAAACCGCACGGAGAGAAGAGTGGAAGGCTATGGGGGAAGATTTTGTCCAGCAGTAGCACAATGAAGAAACTGAAGTTTCTTACCCATTCTTTTCATTAACAGAAACTATTTGCGAATGGGCAACTAGAAATGAATACTGATTTCTTGTAAAAATTTAGATTCAAAAGTGCTAGTTCATTGCCAATGAGACACAAGGTTTGATTTTGTGTAACTAAAACTAGGTGCTCAAACTCAAGGCATTAATTTCAATAACAAAACCTTTTTTGAGTGCGTTACATTGAGTGCTACCGTAACGTGATTTTTAACCTCAAAAAAATTGTCTTTTCCCAGCCATCATTTTTGCGTCGAGTTATGTAGGTTAATTTGATGACAGAAGAGTCCATTTACACCTTGTTTATCAGTTCCATACATTGTTGACTTTGCTTTCGTTGTTATTTTTTTATCGTTTATCAATGTCACTCTGTCTAGAGCGTCTGAGCTGACTCAATTTAGATTCCCACCGTCACGCGTAAAAACGTTATTTTCGTACGACCGTGGAAATACCTAAAATCTGTTATGTAATTCTATTATAAACAAGCACAGACGTAGTAAAATGGGGATAATGCTGTCCCTCTCGCTCTTATGTAGATAATAAATCTGTCTATCTTTGTCGTTCCCAAAATACACGCCGGGAATTCCCCACAACACAGAGTAGATACCTAGTTTTTTTTTTCTGCTGAGCACAGGTCAATGATGTTTACGAAAACCTTGTAGTTGTTTAGATTGCACGATTTGAAACAGTGCCGTTGAATCTTTTAGCTTAACCTTTTGAACGCCATTGTCACATATACCAACGTGACAAAAAATGTGGTGCACGACATAAGCAATTTAAATCATTACTTTTCTGTGTATTTATTTATAAATATTGAAAATGTGATCTATATAATATAACTTTCTCCGTATTCACAAACGCTCGGATTCGATTTCGTTTCGGAAAGTCGTATGTCTATCTCGCTGGCTTTCGTAATACCAAAACAACATAGACATACGACTTAACGAATCGAAATCGAATCCGAGCGTTTGTGAATCTTCTTAGTCGAAACACTCTTGTCAGAGTGGTCGTGGTTGCGCAGACGAGGTACACGGAGAGATGTTCTGTGGGTCGTTGACTTTCCCGAGGATTGCTTTTTCAGCGATGTGCTTCCTTTTCTGGCGGTTGGAGACGTTGCGAGTACACTGGACCATGGTGGACTCAGTAGCTTTTTTGATCAGGTCAGTCCAGCGAATTGGTGATAGGCCGCGTGATCTCTTGCCTTCCACCTGTGAATAGGGGGCCTTATATGTTAAATTTTTTATCAAAAAATTAGTAACAATACTTTTGAAATCTCTTTTTTTAAATTGTCACAATTTGCGGTGAATTTGTGGCTTGGCGTGGACCACACGCGTGAGTTTATAATCTGGCGTACAAAAGGTTAAGCAATTGTGAAATTGCATGGCTAACGAAGATGGTGGCATTTGTTCCGACTACGTGCTTACAGACGCCAGCTCATCAAGTTATTTGAAATTGTCAAGCTTTCCGAAACAACTATTTTAATGTTAAAGTTGAAACTCTATTAAAGTTTGACAGATTGTTGCAGCTTGATGAGCTGGCGTCTGAACATCAATAGAACAAAATATTCAATAGTATTCTGTAAGTATTTCTGTATTCTGTATGGAGTCGGACGTAAAGAATAGCACCATCCCATATCTTCCCGTGGGTGTCGTAAGAGGCGACTAAGGGACTTGCCAGAGAATAGGCATTCTCTGTGTTTTTGTATCAACCGTACTGCGATTGCCAACCCGCCGGGCCAAGCGTGGCGATTATGGCAAAACCCCCCAAAATGTCAATGTGGTGTCACTTGGGGGAGGCCTATGTCCAGCAGTGGACGTCTTTTGGGCTGAAATGATGATGCTGAATGATTCAATAGTAGACTATTAATAAGTTCTGGGGTCTTTAAAAATCACAAAACAACTGACTTGGATAAGCCGCAGTAGGCCTAAGTACTGTCACAGCTAGAGAAATCACAATAAAAACTGAATTTTAGTAACATACCTAACTTAGCAGGTCCTCTTCACTTCTTTTTATTGGTTGTGTCAGGCTCAAAGGCCGAAAAAGCCCATTGACCAAAATCACCGACCACATCGCATTTTCATTTCGCCAACACTATAGGCGCCCCCGAAAATCACGAAAACGACACCCATGACGTGAAAATGTTCACATTCGCCATTTTGAACTTTCATTTTCAAGCTACCTTACCTTACCTATCAACATCGGCTAGTTTATGTGCCACATCGGGTTGTGGCTGTTTGAAAAAGGCCCAGAACGCGTCTAGCATTTCCTCATTGCCAGAACGCGTTGTGGTGGAATATCAAAACAGCCACAACCCGAATTTCGCTTTGTGGCCGTTTTGTGTTTGCCAGAACGCGTTCTGGTCATTTTTAAAAGAGCCACACCGCGAATTTCGCTTATTGGTCGTTTTGAAATTGCTACAACGCGTTGTTGTCGGTTTTTTCGGTCAATGTGCGTTTTCCGCGTTTGAGCATAACAGACGCATATCTAAGTATTCTTTACTATTCAGTATTTTGTTAGATAGGTAAGTACCAATACGTAGGTCTTGAATTCGTAAACTTAATACTAACTAATTTTGTAATTTGTGTTTAAGTAATTTCTTTTGTTAAATTTTTGGCACGCCTTGACCAATGACATCATAACGACTGAAAGGATTTCTGAATTTATGGATGTGGGGAGCAGGGTCCAAGCGAGACTTGGGCATTATTCGAATAAATTGTTACCTGGATAATTATTTGAATACACATATACATTATTCGCGAATAATTATATTGCTTCATTGATTGTATTCGTTATTACACAGTTATTTTGATTCTACGGATGACAGTTGTGTTGCCGAGACTGCTCACTCTCTTTTCCTATTGCATTTTTCCTTTTTTATTACGACTAACGAATAAAATAATGTATTCGTCATTCGAATAATTTTTCTTTGAATAAATGAAAATATTTATTATTCATGAATAACGAAAGAAAAAAATATTAATTCGTTATTCGTCATTCAAATAATTTTTGCCCAATACTGCTATCGGTGGTTAGATCTCCAGAGACAGTTACCTCCTCACAATGCGGGCTGTATCGAAGAATACTGTCTTCCGAATCAGGCCCTTGATCCATCCGCCAAGCGAGAGCCTCTACGGCACATACTTAGGTTTATAGCTGATGACCTGAGTATTGGCATAGGCTACTTTTACCCATGTACCTACTAAGTGCCGATGGCAAAATTTACGACAACAATGTGGACGAAGCTGCGCGCAATATCTAGCAATAAATGTTCTTTGAAACTTAAGAGTGTGAGCCACAGATGATGACCTGTAGATTCTTTTATCGCTGAACACGGATATCGAACCATGACCTGTAGGTACGGGCCCGGGCAGTTAAAAAATATAACCTATCCTGACGATAAAGACACATAATTGAGCTTTATCTCCCAAATAATTACTGAGGTTATAAATAAAAAAGTTTTAAATATGTACTTAGTAAAAAAGGCCTGCGAGGAATTTGAAAAATTGGTATTTGACGAAACTAATGCCCTCGCGTTGCTATTGCTTGCCCCCGAAAAGAGCGAAATGGGCGATAGGTACAGCTGCAGCTCAGCCCGATGTAAGTCTAAAACAATTTTTTTTTTGTCAAAAATTTGAACGAGATCGACGTTTCGTATCTCCTTTTACATCCTTGCAAACTGGGCCGATTCAATCATTCTTGATATTACTTTTTAAGAAAGAGTAGGTATGTCTGTTCCTAATTCCTATCAATTTCTTTTGTGTTAAATGTTTTGGTATTTGTCTGGTGATACTATGTGGTAGGGGTTCGGACCGTTCCAGGGCGAAAATCGCTTACACCCGGAGCTTTACCGCAGAGCGGGCGGACGATAGGCCCGTAAGCGTGCAGAACAGTTTGTTTTTGAAAAGTATTATCGGATATGACCGTCACCCTCCTACGCCCCTTTCGGGAAGTACAGATGAGATGTGTCTTTATTGAGTCATTTGACCCGTCACCCGTCAAATATTAGGTATACCTACATAATTGCCTAAAACGGGTGGGTTTTTTACGTGACCCCTTTTTTATTTGCGAAGTGTATGCTCTTGACTCTAGTCTAGGTCAGAGATGACAGAGACAAAGTCGACGAATGGTATGAGCTTACCCCAGTGCCGGATTAAGCAAGCGCGGGGCCCGTAGCAAATTTTTTCAAAGAGACCTTGATCTGCTATGGGTTCTTAAGTATTAAGTGGTAAAAAAACAATTCAAAATTCAATAAGTTTATTTGCTATCTATAGGGTGATGATGGAATTACGGCCGAACTTCTGAAGGCGGGTGGAAAACCGGTCCTTAAGGCCCTCCAGACGCTGTTTGATTTCGTCATACTCGAGGGGAAAACGTCACAGGCATGGTGTAAGGGTTTGGTGGCACTCTTCTTCAAAAAGGGCGACAATGCTCGGTTGAAGAACTATAGGCTCTTACGACACTTACGGGAAGATGTGGGATGGTGCTATTCTTTATGTCCGAAACCATACAGAACAGGCAGGGTTAAATGGGTTTAAATATGCGGGGCCCCCTTTCGCGCGGGGCCTGTTATTGTAATTGCTACTCTTGCTACGTGGTTAATCCGGCACTGGCTTACCCAGAAGAAGCCTGTTCACTCTAACTTTGTAGAGATTAGGGTTGTAAGCGTTAGGAAACACAGACGCAGGCAGAGAGCTCCACAGTTTTAAACATTTTAATAAAATTATTATTGTTTCGAGTAGGTAGGCACAGTCTGCAAAGGAGATGCAGACTGTACATTTTTCTTATTGGGCTGTCCTATTATCACGCGACTTTTTTAGCCCACTTTTATAGCCCCCCTTCCCCTTAGTGATACGTCGTGAGGTTTTAGGCTATCTCTCCTCACAGATCAGATCATCATCATCATCATCATCATTTCAGCCAAAAGACGTCCACTGCTGGATATAGGCCTCCCCCAAGTGTCGCCACATTGACTGGTCCCGGGCGACTCGAATCCAGCGGATCCACGCAACCTTCACCATAACCATTGAGGACCTCACTAAAATGCTCGATGACCTCAGTAGAGCATCTGAAAGAGTGGGTCTTAAAATAAATATGGACAAACCCAAAGTCATGTTGAATGCCCATGTAACACCCACTCCTATCAAGATCGGAGACTCTGCACTCGAAGTAGTAGACAATTATGTCTACCTGGGACAAACGGTCTAGTTGGGTAGGTCTAACTTCGAGAAAGAGGTCAATCGTCGAATCCGACTCGGCTGGGTAGCTTTCGGGAAGAGATCAGATAGATTCGGAATAAAAAAAAAAGAAAACTACTAATTGGATTTGTAACAATTCATTTATTCGTTTTTTTTTTGTGACAAAAAAAAACAGTTTTTGATTATACAAGGTGTTCTTTTGCAACCTCGTCAAATTCTAGGAGGTAACTATGCTAATGATTCTCGACCCGAATCAATAATAAAATGAGTAGGTAATTTTCTTTTTTTTATTTATTTACTGAAATTGGTAACTGTGTACCACCCGTGTTTTAAACACGGGCCGTCTGATCCCTGCCTTATAACGTCGCTTACACACAAACAAAAAACCTCAAACGTTTTTTCGATAATTTTATAATCCCTAAACCACGCTTGGAGGTTATTCTGAAATATTGACAAATTTAAACAACAAAAAAATGCAGTGTTTTTTAATAATTTACTAGGTACCGTAATTTATATTGAATATTTATGTCTTTTGTGACAACATCCTGAATTTTGACGAGGATGCAAAACAACACCTTGTATATTAACACGCCAAACATTTTTTTTTCGTAACACGATAAAAATACTCGTGATCACGATTACCTTCGTCGTGATCGTAACGAGATTAATCGTGATTTTTCTGACCCCCCCCCCCACTTTGTTCAAAAACTGTATTATCCTCGGTTCTTATAGCTTAATAATATATACTGATCATGTTACCCTGCGTCATCCCACAGCTGGGCAGAGGCCGCTCCCCAAGACTTCCAGTTTTTTTCGATCAGGACTATGATGGACCACATGGTCGTTGGTTTTGTCCAGCTCGCCCTACCATCTTCTACGAGGTCTGGTGTTAGGGGTCCACAGGATAAATTACTGTATCGAATAACTGGGATTGCACCTCCAAAAACACGTAGGACCATAGCCAGCCGCATCGAAAGGACGAAGCTACAAGCTGACTCACGCTACCCAGTGCACAAACGTCTCAGTGCCCCAGAGGCTGAAAAGTCGTAAAAGCTTTTTTGGGTGCGTTGGCCTAGCTAGACCAGCTAATAGCAACGCCTCTACAGCAAGATATGATCTCTGTCGGGAGTTGCTTAAGCCTCCCGACGACTTCATCGAGCCTTCCGAAAACCTTCCAACCGGGCATGCTTCGCCGTGGCCGACTTGGAAATCTCTAAATAGAAAAACGGTGAAGGAAGACATCGTCAGGAAACCAGCATGTCGTAGAACTAAGAGTTCCAAGACATGTGACATCTACCAACCCGCACTGGGCCCGCGTGGTGGATTACAGCCCACTCCCTCTCATAAAGAGGTGGCCTGTGTCCCAGGAGTGGGAACATTAGCTGATGATGATGATGATGGGCTTAACCAGACTCCGTGGCTGCCACTGAGTTTCTCATGCAAAAACCCTGCAACTCTTTGCTCGACCCGGGAATCGAACCCAGGACCTCAAGCTCAGCAGTCGTGCTTGTGACCACTGGACCAACCACGCAGCCCAGCAAAGTAAAACTTCTTAAAAAAAAACAGAGTCTTAATAAAATCAGTAAAGGAGGTTTGTAGGTATATAACTTTGTAAAAGACTCGGGGAATTACCGAAACTTGAGAACTTTCTGTTTTTATGGCTATACTCGCTTACTGATAAAGTTTAAGTATACATACATAGAGCATTTATAACGGGCATTCGCAGCGTAATTTTATACATACACTAGCTGTCCCACAACTTCTTCTGCGTTACATTTTCCCCGTTTTTGCAACATTTTTCATTGCTGCTCCGCTCCTATTTGTCATAGCGTGATGATATATAGCCTATAGCGTTTCTCGATAAATGGACTATCTAACACTGAAATAATTGTTCAAATCGGATCAGTAGTTCCTGAGATTAGCGCGTTCAAGCAAACAAACAAACTCTTCAGCTTTATTATAATATACTAGTTGTCCCGCGCAACTTCGTCTGCGTCACATTTTCCCCGTTCTTGCAACATTTTTCATTGCTGCTCCGCTCCTATTTGTCATAGCGTAATGATGTATAGCCTACAGCCTTTCTCGATAAATGGGCTAACTAACACTGAAAGAATTTTCCAAATCGGATCAGTAGTTCCTGAGATTAGCGCGTTCAAGCAAACAAACAAAGAAACTCTTCAGCTTTATAATAATTTAAATTATATATAGTATAAAAGTATAGATAAATAACGAAACTGTTGACGTTATTATTAACTCTAGATAGACAAGTTTATGCTTATAATTATTAGTCGTTCTCGATGATCTAGTGGCTGATGAGCATAAAGTCCAGGGTTCGACTCCCGGGTCGGGGAAATTGTTATTGGGTTTTTCCATCAGTAACAGTCACGGAGTCTTGTTTTGTGCCCGGTGGGTGACAATAGGTTCGCCCCCATTACATGGAACTGAAACGTTTCTGGCGAAATATGGGTGTAGTTGTGCTATTAGGTCCACTTCAAAAATTTCCTAAAAACATTTTCGAAAAATAGTGTTCTAAGTAAATTAGACCGATTAAAAATTATCCATAGAAACAGAAATTTCCTTGTTTTGAAGACATTTCGAAAATGTTTTTTAGGAACTTTTGAGACCTATGTATCCTGCTAATGCTCTGTATGGTGTCGGACGTAAAGAATAGCACCATCCCATATATTCCCGTGGGTGTCGTAAGAGGCGACGGACTTGCCAGAGAATGGGCAGCAGCGTTCTCTGTGCTTTTGTAACAACCGTACTGCGATCGCCAACCCGCCTGCCAAGCGTGGCGATTATGACAAAACCCCCCTTCTTGGGGGAGGCCTATGTTCAGCAGTGGACGTCTTGCGGCTGAAATGATGATGATGATGATCCTGCTAATGAGTATTAAGTTTCATGCAATCGGTTCAGTCGTTTAGGAAAACAAGGACTTGTACGTAATATTGCGTAGTAGGCACCACACATGTTATTTTTAAACGGGTTGCCTTGTACGTATTATTACGTAGAAGACCATTTCATCGTCCTGATGGGAACTAGAACACAAACAATGTTAATATACTTACCTAGAAAGTTTTTATGAAATGCCGTAAAGCGTAAACGCTCATAAAGACTGCCAAAGCTCTAAAAGTGACAAACGGGGTCCGGGACCAACGGATACGTGCTTTCCGAGACACGGAGCACACTCGGTGTAAACAGATGTTCACCCATCCACGGACCGACCTTGGCCAATGGAGCTTAATCGACCGACCCGCGCGGCTGTTTTTATTTAGCCATGACATCTATCTATCTCATCATATACCTTCGAAATCGTGCTAGACAAGACTGTTTCCAAGAACCAGTTTACCTATTTAGTGGTTTTGGAAGTACTAACTCTATCACATACACGACAAAGTTCTATTTCCATTGCAGCCATAATTTATTTAGAATCATTTTATTGTAAATGATCACTCTTTTTATTGTTTTGTGTTTTTACAAATTGTTACTCAATTATCAACTTAGAATAAATTGTGGTAAGGCTTATAATCTGTTGAGTGAGTAACAATTCATGTAAATTTAATAATTTATATACTGACTGTGAGTATTTACATAGCAGATTAGCCATAGCCCATAACTTTTTAGTTTAATGTAGTTACAGCTTTAATAAAATAAAACTCATACAGTTTTTGCAACAATACCAAATCCTTTGTACCTGTTCTCTGTTCCTTTTTTCTTCTCTGTAATAACTTATTATGTGTACACAAATTGTTAAATAAATAAATAAAATATTTCATTATTTTTTTAGTGCTCATCATGCTACTGCCTATACTAATGCATTAGAAGTCGGCGCAGCATGTTTTCTTCTTCTATACCTCTATACAAGCTATCATCTCTGCAGTCACCCCATTTTTACAATACATTCATAAAAACTTAGGATATTATTGATTTTTTTTAATGACCAAAATAGTTCTCATTGCCTATTCTACCTCTTTTCATTTTAGAAACAGTTTAAAAATCTTTGTATATGAGTCTATGGAGGGAATTCCCCTGACATTATTCTGTTTGACCGCGGACGTTGGCAACCTACTTATCGGATACCAACTGCGCAATAAGAATACTAATATATTAAAATGTTATGTTTGTCTATTTAGTATTGAATATAGAAAAACTGAAAAATAGATAGATTTCATTCATATCAGTGTAGATGTTATCAGTCATAGATAAAAGTAGTGGCTTACAGTTTGATAGTGGAAAAATTAAGTTTGTTTCTTTGCATGAAATTTTTGATGATTTCTTGTAGGTATCTAAATATTGGAAAAGAATATTCTTCTGGCTTCTTTTACTATTATTTAAAGTAATACAGTCGCGTGAAACATAAATTGTAGACTTTTTCTATACTTTTATTTGCATAAGTTATTTTGACTCATTTCTGAAGTGTATTATTGCAGTCACCACCAATTCTATTATAAGGTTGTATGTATTTTCTTATAGGACAGAATAAACTACACTTACACTACCATAAATGAAAAAAAACAAAGAAAATCTATAGGAATTCTGTCAATTTTTTTTGGATTTATTTCATTTGCTAACTACTAACTAAGAATACCCCGTTTTTTCTAACTTTTTTCTGCTAATGTAATCAGAAAAACGTAATATTATATTCTCTTAACCATAATTTTATAAAAAATCATTCAAAAAAACGTGTTAAATATAAATCAAATTATTACGACACTTAAATTCATTATGGCATTGTTTTGTTTTTAGGTTAAGAAAGCTCGAAAACCAAGTTTCATATTATAACTTTACCTACTGGAAACAGACATTAAATTTGACAAATTAAAAATTGGCAAAATTCTATACCTAAATTAATCAAATAGGTTTTTGTGTGTAATGTAACAATTTTATGAATAGTAGCTTTGGTTAAAATAAATTCAGCAATTTAATACAAGCAGACCTTGCTGCAAAAGCTATAGTTTAACGATGGTTTTACGTATTAGGTATTCTGAACGTTCACGCGGTGTTGCTACTAAATTTAAAGCAGCAAAAAACAACAACAAAAAAAATTAAACTATAAAACCAACTAAATACTGAATAAGTAACATAAAATAAAGCTTTCATGAAATTATCCTATTTTAACCCTAGGATTGGACTGGTACAGAAAACCTCTGTTTTTCGATAAATGTTGGTAACTGGCAACACTGCACAAACAGCATGAGGACGCTATCGCAAGGGGAATGCCTCGTGGAAAGTTCTAATCGGCACATTACACTGCACGACTTAAATAATAAAAAAAGCGACATAATAATACGATCGTCCGATCCGATCTCTGCGGTTTAGTCATTAGTGCGCGTTTTTTAGAACTGTGCAGTATAAATACAAAGTGATGTGAGGAGGTTCTATACCAACACCTACACAGGTTGACATATAGTATTGTAATGTAATTGTCTCTATTTTATTTATTTCACTGTAGTGAAATGTTTGTCGTTTACTCGTTTATTATATAACATATAGCAAAAGTGCTCTTTATATGTATTGGATCGCATTCCCATTGGGATGACTTTTATTGCCACCGAGATCAACTCGTCTCAGAAATCTGAATAACGCAATGCTGATAAGTGTGTCTTCCTGTGAAAAAATATTTACCAATTCAATTTTTTTACAAGAAAAATACTTCATAGTTCCAAGTATCAGAATAACTATGATAAATTTCTTGATGAGGGAATGTATTCGACTGAACTGACTAACCAAGCCATCAAGATCGCCTGACATTTATCTGCAACAAAAAGTGTTAGAGACATCAAAAAGGCAAATAAACTTTGCAACAATATCATGGTTATAAAAGTACAAACAAATAAAAAGTAGACTAAGAAATCCTGAAGATTTTAAACGTCGTACACCGAAGCACGGATCGGATCGTATGATCGGATCGTTGGAAACTCTATGGTCGAGATCGTACGGTGTAAAAAAAATAAACGAGCAAGCACTGCAAGGTTAGTATTGTTATGTCATTAGTATCAGGGGGGATACCCCGATGGAGTAGGAGATTCATTATTATTTACAAAAAAAAAACATAAGTTCACTCGTGTAACTCGTCATTATCGCGCGCGCAGCGGCTGACAGGGTCAATAAACAGTGACGACATAAATTGTGTGCGAAACAGTTCAAAAGTACGTTTAAAATGGCCACGGAAGACGCGAAACCGATCAAACTGAAAAAAATACCATTGATATTGAACAGAAATATCATTTGTAGGAACCGGAAAATAAAAGTTGTGAAATCTTCACCAAGTGCTGTGCAAGAGGATATTATTTACACATCAAATCAAGGGGATTTCACTTCAGGGGAAGTCCGTAAAATGACGATTATTAATCATCTGACTGTCGGAACCAATTCGAGTAGAACCATAGCCAGATGTCAGAGCCACTCCGGTCACAATTTCGAAAAGACCTCTGACGAAGTAACCAAGCTAATAGGCCAGGAAAATTACGATATTCTCTTCAGTTCTCTGTGCTCAATAATAAATCAAGAATTAAAAATCCGCAGCATTAATGCTCTATTGACAGTGCCAAAAAAAAGTAGTATTAGTAGTGTTTCTTGCCAGACAGAGACAAATCCAACAAGTTTTAGCAAGTTAAGGAACATCAGAGATTCTGCCTGTCAAACCATGGAGACATGTCCGCAAGTGAATATCACAAGTGTGGAAGGATTCAAGAAATTCACTAAGCAGCGGAAAAGGAATAAAAGACAGCCGTTACAGCCGTATGTGGTAAGGGATGAACCAGAAGTGAAACAACTTAGAAAAGTAGTCATCACTCCGGACAAATTCGATAAGTTATTCATAAAAACTGAAAAAGAAACCGTTCAAGATGAATCTTTTACATCAGATTCAACATTACCGATTGTTGATGGACCACTTTTTCATGATGACAATTCGAATAAGTCTTTAAGTAATCTGTCTTCGTGGTCTTCACCCTCGAACACAATCTTGTTACATGACCCTATGTCCGTACTGAAAAACATTGATAAACATACGCGGGATATAAAGAGTGTAGCCAACGAACATGAAGTAGATGCAAGACAACAGTTCCATGAGTTAGGTTCTCCGGAAGGATTTTCCCCTTCGCACAAGAAGTTACCACTTGGTATGCAAGAACCGTTGAAAAGGACTTCGCAGGAGGAGAGAGTAAAACTGCTGATTCGTCAAGGGCTTACAGACTTGCAGAACTGCTTGATTCGGGATGCTGATGGTCATCTGTGAGTATTTACCCATTATTTTATTGTATTAAAATAAAAACAGGTTTTATGCAACATAGCATAATATAATTTGTGTCTTCTTTTTAGCTATTTGAAACGTAATGCCCATTTTCAAATTCTACACTCAATTTAATTGTACTGTTGGATTTTTTTGTTGAATTTCAATTTTGGGTACAATTGACAATCCAAAAGAAAAGACTATTTTTTAATAAGGCATTGATTTAAGTGTCGCCTCATGTTTGTGAAAATGGACAATAATCTTTTTTATTTCAAACTAGTAGGTATTTACTCACAACCTATGTGAGCGTAAATATTACTTCGCTATTAAACTTCATGGGTTTTAATTTTTTTTTGCATGGAAACCAATTTTTTTTTCTAAAGTGTAGCCTAAGTTGCTCTTTATATAACAAGACGGTCCAGCCTTTTCGAAAATTAGCCAGAACAAACGGGCACAGTAAAAAAATGCTATATGTCCCTTATACTTTCCATATGTAGCCCGGAGACAGGATTTGTGCCTGGTAGATGGTAATAGGCTCGCCCCCTATTACATGGGACTTAAAACATAACTGGCAAAATGTGAATGTACTATTAGGTACACCTCTGCCAAACCCCTTGGGGATTACAGGTGTGGCGTTATGATATATATTACACTAGCTGTCCCGCGCAACTTCGTCTGCGACACATTTTCCCTGTTTTCGCAATATTTTTCATTGCTGCTCCACTCCTATTAGCCGTAGCGTGATGATATATGTATAGCCTATAGCCTTCCTCGATAAATGGGCTATATACCACAGAAATAATTTTTCAAATCGGACCAGTAGTTTTGGAGCCTATTCAATGCAAACAAACAATCGAATATTTCCTCTTTAAAATATTAGTTTAGACTAGCTGTCTCGCGCAACTGTCTTCAGCGTCACATTTTCCCCGTTTTCGAAATCAAAATCAAAATATTTTATTTTACATAGGCCTACATGGGCACTTATAAAACGTCGACAGAAGAGGCACGGTTCGGGTTGGTCGTTTCCTATGGAGAAGAACCGGCAAGAAACTCCATGGCTACTCTTTTAAAATCATTTGGTTTTACAATATTTGGATGTTACAGCAATATTTTTCATTGCTTCTCCAATCCTATACAGCGCCATCTATTGAATACTTACTCAATCCAGTCAACAGATACCGCCATCTGTTAGAATCGTTTGGAGCTAACAGATAATTGTTTTATATTTTTATATATTTATATTTATTTTATGGCAATCGCGCCGAAGAAATGCTGAGATACTGGGATTCGACCTTAACACAGGTGTCGCAGTTTGAATAGTAGTGGTAGTTTGAGCAGTAGTACCTGTCGTAATTTGTGCAATTTGTGAAGCATGCCCCTGTACTTCTTGATGTTCCACTTCTTGTTCACTTCTCACTAAATTTACAGAAATATGTTTGGTAAGGTTTGACACTCCCGATTTTTAAGAGATATTTACTTTAATCATAATCATAAATCTTTATTATATTTATATTATATAATTGTGACTTAATTTGCAATAAAATAATATTGCGACTATAAATTGAGATGTAAGCTGTCCTATCTTTCAAGTTGGATCAAACTGCACTTGGTGTGCAAATTTGATTAAAATCGGTTAAGTAGTTTAGGAGTCCATTCCGGACAAACAACGTGATGCGTAATTTATATAGATATATAGAAGATAGATTAACTTTTTCACCTCTAAGTGATAAGTTGATAACTAAAATACCTGATAAGATTATTTTATGAATGACTTCTATTTCCATACAAGTAATCTCCATTTATCTTAATATGAAAGATTATGAATGGTAGATTCTAAAGGTAATGTTAGGAGCGTTTATACCCTACGGCATTTCACACAAACTTTCAAGTCGTTATTTTCCGAAATTACTGAACAGATTTTAATGAAACTTCCTATGCATAAGCAGTATACATAGGTCTAAAAAGTGACTAAAAAACATTTTCGAAATGTCTTTTAAAAATGAAGATAATTGGAAATTTCTGTTTCTATAGATAATTAAAAATCGGTCTAATTTAGCTGTAACATTATTTTTCGACAATGTTTTTTAGTAAATTTTTAGATCTAAGTATACTGCTTATGCGTGGGAGGGAAGTTTCATTAAAATCTGTTCAGTCATTTCGGAAAATAACGACTTGAAAGTTTGTATGAAATGCCGTAAGGTATAAACGCTCTTAACACATAAGTTGTTAAACACATGCTATTAATTAATTATTTTGTAATAAATAATGAGATTTATAATAAGTGGTTTGTCGTAAGGGAATTACTAAATTATACTAGTTGTCCTTGTCCCACACAACTTCGTCCGTGTCAAATTTTCCTTGTTTTAGCAACATTTTTCATTAATGCTCCACTCCTATTGGTCGTAGCGATAAATGAAATAATTTTACATAGGCCTACATGGGCACTAATAAAACGTCGACAAAAAGGTGCTCGGTTCGGGTTGGTCGTTTCATAGGGAGAAGAACCGGCAAGGTTAGGTTATTCTTTTAAAAACATTTGGTTTTGTTGGGATGGGGAACATTTTCCCCGTTTTTGGCAACATTCTTCATTGCGACTCCGCTCCTATTGCTCATAGTGTGATGATATATAGCCTATAGCCTTCCTCGATAAATGGGCTATCTAACACTTAAATATTTTTTCAATTCGAACCAGAAGTTTCTGAGATTAGCGTGTTCAACCAAACAAACAAACAAACTCTTAAGCTTTATATAGTCATCATCATCAGCCTATAATGTTCCCACTGCTGGGACACAGACCTCTTTATGAGACGGAGTGGGCTGTAATCCACGCGGGCAAAGTGCGAGTTGGTATGTTACATGTCTTCGAATTTTTAGTTCTAGAACATGCCGGTTTCCTCACGATGTTTTCCGTCACCGTTTTTGAGGGCAGCGGTGATGAAATAAATTACACAAAGTAATGCGCCTGCCTGGGTTCGAACCCACGGCTTACTGCTGGTAAGTCGGTGTTGCCACCACTGGGCCACCGCTGCTCTCAATAATAGTATCTCTTTGTAATAGTAACATAATAAGTATGGATTAATACAAAGTATTTACCTAATCCAAGTCATATGATGATACATAATTAGACTCAGGGATTTCCTAATACATGTGGAATACTTATATTTGAACAATTTGGAAATCCCTATTGATATCCCAAATTCAAATACCCACATTTTACTGGTGTTTAAGTCCCATGTCCATATTAGGGGACGACCCAATTACATACCATCAATCGGAAAGCTACAATTATTGAATATTCTGTTTCCATTCGGCTCCCGAACAATCGGTAAACTTGGTCAACCATCATCATCTGCCTAGCCTTTTCCCAACTATATTGGGGTCGGATTCCAGTCTAACCTGATGCAGCTGAATACCAGTATTTTACATGAAGCGACTGCCTATCTGATCTCCACAACCCTGTTAGTACTGGGTAATAATCATCAAATGACCCCTCCCGCTCAGGGCGGACCGGAAGGGAGTGTCAGACTTGTACTGACAAAAACCAATCTATGTTCCTTCTTAGCCCTTTGTGTTCCAGGGCCACGGTATCTCTTTCGAACAGTCCCGCATTATACGATACCAGTTCATCAGACTGGTTGTCAGACTTTCAGGTCACTGACTACCTGTAACAACTGTCAAAGATCTACAAATGACAGCCGGGACCAACGGCTTAACGTGCTTTCCGAGTCTCAATTGGCTGTTCATTATTATTTAGGAACGAGCTCTCCAAATTTCGTCAACAGTCTATATGTATACAGGGTGTAACGGAAAGGGTATATAAATACTTAAGGGTGTGCTACAGACCATCAAACTCAACATATTTCTCCATCGGACAAACATAATAGCGAAAAAAATATCAGCTACCCCATACATTTGGGTCGAATAGGTATTGAAATCTTGTATGGGGCAACAGATATTTTTTTCGCTTGATTATGTTAAGTTATCGGTTAAGTAGTTTAGGAGTCCATCCCCGACAAACAACGTGACACGTAATTTATATATATATAGATAGATAGAAGATTAAACACTCAACAACCGTGGGGGTCTTTGACTGTCGGGAATCCCACAGGGCACTGTCATAGGCATCTTCACTCCTCCTTATCACGGCTTATCCTTAATTACTTTAGCGCAATATCAGAGTGTCTGCTAATGCGTTTACTGACCTATGATTCACCTATGTGTTTATTTTTATATTGTTTTAGATTTTCTCGAGCGTTTACGCCTTGCGCCATTTCATACAAACTTTCAAGTCCTTATTTTCCGAAATGACTGAACCGATTTTAATGAAACTTCATAATCATAAGCAGGATACATAGGTCTAAAAAGTAACAAAAACATTTTCGAAATATCTTTAAACTAGCTGTCCGGCGCAACTTCGTTTGCGTCACATTGGCCCCGATTTCGCAACATTTTTGATTGCTGTTCCACTCCCATTGGTCGTAGCGTGATGATTTATAGCCTATAGCCTTCCTCGATAAATGGGCTATCTAACACTGAAAGAATTTTACAAATCGGACCAGTAGTTTCGGAGCCTATTCAATGCAAACAAACAAACATACAAACAAACAAACAATCAAATCTTTCCTCTTTATAATATTAGTTTAGATTAGAAAAACAAGATAATTGGTCTATTTCTATTGATAATTTAATATCTGTTGAATTTAGCTGTAAAACTGTTTTTCGAAAATATTTTTAGTAACTTTTTAGACCTATGTATCCTGCATAAGCGCTCTTAATATTATTTTTTCTTTCATTAGGGTGAACTCTCATTGGCATGCACGGATCAGCGTGTTTGACTATCTATCTCTTTCCACCATCTGTCTCATTCTCTCTGCTCCACCGAAGTCCGGTCGGAAGCATCCGTATTCATTCGAATCTGGTTCATAAAATGCTAACTTACGATTAGATCTCTCACTTTAATGAGCTGCAATTATGAATAGGGAAAAAGATGCAAGAAAATACTGCTTTGTGCATGTAAATGTGATTTCATCTTTATGGGCGGAAAATATCCCACGGAGACAATTTAAATACAAGATGTAAACGGTCTTTTCTCGAAGCCGTGAACCATACATTCTGTACACAAAGCTCCATTAAGTACTTACCCCCCCGGCCTCCTCGGCCGGAGTGTTGAGGGGTTAGCACATACAGACGATGGTTTGCTAAGTAACCCTACACAAAAGATATTACCGAGTAACGACTTTTTGTTTGTGGTGAAAAGTCACGTTTTACGGTAAAACATTGTATGTCATGGAGGTATAAGTAAAGTTCTATGAATACAAACTTGTATAGGTAGTAAACTGGTAGGTTGGGAAGGTCATGGTCCAGAACAAAACGGTAGGTTGCGGTAGAACTTCAGCTCACTCAAAACATTGTGTTGATGGTTGCATTGTATCATCATCATTTCAGCCGAAAGACATCCACTGCTGAACATAGGCCCAAGTTTCGCCACATTGACATAACATGGGGGGTTTTGCCATAATCGCCACGCTTGGCAGGCGGGTTGGCGAGTGCAGTACGGTTGTTACAAAAGCACAGAGAACGCTGCTGCCCATTCTCTGGCAAATCCCTTAGTCGCTCTTACGACACCCACGGGAAGATATGGGATGGTGCTGTTCTTTACGTCCGACACCATACAGAGTTTTATGAATAAAAACTTGTATTTAAAAAAAGTTGGGTCTTTGACCTCCAATATCTTCGTAACTAGTAGGTTCCCAGGTATGGTCCAGAACAAAAGAAAAGAATTATCTCAATGACGAGAACAAATGATTAATTAAGGGTGTCTTTACATCCTTAATAGCATTCTCAACACAATCCATCTATTTCGTCTTTGGTCTTCCCAGGGACTTAAAAACACCTTCATAAAGGTTACAGAATTATAAGTGTTTATTTATTTATTTATTTATTTGGATCGCCAACAGAGGCTACACAATTACATGTATGCTAACATATACACGGACAATACAAGTGTGCGCTTCCAATTATAGGCAACTACATCATTTACTTATTATCTAGGTAGGTACAAAAAGTTTGATAAGAAGGAAATAATTTTAAAAAAGTCATTAAAAATAATACAGTATACGACAATCAATCAATTAATGAATTATTATTATAAAATATTAATTAAACAATATAAAAAGCAGAACAATAAGGGTACAAAATAATAAAAAAGCAACATAAAAAATTATGCAAAATTATACAAACTAATAATAATTAACCAATTCAGTAAAACAAGCACAGAGATTTCCAAAAAACAAAACAAAAAATAAAACAAAAAAAAGTGTTACGTGTTGAATTGGTATCAAACTCAAATATGTAACACTTTTAAATGTGTTTTTAACCATGACATATCTGTAAAAGTGTTAACAGTGTTAATAAGTGTAACAGGTAAACGCAGCGTACTAAAGCTATAATTGATTATTTCAGTTACACATATTAACACATATAAAAAGTTACAGTTTCATTCGGTAACATTATTGTATCTGTTACATTTAAAAGTGTTTTTCTGTTATAATTGTTTTAAAAAACAGTGTTATAAACACTTATTACGGTACAGTTTGAGTCCCTGGGTCTTCCTCTCCCAGTCTACTTGTCAACATTTAAATTAATCGTTTTTTAGGCACATGCATTTCATTGCATCCTTCCTCTTCGCATGACCGTTGTACTATATTTGTATGATGGAAAATCCTCAGACTTCGTCATACGAGTATTAATTGCCTTTTGACCCAGTATTGTTTTGATAAAACCTATTGTTCAAAGAGTTGATAAATACTTTTATCGAGACTCTTATTCATGTTTTGACTAGTTACCTAAACTGAGTGACTTTTGCGTGGAGGTTGTGAGTTACAAATTGCTCTTTCATCATTATGATCTGCCTGTCTTTTCCCAACCGTGTTCGGGTGCGCTTCCAGTCTAATCGGATGCTGCTCATCAGCATTCTCTTGCCCTTATCCCAATTCGTTTGGGATCGGCGCATGTCTTCTTCTTCTTCCATAATTCTCTATTACTCTTTAAAATAGTACAATCAATGTCGTCAATCGTTCGTAATAAACAGAGGTCGGAATTAGATAGAGTTATTTTTCTACTTACCCTGATTTCATACAGCGAAAGAATAAAGTGGATATGCCTCAAATCCCGAGATTAATTTTAAAGAGCAGAAAAGTCCCGTGATTATTAAAATAAAAAAACTTATTTTACATGTGTAAATTTATATTTTATATAATTACACGTGTAAATGTATTATTTCTATTATGAGTCAGTGATACTTGAATTAAATGATGTCTTATTTTTTTATATTGAGAAAAAATAAAAGCTAATTAATTTTTTTATAAAATAAAAGTGCCAAGACCTAAACCCATTTGTGTTGAAGCGACTGTCTCATGTCTGTGGAAAAATAGATAATTCTCGCATTGGAGGTCGAAGCCCTGGTTTGATAGGTACAGTGACGGAAATACTATCGATCGATGACTCATAACGACATGTATTAGTAAGCTAGGTTACCTATTTTGACAGTTTATTATGACTGTCACAATAATGGGTGCAAAAGTGCCCTTAACGAAGCCGAATGGTACTGGTTCTTCCCGCCATTGGGAACATTTTTTTGTTCTGGACCATACCTGGGAACCTTCTAGTTACAGAGATATTGGAGGTCAAAGTACCAACTTTGTCACAAAATCTAATATACAGGGTGTAACGGAAAGGGTATATACATTAAAGGTGTGATTCAGACCATCAAACTGGACATGTTTCTCCATCGGACAAACATCGTAACAGCGAAAAAAATATCAGCTGCCCCATACATTTGCGTCGAATAGGTATTGAAATTTTGTATGGGGAGCAGATAATTTTTTAAGTTTGTCCGATGGAGAAACATGTTCAGTTTGGTGATCTGTAGCACACCCTTAAGTATGTATATACCCTTTCCGTTACACCCGTATAAAATTCTCGTGTCGCGGTGTTTGTTAGCAAACTCCTCTGAGAATCGCCCAAAATCCATAATTTATTTATTTAGGTATTCATAACCAACTTACACTAACAGTTACACCACACGTATAAGTTATTGGTTAAACATTAGAAACTAGAAAAAACTACACGAAATTGGTCAGAATTAGAATAGATTAAAAATAAGAATATTAAAAAGTAAACAATATGGTAGACATTAGAATAAAAAACAAAACATTTTTCCCAGTATAATATATTTCACACCCCTAAAACCCATCAAAATTTCCACGCGAACGAAGTCGCGGGCAGTAGCTAGTTTTTTTTTATAAATAGGTACAAGTTTTTAATGTTATTACTTTAAATACTTCCCGTACTACTCTGTATGATGTCGGACATAAAGAATAGCACCATCCCATATCTTCCCGTGGGTATCGTAAGAGCCGACTAAGGGACTTGCCAGAGAATGGGCAGCAGCGTTCTTTGTGTTTTTGTAACAACCGTACTGCGATCGCCAACCCGTCTGCCAAGCGTGGCGATTATGGCAAAACCCGCCTTATGAACACTTGGGGGAGGCCTATATAGAGCCGTGGACGTCTTTCGGCTGAAATGATGATGATGATGAAATACTTCCCCGATTCATTCATCAGCACAATCTTTTGAGTGCATTACATTGAGTTCAACCACAAAACGTGATTTTTCACCCCAAACAAAAAAGTTATTTTCTTGCTCGTTTTATAAATAATGGTACGAAACCCTTCGTGCGCGAGTCCGACTCGCACTTGGCCGGTTTTTCTATAAGCTGCGCCTCTTTCAAAAGCAATTATAAAATATCTATTTTTATTTTGTCAATGAAACATCAGGTTTTTAATATCGCTGTTTATCAATACATATTGTTATCAGAAATACGAGTATTTGGATCTTATCATCTGTGGTCTGTGAACTACAAATACTATCTCTATTGGTACGATTTAAAGAAGCTTTTAGCTTATTGAGGTTCACTGGTTCAGAGGCGTAATGTTTTTGACTGGGATTCACATGTTTACGTATCAGGATTGTAGGTATTCCCTGGCACATTTGGTAGGTGCGTCATAGAGCTGTTCCGCCCACATACCTCAGGTATCATAACCAGTGATCGAGTAGGTAGATTGATTTTTGGTACTTGCATCATAAATGGACACAGAAAGAATAACATGGATAAGCCATTTTTCCGGAAAGTAATTCCGGTATTTCCGGATTCAATTAAATATTGTTAATGTTGGTAGTGATATTATTACTACCTAATTAAAAATTTAAAGGAAGGTATCAAAACTAAATTAATTTATTATTTATCTGCTGAATAATAAAAAAAAAAACGACTTCCGATCGAAGCATTTTTTTTATAGCCACAACTTTAAAAAAATTGTTACACTTAAATTTTAATCAAATAAAAGCAAAAAAAAAGCACGATACGTAGGTCTAAAAAGTTACTTAAAACATTTAGGAAAAATAGCGTTACAGCTCTATTAGACCGATTATAAATTATCTATAGAAAACAGAAATTTCTAATTATATTTTTTTTAGGGTTCCGTACCCCAAGGGTCAAACGGGCCCCTTTTACTGAGACTTCGCTGTCCGTCCGTCCGTCCGTCCGTCTGTCACCAGGCTGTATCTCATGAACGGTGATAGTTAGCCAGTTGAAATTTCTACAGATTATGTATTTCTGTTGATGCTATAACAACAAATACTAAAAACAGAATAAAATAAATATTAAAGGGGGGCTCCCATACAAAAAAGTGATTTTTTGGTTCGTTTTTATAAATAATGGTACTGAACCCTAAGCGCGAGTCCGACTCGCACTTGGCCGGTTTTTTAAAAGACATTTCGAAAATGTTCATTAGTAACTTTTTAGTCCTATGTATCCTGCTAATGCGTATTAAGTTTCATTAAAATCGGTTCAGTCGTTTAGGAAAATAAAGACTTGAAATTTTGTATGAAATGCCGTAAGGTGTAAACGCTCTTAAGAGGAGCTTGTAGGAATTAGAACGTTGTTGGGAATATGTGTCTCGGGTTTGGCTAACATAAAACAAAAAGTATACAACTATACATATGCCTACTAGTTCATGTCCTTGGCTCCGCCCACGGCTAGTTTAAATTATGTAATGGCTAACGGTACTGCCGCAGTAAATAGAATCTTGTCATATTCCGTTGAGTCTTTAGCGGTATGGGAATTTGGGGAACATGATGTCAAGTTCCTTATCAAGTCATCCATCATACATGCCCAACGAAGCCGAAAGGCACTTACTTTGCCCGTCATTGCGATATTTTTTTTTATTCTGGCCCATACCTGGGAACCTTTTAGTTACGAAGATATTGGAGGTCAAAGTTCCAAGATTTTATTAGTTTAAATAATCCATGCCCCTTGTACTAATGCACGGATGCATCCATCAGCTCAATTTTATAAATGCGCAGGGAGTTTTTTTTTCCTAATCCCTGTCATTCCTCACGCTATAATTTACTCCTTTTTTCCTTACATTCTTTTTTTCGCACGTTCCACCCATCTTTTATTTGGTCTTCCTCTTCCTCTCCATCAGTCAAAATTTGTATTTATCACGCTTTTACTCACAAGTGTTCCATCCCTCTTCATCACATGCCTGTACCAAGACAGACTCCCTTTCATCTTTTCTGTAACAGGCGCCAAACTCAAAACTCAAAGCATTTATTTCAATAAGACCATTACAGGCACTTTTGAAAGTCAAAAAACAGAACAAAACGCAAAGCTACAGTCCCAGACACAAGGCATAATAACTTGTGAAAGTACTGCAGTTGCCCATTCCAAAGCGTAGATCTCTAAAGAGAAGAATGGGCAAGAAAATCCATGGACACTCTTTTAAATTCACCACTCGCCACTTTCAAACTTCTTCTAATATGCTCATTTCTAACTTTATCCATTTTAGTCACTGCACACATCCACCTCAGCATTCTCATGTCGGCTGCATGCAATCTTTCTTCAGCCCATTTGACCTTGTACAATAAACCTATTTGTTTTTCTTTTCAGGCCAATCCATGTAGCTGTACTAACAAGTGATCTGGACATGGTAAAGCGCCAGTGTCTCGTACTCAAGATAAGAGGATCTGACGTCGATGAACGAGCTGATGGCATTGTGAGTACCAGCTTGTGATTTTATTTATATCTGAGTGCTAAGGGAGCAGAGGCTTCGGTTCCGTTGTTATTAGCTAGGTCTGCTATAGATACTGTCCTGTCATTTCCTCTTTTCCAGCAACTAATAAGTACACAGCCCCATTTTTACTGTCGTGATAAGTGGACTACCAGAAAAAATCGTAAAGTTTTGTGCATACTCTTTCATAAAAAATAATTTAAAAAAATAATTGAATCGGCCCAGTTTTCAAACAGAAAAAAGGGCAAGTACAAATTCCTCGCAGGGAAAAGTACTACAGCGCCCTCTATAACACACATGAAAAAACAACATCGAAATTCTGGATTGCGCAGTTAAAATTCGGATAAATTTGACTAATTAAGATTAAGACGATATAGAAAAACCCGGAAACACTCGTCTGGTCGGAGGATCCTACCTTTTCTAAAGGGGATGAAAAAATGTACACCCTGTTCTACAACGTGTTGTTTTGCAACCTCGTCAAATTTAAGGAGGTAACTATGCTAATGATTCTCGTCCCGAATCAATTATAAAATTGGTAGGTAATTTTTGTTTTTAATCTCATTTACGGAAATCGGTAAGTGTGAAAAACCCGTGTTTTAAACTAGGGCCGTCTGATTCTCGCCTTATAACCGCGCCTCCACAAATACAAACAATCTCAAACGTTTATTCGATCATTTTTCATTCCCTAAACCACGTTAAGGGGGTTATTCTGAAATACTGACAAACATAAACAACCAAAAAAATCTGCGTTTATTAGTAATTAACTAGGTACCGTAATTTTAATTGATTATTTATGTCTTGTGTGACAACCTCCTGAATTTTGACGAGGATGCAAAACAACACCTTGTATATACCCTATATGTTATTGGATTTTTCGGGGGAGGAGCTCGTGGCTAAATAATAACAGCCGCACGGGGGAATCTTTAAAGTTAAGCCCTGCTTGCCGAGGTTGGTCCGTGGATACTGACCACACACACCGAGTTACACACCGTTACGTACCGAGTTTCCTCCGTGCCTCGGAAAGCACCATAAGCCCTTGGTCCCGGCTGTCATTTGTAGATCTTTGACAGTTTTTACGACTAGTCAGAAGCCAAAACGTCTGACATCCAGTCTTACCAGGGGATAGTATTACCCAGTTACTGGGTTTTGGAGGTCAGATAGGCAGTCGCTTCATGTAAAATATTGGTACTCAGCTGCATCCGGTTAGACTGGAAGCCGACCCCAAGATAGTTTGAGAGAAGGCTAGGCAGATGATGATGTTATAGTCCGGGGAATTTACGCCGAATATTAGGCTAACTTTGCATTAATTAAAAACAGCGATTTTTTTCATTGAATGTGTAGGGTATGGATAGGAGAGTATATTAAGCTGTATCCCGCGAAAAGTTCACCTCCGCGTATATGTTTTTTTTAAGAAAAGGTCTAATATGTATTTAACTTGGTGGAAAAAAATATAAACAGGTATGTTTATTTGGAGTATTTGTAGAACAGATTGAGTACTACAAGTAGGTCAGAAAATTAAACATTTTCGTCCACGGAACATTCGTTTTTTTTTTAAAAATCTTATTATTTGACTTCGTACTTAAGGCAAAAATATTAACAGGACAAAAATAATGCTGAAATGACTTATATCACCATGTCTAACTATTATTATGAAAATTAAACAAATCCTGCTCCGGACTTCACAGAAAATCAAGAAAATCAAAAAATCTTAAATACTACTTACGGCAAAAATGTAACAGGATTTAAATTCATTTAATAATGAGAAATATATAAATCCAAACCTTAATCCCCCAAAATTAAACAGATTAGAGCGATAATTAATAATGTCAAATTAAAAATGAAATTACGATGCACGGTGTCAGCGCTAAGCAGCGTGCGGCGTACGGCGTGTGCTAGTGTGCGAAAACAAGATAAGCGCTGCGTTCATTGTGTGCGAATGCCTGTGTTGTTGTTTGTGAGTCGGTGTTTTATTGAGTTACGCGATTGTACACCTTATTCTTATTACGGAAAGATCAAATTTCTATGAAAGTGCTGCGCCAAATACAAGAATAAAGCTTGCAGACGTATTTTATGTAAACATTAATTGCCTTTTTTTCACGATTTGCTTTAAAGTGTTTAATTTTGGTGTAAATAGGTTAGAAATAGCCTTTAGATGAAAGTTAAACTAAATTAAACCCTGTTACCTTTTTGCCTCAACCGCTATTGTAAAAAAACTGGTAATAATAACTTCCGGTATTACAATTTGTTTAATTTTGTTTAATGGCGGTGTAATATATTAATTTAAGTTATTTTATGTAAAAAAACCGCTGTTTATATTTTTGCCTTAAGTACAATCCAAAAATTTCGTAAATGTTTTTTTACCGTAATTTCCGTGGACGAAAATGTTTAATTCTGATGAAATATATTACTGTCACCAATTCTTTACCTAAAGTAACAAAATTTGTCCTGTTAACATTTTTTCCCATGTTTTTATTAACAAAAACGCGTTTTCGTCTTTTTCACCTTGATCCGGTCTCGGAAAATGTTTAATTTTTTTTTATTATATGAAGAGCTAAGGTCAAGTACACGATTCAAGAAAAAAATCGCTGTTTATATTTAATGCAGGGTTCAAATCTAAAAGCCCCGGACTATTATTGGGTTTTTGGATTCGGATTTTTTGAGTAGCAGCCTGGAGAGTATTTGTGCCTGATTGTAGGCTTGCTGCGCGGCTTTGGCCAAATGTGGCTACTATGGTATACCACTGCTTATCCTTTTAGGGAAATAAAACATGGTGTTTGTAGGGTGTAACGGAAAGGGTATATACATACTTAAGGGTGTGCTACAGACCATCAAACTGAACATGTTTCTCCACAAAGAAACATCGTCATAGCGAAAATAATATCAGCTGTCCCATAATTTGGGTCGAATAGGTATTGAAATTTTGTATGGTACAGCTGATAATTTTTTCGCTATTACGATGTTTGTCTGATGGAGAAACATGTTCAGTTTGATGGTCTGTAGCACACCCTTAAGTATGTATATACCCTTTCCGTTACACCCTGTATATTAAACAACTGCAAGAAATGCATTCTATCCGGTATAAAATAGCTAGCAAAATGCAAGCAGTATATTCTTTACAATTCGGGGAAGAACCGGCAAGAAACTCTGTGGTTACTATTTTGTTGTCTATAAATAAAGAGTACATGAATGTTGCAATACGAATTATTTATTTATTATTATCTTTAAAAGGTCATGACTACACTTGCGTGATCTAGCTCCATTTTAATAATAATCTTTACAAATACGTATTGACGTATTCTTATCACTACATAATAATTATTAGGAAAAAAACCGGCCAAGTGCGAGTCGGACTCGCACACGAAGGGTTCCGTACCATTATTTATAAAAAAGGAAAAAAAAAACGACTTTTTGTATGGGAGCCCCCCTTAAATATTTATTTTTTCTTTTTTTATTATTTGTTGTTATAGCGTCAACAGAAATACATAATCTGTAGAAATTTCAACTGGCTTACTATCACGGTCCAGATACAGCCTGGTGACAGACGGACGGACGGACAGCGAAGTCTCAGTAATAGGGTCCCGTTTGACCCTTTGGGTACGGAACCCTAAAAAGTCTGCGCCGCGTCTGTCTGTCTGTCTGCACGAGATAAACTCAAAAACTGCCGAACGAATTTTGATACGATTCTCAGTAATGGACGGACTGATTCATGAGGAAGGTTTGGGTGTATAATTCATCATGTATAACAAAATTAAAAAAGCTTGAAGAGTTTGTTTAAACGCGTTTATCTTCGGAACAACCAGTCAGATTTGAAAAATTCCTTTTGCATCTGATAGCACAATTCTTAAAGAAGATAATAGGTAATTCAACATCACGCTACGACACTGACCGGAACCGAGCAAACAGAGAGGCGGCGGGTGAAACAGTGGGGCACAATAAGTCTAAAATAAAAGGTCATGACGTCAGAATTCAGTTGCTCTTTGACTTAACTTGTCAAAACAAAGTAAACGTTTCATACAATTGTGAACCTTATTATTTTAAGTGTAACGTTCTTTTTAGTGAGAAGAACCGTTTTTTACGAAAACTATTATCAAAATGTCAAATTTTATCACCTACTTAGTTTAAAAGGTTTTTATAATATTTTCGGTTGATAAGATTTATCAATGGCCTCGGTGGTCTAGTGGTCGCAAGCACTACTGTTGAGCATGATGCCCTGTATTCGATTCCCCGGTCGGAAAAGTGTTATTGGGTTTTTCCATTCGAGTACGTTAAAACAAAAAGGCAGTTGGAGTAAAAAATTAAGAAATCATAAGATCAGCATAATTATCAGAAAATGATCAGATATCCGATAATTATCAAAATTATTCCGAAAATTATCAATAATGATCCGATAATTATCAAAAAAATCCGATAATTTATCATGATAATTATCACAGAAAATAATTATCTTATTATTATTAGGCACTAACCACATGATAAAGAAAGAACGTCTTAAATGCATGTATTTAATTGTCAAACATATTTTATCGTGGGATATTTATAACGCTTGATAAAAAATAAAGTTCAAATCAATGACCCGTTGACGCTCAAATAATTGTACGTATCTACTCCATTTTTAATAATAAACAATAACATTTTGGGTTTTTTTTACATTAGGTAACTACCTAATCTTCAGTATTTTCGGTAAAAATACTGTAATTGTGGTAGAAATAAATGATTTCCTTCCTTAAGTATTTTTTTATTGGGACTTATTACGTCGGTAGGTTTACCTCAAAATTACCGTAACTTACAACTATCAGAAACGTCATATTTTGTATCAGAAATCTGTGGTCAGATCTCCTAGGGACCAACATGGGTCGTAATCAGGAAATTAAATAATTTATTTCTTTTATAAGTTTTGAAACTGACATGGTCTCTATTAACACTATCAATAACACTTGTAACGGGATATTTACCATGTTTATTACTTGTATTGAGTTCCCGATATAATAAACATGGTAAATGTCCCGTTACAAGAGTTATTGATTGATAGAGATATCTCTTCTTGTAAATAATAAAAAAAAAACGAAATACACCCTTTAGAGTGACGTCATATTATTTCTCGTATTCTTCTCAGCAAACCCCTTCATTTGATACCCATATCATGGGATTGCATAAAAAATAACTATAGTCCGCCATATTGGATTTACAACTGTCATCCAAACTAAACATGTACCTATGCAAAAAATTTAGTTCAGTCTGAAACCGGGAAATAGGTTAAAATTAACTTCTAAGGATTTTTTTCAAATCAAAATGAAATCAATAGTCATTTATTCAAATTAGGCCGATAATCAGCACTTTTTGAACGTCAAAATTACATGAGACAGTCCCCCAAAACGCCCACCCTTCGCCACTTCCTAGTGTTTAATACTTAGTTACAGGTGAAGCTAATAAAACCGTGTTACATTATACAGGGTTATTGGTAAAACATCAACAACCTCTTAAGAGGTTATTCTACTCATCATTATGGCCAACTTTTACTATGAGACCAAACCCGAAATCGTACATTTTGACGAGTTATGTGAACATAAAGTACGGAACAGCTGATTTTTTTTTCGCGATTTCTGGTTTTGGTCCGATAGTAAATGTTGTTCATAATCAAATCAAATCAAAATATATTTATATATATTTATATTTTATTTTACATAGGCCTACATGGTCACTTATAAAACGTCGACAAAAGATGCACAATGATGAGTACAACGACCTCGTAAGAGGTTGTTGGTGTTTTACCAATATCCCTGTATACAGCAGTTCCGTACATTCAATATGTAATACTCGATTCAAATGTATGGAGCAATATGGTTCTTTTTTTAAAGAATTGCTATAAGAGTCATAGGAGTATATGTAAGTAAGGATCGTACCAGATTCTGTAGGTTCTGCTTACAGCTATGGGGAAAAAGCGTGAATATATTGTATGTATGTTTATTCATCAATCGTATTACGAACCAGCTGAACCACGCAATTTCTGCGTCACATTTTCCCCGCGTTTGCAACATACATTTTTCATTGTTGCTCCGCTCCCATTAGTCGTAACGTGATGTTATATAGCCTATAGCCTTCCTTGATAAATGGGCTATGTAACACTGAAATAATTTTTCAAATCGGTCTAGAAGTTCCTGAGATTAGCGCGTTCAAGCAAACAAACTCTTCAGCTTTATAATATAAAAATATAAGAAATAAAGCTGTTTTATTTACAAGAAACATACTTACAATCCAAAATTTTGGGACAAACCCAAACATTGGGAATAACCCAATGATTTAGTAATTGTTGTATAAAATAAGAATAACCCACTGACGACCGTTGACCTTCGTAATCAGATAAGTTACTTTAAAATTTAAAATGATTCGTTAAGAAAATGATAAAATATACGAATGGCCAAACGGTGTGATTCTATTTCCGTGTTTGACGTTCATTCCCCTTTTAGGGGGGAAGCGCCAGGGTGGCCGCGAAATTAAAGCATAAATATTAACAATACAACACTCCAAGTTCATTTAATGCCATTGAATAACTTCTTTATCAAATACTCGTTCAAGCCAATGAGAGCATTTACACCTTACGATATTTCATGCAAACTTTCAAGCCCTTATTTTCCGAAATGACTGAACCGATTTTAATGAAACTTCATACGCATAACAAGTCTAAAAAAATAGTGCGTGGAGTCCCTCCGCGCGGAAGAAGTGAAACTTCGTAATGTGGAAATGAGTGCTTTCATACCCCCTGCCTCCCCCTCTCTCTCGTAGCGTTAGACGTTTAACGCAACCTTGTTTCGCATAAGAAGTTTCACTTCAAAAAGAGACTAAAACACATATTAACACAAGGAGCAATAGTTAAAATAGACACAATTGGCGGTCTTATCGCTCAAAGCGTTATCTAATTATTTGCTAAACTAGTTTATTGTACTATATAATTACTTAACATACTAATTGCGTACTATTTAACATACACAAGTAAAGATAAACGCGCAAAACAGACGCTCAGGGCTGCAGTGCAACGCATTGCAATAAAAACTTTATAATTTACTAATATTATTATAAAGAGGAATTTTGTAAGTTTTTACGTAGGGGGTAATTTTCGTAACTAAGGAGAAAGAAAGAAAGAAAAGTATTACTTAGTTTAGCCCAAGACTGAAAAAAACAGCAGTTAAAGTTAAAAAAATAAAATATGTTAAGAAGTAAAACTTATATACAACATGTAACGTAATAAACGCACACCCCAATTACAGTATTATATTATAATCATACTCAGAAATTTTAGTTAAACTTGTATAGACATTGATTAGTAAAGACTTTAACTTCCTTAAAATAAGTTTGATTTTTCTTTATTTTATATTAAAAGACGGAATTTGTATTAATACAAATGAAACTGAACTCTTAAAGTCTTATTGCCTTGAGTTACGGTCCATTTTAGTTGGTTTGACTGTACAGGGGTAGTGTGTCAGTAATTTACGTAGTTTTAATTATTTTTGGGATAAAAAATAACCTATATTAAAAATGATAGAAATCGATTCAGTAAACGATTCTGAACAAACAACTTTCAGGATGTGCGTTAATTATGTTACATGTTGTATAGGTACTTGTATGTTATATTAACATTTTCTTTAAAAATATTGTTCCGTTCCCACAGACAAACCGTGAAAACGGTTTTGTGGGGCATAGTTCTTAAATTCAAGTTTGTATTAAAGCTTGTTTTTAATAAAAAATAAGAATAAAAAAAATAAGACAAACGAATCTGGTTCTGTACGAGGCGGAAGAGTTCAGCATGGTGCTGTAATTTTTGTAAAAAAAAATACTGATCCGATTCCCAAAATTCTTTCACTAATGGGAAGCTGCATTATCCCCCAGTATCATAGGCATTTAAAACGTTCCCGTGGTTTAATATCTGTACATAAAGGTAGCGAGAGCAGCGGTAGCCCAGTGGTGGCAGCCCCGACTTACGAGTAGTAAGCCGAGGGCGCATTACTTTGAGTAATTTATTTCATCACCGTTGCCCTAAAAAACGGTGAAGGAAAATATCGTGAGAAAATTCGAAGACATGTGACATCTACCAACACGCACTGGGCCCGCGTGGTGGATTACAGCGCACTACCTCTCATAGAGAGGAGACCTGTGTCCCAGGAGTGGGAACATTATAGGCTGATGATGATGGTGATGAAAGGTAGCGAAACCTTGAGCAAAATCTATTTACTTAAACATGTCGACCGGATCAAAGACAATCTCCACAGATAAAAGTTCATGGACGGCTCACATCTCACCAACTCAGCCAATAGCCCACCATCCATCTTCCATCGTATGTCCTGACACGTGAGCACTTGATGATCAGCCCGATCACTATGTACGGTAAGCCTATCCCTTGGGAGAAGCAAGCCAAGTACTTAGGAGTCTTACTTGACAACCACCTGTCTTTCGCGGCGCACATCAAAGCAGCTCGCGACCGAGCTGCCTTTGCTATGGGTAGGCTTCATTTCATGATTTCGACAAAAAGCAAGTTGTCACTCAAGTGCAAGTTGCGCCTTTACACCGCGGTGATCCGCCCCATTATGACGTACGCTTGCGTCGTGTACTCTCACACCAAGCCTAAGTACATCCATAGGATGCAAACCTTGCAGAACCGGTTCTTACGTAGAGTCACGGGAGCCCCTTTTTATGTCCGTAATGACCGTCTACACGTAGACCTTAGAATGCCCACCGTCCTTCAGTTTATGAAACGTCTTTCGAAGCGTTTCTTCGATAACGCCATTAAACACCGTAATCCCCTGATCGCAGCGGCCGCCCGTTACGAACCCTCGCGCATTAGTACAGTACGCCGTCCTCGGCATACCCTCGTCACTCCCGATGATGCTATCACCCTCCTCCAGGAGAGTAGCAAAGAGACTAGCACTCTTAAAAAGTTTAGACACAAACCGCCGTCTTTCCGACCTCGCCGTCGAGGTCCGTCGCGACGTCCCGGTCCATGCCCTCCCCGACCCTCGCTCGAGCCAGCCCGCGATGCTGTGCCAGTAGTTTTAAATCAGCCCCTAAATAATGATATCATTCAGATCCAGCCTGTCCCCATGCAGTCCTCCCCCAGCGACGCCCTAAGCCGAGGCTCGTACCCCACAGGGGGTGCCCTTAGCGTGTAGTCGCTTAGTTTGTAAGTTTTATGCCCTGGCTGGAGGCCTTACTCTTAAGGCACCCACAGGATAGTCCGGTTAAGCAGACGACAACCTCCTAGGTTGAACTGCGAGATGCCATTCCAAAAAAAAAAAAAAAAAAGCACTTGATGACCTAATGGCAGCATCAGTAAACGGAGTTTGTGTCGCCGAGTTTTGGGCTAAACACATTGGATTTTTTGCCATCGTCATGTTATGAAGAAGGTGTAAATTAAGCCGTGATTTAGCAGTTGAACATCAAAATAACATAAGACGGTCGACAGAAAACGCCACTTCCTAGGAGCTGGGTCAAGAAGTGGTGAATTGGCGAAAATTGCAGTACCGTCCCTGACTTATTGGGGTTCACCAAAATCAAAATCAAAATATTTTATTTTACATAGGCCTACATGGACACTTATAAAACGTCGACAGAAGTGGCACGGTTCGGGTTGGTCGTTTCCTATGGAGAAGAACCGGCAAGAAACTCCATGGTTACTCTTTTAAAATCATTTGGTTCTACAATATTTGGATGTTACAGCGTTAGTACTTAAGTATGAGAGGACAGAGTAGGCCCGACAATAAGTCATCGCTTACTACAAAAGGTAGACCCATATCCATACTAATATTATAAATGCGAAAGTCACTCTGTTTGCTTGTTTTTTTTTGTTACCTTTTCACGAGTAAAAGGCTGATCGGAATAGAATTGTGTTATCATGACATTAGTGTATTGCAATTATTAAAGAACCCGTTAGTAGAAATGATTTTCGAAAAACTACTACTAAATTTGAACATTTATTCATGCCAGATTTCATTTATCTATATTTTTACATATTATTTATTAGTGTTATAAGCAATCTGAAGTAGTAAGAAAGTAGTAAATAGCAGAAAATATAAATGTGAAATTAGAAAACTCAATATTTTACCTGTTTAGGTGTCAAAGTCAAATTGTCTGTCAAGTCAGTCATTCATTTGTCATTTATTATGTACGAGATTACCATAAGCCATTTTTTTCAATGGAGTGTCAGTGGTTGACCATTGGGAAGTCATAATGACGCCATTACATTAGTAGATTACCAAACTTGCCAAAATCATCAATTATGAAATCAATGATAGGCCATTCTGACACTATTGTAATAGCTGACTTAAGGCCCTGGTGTCGAGAGTTTTTATGCCGTCCATGGGTTTAGACTTGGCTTTACATGCCGTCGAGAAATATCTTTCAGGCATGCTTTCGTCCTCACGATCTTTTCCTTCACCCAAGCAAATGCTAATTATTCGATAAGCACATGACTCCGAAAAATCAGAGTTGCGTGTCTTGGTTTCGAACTCGGGACCTATGACTTTAACTCCGATTAGGTACGACTCTATACTTCGGGGAATAACAGCAGTCACGTAATGTGCAATATTGATAACATTTTTGGGTAGAAACCTAAATTGGTATTAACAATATCCTGTTGGCCAAACATAATCAGCACTTTCGCTCACAAGAGGAAAATGTAAAAAACCTAATATCTCGATTATATTCCCCGACATTTTAGGCAGAAATATATAACGTACTAGCTGTCCGGCGCAACTTCGTTTGCGTCACATTTTCCCCGTTTTTGCAACATTTTTCATTGCTGCTCCCCTCCTATTGGTTGTAGCGTGATGATATATAGCCTATAGCCTTCCTCGATAAATGGGCTATCTAACACTGAAAGAATTTTTCAAATCGGACCAGTAGTTTCGGAGCCTATTCAATGCAAACAAACAAACAATCAAATCTTTCCTCTTTATAATATTAGTTTAGATACCTCAACAGTTTGTAGCCAGTTTTGTTATCATCTGCCTGACATTTACCCAACTATTTGCCATCCTTCGAATCCAACTCGGCCGGAGCAAAGACAATCTCTACGTTCATGGACGGCTCAGAACTCAAGTGCGTATGCGGCGTCTTTCTACAGACAATACCCCGCCTTCCGTCGTGCACCGCATGCCCTAGAACTTGATGATCTATTTACTGCATGAGTGATCGGAGTTCGCGTGGCCAAGTTTTGGGCTAAACACATTTGAACTTTTTACTATCGATACGCTAAAAAGAAGACCCAACTAGGTTGGGGTCGACATCCAGTCTAACCGGATGCGGCTGAATAGTAGTATTTTACATGGAGCGTCTGCCTATCTGATCTCCACAACCCAGTTAGTTCTGGGTAATACGACACCGTAAGGTCCGAACTTCAAAAGCGGAGAAGACGAGTGGAGTCAAGAGATGTCCGCGACCAATCACACTGGTTGAAATCCATATTGCGTGTATCTCTATCTCCTATGAGAATGAAGTCAGTTCTAAGACTGGTTATCAGACTTTCGGGCCACTGATTACCTGTAACGACTGTCAAAGATCTACAAATAACAGCCGGGAGCAACGGCTTAATGCGCTTTCCGGGGCACTGAGAAAACTTGGCATTTAATAGATCCATCTTCGGCCCGACCTTGGCAACCTTGAAGGTCGATCCGTGCGGCTGTTATTATACATATAGCCACTTCAACCACTCGCCTTTCTGCTGTCTCACTCCCACTCTTATTGGTGTCTGAACGGGGTGAGAACCTACGAATATTGACCAGTGCGGGGGTGCGGCTCTTATTTTTGAGCCACGAAGTCCTCATTATTATACCTGGACATTTTTCCTTATTCCTTATATTTGCAACAGGACGCAAAAATGTATTAATACAGTTATGTTTTACTTAGAACCATAAACGCAGGGAAAGTCCCCGGTCAATGACTAAGTTGTCATCCAACGCATACTTCGTGAATGTAGTACATTGAATGTAGTACATATTTTGCTTATCAATCAACTTTATAAAACATTACCTAAATGCAAGGAAATTGTTTTTAGTTTTTTAACGTTGGTCTGTCTGTCTTGGTCTTTGTCGTCATCTTCTGCTTAGCCTTTTCCCAGCTATGTTGGGGTCTGAATATGAGTGTTCAACATGGAGCGACTGCCTATCTGGGCTCCATAACCCAGTTAGTACTGGGTAATACGATACCCCTTAGTAAGACTGTTATATTGGTCCTTCACGAAGACGAAAGGCGATATTTTGTTTTTGTTACATGGATCCCTTACTCTATTTCTAAAACAGCCTTAGTTTAATTTACTCGTTATGAGACCAGCTATCTGCCGGTAAAAGTCCCAAAATCGGTCCAGCCGATTCGGAGATTAGACGGAACAGACAGACAAACATTAAAAAAAAATATTAGTACTGTACTGTATACTCTCATAATATGCACTCACTAAAAAGCTGTTATTTTGAAATTGCCAATAGGTACTTAAATTTTATTTATTTGTATAGATAGAAGAGAATAAAGGAATTTGACCATTAAGAAATATTCCGACAGTTTATTTATTGTAATTAGATAACTATTTATTT
Source organism: Cerastis rubricosa (assembly GCA_949152445.1). Lineage (NCBI taxonomy): Eukaryota > Metazoa > Arthropoda > Insecta > Lepidoptera > Noctuidae > Cerastis > Cerastis rubricosa. The sequence continues at coordinate 1,288,628 of OX424552.1, forward strand.
CCTTTCATGTCGCCGGTTTGTCTAAACGAGGGTTTAATAGTATAGTTAAATATATCATTAAGTAAATGACAATAATAATGTAACATTAGGAATTCTTTTGAGGAAACCGCATTTATATTTCAAATGAAGTTCCTATTATTGTGCCTTATATGCACTACTTAGGTTTGAAATTTCGTAGAATTTGATGAATGGGTTTCTATGTAATTTTTGTCAAATATTAACAAAGGAAATTAGGTATGGTAAAGTTTCCGGGAACGATGTTTTCCTCACACGTGTAAAGCCGCGTTATCACTATGTCGTGACGACAGATTATCGTTTTCGGTTTAGATCGCTTGAGATATAATTGAAACACGTCAGACTTGTTATTAAGTATATTTAGGATAGTACCAGTGCACACAGAGTTGACCTACGTTCGCTCACGGGCTTGAGAGCTCTACGCTTCGTCCCATAGACAATAACAATATATTCTAAACCATAGACTACAACATAAGCGTCGTGGCTTGTGTATTTAAATGGAGATGTTCAAATAGAACGACACGATTAACTCTCATCCACGACTTTTTTTTGAAGTGACGACACATTCTCAAGTGAGTCGATATAATGGGAACAGCTGGAGACGACAGTCGTCCAACGATAAATTAATCGTCGCGACATATTGGGAACGCGCCCTTATACGGGCGATTTGGGGTCAAATCACATTAACACGCTCAGATCTGGGGGCTCGGGAGTGCGCCCGCCAAGTCTAGCAACGAAAAATGACAGCCGTATTATCCTTTTCTCGAAGCCAGTAACGACATTTCCGACCCTCCGTAGCTTCGTTGTATCAGCATCTTTGTCCCTTTCTGTCGCCTAGAATTGCAAGTCACTAAAGTAAGAGGTCCAATAGCACGAAGTGCTTCCGATGCGAATGAATGCGGAAACTTGCGATCGGACTTCTTGCTCCAACAAATGACGCCTTTACTTGACAGAATGAGATAGATATACCTAATCGAAAACGCTGATCCATGCTTGCAAATGTGATGAGACACCATTACAATTCAATCTAGGTATTGTCTCCACGATCACTTCGAGCATCGTCAACATACGCGGAAATTACATTTGTTGGCGCCTTTGCAAAAGGGCTTCATATGATTCACGTTGCAAACTAAACTGTTACCACAGACGAGAGAGAAGCGGTCTACAATTCTCTCTGGCGAAACGTCAAGTCGTTGCGGGTAGCCATAATGCCATATTGACTTGGGTAGTTGTCAAGGAAGGTGGCGCGTAACGAGACGTTGACGGATCGCCGACGTCTGTTTGCTTAATCTAATAAATTCTGGTGCCACATTTCATAAGTAATTCCGATGTTGCGGGTAAGAGCCTTTACATTGTTTTGTGAGATAAAATAGATAAACAAGTTTTTGTAGTCAGCAACAATAACAAAAAAAAACAAAAGTCATTTGTTCAAATTAGGCTGATAATCAGCACTTTTTGAACGTCAAAATTACAAGAGACAGTCCCCCAAAACGCCCGCCCTTCACCACTTCCTAGTGTTTTAGCTGGGAAGAAGAAGTGGCGGAACAAACTCCCCAGCAACACATCTGTCTGTTAGGTTAGAAGAACCAGATTCTATACAGTAGTGTTCAAGTTTATATAAACAAAGAATCCATTAAATCTATGACACATGTCAGCTAGCACACACCAATAATAAAATATTTAAAAATATATACTCAAGAATAATTAAAGTCTCCAGACATAAAGGGCGTGCCCGCTTACACGTGCATACAGACGAAAAAAAGTTAAAAAGAAAAAGAAAGTCTATGCATGAAGTTATAAAACATATCAGTAAGCTAATTTGGAGAAAGAACATAAACATTGTCTTGAGTTCAACCCAGCGACCAACTATTCTTATCGTTCAACGCGAACGTTAGTACCGGTTTTAGCCGCACCTATAACCTATAAAGATTCTTGTACAACTATAGCTGTGAACGGTGGACTTGACGTAAGCTTATTGTAACCACTCAGGACATACCAACTATTTTGGTTTTCTATTCAAGGTCGTGGCTAAATAATAACAGCCGCTCGGATCCATCTGCAGGTTAAGACGCACCAAAAAACCAACCGATTTGGGGGCCCTTATGGGCGCGATTTGGGGTCAAATCACATTAACACGCTCAGATCTGGGGGCTTGGGAGTGCGCCTGCCAAGTCTAGCAACGAAGAATGACAGCCGTATTATCCTTTTCTCGAAGCCAGTAACGACATTTCCGACCCTCCGTAGCTTCGTTGTATCAGCATCTTTTTCCCTTTCTGTCGCCTAGAATTGCAACTCACTAAAGTGAGAGGTCCGATCGCACGAAGTGCTTCCGATGCGAATGAATGGATATACTTGCTATCGGACTTCTTGCTCCAACAAATGACGCCTTTACTTGACAGAATGAGATAGATATACTCGAAAACGCTGATCTATGCTTGCAAATGTGATGACACCATTACAATTCAATCTAGGTATTGTCTCCACGATCGCTTCGAGCATCGTCAACATACGCGGAAATTACATTGTTTTGTGAGATAAAATAGATAAACAAGTTTTTGTAGTCAGCAACAATAACAAAAAAAACAACAGTCATTTGTTCAAATTAGGCTGATAATCAGCACTTTTTGAACGTCAAAATTACAAGAGACAGTCCCCCAAAACGCGCGCCCTTCACCACTTCCTAGTGTTTTAGCTGGGAAGAAGAAGTGGCGGAACAAACTCCCCAGCAACGCATCTGTCTGTTAGGTTAGAAGAACCAGATTCTATACAGTAGTGTTCAAGTTTATATTAGGTCTTTACCTATGAAATTGCCGTTTTGTTTGAAAAAAGTTAAAGTATTTTTTTTTTCGAACTTATTTATTTCTTTTATTCAAAGTAATCACCCCTGCAATCAATGCATCTATGCCAACGCTGTGGCAGTTTATGGATGCCCTTCTTGAAAAAATCAGCTGGACGGGAGACAACAAACTCTTCAAAGGCGTTTTGTACTGCCTCTCGGGAATAGAATTTTTTTCCCGCTAAAAAGTTGTCCAAATTTTAGAAAAAGTAATAGTTGGAAGGCGCAAGATCTGGTGAGTATGGCGGATGAGGGAGAGCTTCCAAACCCAACTCATGCAGCTTAGAGACGGTCTGTTGTGCAGTATGGGGCCGCGCGTTGTCGTGAAGTAGCAGTGGAGACGACCGATTGACCAAAGCTGGTTGCAGACGTGCGAGTTTCGCCATCATTGTGGTCAGTTCTTCAATGTACACATCTGCAGTAATGCTCTCGCCGTTTTGTAAAAAGCTATGATGAATCACACCAGCACTAGACCACCAAACTGTGACCATCACCTTTCTAGGGGTCATTTTTCGTTTTGCACATTGCTTTGGTACCGAACCAGGATCTAACCAACTTGCTGAGCGCTTTCGATTGTCAAAAAGAATCCATTTTTCGTCGCACGTAACAATTCGGTTCAGAATTCCTTCATTTCTGTGCCTGTTAAGCAGCGCAAGGCAAGTCTCGACGCGTACGTTGCGGTGGCGATCGTTAAGTTCGTGGGGCACCCATCTATCAAGCTTTTTTATCTTGCCAATCTGTCGTAAATGGACCAATATTGTTTTAATGCTAACATCAAAAGCTGCGCCAGCTCAGCTGTAGATTGAGTTTCATCAGCTTCAACAATCACCTTTAATTCATCATTGTTGACCAAAGTTTCCGGACGACCACGAGGTTCATTTTTCAAGTCAAAATTCCCAGAACGGAACCGAGCAAACCAATAACGGGTTGTGCGTTCGTTTGTACAGTTCTCTCCGTAAACGTCGTTGATGTTACGGGTCGTTTGTGCCGCGTTGGTGCCACGACGGAACTCATATTCCATAATTACACGAAATTTCAAAGTATCCATTATGAGGAAAAATGTTGAAATGTAATGAAAATACAACGCTAATCAATAAACAAAAGACTGATTTTGTAAATAGAATGTCATATTTTTAAAACAAAATTAATTTGAATTTAGAACTCATAGCCAATCAAAACTTTTTTTTGTTTGAAAAAGTCTGTACTGCAATACGGCAATTTCATAGGTAAAGACCTATTATAAACAAAGAATCCATTAAATCTATGTCACATGTCAGCTAGCACACACCAATAATAAAATATTTAAAAATATATACTCAAGAATAATTAAAGTCTCCAGACATAAAGGGCGTGCCCGCTTACACGTGCATACAGACGAAAAAAAGTTAAAAAGAAAAAGAAAGTCTATGCATGAAGTTATAAAACATATCAGTAAGCTAATTTGGAGAAAGAACATAAACATTGTCTTGAGTTCAACCCAGCGACCAACTATTCTTATCGTTCAACGCGAACGTTAGTACCGGTTTTAGCCGCACCTATAACCTATAAAGATTCTTGTACAACTATAGCTGTGAACGGTGGACTTGACGTAAGCTTATTGTAACCACTCAGGACATACCAACTATTTTGGTTTTCTATTCAAGGTCGTGGCTAAATAATAACAGCCGCTCGGATCCATCTGCAGGTTAAGTTGCCCTTGCCTAGGCTGGTCCGTGGATGGGTGACCACCCATCACTTACAGAGCTTCCTCCGTGCCTTGGAAAGACGTTAAAGCGTTGGCCTCGGCTGACATATGTAGATCTTTGACAGTCGTTACAGGTAGTCAGTGGCCCGAAAGGTCCGGCACCTAGTCTTACCAAGAGGTATCATATTACCCAGTACTAACAGGGTTGTGGAGGTCAGATAGGCAGGCGCTCCATGTAAAATACTGGTATTCAGCTGCATCCGGTTACAAAAGGAAGCAAACCCCAAAAAAGATGGGGAAAAAGGCAGGCAGATGATGAATTACTCCGGGCATACCAACAATTTGCTCTTCTATTCTTTACCAACACGTCACAATCTTAACTGGAACTGGCTGAGTATAGCCATACGCGTGAATATTAATTTATTTGTTTCGATCTTACAAATATGGGTCACATCACGGCCTTAAATGACCTCGAACTTTATATCTCTTCCATGAAAACAGCTGAGTCGATTTTAAAATAACTTACGACGCATATTGTGCAAAAAATTTATACCCGGATTTCTAATGACGCCATTTGCGTCATATTGTAAGCTTATGGTGTAATATCTGCAGAAGTGACGATCAGCAGGGAGATCATCATCATTTCAGCCCAAAAGACGTCCACTGCTGGACACAGGCCTCCCCCAAGTGTCGCCAAATTGATATTTTGAGGGGTTTTGCCATAATCGCCACGCTTGGCAGGTGGGTTGGCGATAGCAGTACGGTTGTTACAAAAGCACAGAGAACGCTGCTGCCCATTCTTTGGCAAGTCCCTTAGTCGCCTCTTACGACACCCACGGGAAGATATGGGATGGTGCTATTCTTTACGTCCGACACCATACAGCAGGGCGATAGTCAGTGATTATCAAGATTCAGTTGTGCACTGACAACTAAGAAGTTTCAACTCGGCGTTTCCTTGCGTGATCAAATCAGAAATGAGGACATCCGCAAGAGAACCAAAGTTACCGACAAAGACTTGCAAACCTTAAGTGGAAGTGGGCAGGGCACATTGCTCGCAGAACGGATGGCCGATGGAGCCAAAAAGTTCTGTAATGGCAACCGTGAACCGAAGACGATGCGTTGGAAGGCCTCCCACTAGGTGGACCGATGACCTGGTGAAGGTTGCCAAGATCCGCTGGATGCGAGTCGCACGGGAGCGGTCAATGTGGCTTGGGGAACTTGGGGGAGGCCTGTGTCCAGCAGTGGACGTCTTTCGGCTGAAATGACGATGATGATGATGTAAAGGCTTTAGAAGATCAATTTCAAAGTTTTCAATTTTTATATTTTCATTATGATATATTCCATACTTTGTAACAAACACAAATCATCATTTGTATCAAAACAAATTCGCGGGAGATGCTAGCATCTTATACTTGAGAGCTACAGAGGCCATTGGGCACCCGAATGATGTCAGAAGGGCGCAGTTGCAAAACATTTGCGTCATCGACGCGCCGACATATGCATAGCTATTGTTTGTTTTTAAACATCATCCGTCTGACATACATAAATACATCCACTCACGTCTTTTTTCCACGGGGGTAGGCAGAAACCACAAAACCACCTGCTGCGATCGTTTTTTTTATGGATAGGAAATCATCAAGTGAGCCCTCCCGCTCTGGGTGAAGCGGAAGGGAGTGTCAGACTTGTACTGACTAAAACCCATCCATGTTCCTTCTTAGCCCTTTGTGTTCCAGGGCCACGGTATCTCTTTCGAACAGTCCCGCAGCCCTGGCAGGCATCGGCCCTCTCGGACCCCTTTCGATTTGCTGACATCTCCTTGAGGACCTGTTACGATCCTCACATGCTCCTTTTGCCTCATCCACGTTATACGTATGATTCAGATTTATTTAGTTGCCAACAATATACAAGGTGTTGTTTTACATCCTCGTCAAAATTCAGGAGGTTGTCACAAAAGACATAAATATTCAATATAAATTACGGTACCTAGTAAATTATTAAAAAACACTGCATTTTTTTGTTGTTTAAATTTGTCAATATTTCAGAATAACCCCCATAACGTGGTTTAGGGATTATAAAATTATCGAAAAAATGTTTGAGGTTTTTTGTTAGTGTGTAAGCGACGTTATAAGGCAGGGATCAGACGGCCCGTGTTTAAAACACGGGTGGTTCACAGTTACCGATTTCAGTAAATAAATAAAAAAAAAGAAAATTACCTACTCATTTTGTTATTGATTCGGGTCGAGAATCATTAGCATAGTTACCTCCTAGAATTTGACGAGGTTGCAAAACAACACCTTGTAGGTACAGTTATAAGATGATCATCTTCTTATCGTGTCGATGACAATTTAAATCGAGTCAGCCTGAAATTTAACGACGAGTTTGGCACTTTCAGTAGCGTCCATCAGCTCCTGTGACGTGCAAGCAGCAGGACCAGCAGGACACGATAACAGGTGTCTCATCGCTTGTGGGGCAACACCATATTTACACTCCAGAGCAGAGTCATCTATGAATCTCCATCTGAACAGGTTTTCCTCGCTTCGGCCAACCATGTCCGAGTCTATTCAAGACTAGCTGTGCCAACGACTTCTTCCGCGTGGAATTTAACAAAAAAATATTTAGTTGTTTTTATACTAATTTGGAGGAGCTCGTGGCTCGCGAGGAGCTCGCCCAGGTCGATCTTTAAGGTTAAGCCGTGCTTGCCGAGGTTGGTCTGTGGATGGGTGACCATAATTACATATCGAGTTACCTCCGTGCCTCGGAAAGCACGTTAAGCCGTTGGTTCCGGCTGTCATTTGTAGATCTTTGACAGTCGTTACGAGTAGTCAGAAGCTAAAAGTCTGACATCCAGTCTTACCAAGGGGTATCGTATTTCCAGTTACTGGGTTGTGGAGGTCAGATAGGCAGTCGCTTCATGTAAAATACTGGTACTCAGCTGCATCCGGTTAGACTGGAAGCCGACCCCAAGATAGTTTGGGAAAAGGCTAGGCAGATGATGATGATAATAATTTTAGAATTTTTCTAGAATAGAAGTAGCTTAAGTTACTACTTATTACATCAGCTACCTGCCAGTGAAAGTGAAAGTCCTGCCAAAATCGGTCAATCCGTTCCATAGATTAGCCGGAACAAACAGAAAGAAAGAGAAAAATTTAAAAAAAAATTGGTTATAAATGTACCGTACCGTTCATATGCATGTAGTAAAAAGCGGTTATTTTAATATTACAAACATACACTTCAATTTTATTTATGTGTATAGATGCAATAGCTCAAGGTTTTCACTAAATAACAAACACTGACTGCCTGTCGATGACTTTTTCATGAAATAGTCATTGAATTGAATTGGATTGAATGAGCTTAGAGGGTGGTCTTGACGGTTTGAATGATCATAATTCTGTAGTTAACTAAATATGTGTTACGGTCACAAGTCGTATATTGTTTAACATACAGTCTAACAATGTCCTGCGAATTGCAAAAAACCGGCCAAGTGCGAGTCGGACTCGCGCACGAACGGTTCCGAACCATTATTTATAAAAACTAGCAAAAAAATCACTTCTTTGTTTGGGAGCCCCCTTAAATATTTATTGTATTCTGTTTTTAGTATTTGTTGTTACAGCGGCATCAGAAATACATAATCTGTAGAAAATTTCAGTTGGCTAACTACCACGGTTCATGAGACAGCCTGGTGACAGACGGACGGACGAACAGCGAAGTCTCAGTAATAGGGTCCCGTTTGTCCCTTTGGGTACGGAACCGTAAAAAACCAAAGAAAATTTGATTTTCGCGGCGCTGGCGCTATCAACTTAATCTTGATGGATTGACCACGTCACAGAGCTTCATGTTTCTTATGCTTTGTACCTATGTTTACTGTTTTCACGTTGTATGCACGTCATGTCCCTGCGACAAATAAATATGTTTTTCTTTTTCTTTCCTAAGCTAATGTAACTTAACATGTAATAAAAAATATCTTCTTTTCCAGACACCGCTTCACATGTCCCTCTACCAAAACAACATCCTATTAACGTCCACACTGCTACATTTTGGCGCTGATCCCTTGGAGTGTGATGAAGAAGACAGGACCGCCTTCCACATCGCTGCTGAGATATCCAGTGATCATCTGCAGCTCTTGATCAATCATTGTCAACAAAATGCTAAGTAAGTGTCTTACTTTTTTTATGTGGGCCCGTAGACATGGCACCACGCCTGAAAAACTCAGAAGGGTCATTTGGGACAAGCCTGCCACATTATTCCACTGCAACTCCTGTGCATTAGAATCAACAGTAGAGACCACCAGAACAGTGCCGAGACACTGAGCTCGACGTATAATGAAGTCCCTGAGAAAATTTAACTGTCTTGGATCCCGCAACGAAATTAATCAGAAAAGCTGAGGAGTAGGACAAACATATGTTTTCCGAAGGTTTAGGCAGAGCGGTACCTAGGTAGCTTATAGTACAGCCACATTTCGCCAGGCATCTTTAAGTCCCACGGAGGATCTCGTGGGTAAATAATAACAGCCGCACGGGTCGAGCTTTAAGGTTAAGCCGTGCTTGTCGAGGTTGGTCAGTGGATGGGTGACTATAATTACATAACGAGTTTCCTCCGTGCCTCGGAAAGCACGTTAAGCTGTTGGTCCCGGCTCTCATTTGTAGATCTTTGACAGCCGTTACGAGTACTCAGAAGCCAAAAGTCTGACATCCAGTCTTACCAAGGGGTATCGTATTACCCAGTTACTAGGTTGTGGAGGTCAGATAGGCAGTCTCTTCATGTAAAATACTGGTACTCAGCTGCATCTGGTTAGACTGGAAGCCGACCCCAAGATAGTTTGGGAAAAGGCTAGGCAGATGATGATGATGATCCTTAAAGTCCCATGTAATAGTGTGCCAGTCTACTGCTGTGCATAAATTCGGACTCCGTGGCTGCTACTGAGAATTTCCTGATGGAATAATTCAATAACAATTTGCCCGACTCGGGCATCGAATCTAACTTCATACTCAGCAACCACTATTACATGGTACTTTAATATAACTAGCGAATTGAGGGTGTATCATAATAATAATCATAATCTGGTTGTTCTCGTCTGGCTAATGGCGAGTACTTACACAAGCACAACCAAGTAGCCAGGATTAATCACCAGCAACTTGCCTTGAAATATGAACTTGTGGAATCTGAGGTACCGTTTACTACAAGTATGTGCCCGACCCAGTTCTCGAGAAAGACCATGTCACGTTGTACTGGGATCGGCCTATCATTACTGACAGGACTATTGTCGCCAATAAGCCTGACATAGTGGTGATAGACCGATCAGCGCGCTGCGTAATGATAGTCGATGTTACCATCCCGCATGACGAGAACCTCGTGAAGGCTGAGAAAGAGAAACAAATAAAATATCTCGACTTAGCACACGAGGTTGTCAGCATGTGGAATGTGAACTCGGCTATCATTGTGCCGATTGTCGTTACGGCGAATGGCCTAATGGCTAAAAGCCTCGATGAACATCTATCGAAGCTCTCACTTGGCGGTTGGATCAAGAGCCAGATTCAGAAGGCAGTACTCTTCGATACGGCCCGCATTGTGAGGAGGTTCCTGTCTCTGCAGCCCTAACCACCGGTAGCTTGGACCCTGCTCCCGATACCGGCGGAAACCTGTTTTTTTATATTTTTAAATGTTTTTTTTACCTTATTTGTTTTATAAGAAATATTTAAAAATATAGTAAATAAGATGTAAAATGAATAAAGGAGATCATAATCATTTATTTGTCAGAATATGGTACATTATAATGGTCTTATGATAAGTGTATTATGGTATCATGGTGTACGATTAGACACACCTCTGCCGCACCCTTTGAGGCTTACAGGCTTGATGTTATGTTAAACAGTTGAAAGCTATCTATTCCCAACTTGACTTAAGATACTTTTTTGGCCTAAAATGCATAGGTCATAATTAGTGATCGGATATTCGGATGCATATTTACCTAAAGTTCGTTTTTTCCTGGCAAAAGGTACAAAAGTATGGAAGTGGCTATTTAAATGCCAATTTTTGTCGCGGGATTCTAAATTTCATAATTCTTTATTAAGTATGAAATGTAGTACTCAAAATATCGTAACGAATATTTTAAATTTATTTAAAACCTGGCAAGTTTGTTGCAAAATAACAAGGAAAAAAATACGACAACTATTTGAATTCGTATTTTTGTGCTGAAATGTCGAATGATAAAACAAAATGGTAAATATGTCTGGACATAATTCATTTGGAGCTAAACGAAAAAGTAACTAGACCAGCTTTTATTTTTTTAATAAACTCCTTTTCCCATACTGACGCGCACTCCATACTAGTCAACTGTCAAACTTTAGGTAAATATGCATCCGAATATCCGATCTCTAGTCATAATAGAATCTTTTATTAAAGTTTTTTTTGTGATTTTCAGAAAAATCATGCATGAAAACGAACAGCTATGGTGTCCAGCATACGATTGTAAGAGCGATGAAGAACTGGCGCCGATACTACTGAGCCATATCAATAGGTTATGTGATAATCAAGGTAAGAACTGCAGTCTAATTAAGAATATCTAGCAATTTGTCCGCGACTTCCTCCGCGAAAATTGTTGTTTATTATAGTCTACTATAGCTGTCCCGCACAACTTTGTCTGCGTCACATTTTCCCCGTTTTCGCAATATGTTTCATTACTGATCCGCTCCTATATAGCGCCATCTATTGAATACTTACGCAATCCAGTCAACAGCTACCGCCATCTGTTATTTGCAATAAAATAATATTGCGACTATAAATTGAGATGAAAGCTATACTATCTTTCAACTTGGATCAAACTGCACACGGTGTGCAAATTTGATTTAAATCGGTTAAGTGGTTTAGGAGTCCATACCGGACAAACAAAGTGACGCGTAATTTTTATATATATAGATAGAAGATTTTGTTGCTAACTGTGTACCTTCTATTTCAGGTTACACCCCCCTGATGTTGGCGAGTAAACTGGGCAGGTACAACAATGTGAAGGCTTTAGTGGAAAGCTGTAGATCGACCGTTAACCTGTTCATGCCCAACAGTGGGAATACGGCGCTGTACCTCGCTGTAGGAGCCGCTTGTATGGATGCTGGTGGTAAGTACTCATCATGTGACTAGCAGTAGACCTAGCAACAGTGATTGCCTAGTGGTGTGTTTTAAGCAGAGATAGATTTTAGGTAGAGTATATTTACCTGAAGTTCGAGGAAGGAAGTAACAGAGTTGATAATCACTATCATCATTTCAGCCGAAAGACGTCCACTGCTGGACAAAGGCCTCCCCCAACGCCAAATTGACATAAGGAGGGTTTTGCCATAATCGCCACGCTTGGCAGGCGGGTTGGCGATCGCAGTACGGTTGTTACAAAAGCACAGAGAACGCTGCTGCCCATTTTCTGGCAAATCCCTTAGTCGCCTCTTACGACACCCACGGGAAGATATGGGATGGTGTTATTCTTTACGTCCGACACCATACAGAACAAGAGTTGATAATACCTCGTCTAAAATCCCTAAATCTTAAACTTAACGATTCTATTCATCTATTCTTTTTCTATTTTTGCCGGTTCTTCTCCATAGGAAACAAACAACCTGAACCGAGCACCTTTTTTTCGACGTTTTATTAGTGCCCGTGTAGGCCTTTGTGCTTTTTTTATCGGCTTAACGTGCTTTCCAAGGCACGGAGGAAACTCGGTATGAAATTGATTGTCAGACTGCCACGAACCGACCTTGGCAAGCGCTGCTTAATTTTGAAGATCACTCCGTGCGGTTGTTATTATTAAGCCGCACCTATCTAATGATAAAAATATTTCTTTATAATATTTAACTTTTTTATTACAGAACGCGGCAACAAAGCAAAAATCGTTGATTATTTCAGTAAAACAATAGAAATTCTAGTAGAAAATGGCGCCGATCCAGGCATTGACAACTTTGCTGGCTCCAGTGTAAATGACCTTTTGACAGAATTCAACATCGCCGAGTTGTCTATGCTAATAGCGAACAAACTTACTTCTATTAAATATTTTGATGGACACTTACCAACCGACTACAAAGGCAGCGATTATATGCTTGTCAAAAACAAACAGGGACAGATTAACTTGGAAGATATGAAGAAAAAATATATTACTATTACTGTCTCAAAATATCCACACACTCAAGATACTGTGTTAAAGACTCCAACAAGAACTAGTAGTACGAAGCCCACAGTTACTAAAACCAAAACCTCTCCTATTATTATAGAAAATGTTGAATATAAACCGGCGGCAAAACCTGATATGATCATAACTATGCCTGGTAATTTTAAAAAACAACCGGGCATAAACAATCGGTCAATAATTGACAATAGTTCAAAACAAGAGAATGTCAACGATAGTCAAAGTTTCACGCCAACGGTAAAGACCTTCAAATGCAATACACCTATTATAATAAAACCTGTAGTACAAAATAATAAAAGGAAACTAGATATTGTCGTTGATTCGGCTAAAATTAAAATACCCAACAGAAATGACAGTTAGGGATTTAACGAAATGACAGCTGTCATTTTTGACACTTGGAAGAGAAATACAACGGAAAAAGAGAGGAGAAAGATTTCTTAGATGAAAGGAGTCACTGGAATTACAATGGAGACTAGAGAAACATCAAAATTGCATCTGCCTGCCTTTTCCCAACGATGTTGGGGTCGGCTTCCAGTCTAACCGGATGCAGCTGAATACCAGTATGTTACATGGAGCGACTGCCCATCTGACCACAATAATACAGTTACTGGGTAACTATAAAAAAAAAGATATCGAGAAAAATAAAATAGGGTAAAGGCCATTTACCATCACTACATCTGGCCAAAATGAAGTAGACGGAAAAATAAAACTATGTACGTTGTCTCTGCTCCTAAATAATAAACGTCCGAATGAAAAAGTCGCTTCCGCGGACATAAATACGGATTAACTAGTATCCGAACGGCGACGTCGAAGAAACTAACAAATACTGCCAATAGCAACTTTACCATAAGGAAAATAGAGTACAGTTTTATTTGACAGCGATGTCAACACTTCAAGGTCCACCATCTTAGGCACTGTTTCTCACATAATCTGAATATTACTAAACATTACAATGAAAAAACGTAGTCCTTCCTTAGTCGGGTAAAACATGGCGTTATGAGATGAATTAGTAAAACATTAACACGCACAGATCAGCATTGTTATCACTTGCTTCGGTGAAGGAAAACATCGTGAGGAAACCAGCATGCCTGAGAGATATTTCTCGACGGCATGTAAAGCCAACTCAGAGGCCCATGGACGGCATAAAAACTCTGACACCAGGGAAAAAAAAAGAAGCACTCTCTTGCATCTTTGTCTCTTTCTGTTCCTAAGAATTGCAACTCACTAAAGCTGCCGCGCTAGCGATATCAGCAGTAAGTGCATTTTTTGTCCAAATTAGTTAAATATTGATCCTGAATCAGCGCAATGAGCTCTACAAGATGTGCTGACAGCTGTTTTAATAGCTTATCGGGAACCGGTATATTTCGTTAAGGATAAAAGCAGTAAGTCCAATAAATGAGAAATCTTCCTTAAGATAACAACAGTTAGTATAGTTACCCTAGGTTTGCAAGCAAAGTTCTATCATTTGGTTTGACTTTTACTTAAATTATGTGCAGTAAGTGCGTATACTGTCGATATAATAAGTTAAGCATATTTTTTAATTTACCTTAATCACTTATGATATCAACAGTAACTAAATGTACTGTGGATATAATAAGTAGAGTTTGTTTTTTATTAGGACTTAATTGCTTAGAATATCGGCAGTAACTAAACATACTGTGGATATAATAAGAAAGGTGTGTTTTTATTATCCCTTAAATACTTAGAATATATCTGCAGTAAATCATCGTACTGTGGTTATATTAAGCAAGGTTAGTTCATATTCGGTCTAGATCACTTAAGTAGTAATAACTATACTGTAACTAAAATATATTATTGAATTTGAGACTTCAATTTACTTAAAGTATCAGCTTTTTAACTCGACATACCATTGCCGCTGGTATAATGCAAGAATGATTTTAATTTATGAGTTATTTTGCCTACTCCTACGGGAATTTGAATCGGGTAGGTATGCTAGGGAGAAAGGTTTTAGCCCTTCCTACCTTTAAGAAGGTCTAAAAAAGATAACGTGCCTTTTGCAGCGGGTACGAGAGTGCCACTGGAAGAAAACTGGAAGATATTATCTTGACACTAAATGCATTTCTTTTACATAAATGTGATGTTGATCATATCGTATTATGGATGGATTAATGATATGCACAAAATAAAAACTGGGCTAGCTTTTGAGTTGAGATCCGCAGACAGTTTTCATTATCAAGCGGAACCGGCTTTACAGAGAAAAAATAAGGTGTATGATTTTAATGACTTCGTTGATGCAGTGCAGCAAGCGAACTGCAGAAAAACCTTTGTAAAAATAATGGAAGACGATGTTTTTTACAATTATATCGACCTATCTTCACAACATAAAATCAGGGAAGTACAACCAAGAGTCATGTACCTTAAAGTTATTATGGTTAAAATTGCAAATCGAGGCCAGTTCACGCTGCAATACAAAACTAACCATGCTGACGAACAATACTAGAAATAGAGACCAATTAGTTCAGCCAGGCTTCAGACTCGCTAAAGTAGACTCATCTTTCATGGGGTACTGTTTAAGATACTATAATAAAATTCCACAGAGTATTCTTGAACTGAGTGAGACGAAATTTAAAACATGCATTAAACATCATTTAGTTCCCTTCAAAATGGTTGAGTTGAATGATGGCTGATCCATGCGTCATGTTCGTGAATGGGCGCTGTCAGTTGTGCCTGGTCGTCTCTTAGCTGCCACGGCTTATTTCGAACTAATTATTTTATCTTTTAATTGTTTTTTTTTTGTTTTTGCTATGGACACTTTTAACGCGAAGTCTTGCTACATCGTTCTCACATAATGTACCATCTCAACATGAACGATGTAACCAAGGTTTTTGTAATAAGATGCTGATTTAAAAGAGTGTCCATGGAGTTTCTTGCCCATTCTTCTCCATAGAGATCTACGCCTTGGAATGGGCAACTACAGTACTTTCACAGTTATTATGTCTTGTGACTGGGACTGTAGCTTCATTTTTACTGTTGTTCGACCATTCAAAAGTGCCTTCACAAACTACAAAACAAAGACAAACTTCAGACTTTAGACTTCTTACAGTTTAAGTACCTGAAATCAAGAACATTTCCTGAATTCAGTTCAAAATTGATACCCAGAGGAATTCCAGAATACACGAAGATTGAGATTTTAATGAAACAATTTGAATTAATGCCAGCAGAAAGGGGTTTTGGTTAAATTTACCGGTTTCAGATAATGACAGTGATATAGATTAAATTTTGCTAGATAGTTTTATGTATTTTGTTATTTCATGACACCAAAAAAGGTCTTGTATTACTTACTGGTATACAGGTTTGATTTTTTAAATTCTGGTATATTAACTTAGTTTGATCTCTAATTATGAACGCAGAAAGACTGTTTTTTTGGTATGTTACGTTAAAATACGGCTAAACTTGCATTGCTAAACTTGCAATATATTTTTAAAGTATTCAGGAGTAGACTGGAGCCCAATAAGAATTTATAATTATTTTATAAGACTTTGAAAGAAACTGACTTTTTGTATAATAATTTATTTGGTTAAAATGTTATTGTTCTCAGATTATTTCACCAAATAAACTTAGACCTAGTGAAACTTCTGGTTTTTTTAATATAATATGCGAGTAAATAAATATGAAGAAACAGAAACGTTTTTTATCTAACACTTTGTTTTTATTCCTAAGCTATAACCTAAACCTAGTATGAGTTGCTTATAATAACAGCAGTAACTTACTACTTACTGCTATTATTCTGAGCAATCGATATTTCAGTTGCTTCAACTAACATTAGATATAAAAGGATTTTCGTCATTTACAACTATTCTAATATATATACAATTTTAACGAGTAAAGAATATAAAAGCGCTTTATTTGGGCTACACGTTTCAATCGTTACAATTAATATAACTTAAAATAAGAAGTCTGGAAAAACAAAATTGTAATAAAAACTTTACGCGCCAATTTCTCAAAACTATGCAAAACATACTTACTGCTCTTATCGCTAGCGCGGCAGAAAGAGAGAGGTGCAATCGCTCGTTAAAGTGCTTCCGATGCGGATGAATGCGGATGCTTGCGACCGGACTTCTCGCTCCGGCAAATGACGCCTTCACGTGACAGAATGAGATAGATATACTCGAGAACGATGATCCGTGCGTGTATACAAGGTGTAAAGGACATCCCCCCCACATAGAAAATGTTCGTCGGTAATTTAAAAAAAAACAGCTGTTAGGTACAAAATTGCCATACCAACACGGTCAAAATATTATTATGGAACAGTTGAGTTTTTTTAATGTTCGATGAAAAATTACCGTTTGTGGTGGAGGGGGGGGGAAGGGGTAGAATTATGTACTGATTATGTGATAACCGTTTTAGCGTCGGTGTACCTTCCACCTTGTATGTAATTATGCACTAAAACATTGTTATTCGTATTGAAACTGCAATAATTAACATAAGTGATGACTTATGAAATAGTTCCTATATGCAACGTTTTTACCGTGGTTGAGTATCAAATTTACAGAATTTTAATTTGGTTGTGAAAATAAAATGAAGTATTATAACAATCGGTGCCTGCTCCAACTTGAGACACTGAATATTTCAGAGATGCGATAACGGTTATCACGTAGCCAATGTATGAATAAAATATTATAAATAAATTAAATTGCGTTAATTGACTGGAGAAATAGCAAAACGGGTATTATTGAGAAAATTAGGATAAGTTTGTGTTTGTAATATTAGCATGTAAAAGGTATTTTGAATTAAATTAATAAGTGTGTGGTTTTTTGGTTGGTTTATGGAACCCTTTTCATTTAAAATTTGTAATGCATTTCACTAAACTAAGGTTCACTTAACTGGATGCCTAAATATGACTGCATATTTGGAATTCAAATTCTTGGCCCGGCGCCGAGTGCTTTTATTTAGGCATGTATTTAAGTGTCGCTTAGTCTTACTGAAAACGGAGATAAATGTTAAGAATTATATATATTTTTCAAATTTCTTATTTTATTGATTAGCAAAATTTTTAGATTAATGAGACACTATTAATGATTATTAAACAAATAAGTTAGCTAGAATAAAGTTTACTTAGTTTATTTTTTCAATTATTTCAAATTAATGACTGACATGTTTCGATTTATATTTTCAATTATTTCGCTTACTTCATTGACTTAATAATTTGTATTCAATACATAGAATATCTATGTTATTCTTATTATACATTTTCACCGGTTTTTTTGCACTTTATCCATGGAATATATGAAATGCTGAAACTGTTATTGAAATTACCGAAAACGTCTTAAAAATATTTATCAACCAATGGTGAGAGAAGCTGTCGGCAAAATATAGTACATTGTATGATCGTATAGCATAATCAATTTATTAGCCTACAACGTTCCCACTGCTGGGACACAGGCCTCTCTATGAGCTGATGTTCTCATTACTCGACAAAATGTACAGTGATTTTTTCTTCGCGATTACATGGTATTTTCCATGGTAAAAGTTGAGTACAATGACCTCCTAGGGGTCATCCATAAATTACGTCATACGAATTTCATGATTATTGACCTTTGTCATAGCTGGTCACATTTGTGAGACTCCCCCTCCCTAGTTTGACGTCACATATTTTGCAATTTTACATGTTCACACAATGGTAATATTTTTAAGTTTTTCGTGTTTTAATACTTGATACTAGATTTTTAATGCGACGTCATTTAGGACCCGACCCTTGTCACACTTCATCCCGCCTCCTTAACGTTTGACGTAATTTATGGAAGGCCCCTTAGAGGTTTTCAGGTATTTCATTAACACTTTGTAGAATGTTTCTAGTTTTATAACTACTTATTGTTTTTGTTTTATCATTGAGTGATATTTTTTTTTCTTTTACTATATTTGCAGTGCTTGGATAACTTTGATTTATGAATTTCGATATATTAATTTGTACATCTTGAATTAAGTCAAAATTATAATAATTTGTATTTATTTATTTGTTGCAAATTGCAATGCAGTTAGTTATAGTAGTAAATATTTATTTTAAGAATTTTGGTATAACGATTCGACTACTTTTTATTTAATAGTAGGTACTTTTTAATTTTACTTTAATTTTTTTAATACAGAATGTATTAAAATAGTGTGGTGTTATTTAAGGTTGTGGTTGTGGTTGTGTGTTGTAACTGTGTCGTTGGTCTAGAGGCCGCAAGTGCAACTGCTGAGTATGAGGTCTTGGATTCGATTCCCGGGGCGGGCGAAGTATTTTTCCATCAGGAATTTCTCAGTAGCACCCACGGAGTCTCGACTTGTGCCCGGTTGATGACAATGTGAGTATTACGTACACGTCTGCCTAAACCTTCGGAGATTATAGGCGTTATTTAATGTGGTATAAACCATCAAACTGAACATCTTTCTCCATGGGACCAACAACACAAACGCGAAAAAAAATCTGCTGTCTCTCACATTTAGCTGGATATTATAGATAGATATTATTAGGTATTGATATTTTGTATGAGACAGCTGACAATATTTTGGCTTTTTTTTCATGGCCCGCGAAATTTAAGTTATCTTACTTTTTAGCAATTTGCCGTTCCGTCGGTATGACGGATGACTGTGACATACCACATCTTCAAATATGACCACTTTTTTAGTACATGCTGTATAACCGGCTAAAGATGAAGTGAAGTTAGGGTCCATCTATAAATTACGTCAGACGAATTTCATGTTGTTTGACTCACCCCCCCCCCCCGTTCTTGTCTCAGTCACATTTGTGAGACACCACCTCCCAAGTGTGCCGACAGATATTTTACAATTTTACACGTTCTTACAAATAGACTTAGAAACATTTTTAAGTTTTTCGTTAATAGTTTAAATTGAGTGTTTTGCTACTTAGATAATTTTAATCGATTTTGAAATGTGTCGTCACGAAATTTAGGACCGCTTCCACCCCTTTTCACACAGTGTCACACTTCGTCGAGTCCTAGCCCCACTTAGCGTGAGACGTAAGTTATGGAATGGCCCCTTATTATATTATTTATTGTATTGCCCAGTTTAACCGTGGAGGCCAATGTTGGTTATTGCCGGATAGAGCTTACGCAGTTTTATGTCGACTTAACTTTAAGTTATGTATTTTTTTGTATACCTAACCTATTAAATAAGGTTCTTTTTTTATTTTGAGTAAACTCTGTACTTTGCTTTTGTGTATAAAGTATGTTATTTTATGCAGCTATGTTATTATAATATACTTATAACACATAATTTAGACTTTTTATTTTATTTTAACTCCGACCGTTATAAGAACTTTTGAATGTCTAAAAACAAAAGGATGAAGCTACAGCTTTCTGTCTGTCCGTCCGTATGTCACAGCCAGTTTATTCCGAAACGATTAAACTACACTGTTGAAACTTCGTAGGTAGATGTATTCTGTAAACCGCTTTACGATTTTTATACAAAAATATGATTGAGATTCCCCATACAAGAAAATTAAACAAAAAAACATTTTTCATCAAACTTACGTGTCTTTATGTAGATAGGTCCTTTTTTAACAATGACATTAAGATTCCCAAAAATCAATTTTTCTCAATCAATCGTTTGGAAGTTAGACACTTCCAAAGTGGTAAAATGTGTCTGCCCCTCTAATCTCTAAAGTAAGAAGAGGAAAATTATGATAAAATGTAAGATTGTAAAATGTAAAAAAAACTTTTTCATCACACTTGCACGTAAACAGTATCTAAACATACAGGTTAACTTGGCTGTAATGCCCAATGAAACCCACGGTCGGTAAGTATTTTTTTTTTAATTTGTAGCACAGCACACGTGTCTTGCAAGTTCAAGCAAGGAGTTCACACGCAATTGAAAAATTGTCTTAAAATGTTATCTAAAAAGGAATTTCATTGCAATCTCGCTACATGTTACTTAAATATTCAACTAATGTTCTTAATAATAGATATGTAAGTATCAAAAAAAAATATTTTTCAAAATGATTTTGTTTTCACTCCGTCATGGCTGTATACCTACGTAAGTAACAGTTGCCCTTAACATTTCTGAACGAAACTTTTGTATAATCTGTGGTGTAGGTTAGGCAAAAAACCCCGATCCGCTAAAAATTAAAAAAAACGTTCACGTATTTCGTAATAATAGTTGTATTAAAGCTATAATTCAGAATTATTTACTCGCAAATGTGATGAAAAACATTGTATGTTTCACGGGCGGTACGGGAATTACGATCCTCGACTCAGAAAGCCCTCAGTCTTCGACTTCGGGCTTCTACTAGAGCCTTGATCGTAATTCCGTACTTACCGACCTTAATACACAATGTACTATTAACGACAATTGGTATGAATAAGATTTAGTGTTCATTTTTTGAGATATGCGACTTTTTCATCAAACTGCACCAGTAACTTTGTTTTTCATGAACACACTATGAAAAACAAATTTAGTTTTGCTGTGAATGCAATACAACATTTATGAATGCACCTTCCAAATATTTTTATTATTTATTTTGTATCAATATCCGGAATCCATCTCGAGTCAGGCACCTGTCTTTCAGCCTGTTGACAGCGATTTCCTTTGCCTCTCCGCTGGCCCGCCCGATTAACGCCCGATTTATCGTCATTATAGCGTCGTTTTTCGCGCCGTTCGGTTGATAGCGTTATTTGAACTTCGCGAAAAAGTTACTACCCGCTTATTTTAATTAAGTTTGGTAAAACTATTATAGTTTCAATTCGTGAAATTGTACCTCTCCGTTGTTATTATGAAAAATCCTAATAATAATTTAGAGCCAGAAGACGGTTCACTATCGCGTAAACGTGTTCGTTCTACGACGCCGTGTGCCAGAGATAGTGATAGCAGTTCCTCTACAAGCAGTGGACCCAGCCCTGAGAAACGTAAAGTAAGGAGGGACTCCCAAACCGTGAGTTATGCACACTTCGAGTTTTTGTCACAACATGTGGCTTATTTAACAAACCTCATTACGAATAATTCCGTTATTGAAAATAATACCTTAAAAAAATAACGGAGCTACAGAGTTTTAAGTGTGATGATTGGAATGCGGTTCGGTTTTCGGATGCACAAAAGAAATATTTAGCTACCCCCGGTTTCGTCGAGTTAAATGTTAACGACGAATTAAAGCGTTTTGAATCGGACATGTTGAAAGAAGATTCGCGCTCACATTTATTGTAAACATCTTTTGCTGGATTAACGTATGCTTTACTTTGTCAAAAAGACGAATTGCACAAATCTTTACAATCATTGGTGGATTGGTCAAATGAGTCTAGAGTAATATAGAGATGATTGAGACGTGATTTAAAACAAAAAAAATCTTTTTGAGTACCAACTCTGAAAAATATATTGAAATATTTTAAATACGCCAACAATCTTCAATGTAGATAAATATTTACGACTGTCCTAAGCCTGTACAAAGTATGAAGGGAAGATTACAATTCATTACTGCGTACGTATCGGTGGTACGCGAAGACTAAACACATATAAAGTCTGCGTATTTCATGGACTAGGTGCACTAGGTAGAACAGGTATTTGGATCGAGTATTTGTACGGACTTAGACTAGGTGCACCTAGTACAAAATTTACCTAGTACGACCCATCTCTAGTCTAGAGAATCGTTTACACACAACTCGTTATTCGAAAAAGTGGAATCTTTGTTTTCGAAAGAATCCGCGTATAGTACGGTTACTGGTGACTTATTACAAATAGTGTGTGGCCGAAGAGCTGATTTGATAAATATGTATACGTCGAGAGGCTATGTTGCGCCAAATTTCCGAAGGTTTTCATCGTGATGTCCTACATAAAATTCAATACAGAAAATTCAAGACATTTAAATTTAGTACAGAATACGAGTTTCTTTAAAATGATGAGGCAGTTCAAAACTACCTCCAAAAATTGGGTGTATAAACTTACGGTATCATCTAAATCAATACCACAAACAGGAAAACTTTTATCAAAATCAAAATCCATCCCACAACCATCGACTAGTAAACAAGCTGACGACAGGCTTATTCGTCGAGATACCTATAATAAAAGACAAAGACAGGCCTCAAACGCTTCACACCAAAACAAAAACCGAACAATCAATCAGCGATATAAACCAAAGGGTAAGAAATTGCAATCGCAGGCTATCCCTAAAAACAAGCGTAGCGAATGACTGTCGGACATTTCAAGGCGGCTGTCTAAGGCAATTTCAGGTCAGTGGATACGAAACGGGACACTATGAAAAAAAGACTTAGAAAAATTTCACCAAATCTATCGCCTAATCAAGCCTTCGGGCCCCGGTGGGATATGGGAGTAGTAGGGCGGGGAACACCATGGTACACCTCAAGGTCATTGACTTTGACCTCAAGGACATTGACTTAGATTTCAAGGTCAAAATTCCAAAAGTCGAACTCCTCAATTCTCACGATCCTTGGTCATTGACCTTGAAGTCAAGGTCAAATTTCTGAAGGTCAAAATAAGCTATTTTCCTGAAATTGCCAACCTTGACGTTACTGTCTTTGACCTTGAGGTCAAGGTCAAAATTCCTTAAGTAAAAATCCGCGATTCTCTTAAGGTCACTGACGTTGTCCTCATGGTCCTTGACCTTGAGATCAAGGTTGAAATTCCGAAAACTAAGATGCGTGATTCTCAGGAGCAGTTATAGGTCAATATTCATGGTGTCCTTGAGGTTAAGGTCAAATGACATAAGGATCAAGTTCAAGTGACTTTGAGGTCAAGGTCAAGTGATTCCTGAGGTTATATCGACGGAGCCCTACTTCGCTCCGTAGCCGACTAGCTCCTACTTCTGGGTGGTTTAAAAAAAATAACCACGAAGGGGATGGCGGGGTCTTCCAGACCCCGCCATCCCCTTCTAACCTAACCTATCAGAGTCGGGATGCCCCATGTTCCGAGCTCGCTTCGCTCACTCTTGTATCCTAAATTTGGATCACCTCAAGGGCATTGGCCTTGATTTCGTCGTCTCATACGGGATATTGACCGCGTCTATCCTGGGCCTGGTAAACGTGGTATAAGACTTGTAAATTGTAGGTGCCGATCCTGTCGCTAGCAAGTCCCCAAGTCCCGAGCTCGTTTCGCCATTCTCCTGGTACAGGAATATTGTCGGTATTATCGGTTACAAAATGTAAATTCCTGTATATTGCATTTTGTAACCGATCCTTTCGCCTTCGACATCGTTCTTACGACAAACGGTTGGTCGGAGACAAAAATCACCCAGATGCTTTTCGCCTTATATAATATTTCCGAGTCCCACAGTTCTGAAATTTTACAGAACCAAAACCTCTCCCAATATGACCATACAAATCCAATCTATGCTCGAGTCAGGGGTACTAGAACCTGCAGAACTGACACCCAGTTACCTTTCCACGTTCTTTCTGGTACCCAAGTCAGATCAGACCTGCCGTCCTATTTTCAATTTGAAAAAACTAACCAGTTCCTAATAGCCAAGCCGTTTCAACTATACTGAATAGTTCACTTCCGTGTTCCAAGTTTTTTACAACAACAAGATTGGATGGCTAAACTAGATCTGAGCCAAGCATATTTCCACGTGGCCATCGCACAGCAGCCACGCAGGTTCCTGAGGCTAAATTATCATCAAAATTCACATCAACATCAGCTACTCCAGATGACGTGTTTACCATTCGGCCTCTCATCGGCACCTAGAACGTTTGCCTCGATAACCAATTTGGTAGCAGAATTCCTGAGGAGTCACAAGATCAGGTGCGTAGTTTGGGTCCATATTGGCTCACCTAAAGTTCTTTACCCGAAATTGTTCTTCCTAACGATTTGTAATCCGAATGATCACTCTGCCTAAAATTTTTCATCCTTAAGTTTTCATTCATACTATTTGTAGTGCTACCGGCGATGTTCATAACACTCATGTTTCCGAAAATTTTAATTAATAATATCATTACTGTAAATTTATTTAACTCCTACTGTTTTTTGTCATAACGTTTTTATCCCTAAACATAATTACCATAATATTTTCACTCATACTCAGAAAGAAACATTTACCATTCAGGTCAGTGTCGTCTTGGGGGCACTATGAAAAAAATATTTAGAACTACTTTCACGACCAATTTCGAGGTAGCGCTCGCCGGCCGCTGCCGCGGCACCGCTCGCTACGCTCGCTCGGCTCGCGCGTAGTTGGTCACAGTTCTAACCTAACCTATGGATATCTTTTCAGGGTTGTGCGTTGTTTCATCGCTAATTGCTTAATCAAATTTCGTTTCACCTAAATTGTTTGTGATAACATTATTTTATAGAATAATCAATACGCAGAATACTTACTTTGAAGAAATTTAAATCATCGATCTTTGTTTCAAATAAAGTTTCATGTTAGAATATTCATATCATAGAATAACAAATCAAATATTCTTTATCCACATATTGTTTGTTATACATAAAACTTATTACCAAGAATAACGTTTAATCGAATGACAGTATGTAAACGTTTCAATTCATACCTTTGATACATTACAAAAATAATGCAAGTAAATTCTTGTGAAGCAGGAAAATAATCTTGTTATTCTCACTAATAGTGTCCATGCCTGTTGCATGCATCATGCAAGCAAGCATGCAACTTGCAGCGTGCAAGCAAGCATGCAGCATGCAAGCAAGCATGCAACATGCAGCGTGCAAGCAAGCATGCAGCAAGCATGCAACATGCAGCAGGCATGGTTTCTGTCACGGCTCCGGCACTGCGGGGCTCCGGCGGTCCCATGCAAGCTTATCGTCGCAGATGTGTTTCACGCTCACCACCGCGGCTTCGGCTTGCTGGCCGGCATAGCCGGCCAGCCTCAGCCGCGGCGGCGAGTGTTAAAACCACCTGCTCCTCAGCTCGCGGGCCGCCTTGCCCCTCCGCGCCTACGCAATTTTAAATAACACTCTAGGGGTAGGGCAGACAAGACTACGTAGAGTCGGTTTTGCAGCCATTCGTTTCTGTCACTAACTTTTGTAGCACAACATTTTGACTTTTAAAGAAAAATATTTAATTTAAGGTAAAAATTTCGTTGAAATAAAATACGATGGAAACATACATCGAACAAACAACATTCGTTAAAAAATAATTCTACTGTTTGCTAAATAAAAATGTGATTATAAAATTCATTGAATTGTGTTTCTGTAAAATATGTTTCATTCAAGTAAATAATAGTGGAAACAAAAATATGTGAAATAAAAATACGAGGACCAAATAGTATGTGAAACATTTTCTGCGAAACGAAATTCTGTGACTCTTCAAGGTGACACCATCTTTGCAGTTATCAAGTTACGCAAAATTAATGTATTTAATACTGATTATTATGAATAAAAAGAAATATAAACAAAAAAGATATGACTTTGAATAATAGTGTAAAAGATGGTTATGTTGAGAAAATATAGGAAAACAAATAAAAGTATAATAGATGTTTATTGCTACTGACATTATGAAGTTGAATGCTTCGGAATTATGAACGTTAGAGACAGAGTAGTTAGGAATTGTGATTGTTAGGATGAAAAATGTTAGAAAGAACATTTTCGGATTTCGAATTATCGGAGTTGAAAATTTAGGTGAACTTTGGCGCACCCGCGTAGTTTATTTAGACGATTTTCTTTTGGCCATCCAGTCAAAATTGCAGTTGGGAGACGGTATCGCATTCACGATCAAAATACTCCGTTTACTAGGTTGGACAATCAACTACGAGAAGTCTGTACTGGTTCCGACACAATGCCTCGAGTTTCTCGGCATTGCATGGGATACAAAACGCAACGCAAAGTTCCTGTCGGAACCAAAGTGCCTAACGCTACGCAAAGCACTTCACCAACAGCTTCAGTTAAGCAAGTGGTCCCTCAAACAGTTCCAAACTCTAATGGGGAGACTCAACTTTGCAACGTTCGTGACTCCGGGAGGTCGCCTTCACTGTCGTACTCTGTAAGCATAGAGGGCGCGACCAGCGGAGAGGCAAAGGAAATCGCTGTCAACAGGCTGAAAGACAGGTGCCTGACTCAAGATGGATTCCGGATATTGATGAAAAAATAATAGGTAGGTTTTATTTTATGTAAAACTTTCTATTATATTGTTTGGTGCTACGGTACCCTGTGTGCGTGTGACTAGGACTCGTACTTGGCCGGTTTTTCTAAAATTGAACTAGCTAAGTTTTTCTCATCCAATAGTTTTAACAGCAGATGCATTAGAAAAGAGACAGAACTACTTTGTCAAGTGCTTATTTTGGCAACACTTTCATGTGACGTCATAAGCTCATCTATTACCGCGTCGCCATTTTTTGCGCCAAGTTTTGCGGTAGATCTGCTGTTTAACTGCTTCAAGATTTTTTGTTTCTTTTTTCTCGAATGATGGTGCCGCGACAGGGGCTCGAGCGCTGGAGATCCCCGGAGCAAATAGCGGCCTGTCCGCTGACGCTCTGGCTGAAAAGCTCAGAGCGTCCCTAGATGCGGACGAGGTCCGAGTGTCCAGGCCCGTCAGATGCGCAGACATGCGCATCCTGGGTCTGGACGACTCAGTGACCAAGGAGGAGGTGGTTGCCGCCGTCGCCAGGACCGGTGGGTGCCCTGCCGAGCAGGTAAGGGCAGGCACTCTACGTCCGGACCACTCGGGCATGCGAACTGTCACGGTAAGCTGCCCTGTGACGGCGGCCGGAACAATTGTGGAGGCTGGAAGGCTCCTGGTGGGCTGGGTGTCGGCGCAGGTGAAGCTGCTGGAACCCCGACCTCTGAGGTGTTACCGGTGCCTCGTGGGGCAGCACGTGAGTTGTCGGTGCTCCTCGGAGGTGGACCGCAGCGGCGACTGTTTCCGATGCGGTCAGCCCGGTCACATGGCTGCGGCTTGCACCGCTATGCCGCACTGCACTGCATGTGCGGCAGCGGGCAAACCAGCCGATCACCGGGCAGGGGGCAGGGCCTGCGCACCACCCACCAGGGCCAAGGGCAAGGGAAGGCCCGCAGCCACCGCCTCCACCGTTGCCACCGCCGCAGCTGCCACCACCGTCGCTTCCGCGGCTGCCGCCAGTACTGCCGCTGCAACATCTGTTGCAGGGCCCTCACAGGGGGCCCGGGAGGGGGCTGAAATGGAGTGCCAATAATGGCCCCATTACGCCTTCTCCAGGCGAACATCAACCACTGCCGCTGTGCTCAGGATCTGTTGCTCCAGAGTATGGCGGAGTGGTTGATTAACGTCGCCGTGGTCGCTGAGCCGTACTTCGTCCCGCCCAGGGAAGACTGGGTGGAGGACCTGAGCGGCTCAGTGGTCATAATTTCGTCGGCCGCCGCCGGTACCCCGACCCTTGAAAGTGTCAGGAAGGGTCAGGGCTGCGTAGCAGCACGGTTCGGG
The DNA here is from genome assembly GCA_949152445.1 of Cerastis rubricosa. Lineage (NCBI taxonomy): Eukaryota > Metazoa > Arthropoda > Insecta > Lepidoptera > Noctuidae > Cerastis > Cerastis rubricosa. The sequence continues at coordinate 1,316,634 of OX424552.1, forward strand.
GAGATCGTCGTAGCGGGAGTCTACTTCTCCCCGAGCCGAACTCTCGCCGAGTTCCACAACTCCCTCATGGAGTTGAGTGTCGTCATCCGAAGCTATTCCCTCCCCGTGCTTGTGCTCGGGGACTTCAATGCCAAAAACTTGGCCTGGGGTTCTCGTTGCACAGATGTGCGGGGTAGGATGGTGGAGGACTGGGCTCTGGAGGCGGGCCTGGTCGTCCTAAATCGGGGTTCTGTCCCCACGTGTGTGCGGATGCGGGGCGAGTCGTTGGTGGACATCTCGTTCGCTAGCCCCGCTCTGTCACCGCGTGTCGTTGACTGGCGCGTCATGGAGGGGGTGGAGACCTATTCCGACCACCGGTACATCCGGTTTGATGTCTCCGCCCAGGACTCAAGCGCGCCGGTCCTACAGGCCCCGAGTGGTCCGCGTTGGGCGCTGAAGCAGCTGGACCGGGAGCTCCTCCTGGAAGCCTCGATAGTGGCCTGCAGGCCTGGGTGACATCACCGAACAGGCCTGCCGACATTAACAACGAGGCAGGGTGGTTCCAGGAGGCCATGTCCGACATTTGCGACGTGGCAATGCCCCGAGTTCGGCCAGGAAGCGCCCGGCGTCAGGTGTACTGGTGGTCGCGAGAGCTGACGTCTCTGCGCGAGGCGTGCGTTGCCGCGCGGCACCCGTACGCCAGGCATCGCAGGCTCCGCATCCGCCCTCCGGATGCGGCAGCCATTGGGGCGGAGCTGTACGAAGGATACAGAGCAGCGAAGACCGCCCTCCAGGAGGCTGTCCAGCGGGCCAGAGACCTGGGCCGCGAGGAGATGCTGGAGACTCTCGACAGAGATCCGTGGGGGCGCCCTTACAAGATGGTGCGGGACAAACTCCGCACCTGGGCCCCCCCGCTGACGCAGAGTCTCCGCCCTCAGCTCGTGGAGGACGTGGTGAGCGCTCTGTTCCCTCTGCGAGGGGAACATCCTCCCCCGCCTATGGCTCCGCCGCTTGCGGTGCCGGAAGCGGACCACATCGAGGACGATGACGACATTCCGGAAGTGACCGGGGTAGACCTGAGAGCGGCGGTAGGCAGGCTTAAAGCCAAAAATACCGCCCCGGGACCCGATGGCTTGCCTGGCAAAGCCTGGGTCCTGGCCTCGGAGGCTCTTGGGCCCCGACTGGAAGGGCTCTTAAGCGCATGCTTGGAGAGAGGCCAGTTCCCGCTTCGTTGGAAGGCGGGGAAGCTGGTCCTCATCCGGAAGCCGGGGCGCCCTGCGGACTCTCCGTCCGCATACCGGCCCATTGTGTTGCTCGACGAGGTGGGCAAGCTCTTCGAAAGAGTCATTGCCAACCGCCTCGCCGGGCACCTTGTGGGGATGGGGCCGGATCTTGCGGAGAACCAGTTTGGTTTCCGCAGAGGGCGCTCGACGGTGGACGCCATCATGCGCGTGAGGGCTCTCACGACGGGGGATGCGGTGTCCAGGGGTGGGGTTGTCTTGGCGGTGTCTCTTGACATCGCCAACGCCTTCAAAACCATGCCCTGGAGCTGCATTAGGGAGGCACTCCGGTATCACCGGGTGCCGACCTACCTTCGTCGTGTGGTCGGGGACTACTTGACGGATAGGGCCGTCATCTACCCCGGTCGCACCGGAGAATGGAACCGGCGAGAGATGTCGTGCGGTGTTCCACAGGGATCGGTTCTGGGGCCGCCCTTGTGGAACATCGGCTACGACTGGGTGCTGCGCGCCGACCTCCCTAGCGGTGTCAGTGTAGTTTGCTACGCTGACGACACGCTGGTGCTGGCACAAGGGAGGTCGCACGAGGCGGCGGCCGAACTTATGACACGCGGGGTTGCGATAGTCGTGGAGAGAATCCGGCAACTGGGTCTCGAGATGGCATTGCACAAGTCCGAGGCCATGTGCTTTCATAGGCCTCGGAATGCGCCACCGTCGGGATCCATACTGACGGTAGGAGGGGTTCCCATCGGCGTCGAGTCGACGCTGAGGTACCTAGGGCTTGTCCTCGACAGCCGGTGGAACTTCGTGGAGCATTTCCGACGTTTGGCCCCCAAACTGGAACGGGCAGGGGCTGCGTTCAAGCGGCTCTTGCCCAACCTAGGGGGTCCAAACGCCTCCTGCCGGAGGCTCTACGCGGGGGTCGTGCGGTCCATGGCCCTTTACGGGGCCCCGGTGTGGGCGCGTTCTTTGAGGCGGCGAGCCGCCCACTACCTGAACGCGCCCCAGAAGGTGGTAGCCGTAAGGCTGATCCGGGGGTACCGCACGATCTCCGGCGAGGCGGCGAGCCTCTTGGCCGGATTGCCGCCATGGGATCTGGAGGCGATAGTCCTCGCGTGCCTGCACGAATGGCGCGCGGAGGCACTACGCCGGGGGGAAACTCCGCTGCCGCGGCAAATTGTCGCTCAGCGGACAGACCTCCGGCGCGATCTCATGGCGACATAGAGAGAGCGACTGTCGCAACCCCGTGCAGGGCACGCCACAATAGTGGCGATAAGTCCCCTCTTTGAGGAGTGGCTAGAGAGGCGCCACGGCGCCCTCACCTTCCGCCTGACGCAGGTCCTCACCGGACACGGTTGTTTCGGGAGGTTCCTGCACCGAATCGGGCGGGAGGAAACGCCCGGGTGTCACCACTGCGAGGATCGGCCGGAGGACACGGTGGAGCACACTGTGGAGCTATGCCCCGCTTGGGCTGAGCACCGCCGTGTCCTCGTAGCGGCGATTGGCGGCGGCGCCCTCTCGCGTCCGGCCCTGGTTCAATCCATGGTCCGGAGCGAGAGGGAATGGGAAGCCATCGCCTCCTTCTGCGAAGCAGTCATGCTAGCGAAGGAGGTGGCGGAACGTGAGAGGGAGAGAACCTCACGTCCCAGCCGTCGCGGGAGACGCCCCGGGAGTCGGGGGGCAACCAGTGGCCCCCGGCCACCGTAGGCGCGGGCCTGTGGACGGTGAGTAATGGGCTAGCTCACCGTCCGTCCGTCTTATGACGACAGACCGTGCCGACGGCGCGTTCGTGTTCCACGCGCGCCTCAAGGAGATGTCAGTAAATCGGAAGGGGTCCGAGAGGGCCGATGCCTGCCAGGGCTGCGGGTTGTTCGAAAGAGATACCGTGCCCCTGGAACGCAAAGGGCTAAGAAGGAACATGGATGGGTTTTAGTCAGTCAAGTCTGACACTCCCTTCCGCTCCGCCCAGAGCGGAAGAAGTCATTTGATGATTTCCCATCCTAAAAAAAAAAAAAAAAAAAAAAAAAAAATGGTGCCATGAAAACGGCGGCCATTTAGTGAGTCAGATTTTTGTGGGTAGCCTGGTAAGTAAAAAATAATTCGTATGCCCAGTACAAGCTTTTAAGACAGTATTGAGAGCGGCATTTCCGTCGCGGTTAGTGGTTGCTGGCGCTTTCAAAGTTGTACCTTAATGATTTTTGACAAAAGTAAAATAAAACACTTAAAAATTATATCTTACACCTTCATTTATTTACAAATTACAAACAATTTTAATATTAAAAAGTACAGTTAAGTGATGTTCTAAATTACTGAATTTGAGCAACAATCGTTTAGTTCTGGTGACTTGGCCTGAATTTAAATCTTGGCCAAATTTTCTATAGCCAAGTTTACAATATTGACCTTGGCCAACCCATACATAGGTAAGTTTACAATAGTCACCTTGGCCCGCGTTTAAAACTAGGCCAAGTCATACATAGATAAGTTTACAATGATTTCACTTGGTCTCAATATCTGGCCAAGATTACAATGGTAGATACGTCATATAATGTAAGTAAAAAATAAAATAAACTTAAAAGGATTAGAACCGACTTCAAGAGGAATAGAAAATATCAGCAAAGTTTGGGTAATTCATTGTTAACCTTTTGAACGCCATTGTCACATAATTGACAAGCAAGTGCAATTGTAGAATTGTTGTTGTTGTGTTGTATTTTTTTAAACAACAATGTGACAAAAAATGTGGTGCACTTTGACATGAAATAGGCAATTTAAATCATTACCTTTGTGTTGTTTATTTATTTATCTTTAAAATGTGGTCTATATATCTTAAATTTAGAATGTCTTGTCAAGGAATAAAATCCCTTTTTTTATTTGTAAGTATTTACAGTGAATTTGTGGCTTGGCGAGGAGGCATGCGCGTGCTTTTATGCTCTGGCGTTCAAACGGTTTAACAAATTGACTACCAACTACACACATTTAAACTGTCATTCTTTGACAGTTGTAAGAAATTGCTATAACACTGCAAATTGACGTAGAATGATAAATTTCTCTGACGACCTCTAGTATCAGTATTTTACATCTAATCATTTTCTTCATCATCATTCTCCTGCCCTTATCCCAATTTATTTGGGGTCGGCGCAGCATCTTCTTAGATCTAATCAATGTACTATGAAAACGTTTTTGTAATAACATTCATATTAAATATTCTACTACTCCTACTATTTTTGGAAGAATGTTGTTCGTCTTTGTTTTAAAAACGAAAAGACGGTCTTCAGACAAAGATAACTTTAAGAATAAAAGTAATCCGAGGTGATTTTACAAGGCAATTTTTTTTTTCTTGCTGCATGTTGCTAGGCAGTCGCTCCATCTAAAATACTGGTATTCAGCTGCATCCAGTTAGACTGGAAGCCGACTCCAACATGGTTGGGAAAGGGATAGAAGATGATAATTTCGGTATGCCAGTAATTTCATACTATTTAACAGAATGCTGACGTTTTCTTAACTTTTACTTCCAAAGCAGAAACAAAAGTACTTTCAACATATATTTTTATTGTCAAATCCGGGTAAACGCTATCTCTCTCACTCTCGCTTTTAGTATAGCACTGATTATGATGCATTAGACAAGGCATAGAATGCATAAAAATTTAAACATTAGTTCCACGATGCAAGTTTTTCGTTTGTTCCACGCAATTACATTGGGTTGTATAAGTGAAATAAACAGCAATATTTATAGATTAATGATTAAACTAAGTTTCACAAAGGATGTTTCGCCAAGAATTATTGTGTCATCCGATATCTGTGTAAATCAGATAGGAAGTCGCTCCATGTAAAATACTGCTATTCAGCTGGTTAGACTGGAAGCCGACCCCAACATAGTTGGAGAAAGTCAGGCAGATGATAACCTTGCATCGTCGAAAATAACTTGCATCGTCTAAACACACAGTTAAAGCGATGTAGCATATATCATATTCATATTTGCTTGAATCGTGTAAATTAGGCTTTATCGATGGACGTAATTTAGCGCCAGTTCATATTAGTGACCTTTTAGCACCATTTCCTAGTTGGTTTGTCAACTAACCACAATTTAGTCAACTTCAGTAGGTATAGGTACAGTTCTTTCATAGTTAGTGTACCCTTGACTTTTCATCACGGCCTAAGTCGCGATCTTTATTTCCGTAACGTTAAGGTTGCTGTTGCATTGTAGCTGTCAAAGGTATAATAACTGTGAAAGAACCGTAGGTATGGCTGACATACCATGAATTATTCTCATTTCTAAATCTCTAAGTACGTATTCCAAAATAGTTTTTTCATAACTCCTAATTGACGAACTATTCGTAAAAATCTGAACGTGCAATTGTTAACTTGGCATACGAGATTCTATAAGAATAATATTTATTTATTTGATTCTTTAAGTTCATTGTATAGAGGCGGACTCAAGTGTCAAAAGCATTTTCTACCTGTCAACTTTTGGATAAATAAATCGCTGTAGATACAATTTAGTATTTTTTGATCACATTTTGTTCTTGTAAATAAGCTGCCAAGATTTTTACTTATTTTTTCTACTTGGCCAAGATTTTACCAAATGCACGCCCAGAAAAATCTTAAAATGTACGTAGTAACCGCTCCTTTTATAAATCTACGAAACTTTGATAATTGGTAAAATATAATAAGCTAAGAAACCTAATGGACGGACCCACGAGTAATAGACTAGCAACTATCGGTAAATTAGTATTTTTTTTATTAAAAAAATAATATTTTTCTATCCGCTACAATTTTATCGATATATCAACTAAACTTTTTAGTCGAGTTTTAGTGTAGTCAAGAGTAAAGATTCAGTAAAAAACGGTTTTTTTTTAGTAAAAGAGACTAAATAATTTAGTCGATAAAATCAGTATCGATATTCTCGCAGTCCCAACAATAACACCTGTCTTATTTTTAAAACCGATACAATAAGATTTTAATGGCAACCCGAAGCCCAGAGAGAGTATAAAATAAAGTAATGATGCCACACTGCTGGCTATGACTATGGCTGTAAATGTTTTATAGCCAAAAACAACTATGTACTTTTCAGTAGTATATAGTATAAATAGCAGCACTATTCTTGTTCACAATGTTGAAAAAAAAATTCCAATGATTACATTAACTTATATTGTATGGAACAATACCAAGAATAAAAAGAAAAAATTCTTAGCCTTTATCATAGCCCCAGTGAGCCGCACGAATGAATATTTACAGATTAAAAAATATTGTAATTTAAAAAGTGATATGTCAACGTGTGTTTATAAAATACAATTTCTTCAATATAAAATGTCAAAATGTAAAATAAAGTTTTACAATATTTTGTTCATAATATAATATTCTACTAATTTAATACAAAAACATGGAATATTTCTTATCACATTCGAAGACACCTAGTTATACAAAGGTTTTGGAACATTTTGAATTGAAGGCGGTATTTTCTTTAACAGAATTTGTTTTTTTTTTACTAAATCGGCTTGTGTTTGTCCGCAACTCACCTGATGTTCGCGATGACGCGGCATATGGTGGAGCACGCTTACCTAGAACATACCGATTCACTCGAACTTTGAAGAGATCCAGATAAATGATCAGGGAATACAGAAGCCGGCATTGAATTCCATAGACTGGCGGCGAGCACAATAAATGTGGAAGCAAAGCGCTTTGGTCGGGATAACGGACTTTTTCAGCTAGTTATCACTCTGACTATAGAAAGCCAGACACAGCACAAAATCGCCGACCCAATGATGTCTAGAGATGGCAGTACGTGCACAACATTTCTGTATTAAACCGCTTTCATAGCTGTCAGCTTCTATACGTGATTTAATCCACTTGAAGTGTTGATAATGATAGCTTTAGCAGCGGCTAACAGGGTGCCTCTGTGTTTAGTAGATCTTGAGGCCACATACGGTGCCAATTTTCAGATCAGACAGAACTGCCCATGTAACCATACTGCCTTCAATTCAAAGTTCCAACTTAAAAAGTAAGGTGGTACAAAATAATCGCAAATGCTTAATACGTTTATAAAATGTCAACCTATGAAATATTCTCTTTGAATGGTGTTAACACATTTGCGATTTAAATACGCGATTAGGCAAAGTGGAACGTTTTTCCGTAAAAAGGTTATTTATTTTGATATAATATGCCTTAAAGTTTCTTGAAAATGTAAGGAAAGTAAAAAAAAAATAAAGAAAAGATTCAAATGTCCGTATTTACAAAAAATATTTAAATAAAAATCCTTCTCAAAAATTAAATAAGTCACAATCGCGCGAGAAAATCGCAAATGCATGAACAGCCTTAACAGTGTTAAAACCAAAAAGCCCTATCAAAATAATTAAATAAAAAAATATCTTTTTCTTTTCGATGTTTTGATAATTTCCCATCACTGATATTTTCTTTACGTTGTCGAGTACATTTTTCTTTGATATTGCAAAGAATTGCACTTTATAGTCATTCATTACAGTAAGTCAATTATAACCTTTTTCAAAAAAGGCTAAGATTATTCAGTACAATATCAAACGTCAAATTAAAATGTCAAAAATATCAAACAATGGTAATTGTTAAAGAAAACACTGCCTTAAGACTGTGGTCGCCATATTGGAAATATTTTTTGGTCTGGCTACTCAACTGTAATATAGATTAAAAATACTTTGTGACTACAGATTATAATTCTAAAAATAAAACTAGGTAAGAAAGGTATTTCAGCTATATTTTTTATAAACGTTTAACAAAACACTTGAGTAAAAATATTTTAAAATTCCTCCACTGAGGTCTGAGATTCGACTCCTAGGTAAGTGACTTTTAAAAAACGTCTATAAAAGTAATCGTTGTCTTAAGACAGTTTTCTTTTAGAACGAATTTCTGATAAACTGATCTTTTCGGTAAAACATGGTTGTAAGGCCTAATATTACAACATTAATTGTCAGTGTCACAACATTTTATATTTTGGGGAATGGAGTGGCTGAAATTTGGCACATAGATAACTTCATGATATTTATTGTGATCTTTTTATCCGCTGTATCTAGATTTTTGCTTGCCAAATAAATGACAAACCTCATTAACATTTAAGATTTCATTAACATTTAACAAACTAAACGTCTAAACAATAATTTACAAAACCGGCTTTCAACATCACCCAATTTTACAAAACCGTCTTTCAACATCACTCAATTTCACAAAACCGTCTTTCAACATCGCCCAAGTTTACAAAACAGTCTTTCAACATCCATCAATTTTACAAAACCGTCTTTCAACATCAACCAAGTTTACAAAACCGTGTTTCGACCAGGTAATCAGAAATTCGAGGTGAAAAATTACAATATGATTGGAGTTAGACTTAGATTACCTTCGACTGTTAAGCTCATAACCATTGCTGTCTTTGCTAGGTGTCTTCGCTGGCGGAGGCTTGGCTACCACGTGGCCTTCTAGTCTTAGTGTGCTTTGACGGTGGGATGACCTGGAATGAGGAAATACATTAGCTAGACTAGCTGTCCGGCGCAATTTCGTTTGCGGCACATTTTCCCCGTTTTCGCAACATTTTTCATTGCTGCTTCACTCCTATTGGTCGTAGCGTGATGATATATAGCCTATAGCCTTCCTCGATAAATGGGCTATGTAACACTGAAAGAAGCTAACTGCTGACCAAGAGATCCTGGGTTCGACTTCCAGGTCGAGCAAAGTTTTATTGGAGTTTCCCATCAGAAATTTCTCAGTAAGAGCAACGTAGTCTGGATTTGTGCCCGGTTGATGGCAATGGGCTCGTCTCCTAGTACATGGGACTTGAACTTATCTGGCGTAATGTAGTGGACTATGAGGTACACCTGTGTCTTACCTATGTAGGTAAGACTGGTTGCCAGACTTTAGGGCTGTTTTCTACCCGTAACATCTCTCAACGATCTGCAAATAAATTACAGCAGGAATTCATGTGCACGGATGGTCACCCAGCCACGCACCTTAAAAATATATCATCATCATCATCATTTCAGCCCAAAAGACGTCCACTGCTGGACATAGGCCTCCCCCAAGTGTCGCCACATTGACACTTTGGGGGGTTTTGCCATAAACGCCACGCTTGGCAGGCGGGTTGGCGATCGCAGTACGGTTGTTACAAAAGCACGACACCCACGGGAGATATGGGATAGTGCTAATCTTTACGTCCGACACCATACAGAGCCAGAAAATATATCAGTGCGGCTGTTATTTTTCAGCTACGAGTGAGATACTCGGTAAGTTATGGGCTATGATTATGAAATGAGTATATTATAATAATAATAATAATCAGTTTATTATCAGGCATCTAAGGCCCATAGATAAAATACACAAATAATCTGACAACAATAATAAACTAATACATATCTTAAAACTTAACTAAACTATGGCTATACACGTAACGTCGTCGGCGTCGTGTTTCGCTGCGTGGTGTCGCGTAACCGTCCTCGGAAACGTCGATATACGACACCTCTCGGCCAAAAGTCCTCTTCCAAGCAGATCTGTAGATGGTGGGTTGGAACTCGCACGACGAACGACTTAAAGTTGATGTTGTGGCGCGATTCCAACCTTACGACCCTCAGAGTCCAGTCGGTCTTCACTTTCACATACTGCACGACATCCTCAACCGTCGTGGAGTGATGCAGACGCGAAATGTACAGCTGCGTCGTAGGCACAGCGGGGCGCAGCAGCATGTTGGGACCAGTTGGTGCGGTACCACACTGGTTACGAGGACAGGGCTTCCTCTTCTTCTTCCTTTCTACTTTGGTGAAACCCTCCTCGTCAACTTGACTCGTCCTTTTCACGGAGCTACGGACCGCAGTCAGGGTAGGTGGAGCTCCTTTCTTCAGATTTTCCCCTCTTTTGATTTGTCGCTTTGGCAGCGACGCATCTGAGTTGCCGGTGGTGACGACGGCAGCGTAGGCACGTTTAGGGGTCGACGTACCTACGCGTGACGTTTCCGCAGCCGGTGTTGTGGCGCGGGCAACGGCGACAGCGGGCGGCGCTTGCTCAGCATTATCGGCAGCTGGTTCGAAACTGCCGACTGATGCATTTCGCGCCACTCGACTCGTGTTCACCTTCGAGGCCTCAGGTGACCCAATTACCGAGCCAACGTTGCGCAATAATGCTATTTCTGCACGTAACTCGGTATTGTTCTTCTCTGATACCTCAATTCTGGACTGCATCTTGGTCATCTCTGTTATGTGTCTGTTATTATGACTGACTTACCTAATAAGACAAGTGACGGCCAGCAGTATGAGCAGGAGCCCGAGCGCGGACAGCCCCCACCCGAGCGTGGAGCGCGCGATGGGGGGCACGTGCGTGGCGAGCCGCAGTAGTGACGTCACCTGCTCCGGGAGGGAGTCGATACCCTGGGGGGGGGGGGGAGATCGGATTATGCATTTGCTCGATATGCGCCCACAGCCCAGGCGATAAATCTGTTAAACGCCCTGACTGCTCAGGAACCAGATCTAGATGTGTTTACGAGTACCAGTAAAAATATGTATATGCATTTGCTTTATGCATTTGCTATTTGCATTTGCTATATGCATTTGCTATATGCATTTGCTATACGCATTTGCTATTTGCATTTGCTATATGCATTTGCTATATGCATTTGCTATATGCATTTGAATATTATAGCTGTTTTTTAAAACAATGCAATCGGTATATCATTCATTTTTTGAACATGTTTCCTTTAATCAAAATCAAAAGTCATTTATTCAAATTAGGCTGATTGTCAGCACTTTTTGAACGTCAAAATTACAAAAGACAAATAATATTTAATGTATTTAATTTAAAAAATATGCCAGAAGCAAAACCCGCAAAAAAAAACAATATGTATATCTCCGTAATTTTATGATTACGTGAAAAAAGAAATAATATGTGTTACTTTTTAATAATCTACCAGAAAAACAACAAAAAAAAAGTCATCATCTTATCCAATTATATTTATGTCCTATTAAACGTATTTACTTTAAAGCTAGTTAACATCTGTATCTGCTTACCTCCTCGAACCAGAGAATAGGGAACACGATATCGGGGAAGTTGGCAACCTGCTTGATGTCAACCACCTGCGACACAGCCAGGTTGATCTGGATCCGAGCGCGCGCGCGCATCGCTATGCCCATCTCCTGGAAACGGAAGGTACAAGGTTAGTGCTGGTTAGATTGTAAAAAAAGCATTGTTTTTGAGGGTTAATGAGTTGAGGTTATACTGGATATGTATAGCTTGAACCGAAGAACAGAAATGGCCTGGTGGTGGCAGCCCTACTTACGAGCAGCAAGGCCATGGGTTTCCAGGCAGGAGCATTACTTTGTGTAAATTATTTTATCACCGCTGCTCTCAAAAACGGTGAAAGAAAACCTCTTGAGGAAACCGGCATGAACATAGAACTAAAAATTCGAAGACATGTGGCTTCTACCAACCCGCACTGGGCCCGCATGGTGAATTACATTTACATTATTGTGTTGCCAGCAGTGGGAAAATTATAGGCTGATGATGATGATGTCTTGGTGTGTCGTCGTGTGTACCATCGATACGAAAAAGAAGAGGAACAATAAGATTCTCAGCAAACTCTTTTAATAACCCTATAAGTACCATATAATGGGGGTGCAAAAAAGAAATAAGTAGTCCGCCATCTTTTGGAGTCCATCATCATCATCAGTCTATAATGTTTCCACTGCTGGGACACAAGGCCTCCTCTCAATGAGAAGGAATGGGCTGTAATCCACCACGCGGGCAAAGTGCGGGTTGGTAGATGCCACATGTGTTCACATTTTTAGTTCTAGGACATGCCGGTTTCCTCACGATGTTTTCCTTCACCCTTTTGAGAGCAGCGGTGATGAAATATATTACACAAAGTAGTGCACCTGCCTGGGTTTGTACCCACGGCTTAATGCTCGTAAGTCGGGGCTGCCACCACTGGGCCACCGCTGATCTCCGCTGCTTTTGGAGTCCGCCATATTGGATTTAGTAAGACTTGGTTCTTTTTCGAAAAAAATGCCGAGTGATGACGCTTATTGTTTCGTCTTGTCTCTGATTGGGCGCTTTGTATTCTCTTTCTGAAAACTTCTAGAAAGATAAAAATACAGTACGATTTTTATGTTTTGTCTTAGCCTGGCCTTTCCATATCTCGCGAACCCGCTCGTCCTCTTTCCAGTTTTAACGGAACCTGTCAATTTGTCCTGCCATCTCCTTCGCAAGTTACAATAATGACAAGCTTCCTTACCGGTTGGATATCGATGAACAGCCTGTGTTTCTCCGCGATGGGCGGTGAGATGCCCTCCACAGCCTCCCGCAGGCTCGGGTCTGCCAGGTAGAAGTGAGGGAACGATAGCATAATCGGGGAGTCTGGTGATAAAGAAAGAAAATTTCCATTAAATCTTTGCTGCATGTGAAGATATTTAAAGGGAGCGTTTTACGTAATGAATTTGAAGGGAAAGGGGTCTTCTGAAACGTTACGATGCGTTACAGGGGCGGGGGGGGATTGGGTTTAAACTACGCGTTACGTAACATTGTTTTAACCCTTCACAACGGTCGCGTAGCTCTAGTCATTTTTTCTCAAACATTAAAAAAAAACTCAAAATTACAAATGATATAGTGGTCATTTCAATAGTGGTACTCAGTTGCAACCGGTTAGACTGGAAGCCGACCCCAAGATAATTTATTTATTTTTTTATTCACACACAAGTTTCCTTTGCCATTACAGATAATAAACCTAATGCGACAAAGTAACTTAAAATATACTTAACTTATTAAACCTACCTAACCTACCACCTACCTACCTATTTGGGAAAAGGCTAGGCAGATGATGATGATGACTAGGAACTGGTTTGAAAAATTCTTAGTGTTTTGTTGGGCACTGGGCCTGCATGGTGCTGCCGCAGTCGACTAGAATATCCTGTAGAGTTATAGTATTACCGAAAACAAAACCCGAGATTTTCGAAATTCGAGTTATGTTTACTAAAACAGTTAGTTATTACGATACACGTCAATCAAATGTCATTGTCAAAATAACATATTTCGCCTGCTGATCACGTGCTGATCTGATCCACCATATTTAATTTTTAAGTTGTGTTGCTCTCTTTGACCAAGTTAATTTGAATGTACATTAAAACGAAGTGAAATTAAAGAAAATTGATAATAAAAAACGGTTACTGTATTATTTAGCAATATTTACATAGTGTACATAGTGCTAGCCCAGGCTCCATACATTCCTGGAAAATCTCCTTTAAAATAATTAATATAAAATAGACCACAAGGTCAGAAAAAAGGTAAAACGAAACGAAAATCAAATTATTTTAAAAACGATGTCATCTTCTATTAATAGTGCAAAAAAAGAATTGTTTTGAAAAGATTAATAATATTTCTACTTAATCATAATAATACATAATCATCAATAATAAAAATAAAATGTCATATTTAATAAAATCAACCTACAAATTGCAGAATCCGTAATAAAATTTGAATTTCATGTGCTATCCTAGCGCTTCCACTTTAAGACAGTCCCTTAAAACGCCTGCCCTTGGGCAGAAGAAATGCCAGAACAAACTCCTCAATAAACAGACTGATGATGGACCTACCGTATTGGCAGAGAGACACGTTGAAGAGTCCATTGGGTGCGCAAGGCGGGCCGGCAGGGCAGAAGCACCGGTTATGTTCGTCATTAGCGAACACGTCCTCTGGGGGAGTGAAACGGTATGCTTGGATGCCGTTCAGTTCTACTTCTTTTAAGAACCTGGAAATAGAGGAAGATGTACGTTAAAAAAAGCGGCCATGTGCGAGTAGGACTCGTGCACGAAGGGTTCCGTACCATTATTTATAAAAACGAGCTAAAAAATTACTTTTTTGTATGGGAGCCCACTTAAATATTTATTTTATTCTATTTTTAGTATTTGTTGTTGTAGCGGCAGCCCACTCCTTCACATGGAGAGGAGGCCTGTGTCCCAGGAGTGGGAACATTATAGGCTGATGATGATGATGATAATATTCAGGGAACATTGGTAGTCACTAAAAGATAACCTTTATAAAAAGTGTGTAGTATACCCATACCCGCATTTCGCCATAGTTATGTTTATGTCCCATGTATTACTAAACTAATATTATAAAGAGGAAAGATTTGATTGATTGTTTGTTTGTTTGTTTGCATTGAATAGGCTCCAAAACTACTGGTCCGATTTGAAAAATTCTTTCAGTGTTAGATAGCCCATTTATCGAGGAAGGCTATATGCTTATATATCATCACGCTAAGACCAATAGGAGTGGAGCAGCAATGACAAATGTTGCGAAAACGGGGAAAATGTGACGCAAACGAAGTTGCGCCGGACAGCTAGTTTATTATAAACAGTGATCGGAGTAAGTAGATTGAATTGGGGTCATTGATCCGAAACGTACATATACAACATGTAACATAATTAACGCACATCCTGAAAGTTGTTTGTTCAGAATCGTTTACTGAATCGATTTCTATCATTTTTAATATAGGTTATTTTTTATCCCAAAAATAATTAAAACTACGTAAATTACTGACACACTACCCCTGTACAGTCAAACCAACTAAAATTGACCGTAACTTAAGGCAATAAGACTTTAAAATTTCAGTTTTATTTGTATTAATACAAATTCCGTCTTTTAATATAAAATAAAGAAAAATCAAACTTATTTTAAGGAAGTTAAAGTCTTTACTAATCAATGTCTATACATGTTAAACTAAAATTTCAGAGTATGTATTATGATTATAATATAATACTGTAATTGGGGTGTTTGAGGGTGTGCGTTTATTACGTAACATGTTGTATATTAATATGGACATTCCTCCGGAATTGGTTGATTTAAGTGCAACAATTTATAAAAACTTGTGGCCATAAAGACAAATAAAAAAATGCTTCGATCGGAATTCGATTGTTTTTATTATTCAACAGTTATATAATAAATTAATTTAGTTCTGATACCTTCCTTTAAATTTTGAATTGAGTAGTAATAATATCACTACCAACATTAACAATATTAATTAATTGAATCCGGAAATACCGGAGTTACTTTCCGGTAAAATGGTTTTTCAATGATATTTTGTGCATTTATGATACAAGTACCAAAAATCAATCTACCTACTCCGATCACTGATTATAAGGCAGTATGGTGACCTCATGCAATAGCATTGTACCTGTCACCGTCTCCATGGTACTTCGTTGTAATGGAATTAAGCTCTATAAACATGAACTAGGAAATTCCTAGTTATTTGCTGAATTATTATTAAATGCGCAATAATCTATTTCTGATATTATGCATTAGGTAGTACCAACGGCTATCAAAACATTCGCTTATAATAATATAAACTTAATATTATAAACAAAGTCACTGGACGGTATTAGTCCAAAAGTGGTGTTTATAAAACAAGTACAAGGATACCATGAAATGTTTCTAAATATTCAGTAACGCAGTAGGTAATCCAACTGCCTAAACCTTAGGCATGCTTCACACTTATTCGGTCGGCCTGATTCGGCACATACCGGGCGGCAAAACCGAATGTATAGAGAGTGGAACGAATTACACCGATGCATAAACGCGTACAACGTATTCAGTACATCATTCTGAGCTCCCAGTAATATGTAAAAAAATGAGCTGTTCCATACATTTTGATCGTGTAGGTACTAGATATCCGGTGAAAAGTCGGCGGTAGTCATGCACTTTTGTCAGATGCGCCAAAATGCGTCGAGCCGACCCGAACCTGATTCAGAAGTGGCAGGTATCGAACAAAGTTTCTCAATGGGCACGAGCCGAATGCAACAAACAGCTACCGTCTTAAGAGCGTTTTTTAACAAACTTTCAAGTCCTTATTTTCCGAAATGACTGAATCTATTTTAATGAAACGTCATACGCATAAGCATAATACTTAGGTCTAAAAAGTTACTAACGAACATTTTCGAAATGTCTTTAAAAAAAAAGATAATTGATAATTTCTGTATCTATAGATAATTTATAATCGGTCTAATTTAGCTGTAACACTAGTTAGTAACTTTTAAGGCCTATGTATCTTACTTATGCGTATGAGTTTTCATTAAAATCGGTTCAGTCATTTCGGAAATTAAGGACTTGAAAGTTTGCATGAAATGCCGTAAGGTGTAAACGGTCTTAAGCCCCGATGAGGGCCTCGAACGATGCGACTTGCATCAAGCACACTGCGAGTCGTTTGATCTCTTTGCCTCGATGCAACGAACCGGCCGAGTACGTTTATCCATCCCTCTTTGCGTGGCCTGCTCGAAACGACTTAGCTTCTTTCATTTGTTTTTCCTGCAGTTCCTGTCGCGTACAGTGGTCTTTGAACAACTTATCCAAGTCGAAGGCTAATCCCTGCTGAGATTGGCCATCCTGGCTGAAGTTTAGTCAGAAGGATAAGTTCCTGGGGTAAGCTCGCCGTTGTTCATAAACAATACATTGCAATTTGTGTGTTTATCTTTTAATGTTGTGTGCAATCCTACTACTAATATTATAAATGCGAAAGTTTGTGAAGAAAAATGGATGTTTGTTACTCTTTAACGCGAAAACTACTTCATGGACTTGGATGAAATTTGGCACACGGGTAGTTGTTAATCTGAATTAATACATAGAATGCTTTTTATCCCGGTAGTACGATTCCGTGGGATAATTACAATAATTACCGAACTCCACGCGTGTGAAGCCACGGGCATAGCAAAGATATGGAAAAAGAATAAGGATAATCCCACCACTTCCTATGGTCTACTCACTTGAGCGGCAGCAGCCTGCACAGATCCTTATCGTAGACCTTCAGCGTGTCGTTAGCGCTTATGTGCGGCGGGAAGATAGACCCGTCAGACCCAGCGATGCTGTTGCACTGGTCGGTGGTCCAGTGCTGCAGCTTGTCCTTCATAGCGTAGCGCTCGATGATGCCGTAGCGCTCCATGCCGGTGGCTCCGGTGAACATCGTGACTACGTCGGGGCTTGTGCCGTTTTTCTGGGGAGAAAAGGGAGGCTGTTAGAAATGTTCAAAGGAATGATATTATTTTGCAGACAGTATGGTAAATATAGATATAGCCTTTCTCTTTCTTTTCTTCCTTTCTTCTTTCAGTCGCTCTTGAGACCACAAGACTAACGAGGCACATAAGAATTTTATCACAGAAAAACACATTTTTTGATAGGACATGTGACATCTACGAACCCGCACTGGGCTCGCGTTGTGGATTACAGCCCACTTCCTTTCATACAGAGGAGGCCTGTGTCCCAGCAGTGGGAACATTATAAGCTGAATTTGATGATGATGTAGTCGGCATGATTCTAAGCAGTAGGAAAACAGAAGTCAGCATTGACACACCACGTCCCTTCCGGGTCTTCTTTGCAGTGAGACCAAATTAAGCGTCTTTTGTCAGTTGCCTGGCTTTACTTTCAAGTTCAATTATCCCTAATGTTTGCTGTACTCGTGGTTTTGCTACATTCAAGGTGGAATCGACGACGAAACTAGAACGGTTACCATGTATTTCAATGGGTCAGAATGATGTACTGAATACGTGGTAACCGTTTTAACGTGGGTGTTCCTTCCATCCTATTATTTACACTATTTCGAAGGAGATTCCAGAAATATGATGTGCTGATACCAAATTCAGTGAGGCTAATTACTCATTCCAAGTTATCAATCTATACTTATATTTTAAACAAGGTGTTGTTTTGCATCCTCGTCAAATTCAAGGAGGTAACTATGCTAGTGAAACTCGTCCTGAATCAGTAATAAAATGGGTAGATATTTATTTTCTTCTTATTTACGGAAATTGGTAAGTGTGAACCACCCGTGTTTTAAACGCGTCTGATTCTCGCCCTATCTGATTCTCGCCTTAACTGATTCTCGCCCTATAACCGCGGTTCCACGCATAGAAACAATCTCAAATGTTTATTCGAGAATTTCTAATTCCCTAAACCACGTTAAGGGGGTTATTCTGAAATACTGACCAACATAAACAACATAAAAAATCAAAGTTTATTAATAATTAACTAGGTGCCGTAATTTTAATTGATTATTTATGTCTTTTGTGATAACCTCCTGAATTTTGATGAGGATTTTAAACACCTTGTAGAGGTAACATTTGTTTGTATGTATTTCGAAAATTCTTTCACTAACAGGAATCTATTTTATCCCCGAGTACTATAGGCTAAATTTAAACCGTTCTTGTGGGATACTTTTAGTACATAACGGGAGCAAATAAAATAAAAAATAGATTTCCTATTCAAAACTTACCCCGTAAAACAGTCCAAACTCTTCATATGGCAGCTTCTGCTCCTTAGGCACCACATCCTTGGCTAACTTCAGCAGAGGATCCTCATAACCCCAAAGCAGTTGCCCCACTGACACCTCCACGAAAGGCTTGATCTTCAGGATATCCATTATGGAAGCCATGGCCAGTCGGAGGAACCGGGCTGCGTGCTTCGATTGGGAGGTTGCGCTCTGGAAGAAGAAGAGAGTGGGCTGGTTAGAATAGAATAACAAGAGCCTTCAATCATCAAGGTTGCTATCCCCGGAAGTGTAGGTAGACGAGAAACTACACCTACATTTACAAACACTACTCTCAAAACGGTGAAAGAAAACATTGTGAGGACACGGGCATGTCCTAAAAACAATAAATCGAAGACATGACATCTTCCAACCCGCACTGGGCCTGCGTGGTGGAAAACGTTTCCCGTCCCAGCAGTGGGAACAAGAGTTCATTCCTTTATCGTTTTAGATAGAGATAAATGGACATACCTAATAATAATCTTTTGTATGGCTTCTAGAATCTTTAACAGGTCCTATGTTCTTACCAATTATCCAATATTAAACTTTGACCGCCACGTAAGAATTATTTTAGACTGACTTTACCAGTCTTGTAAGTACAAAAATACTGGATTGATCAACTTTTTATGAAGGTCATTTTAATCACGATAAACCTGTAAAAAGTCTTAGTGTAAAACCTTGTGGAGTCAAATCTTTAATTTATTTTAATTATTAATCTATTTAAGCAAACTTGTTTGACAACAACATTTTTAAATGATTTGGTATGGAGGCAAAAAATCTTGATAACTTCAGACTATTCCAATGCTTACTTTTTTTGGCAAGAACATTTGCCTTTTTTTAATATTCAAATTGTATAGTAATATTTAAAGGGAACTATATTTCTTGTCACCAAAATTTATATTTGTCATCAAAGTTGTATCACCTAGTAAATAGATCTATCGTCACGAAAT
This sequence comes from Cerastis rubricosa, assembly GCA_949152445.1. Classification (NCBI taxonomy): domain Eukaryota; kingdom Metazoa; phylum Arthropoda; class Insecta; order Lepidoptera; family Noctuidae; genus Cerastis; species Cerastis rubricosa. Next base: position 1,336,079 of record OX424552.1, read on the forward strand.
ATTTTCGTTCTCAGATAAACAAAAAGTGTTCCCAGGTATGAATTATCAAATAAATGTTGATACATGTGTAAAATAAGAGATGGATTACCAATAAAATTGTAGTGCATTAGATGAATATAAACTTCGTTCTTATAATAATAGTTTTATTACTTAAATAATAGCTTTGTGCTCGGAATGGTAGATCTGTCACCAAATAAATAGATCAGTTCCTTATTTCTATGAAGAAATGCTTTATACGAGACATTGGGCACACCGACTCGGACAGGTTAGGTTCGAAGAGGATGGCGGGGTCTAGTGAGCGAGCGGAGCGAGCGAACTAAGACCCCGACATCCCCTTCGTGTTAGGTTACTGTAAACCCTGCAGACAGAAATAGGAGCCCCGCCTAGCGGGGCTACGTCGACAACGCCTTAGTTTGGACCTGTGGTTTGGAGTTTTTATGTAAACATTTTTACATTGTTTGATGATTCAATTTTCGTGACACTTTTATTATTTTTAAACGTAATAAAATTACTTGATGATTGATATTATTTCCAAGTAATTCTTAATTAATATTTACGTAAGCGTTTTGATATTATTTGATGATTCAATTTAGGTGACAGATCTACTATTTTGGGAACAAATATTATTTATTAGGTCAATGAAAATGCATTTATTAGGGTATTGATAAAATCATACCCATATTTAAATGGTTATGTATGCAACTCTCGTGTTGGGTTTGGGTCAGCCGGCCGGAAAAATATGCTCAAATTGTGTCGTTCCGACCCGAACCTGCTTTAGAGAGGGTATTTATCAAATTGTGCAGTTCCAAACTTAATTTAGAAAGGGTACATTTTTATTTATTCAACAATTTATGTAAACAATAGATACAGAAAAGAATAAAGGAACAGAAAATGGTACAAAGGTGATGCTTATTTGTAAATAAATACCTGCGAAAGCAGATACTAAAAAAAGAGACGTAGACTTAATGTGTAAAAGAAGAAGAGAAAAGGGAATACATAAAACATCTACCCATGTAGATGCCGAACGGTGTTTGTCAGTCGGCACGAGCCGTAAGTACGCCAAATACGTGTTACTGCTTCGGGTCGGTAATTGTTCAACAAATACCCCCAACCGTTTGTGCTGACGTAAGAAGTGTGTAGCAATTCTTATGTATAAAAAAAGAAATATTAGTCACGCATGACAAAAAATATAGACAAAATTAATAAAAAAAAAATAGCAATAGCTATGGCATAGCATCTTTTTTACGAGATTCTTTATAAAAATATCGGAAAAATATCCGACGCAATCAAAAATACCAGTAAGTACCAATTCCCGGTATTTATCAGTAAAAAAAAAACACCATAAAAGTTGAACGAAAAAAATTAAAATAATTATTTAAACCTACTATGACCTCAATTAAAGAAAAACTAAGAAATAATCTTGAACCGTCTATGTAAGGCCAGTTTTAAGTGCGAAAATCTTTAGTTAATTAATAAGGAAGTATATATTATGTACATAATAAAGTGCGTATACCATAACATCACGCCTGTAATGCTTAAAGGGTTAAGCAGAGGTGTAGGTACCTAATAGTACACCCACATTTCACCAGTTTTGTTTAAGTCCTATGTTAGGAGCTGAGAAATTCCTGATGGAAAAACCCAATAACACTTTGCCCGACCCGGGAATCGAACCCCGGACGTCATACTCAGCAGTCGCGTTTGCAGCCACTGGACTAACGAGACAGTAAATGCCCAATGAGGAAAAATGCTTATCTTTTATCTTTAACATATATGCTTAAAGATTTTCTTATATGTCACCTCTTATAAGGTAAAATTCTGCAACAGCAAATCAAAACGATAAATAAATAGGATCGATTATCATCATCATCATCATCATCATCATCATCATCATTTCAGCCGAAAGACGTCCACTGCTGGACATAGGCCTCCCCAAGTGTCGCCACATTGATCGGTCCCGTGCGACTCGCATCCAGCGGATCCCCGAAACCTTCACCAGGTCATCGGTCCACCTAGTGGGAGGCCTTCCAACGCATCGTCTCCCGGTTCGCGGTCGCCATTCCAGAACTTTTCGCCCCCATCGGCCATCTGTTCTACGAGCAATGTGCAATCGATTATATTTTAAGGAAAATCATCGAAAAACATCACATTTCGCATCGGTCGCATTTTTTAATTTATTCATATATTTTTTTTTGTTATTTAGGTGATAGTCTAAGAGCGTTTACGCCTTACGACATTTCAAACAACCTTTCATATACCTGCCTTTTTATATTCCGAAATGATTGAACCGATTTTAATGAAACTTAATACGCATAAGCAGGATATATAGGTTTAAAAAGTTACTACAAAAACATTTCCGAAATGTCTTTTAAAAAAAATTATAAGTTTAGTACTTATAGTTTGAGATAGGAGCTAGGGCGTTTTGGGATTATACAGAATACTGTAGAGAAGGGATAAAATATGCGCATTCCGGCGTCATGTTCTATACTCTTATTAAAACAACAAGCGGCAACTTCATTCAACAATATTAATATAATACTTATAATCTTTAGTGATTAATAACAAAAGAAAAACGACAATTTAATTGCAATATCACTTTACATATTAAACGGCTGTCATGTGCGTAAAAATAATTGACATAAATCATGAGATTACCAACGTTTTCAAAGTTATTACAGTAATATGTTTGTTATTGCAAAGATTATGAAGGAAAAATATTGGTTGTCTGTAAAGTCGGTTTAAGGACGATAGTTTAACGTGACAACGTCATAACAAAACATTGATGAAATGGTTGCATACTTTTATGAATAGCAAGCCGAACGCTCAAGCCGATCGTGCCTTTCGCTCGCTCGTGCAGCGATCTCGCTCCAATCGTAACGTTACAATGAGTCAGGCTTTTTCGTGCGTGCAGTCTGAGTTCATCGATTTATTAGCCGTTGTTACGTCAAAAACTATGGTATAGTCAATCATAAGTGTTTGTTTTTACCCGATTGCGCGATAGTACAATATTATTATGGTCATCCTGTTCTTGTCACATATTACTTGGGGTTGGGTCCTCCCATACTTAAGTACTAACGCTGTAACATTCAAATATTGTAAAACAAAATGAAATTTGACGGCACGGTTGGCGCAGTGGTTGAGCGATCGACTGCTGCGCTGCGTGTCGCGGGTTCGATCCCCGCACGGAGCAAATATTTGTATGGCCTACAGATAGTTGTTCCGGGTCTGGCTGTTTGTGTATGTGAGTTTAAATGTTTGTAAACGCACCCACGATACAGGAGAAATTCCTAGTGGGGCAACGTTTTTTTAAAAAAAAGACATGATTTTAAAAGAGTAACCATGGAGTTTCTTGCCGGTTCTTCTCCATAGGAAACGACCAACCCGAACCGTGCCTCTTCTGTCGACGTTTTATAAGTGCCCCTGTAGGCCTATACATCTATCTATTTCATACATATATCTATTTACTACATACATACAAATAAATACAATTGAAGTGTCTGTTTGTGATATTAAAATAACCGCTTTTTACTACAGGCATATGAATGTATATATATACGGTACATATACCAAAATAACATTTTTTACAAATTTTGTTTGTCTGTCTGTCTGCTTGTTCCGGCTAATCTCTGGAACGGCCGGACCGATTTTGACGGGACTTTCACTGGCAGATAGCTGATGTAATAAGGAATGTATAGCTTAGACTACTACTAAATATAAATACCGACATGACAGCACGCATAGCATGACCGCCGTAGAAACGGGCTATGTCGACGGAAGAATCGACAAACTGACACATTATCATTGTCTACCATTATGTCGATTCTTCCGTAGACAAAACTCGTTTTTACAGTGGTCATACTACGCGTGCAGCAGTCCTAAAAAAACTCAATAAAATTTGCCAACCGTTTTATAATTTCACGCTGCCACGGAACCCCTAAATCTGTATCATCGAGTAAGGTCGACGGGTTTGCTGATCTTCCTGCATACGGAACCTTGAGTGTCATGTGTGCCGAGTAAGTTGTAAACTGAAGGTTACACCTAAATAACTGTAAGTTTAAAATTAAACGCACACGTACAGTCAGGTAATTAATTTGTAAGTTTACTTCTTTTGCCGTGTTCAGTAGTTTTTGGTAGGGCGAAAATCTTTGGAGTTCGCGTCACCGGTGACCTCGACATGCTCGTGACGTATTGCGGCAGACTAGCGACGCGTAGTATAGCGGCCTAATTCATCATCTGCCTAGCCTTTTCCCAAACTATCTTGGGGTCGGCTTCCAGTCTAACCGGATGCAGCTGAGTACCAGTATTTTACATAAAGCGACTGCCTATCTGACCTCCACAACCCAGTAACTGTGTAATACGATACCCCTTGGTAAGAATGGATGTCAGACTTTTAGCTTCTGACTACTCGTAACGACTGTCAAAGATCTACAAATGACAGCCGGGACCAACGGCTTAACGTGCTTTCCGAGGCTCGGAGGAAACTCGATATGTAATTATGGTCACCCATCCACAGACCAACCTCGGCAAGCACGGCTTAACCTTAAAGATCGACCTGGGCGGCTGTTATTATTTAGCCACGAGCTCCTCCGCGGCTATAGCGGCCTAATTGATGTAAAAATAAAAAAAAAACAGTCATTCAATTGTTTGGAGTTTTAACTTCTGCTGACATGCCTTATGACTGTCTCTGTTCTTTTTTATTAATTTAACAAAATAAAGGATTAATATCCAAGCAAAAATTAATTGAAATAAAGGAAGAATATATTGAACAAAAATATTAGAGAAAACTTCAGTAATTTAGTGACATGATAGTATTGCAGAGAGAGTTTGTGTGATAGCAGCGGTGGCGGAGTGGTGGCAGTCCCGACTTACGAGCAGTAAGCCGAGAGTTCGAACCCAGGCAGGCGCATTACTTTGTGTAATTTATTTCATCACTGCTGCCCTCAAAAACGGTGAATGAAATCATCGTGAAGAAACCGGCATGTCCTAGAACTAAAAATTCGGAGACATGTGACATCTACCAACCCGCACTGGGCCCGCGTGGTAGATTACAGTACAGCCCAATCCCTCTCACAGAGAGAAGGCCTGTGTCCCAGCAGTGGGAACTTTATAGGCTGATGATGATGATGATGATAGTTTTGCATCTCTAAGTGTTAGCCAGTGTGATAACTTTAAAAGTGTTAATATGACATGTCCAAATTTACTTAACGATACTATAGACTATCTACATAAAACTTCTATTGCCTGACGTCATATTATTACGTCTACTGTCGTCCGTGTCAATAATGTTTAAACGTGTTGTGTGTTACAAGTGACTTGCTTAGCTAGGTTGTGGACACGTTGTGAAGTAACATGGCTTACTCGTAATGTAATACATAGGTAAAACATGACTTTATTTAACATCTTTCATTTATTATACAGGGTGTAACGGAAAGGGTATATACATACTTAAGGGTGTGCTACAGACCATCAAACTGAACATGTTTCTCCATCGGACAAACATCGTAACTGCGAAAAAAATATCAGCTGCCTCGTACATTTGGGTCGATAGGAATTGAAATTATGTATGGGGCAGCAGATATTATATTTTCAAACAATGACGATGCTTGGAACCAGCTATGTTATGCTGCCATCCCCATTACCAGCTGTTTTCTGAAGGGCGCCAGGGAAGGCCGAGGCAGTGCAAAAAAAGGATAAGTGTAGTTACTACCTACATGTTATTAATTTAGTATAGTAGTTTCTTTGTTTTATAGTCAGTAGTGTTTATAATGTTAAATCATCATTTGCCTGCCTTTTCCCAAACTATCTTGGGGTCGGCTTCCAGTCTATAACCGGATGCAGCTGAGTACCAGTATTTTATATGAAGCGACTGCCTATCTGACATCCACAACCCAGTAACTGGGTAATACGATACCCCTTTAAGACTGGATGTCAGACTTCGCTTTTGACTACTCGTAACGACTGTCAAAGATCTACAAATGACAGCCGGGACCAACGGCTTACGTGCTTTCCGAGCCACGGAGGAAACTCGGTATGTAATTATGGTCACCCATCCTGAGTATAGTTCTATTTCAGTTCAAAGTTATGTTTTTTCGTGATTGCAGCGATTAACCTCAAATCAAATCAGACATGTTTATTCAGTACTAACGATTTTAAAATCGATTAAAACAAGGTCGATCTACTTTGTCTATGATACCATCTAATTTCGGATCTCATTAGTTTCTCGTTAGGTGTTCTAGATGTAAAAATATCTAAATGTTTACGTTGATGACGTGATGATTTAGATTATCTAGCTATTAAGTCTAGTCTGCGGTAGCTAGAACTTAAAAATGAATACCTACACGATTCAAAGGGATGACATGCCATCAACCGGGCACAAGTCCAGACTCCGTGGCTGCTACTAAGAAATTCCTGATCGAAAAACCCAATAACACTTTGCTCGACCTATAAATTTTAGGGGTATGAGGAACAGGTGTAAAGTTCCTCAATACTCCATAGAAAAGGGAGGATTCTCTGACCAGACAGGTGTTGTGTCTGGTGGGCAACTGCTCAACTGCCCTGGTTTTTCTATATAGTCTTAAGTCGATGTGAACTCTGCTTGCGCGATTCAGACCATATTAGTTCTTCTGTATACTCATAGATGGCGCTGTAGTACTTTTTGTTCTAATTTGCTTTTTGTAGGTCCCCACAGAATCGAACCCAGGGCCTCATGCTCAGCCGTCGCCACTCTATCATTCACTCCTTTGTCGTTCATTCATCATCACCTTACGAAAAATCTCTATTACTACACACAAAACCTAAATCTACGCATGACCAATGACTCGTATTTCGTTAACGGTAAATTATGCAAATGTTTACCGTTACGCGAATTACCGTGGGTGTTACTATACGTATTGACCAATGGGTTAATGGCCATACCTTATTAGGAATATCGGTTTCTGACTAATATGGCCAATCAGCTGTTTTCGGGGTTACCATGCAATCTTATCGCAGGACAATTTAAATGAAAAAAAAGCCTGCCAAGAGCGAGTCGGACTCGCGCACGAAGGGTTCCGTACCTTTATTTATGAAAACGAGCAAAAAATTACTTTTTTGTATAGGAGCCCGCTTAAATATTTATTTTATTCTGTTTTTAGTATTTGTTGTTATAGTGGCAACACAAATACATAATCTGTAGAAATTTTAACTAACTAACTATCACGGTTCATGAGATACAGCCTGGTGATAGACGGACGGACGGACGGAGAAATATCTCTCACCCATACTGGTTTCCTCACGATGTTTTCCTTCACCGAAGCAAGTGATAATTATACAATCCGCACATGAATCTGAAAAATCAGAGGTGCATGTCTCGGGTTCGAAGTCGAGACCTGTGACTTGCCGTTGAGAGCTATTTCTCGACGGCATGTAAAACCAAGTCAGAGAACTATGGACTGCATAAAAACTTTGACACCATTTATATTTCTAGAAAGGTGAAACTCTACTACATATGGCCGCGCTTGACCGAGTATTACAAATTGACACTTTTCTACTTAATAATATGGCCGATACGCTTTTAGCACATGTAGGGTAGGTAGAGGCGTAGGTTTCTTTGGCATTAACACACATAACATCATGTATTTCAATGGGGTATAGACAGAGATGGTAGTCAGACAATTAAAAAAAATACAATAACACTTATACTTAAACTAGGTGCGCTTCGCGGTTTCACCTGCGCAGACCAGGACAAGAAGTAGCCTTTGTGTTAATCCAGGGTAGAAGCTATCTACATACCAAATTTCATCAAAATCTATTCAGTAGTTTTTGCATAAAAGAGTAACCAACAAACATTCTTACAAATTTTCGCGTTTATAATATTAGTAGGATTGTCCGTAAATTTAAATGCCAGATATGTGATATGATCTTTGTGCTGTGTATATCTGCTTTAAAATTTTGTGTCTCTCTCAGCGATCCCTGAGAACGAGGTGTTCAGACAGAGAACCATAGTTGTCGACTTAGCTCACAGAATAAGTAAGCTGAAGTGCCAATGGCATCGGGTCTGCGGCATATTAGCCGTAGAACCGATGACCGTTGGGGTAGACGTGTTCTTGAGTGGAGACCGCGAATCGGCAAGCGTAAGGTGGGACGCCCTCAGGCTCGGTGGAGCATCGATCTTCGCGGGGTGACTGGTAGCAACTGGATGAGAGTTGCCGAGAATCGAGTTAATGGCGAGCTATAGAAGAGGCTTATGTCCAGCAGTGGACTGTTCGAGGATGAGGATGAGGAAGAACCCGTAAAATCATCATTCATCATCATCATCATTTCAGCCGAAAGACGTCCACTGCTGGACATAGGCCTCCCCCAAGTGACGCCACATTGACCGGTCCCGTGCGCCTCGCATCCAGCGGATCCCCGCAACCTTGACCAGGTCATCGGTCCACCTAGTGGGAGGCCTTCCAACGTTGAATCAAATACAAATTATTTTTATTTCACATAAGCACTTGTAAAACGTCGACTAAAGGTGCACGGTTCGGGTTAGTCCGTTTCCTATGGAGAAGAACCGGCAAGAAACTTCATGGTTACTCTTTTAAAATCATTTGGCATCAATCAGGCAGGCATATGATATTATCACATAGCAGGCTCCCGGTTGAAGGACCGCCTTTAGACCATACGATGTCATCAGCAACCTGCCTTTTCCAAACTATTTGGGGTCGGCTTCCAGTCTTACCGGATGCAACTCCATCATCATCTGCCTAACCTTTTCCCAAACTATATTGGGGAAGACTGGAAGCCGACTTCCAGTCTAACCGGATGCAGCTGAGTACCAGTATTTTACATGAAACGACTGCCTATCTGACCTCCACAATCCAGTAACTGGGTAATACGATACCTCTTGGTAAGACTGGATGTCAGAGTTTCGGCTTCTGACTACTCGTAACGACTGTCAAAGATTTACAAATGACAGCCGGGACCAACGGCTTAACGTCCTTTCCGAGGCACGGAGGAAACTCGGTATGTACCTAATTATGGTCACCCATCCACGGATCAACCTCTGCAAGCACGTCTTAACCTTAAAGATCGATCCGTGCGGCTGTTATATTATTTAGCTACGAGCTCCTCTATCGGATGTAGCTGAATTCCAGCGTTTTACATGTAGCGACTGCCTATCTGATCTCCACAACCCAGTTAGTTCTGGGTAAGACGATACCCCTTGGTAAGACTGGTATAGACTATACCATCTAAGTTCACGCATATATGGTTTAACTAACTAACTATACGTTTAACGATGCAGTAACTGTAAGTTAACTGTTTTGTTCCAATACAACGATTTCTTTACATTCGACTGCACAATGCACATTGTTGATAGTGTTATATGTTCACGGTTGTTTAAGTTTCTGTAGTAAGCTGTGTGTCCACATTCGTAAGTAATTGTCATGAAAAACAAAGATGTATTATTAAGGTACAGTTTTTAGTATTATACGGGGTGTAAATCACCTCGTCACGAAGCCGTCAACCCAGCATTCTGTACATGAAACTAAGTAACTTTACGCAAAAATGATTGCTGGGAAACGACTTCTTTTTGGGGGGTGTAAAATCATGTTTTGTGGTTGAACTCACTGTTACGCACTCAAAACATTGTGCTGATGGACGGATTGAATAGTACGGGGGTCGTGGAGGTGTTTAAAGTAAAAATCTTCCATTATAAAACTTGTATTTAAAAAAAAAATTAAATTAAAAATTTAAAAAACCCCCGACACAAAAAACCTCTAAAAAGCCAAAAATAAATTAATCCAAGCGTCGTAGCGTCGGGGGTCCGCTTTGTTCTGTGCTTGTACTAAGCGGTCTTCTTAGCGGTCCCCCGACGCTACGACGCTTGGATTAATTTATTTTTGGCTTTTTAGAGGTTTTTTGTGTCGGGGGTTTTTTAAATTTTTAATTTAATTTTTTTTCATGCTTTTTAAACTTATTTTAAGATATAAATTAAACAAAATATAAATGGGGGGTGGTGCACCCCCCCCCCCTCAGCAATGCCCATGGTGACAAGCGACAACATTTCAAATAGACTACCTGTGAAAGTTTTTAAATCCCTACATCAACTAGAAAAGACGTGATGATCTTCAAACGGCTGAGCAGATTTTCATGAAACATAGCTAAGAACACTCTCGATTAAAATACCTTTCAAACGACACCACTTTTATCCAAATCGGTTCATCCGTTTAGGAGCTACGATGCCACAGACAGACACACAGATACACAGATACACAGATACACAGATACACACGTCAAACTTATAACACCCCTCTTTTTTGGTCGGGGGTTAAAAATAAAATGAGTCAAAAAGTTGGAACTTTGTCCCCTAATATCTCCGTAACTAGAAGGTTCGCAGGTATGGTGTAGAACAAAAAAATGATCGCAATGACAAGGAGAACCAGTGCCTTTCAGCTTCGTTACGAGGTGTTTTACACCCTTTATACACACATCAAAAGTGTCTAGGGATCAACATATATTTTTGCAATAACTTTTCTCCTGATTGATATTAATTAAAATTTTCTTTAAGGATTCATCAAATAAAGTGTTTTCGTTTGTCACAGTAACGATAAACCAAGTCACCTTTGCATTAATAAAGAAATTTGCCATTTTCTAATAAAGGGATTTTTGACATTTGAACCACTAACATTAAAGTTCGAAAAAAAGACTGAAATAACAGTTTTCTTTAAAATTTTATTGGGTAACTTAAACAATTAATAATCCGTGTTTCTACCGCGAACACTAACAACACAAGAACATCGGTTTGGCATACTCAAAATGAGTTCATCCAAATCACGCTGTGGAATGGCCGCCCATGTTCGTTGCAACAACAAAAAAAGGTCTTCTTGCGACTGGATACCCTCCATATTCGGCAGAGCTCTTCTCTGTAGCATATCCCATGCATGCTCAATCGGGTTCAAGTCTGGCGACTGAGCAGGCCAGGGCAGGACATTGATGTTAGCTGCGGCGAGAGTCTGTCTTACAACTCTTGCGGTGTGCGGTCGTGCATTATCATGCATTAACTGAAATAAGGGACCGATTTGCACTTGTAGAGGAACGATGACGTCTGATACAATCGTCTCAGCATAAATTTGAGCGTTGAGGTTGCCTCTGATCCAAATCAACTCAGTTCTTCCGCCGATCCAAATACCCGCCCATACCATGATGGTTCCACCACTATAAGGATGGACTTCCTGGCAGGATTTTAATCGCTGTTGGCGTCCAGGGGTTCTCCAGTGTCGTATACGTCTTGTATCCGGTCTCATACCAAAACGAGACTCATCAGAAAAGCACACGAAACGCCATTGTTCTTCTGCCCAATTTCTGTGTTCAAGAGCCCATTGATATCGAATCCTACGATTGTGCATTGCTATAGGTGGTACCCGTAGCGGTCTTCGGGAATGAAGGTTCACTTCATGCAAGCGGTTTCTGACTGTTTGGTCGCTAATTAAGTTCCCTGAAGAGTGATGAAGCCTCACGGCTAACATCATGGCGGTTATTGTTGGAGCTCTTCGAGTTAAGATTTGAATGTATCGGTCTTGTCTCCGTGTGGTGCAGCGATACCGTCCTCCATGGCGCTCAGCCACGGTACCAGTGCTTCGGTAACGTGTCCAAAGTCGACTGATAACACTCTGACTTGTATTCAGAGCTAAAGCCACAGTACGTTGCCGGGAACCAGCTTCTATCATTCCCACGGCTCTGAGCATTTCTTCCCTGCTTAAATGACGTCGCCGCTCCATAATAATGTTGGTTTTAATCAGTAGTAGGGAAACAGTAGCACTAATAATGTCTTCAATGCGTTGTATGTTTTTATAGGGAAAATATTGACAGCTGATTTTCATCTTTTACTCGAATTTGATTCACAGTTCCTGATTCAAATTATGAAATGCACCAAAAAGGATCCATATAAATTTATAAAATCATAAATTTATTACAAAGTCACATCTCAATCTCAAGAAATCCGCATAAAAATGCTTGATCCCTAGACACTTTTGATGTGTGTAGAACAAATTCAATCAAAATCTTAATAAATCCTAAAAATGCTGGGTCTAAAAATGATGAAATTTTGCAGATGATATTCTTATATGAACATAATGAGGAGACAATATAACTCTTGCCCTTAATACCATTTTGTTTGGGTTCGGCGCAGCATGTCTTCTTCTTCCATACTTCTCTCTTACTTGTCATCTCATGGGATACCTCCTTTCTTGCCATGTCAATCTTCACACAGTCCATCCATTGTGTATTTGGTCTTTCTCTACTCTTATACCCATCCACATTCATACTCAAAACTTTCCTCACGACAATTTCCTCATTCCTCCGCATCACGTGCCCATACCACGACAACCTATTTCCACGCATCTTTTCAGTCACCGGCGCCACTTTCAGACTTCCTCTAATGTACTCATTACTTATTCTATCCATTCGCGTAACACCACACTTCCTCTTAGCATTCTCATCTCAGCCACATGCAAATGCCTTTCATCATTCATCATCATTTCAGCCGAAAGACGTCCACTGTTGGACATAGGCCTCCCCCGAGTGTACTTAAGGGGGATTTTGCCATAATGGCCACGCTTGGCAGGCGGGTTGGCGATCGCAGTACGGTTGTTACAAAAGTACAGAGAACGCTGCTGCCCATTATCTGGCAAGTCCCTTAGTCGCCTCTTACGACACCCACGGGTAGATATGGGATGGTGCTATTCTTTACGTCCGACACCATACAGAGCAAATGCCTTCATTCATTCATTTTGTGGTCCCAAATTCTGATCCATAAAAAGAATTAAGACTTTAAAAATTTACAATAGCTTGTAGTATCCGATTTCGAGTCAAGTTGATACTTTGCCGATTTCTCATCGGGCACAGAGCTTGTGTGACAATAAAAGCACAGTTTTCAATTAAAATACTCGGCAGTTTGTTAACACAAGACTGTATAATCACAAGCTAGAGCTATGGGCCATGAGCCAGTGCTGTGTGGCTGTGTGGCCCACTTTCACTTGCCAGCTCGTAATGACGATGTCTGTTTGTTTAGTAGCGAGTGAAGCAGGGAAATGTAGGCAGTGGTGGACAATCCATACATACAATACAAACAAATAAATAAAATTGAAGTGTCTGTTTGTAATGTTAAAATAACCGCTTTTTACTAAATGCTCATGAATGTATATACGGTAGATATAGCAAATAACATTTTTTACAATTTTTGTCTATCTGTCAGTTTGTTCCGGCTAATCTCTGGAACGGATGGGACGATTTTCACGGGACTTTCACCGGCAGATAGCTGATGTAGTAAGGAGTAACTTAGGCTTCTTTTATTTTAGAAAAAGAACCGAAAATAAATTATATAAAAATGCATAAACGAAACAAAATAAACCTTTTATTTTAGTTTTATTTAGTATTTCTTCCACGAAGTGGAACGTCAAAGTGAACTAAGGTAGATTAAGTCCAATGGAACCTGGACGTTTTCAATGAGGACAAATGTCCTGGATGTTAATAAATATTATCATTTACGAGACTAAAAAATAACGCTTTATATTAACTGTGTTTGTTTGTTACCTTTTTACGACTAAACGGCTGATCGGATTGTAATGAAATTTGGCAAGGAGATAGATTTTGAATCTATCTTTTTTTTTCTAACACATATACATCAACATTTAAACGCGAACGAAGTCGCGGGCTATAGCTATTTATGAATAAATAAAGTATGAGTCCAATTCATTTTTTAAGTAATGTTTTATGACGTCGAAAACCCGTACGAAGCAGGGGCGAGTCACTAAATTCATATAAACTCAAGTCGTAGTATTATTGCGCAAAAAAAACTTATTTTGTAACTTGAATCGTGTATTTTGCAACTATATAATTTAATGAAAAACTCTATATTTTCGTTATCACGTGACAGCTGTCAAAATGACAAGTCTATTGGTTATGGAGACAAAATACCTACAGCTATTATTTTGTTTTGTGAAATCATTGCAAAGAGACTTGTATTTATTACCATGTATGTAGTTAATAGCCGTGTAAGATGGGATTTCCCATCAATATCATCATCACCATTATTTTGCCCTTATCTCAATTTATTTGGGGTCGATGTCGCATGTCTTCTTCTACCATACTTCTCTATTACTTGTCATCTCATGAGACACCTCCTTTCTTGCCATATCATCCTTCACACAGTCCATCCATCGTTTCTTTACTTTTCAGGTACTATGTATGTCATATAAACAACTAATTTACATCAACATTACTTTAAACTCTGCTGATCCTACATTAAAATAAAAGTCGTGAACATGAACGCTTATTCAATTAGCAAAAAAGAACATTACACCTGGGTTTACATAAAAAAATCTTAAATTCAACTCTATCTATCTCACATTCGAGTTGAATTTCCCATAGAAACAAAAATTGTTAATAGAATCCTATATCAGTGTTTAGAACAAACTGAATTCAACTTTATTCTTCTCCAAGTAAGTGCAATTTCCCTTAAACAAAATATTGATGATGGAATCCCACCATCTGTGTTTAGAAAAATCTGCTTTGTGGCTTAAACTTAAGGTGTAATTTCCCGCGTTATGGTGTTGCTCATAGAGTTGAATGCCCGGTCATAGTATATGTATGTATACTATATGTTTGCATATTCCATTATGTGTTTATATTAGATCGTGATCAGGGAATAAAGACGTGCGTTGTCATTCCATGTGAGTTGCATAACTTTCGGCTTAGCCGTTATGTGGTATGAGTAAGACTTAACAATAGTATCATTCATGATTATCTGTCTAGTCTTTTCCCAACTACGTTGGGGTCGTCTTGGTCTAACTGAATGCAGCTGAATACCAGTATTTTACATGGAGAGAACTATCTATCTGACCTCCACAACCCAGTAACTAGGTAATACGATAACCCTTGGTAAGACTGGATGTCAGACTTTTGGCTTCTGACTACTCGTAACGGCTCTCAAAGATCTACAAATGATAGCCGGGACTAACTGCTTAACGTGTTTTCCGAGGTACGGAGGAAGCTCGGTATGTAATTATGGTCACCCATCCACAGACCAACCTCGGCAAGCACGGCTTAATGTTAATGATCGACCCGTGCGGCTGATATCATTTAGCCACGAGCTCCTCAGAGCCTAGCCTCCCATAGTGTCTTTAATGAATAGTCATCACCATTCTCCTGCCTTCTTCATCTTCCATACTTCTCTATCACACAATCCATCCATCGTTTCTTTGGTCTTCCTCTACCCTTATACCCATCCACATACCTACATACCTACTCAAAACTTTCCTCACGACATTTTCCTCATGCCTCCGCATATAACTACTTTAAGTGTGCATTTCAAAATGGCGCAGCTTGTCAAGAAAATTTGCATCGAAATGTCAAACTTGGTACATTTATTTTCAAGATGGCGCTGCTTGTCAAGAAAATGTGTATCGAAATGTCAAAATTGGTACATTTATTTTCAAGATGGCGCTGCTTGTCAAGCAAATTTGATATGTCAAAATTGGTACATTTATTTTAGTTCTGTGTTTTCCCGCTCCACGTTTTCCAGATAAATTAATAGAAGTGTAGTTGATTCGTGAGTAATTGATGCGTTAACACAAAAATGCACTAACATGTGATTTACGGCAGAATTCTGTTCTCTACCCAACACTATCAGAGCGTGATGGAAGACGAAGCGAAACGGCTCAATGAGTCAGCTTCACGAGTTTGTTTTCAAGTATATTTTCGGTTTTTAGTAAGTATCCGCCCCCAGCTACGTACGGCTTTTACTTCGCGAGAAAATATCCGATTTTCATAGTATAAAAAAACGGGTTGCACTCCGGGAGTGCCGGCAGAAGTGAAAACTTGAATATTAACGTTGGGCATTTTTGATATTTTGGAATGGTTAGGGAATAATTTTGCACGAATTGCTTTATTTACCAGTATAAAAGTACTATCATTTATGTGGTAAAATACAATATTCATTTATTGCGCTACCGTACATAAACATGACAATTTATATTACGTTAAAAATTTAACACTTCAGAACTATTACGATCCGTCTTACGAATTTTACCTCTTTGGAGAAACCGAAGGTTTTGTTTGCGCATAAGAAAATTATCCAGTTTTGGAAACCCAAACTCTATGACAGATGTCATAAAGTTCAAATTCCTTCGCAACCTACGTCACGTGTCCTGACGCGAGTTTAACATTTTTTACCCATCACAAAAGTGCACAAAACGCCGCTAAAGAAGTTTTCACTTCAACAAAGTAGTTTTCACTTCAACAAAGTAGTTTTCACTTCAACAAAGTAGTTTTCACTCCAACAAAGTCGCTTCCCGTCGTTTGTACGTTTAGATCTTTTAAACTACTCAACGGATTGTGATGCGGTTTCCATCAATAAACAGAATGATTCAAGAATAAGTTTTATATGTATCCCTGAAAAACACATCAAAATTTCCACGTGAATGAAGCTGCTGGAGCTAGTTAGCTATAGAATAATTATGTTATAAAACTGTACTGCACTGTGCATTGTTATACTGCTTCGTTGTTCGAGTGGTTGCAAGCCTGACTGTTGAGCATGGAACCTGGGTTCGATTCCCGGTTCGGCCAAAGTGTTATTGGGTTTTTCCATCAAGAATTTCTCAGTAGCAGCCACAGAGTCCGGATTTTGTGCCCGGTTGATGACAATAGGCTCGCCCCCTATTACATGGGACTTGAACATAACTGGCGAAATGTGGGTGTATTATGAGGTACACCTCTGCCTGACCCTTCGGTGTCCACTCTTTCTAAACCCCATACTTTTAACATCCGTCTATTATTAACACCTTTTTCACTGTCCACCTCTCCAGTAATAACAAGTGTGATGTTACATTAACTCAACGGAATTAGAGCGCAACGATTTCTCTGTTCGCGCCTACTCGAGTAATATGATTACGTTGTTATTTCAGTTTTTGTTACTTACTATAGAAATATCTTAGATGCATTATACTAAATGGAAGCTGTAATAAAAGTAAACACACAATATCCTCGAAGGGTTTAGCAGAGGTAAATATAACATAACCAAATAGTACATAAACATTTCGCAAGTAAAATTTTTAAACACAAGGGGGCGACCTTATTGCCATTAACCGGATAGAAAACCAGACTTTAGAGAAATTCTTTATGAAAAACCACCGAAAAAACTAAACCAGGACTTCATGCTCTCCAGTAGAGCTTTTTACCAATAGGCGTACGAGATAAAAATAATATTTTTGCAATCATTTCAAGTTAAGCAAAACAAAAGAATAATTATGTACAATAGACCTGTCATTTTGACAGCTGTCACGTGATAACAAATAATACAGGAGTTTAAAATTTAATTCAATTACGTAGTTGCAAAATATGGAATCTACGATACAAGTTACATAAACACAAAAAAACAGTCTTATAAAAAACCAGCCAAGTGCGAGTCGGAGTCGCGCACGAAGTGTTCCGTACCATTATTTATAAAAACGAACAAAAAATCACTTTTTTGCTTGGGAGCCCCCCTTAAATATTTATTTTATTCTGTTTTTAGTATTTGTTTTTATAGCGTCAACAGAAATACATAATCTGTGAAAATTTCAACTGGCTAACTATCACGGTTCATGAGATACAGCCTGGTGACAGACGGACGGACGGACAGCGAAGTCTCAGTAATAGGGTCCCGTTTGACCCTTTGGGTACGGAACCTTTAAAACAGACGGTCTTACCAAGTGGTATCGACTAGAGATTAGACTTCGGGAGATCAGATACGCAGTCGCTCCATGTAAAATACTGATGTACTGAAATGTGTTCACCGTTTGTGTGTGAGTGTCCCTTGCACCTCGTGTATCGTGCAAGATGGCAAAAATAAATCATGGTTGAATTAGTTAAAAAATATAGAATGTGGCGATTGTTTGAGGTGATACTGATTTTGTTAACGTAGTAAGCGCCAAGACATCATCATTCTCTTGCCCTTATCCCAATTTATTTGGAGTCGGCGTAGCATGTCTTCTTCTTCCATACTTCTCTATTACTTGTCATCTCATCAAACATCTTTTTTCTTGCCAAATCGTCGTATCACACAGTCCATCCATCGTTTCTTTGGTCTTCCTCTACTCTTATACTCATCCACATTCATACTCAAAACTTTCTTCACGATATTTTCCTCATTTCTCTGCATCTCATGCACATACCACAATAGCTGATCACCACACAACTTTTCAGTGACTGCATTATTCCCAAATCACAATTTAGCAGAGCCTCCTTGACACCTCCTGTACTAACTTGTCTAACAAAACCTTTATCTATTACTAGCTATCTATTACAACTTCGTCTGCGTCACATTTTTCTCGTTTTTGCAATATTTTTGATTGCTGCTCCGCTCCTATTGGTCATGGCGTGATGATATATATTCCTTTTACCTTGCCTTCCTCGATAAATGGGCTATCTAAAACTGAAAGAATTTTTCAAATCGGACCAGTAGTTTCTGAGATTAGCGCGGTGAAGCAAACAAACAGACAAACAAACTGATCAGCTTTTTTGTTAGTATAGAAATAGACTTTATTACTCAGTTACTCAGTACTAAGACAATCTCGGTACTTTCAAGGCCCACTTTGCATATTTTGCGTAATCTCACTAGTAGCTACTGATTAGGTCATCAGAGTTAAGCAACTCGCGTCGCGGCCGCGAATTAGAAGGTGACCACGGGTAATTACTTTGGCAAGCTGTTGGTATTTGAATAAATGTTTTGATTTATAAATCACTAGCTGTGCCCGCGTCTTCGTCCGCGTGGAATTTAACAAAAAAATTATTTCGTTTTTTTTTTTATAATAATTTTAGAATATTTCTAAAATAGAGGTAACCTAAGTTAGTCCTCATTACAACAGCTAGGTATCTGCCAGTTAAAATCGGCAACTTCAAGACTTTCACTGGCAGAGATTAGCCGGAATAAACAGACAGACAAAAATCGTAAAAAATGATATTTTGGTAAATGTATATACATTCATATGCATGTAGTAAACAGCGGTTATTTTAATATTACAAACAGACACTATCTGTATGTATAGATATAGATGTATAGATTACGCCTGGAGTCCCCTAGGGGATTGGTAGAGAACTGCAAAATGGTCATATTTATGCCTGTGTAAGTAATGTACATAGCATCACGCTTGTTATCCCTGGAAGGGTTAGACAGAAGTATACCTAGGTTGTAGCAGATAAAGCAGGTTCAGCTTAAACACTGAGTCCTGGAGGGCGAGCCTATTGTCATCAGCGAGGCACGAATCCGACGTAAATTAATTACGAAAATTATTTAATTACTGGGAAGCTACATTATCATCGAGTGTCAGAAGAGAATATCGGTAATTTAAAAAAAATATCAGCAGTTTCATACAATTTGGCCATTTTTTTTTTTGTATGGCATCTCTTAGTACTGCCTCTGAGACTGGCTTCTGCTTAACCGGACTATCGTGTGGATGCCTTGAATTTAAGGCCTCCAGCCAGGGCATAAAAGTTATAAACTAAGCGACAACTCGCTAAGGGCCCCCTGCGGGGATTCACAGCAATTCTTTTTTTTTTTAATTAATGTATTGACATTTTTTGATGATTTTATGGAGTATTTTATATTTATGAATGATTTTTATTATTTTGTGTTTTTTTTTTTAGATTTTAATGATTTTATTTTTATTTTTAAATGATATCTTTACTGTTTTTTACTTTTTTAATTGTCTTTAACTGTTGTTTAAGCGTTTTCGCGTCGGGTCACTTGCACCCTATATAAGTAGATGTCAAGTGTTGCATGCAAATAATTCTAAGTCATTAACTCACTAGATAATATTACTAAACGCGTCTAATTACGCCATATTAGAGATAATCTCTTGTTTAAATTCCCTGACTATGCGAAACTTTAGCATAATGGCGATATCTTTAAATATTTTCTAATTTATGTCCGTGTTGTTTTTTAATTTATGTGTGTGTACGTTTTGTAATGATATAACTATACGTAAGTGTTATCATCATTTGCTCAGCATTTTCTCAACTTAGCTTCCAGTCTAACCGAATGCAGCTGAATACCAGTATTTGACATGAAGCGACTGCCTATCTGACCTCATTTACCAGTTACTACAGGGTAATAAGATACCCCTTGGTAAGACTGGTTGTCAGACTTTCGGGCCACTGACTACCTGTAACGACTGTCAAAGATCTACAAATGACAGCCGGGAACAACAGCTTAACGTGCTTTCCGAAGCACGGAGGAAACTCGATATTGACTTTCAACTTAAAATGTCCATAATATTCAAATCAACAAAATGGCAACAGTGAAAAAATAACGTAAAACTTAATAGTACGCAAGACGGTCAATCAATCTATAAATAATCAGTATAAGCGGATCTTTGAATGTACCGGAAATGCATACAAAGCGAGATCATGTTATACTTGAAAATGAGAAGCTTGATATGTCGCCTTTGTACACTCACAATTTCATATTGTTGTGTATTGCCCATGACTTAAGGAACACAATACAATCACTTACTCTTAATAGCGTTTCCGTAGCCGTACGAAATTTCATACAAACTTTCAAGTCCTTATTTTCCGAAATGACTTCATCATTATCATCATTTCAGCCCTTTTAACGTCCACTGCTGGACATAAGCCTCCCCCAAGTTTCGTCCTATTGACATAACATGGGGGGTTTTGCCATAATCGCCACGCTTGGCAGGCGGGTTGGCGATCGCAGTACGGTTGTTACAAAAGCACAGAGAACGCTGCTGCCCATTCTCTGGCAAATCCCTTAGTCGCCTCTTACGACACCCACGGGAAGATATGGGATGGTGCTATTCTTTACGTCTGACACCATACAGAACACCGAAAAAAATGATACAGATGTCTAAAAAGTTACTAAAAAATATTTTCATAATGTATTTAAAAAAAAAAAAAGATAGTTGGAAATTTCTGTATCTATAGATAATTTATAATCGGTCTAATTTAACTGTAAAACTACTTTTCCAAAATATTTTTAGTGTCTTTTTAGACCTACGTATACTGCCTATGCGTATTAAATTTCATTAAAATCTGTTAAGTCATTTCGGAAAATAAGGACTTGAAAGCTTGTCTGAAATGCCGTAAGGTATAAACGCTCTTAAGGAAGAGAACACAATCACTTACCATACGTAAATGAAAAAGATCATTATTATTTTCGTTTCAGTATTAAATTGTTAAAAGTTACTTCCTCATCTCGACTTGACGACCTCTACTTACAATACATTTTGGAAAATACCGAAGTTTTAACATCTATTTAAAGATCTTTGTTTAAAACTTATATGGTGGTGTAGAAGGTTGGTTTAAAAATGACTTTCTTGAAGTGTAAAAATGGTTTCATCATAAACATGGCGGAAGATATAGCAGCCTGTTCATGGTAAGGAGTTGATAAACAATATTTAATTTAAGACTTTTCCCTTGAAGTTACCCTCTAGGGAAAAAGACGCTGGACCTACAGAATTAAATGGACAACGTGAAACTATTAAGGCTAAATTGTCAGGTACAAAATACCCGCCTCATGTAGTTTTTAAAAAAGACGACGTGTGTAGTGTTTGTAAAAAAAAAAAACCTATTTTTTCAAAATAAACATCAGTTATCATTTCATCAGACAGAGGGCGTCCACGAATTACGTGAGGCGTTAGGGGGGGGGGGGGTCAAGCCGAATCTCACCCAATCTCACGAGGGTCTCGGCAAATATCACGTTTTTCTTGCGCAAAAAACAGTGGAAAATTGCGTGAAAACTACAGGTTTAAGTAAAAATATTTCTCCGCTAAAATATGTTTAATTCTTATACTATTTAATAATAAATGTTCAATGAAAATAATTAAGCAAATTGTTTTTTTAATCAATTTAAATGAATTGAAATTAACCCAAAGGAACGTTTCTAAGGAAGTCTATAGCACTCGGGGGAATATATATTCCCGTTACTGATAAAAATTTCGGGCATCGGATCAGTAGGTAGTTCCGAAGATTACCCCCTACATACAAACCTACAAACAATTATCTCTTTATAATATTAGTATAGACTACGCATTATGATAAATGTCACGTGGGACGGAGGGTCAAATCGCCAAAATTGCCTCACGTAGTTAATGGACGCCCCCTACAGTAGTTAAAATCAAAAGTAAGTACTCACCAACATAGGAATATTCGGCACGACCACAGCGTCATCGTCGAGCCCCTTGCTAAGTTCCGGCATGAAGGAGTACGTTCTCTTGTAGTGGAAGGACAGCGTGCCGTTCTCATTGTCCGTGATGTTCACCTTCTCCCACTCTTCGCTGGGGGGGAGAAAGAGAGGATTAGACGAGGATTCAGTAAGTATCTAAAAGTTGTACACTCTTGCCGAGGCACTGCGAGGCAGGGCGAGTGCAAGACTGCCAACCATCGCAAGCAATGCAACCAACGACCGTGGTTTGTACAGACCCCCAGCAAATCAAATTATCCAAAACTGTCAGTTTTTCCCAATCAATCTTGAACCTAATTCTTTAACAATAAAGATGACAATCTATTAAAGAAATTTGACAGATTGTTATAGTTGGCGTTTGTACTTTGAACCCCGCGAAATAGTATATTTCATTACGAGTGCGTCATTGCAAAGAGTTTCGACAAATCACACAACAGCCTCACCTTCGGCTGCGCCTCGGCTCGGGTAGACATTTGTCGGAACTCTTTGCAATGACAGGCTTTCCGCTCTCGTAATGAAATATACTATTATCACAGAGGCTCCTTTTTCTGTCTCTAGTTTGGCACTCTCTTATTGGCTTACGCATGATCGACCGATTTAGGCAGAGACTGAAATAAATTAGGAGCCTCTTGCCCCGAGGTCTTAATAGGCAATTATTATTAACTACATACACAAGGTGGCAAAAAATGGAGCATGTTGACATTATGACCTCAAATTATACAAATACTCGTACAGAATTTATTGGAGGCAAGATGTCAAAATATTCAAGCACGGCTTTATATTTTTGTTTGTTTTATTTGCTATGGTTTGCTCTTGACTCTAGTCTAGGTCAGAGATGGCAGAGACAAAGTCGACGATGGTCCGAGCTTACCCAGAAGAAGCCTGTTCACTCTAACTTTGAAGAGATTAGGGTTGTAAGCGTTCGGAAACAGACGCAGGCAGAGAGTTCCACTCCTTTGCTGTGCGCATCTTCTTAATGCGCACAGCGACGTGATGATCGGCCTGAGAATCTGGTATTATTTAGCCACAAGTGACTCTAGTTCAGACATTTTAATTAAGATTACCGCAATTCCTGCCAACCAGTTTGGAAGGAAGTAAGACCTGCATTTATATCAACTCATTTATTTTTATATTTCGTAATATAATGTTTGCTTTCCGTTATTTGAAATAACGAGGTCATGTTTCGGTATACATTTTATTAATTTATACCGGCTTTTTGTGCGGAGGGTTTTTTTGTTGTTGTTTTTTTTTTTAAATATAAGTTTTCTTGGTTTTTTGTTACTTTAAATGCCTCCTCGACCGCCGTACCATTTAATGCAAGCATTAGCCCATTTTTTAAGCACATTACATTGAGTCCTTTGTCTGTACGGTTTCGGACGTAAAGAATAGCACCATCCCATTTCTTCCCGTGGGTGTCGTAAGAGGCGACTAAGGGACTTGTCAGAGAATGGGCAGCAGCTTTCTCTGTGTTTTTGTAACAACCGTACTGCGATCGCCAACCCGCCTGCCAAGCGTGGCGATTATGGCAAATTACTTATTGGGGAGGCCAATGTCCAGCAGTGAACGCCGTCTGGCTGAAAAAAATGATGATTGAGTCCTATCGTAAGGGCTTGTACACAAAACTGCGATGCGAAGTGCATCGTAAAAATCTCCTACGACGCATCGCAAGAATTTGCGAATTGATTCGCATCGTGCATTCCTGCTATGTTACGATTCTTTTTACGATCCATGTCATGACCTAGTTTACAAAATAAGTTCAGTACGGTTGATGGTAGCTGAAGGAATGGTCACCCGAATTGAGGAATGGAGACGCCTTGCCGCACGAAATCGCATCGCAGCAATTCGTGTCACAGTTTTCTGCGTTGCGAATTCGCATCGCGCCGAATCTCAGTTTTGTGTACCAGCGCTAAAACGTGATTGTTCACTCCAAAAAGAAGTCGTTTCCCAGCAATAATTTTTGCGTAGGGTTTGATGACAGAATTGTTGGTTGATGTCTTCGTGAAGGGTCTGTTTACACATTGTCTTTAATTAGCTCTAAACTTGGCAACATCCACAGTTTTAATTGTTTTTGTTTGCTTCTGCTCTGTCCCACTCCTGGGCCTAATTACCTTCCTCCTCCTTTCCATACCTCGCGAGCCTGCGCAGAAAACTGGAGCTCTGACACAGTGAGCAGGGCAAGGAAGAATGGCGGGACGAACTGGACAGCTTCTGCCAGAACTGGTGTTGCTCTTGTCCGAATTTTTTTTTACTTACTATAAAAACATATATACATATAGTAAGTAAAAGAACCGGTTTCTATTACTTACTATATGTTTTTATAGTAAGTAAGTAACAAGAGCGAGTCGGACTCCCCTACCGAGGGTTCCGTACAAATAAGTATTTTGTAAAGACAATATTTTTTTATGATTTAATTACAAATGACCAGACAACAACTGTTCATTTTTCAGACTTTTCCCTGAACTTGTTGTATGAGACGATATTACTTGCCTTTCATAGTTCTAGGTCAACGGGAAGTACCATTTACATTTGAATTCCCTTGAGAGTGTCGAAATATACGTTTTTACGGCATATAAACGACCGTATCTTTTTTTTACGCAAGTTTGGAATTTTGATTTTTTCGCAACCTCAAGGGACTGTAGACTTGAGTATATAATTATATGGTTTTAATTTCAACTCGATACTTTCACAGACGGACGGAACAGACAGACGGACAACAAAATGATCTTATAAGGGTTCCGTTTTTTCCTTTTGAGGTACCGTAAAAACAAAGTCATACTCACGAATAAACATAAGGTCCCAATTCGTCCAGCACCGGTTTGGAGCCGTTGTTGAGGAACTCATCAGCATTTGTGACGTTGTACACGTAGACGCTCACCATAGGACGCACGGGGGGCCGCGCCCACCAGTCGAAGGTCATGGAGCCTTCTTTGAGGACCAGGGTCTGCGGAGAGGGATGAAGAGTTAGTTGACGAAAGAGAGAAGTGACAGTTGCACAAACCATGACGGATATAATAAAGGAAGCACATCATCATCATCATTGCAGCCGAAAGACGTCCACTGCTGGACATAGGCCTCCCCCAAGTGTACATAAGGGGGGTAAAGGAAGCATATGCAATACAAAAAGAAAAAGTCTGGGGATAATATGCAACTTTAAACGTTGCCCCACACTAGGAATTTCTCCTGTATCGCAGGTGCGTTTAGAAACATTTAAACTCACCTACATAAACAGCCAGAACCGGAACAACTATCTGTAGGCCATACAAATATTTGTTCCGTGCGGGGATCGAACCCGCGACACGCAGCGCAGCAGTCGATCGCTCAACCACTGCGCCAACCGTGCCGTCACTTCGCTTTTACAGATAAAATTATTGTTGGAAAAATGCAATAACTGTGTATTAATGCTTCGTTGGTCCAGTGGTCGCAAGTGTGACTGCTGAGAATGAGGTTCGATTCCCGTGTCGGGCAAAGTGTTATTGGTTTTACGTTTTTTTTTAGTAGCAGCTCGGGTTCTGAAATTGTAGGTACTCGGCTGATGGCTATAGGCTCCCCCTATTACATGGGACTTGCAGATTTCATACCAGTGAAATGTGAATTCTAAAGGTACAACTCTGTCTCTTCCTTCGTGGAGTACGAGCGAGATATTATATTATGTTTTCCACGTAGGAAATATTACACTATATCCACCAGTGGCGAAGGGTGAAATTTGTATAAGGGGAAGCCGAAGATTAGAATGAGAATTTTAATTTTGTTCTTCGTCATCGCATTTTTCAATTTTCATTTTGATTATCAGCAAACCCGAAAACCCCGTAAACGACAACCATGACGACAAAACCACAAAGGACATGTCCAAAAATGGTTTTTTATTTATCAAAAATTCTAACCAAGGTAATTTAAATATATGTGGATAGACAACCCAAAAACGAACTGTTCCAATTATAACATACATTTTTGAAGCCCTCCAATTTTGAAAAAAAACATTTTTTATTTAAGTGTCAATTTACACTTAAAACGAACAAACCTTTCCAAACATCAAGGATAATAAAGCGAACACACCGCAAAAAAAAGTAACTTGACATTGACATGTCACTGTCACCACTGTCAGTCGATGTTTTAATTTATGAGTATGACAATGTAAACAAAACATAAGTAATCATATTACCCTAATAAATAATAAGAAATGAGATGAAATAATATGCGATAGAGAAAAGTAGATAGAACATTCGTTTTACGACTGAAAGCACTCTATATTATGATTATAGCTACCTACTTAGAATGTTCACCTGCAAGTTACAATATTTTACCCAGAACCGAGTTACAAGTGCATTTTTTTTTATTTTTTTTTTATATCATGTCTTTTCGTCAGGGTTATAATCGTGAACATGTAATCGTGTGGGAAATCGAAGAATCCGTTGTGTGAAGGCCAAGTCGTTAAATGCAGGAAAATCAATAAAAATAACATACGAAAATACAAACACAAGGCGCGTGGGCAGTGTGAAGTGAACTGTGAACACTTTGACAATGTCATTTTTGACAGATGATTTTATTTTTATGGTAGGCCTTTTTTTTGGGTTGCCATGTTCAAATTAAATATACATTAAATATTTTATTATTACTTTTCTCTTAAATGGAGGGGTCTAAAAATATTATTTCAGTGGTTTCATGTTCAGTATTTTTGTCGCTTTTATATAAGTGCAGTTTGATGCTGGTTAAATTTCTCTCGGAATAAAAAACCAACGTCCATACAAAAAGCGGACATCTCCTTTATGTCGTCGCCATTTTTTATCGGCATCAGTTTTGTTAACAGCGACCCCTAAAACCACGAAATCGTTTTAAAATCATGTTTTTCATTTTTTTTTTAATTATTCGTGCTATTAACCGTTGTGGAGTTTTCTCGTGAGAAGACAATCCTGGCTGCAGGATGAGATTATAACAGAATTCATGTGTATATTGCGTAATTATCCACATACCTAGCCTTGAAAATCAACTAGAAACGTATACAAAGTTCAATTGCAAAAACTCGTGAAGACGTGTTAGGTAATGCTTCATTATAACACGGTAAGTACTTCAAATTTTACGACACGTAATGATCAGTATGAACATGAGTCGATGGCATTGATAGACTGTTGTGACTGGCTGCCTTCACTTAGGCTGAGTACAGACTCTGAGACAAGCGTTTAACATAACATTAATTTATTCTCAGGCAACTTTGCCCCTTATACAAGGTGTTGTTTTGCATGCTCGTCAAATTCAAGGAGGTAACTATGTTAAGGATTCTAGACCCGAATCTATACCAATCTATACTAATATTATAAAGCTGAAGAGTTTGTTTGTTTGTTTGCTTGAACGCGCTAATCTCAGAAAATACTGATCCGATTTGAAAAATCCCTTCAGTGTTAGATAGCCCATTTATCGAGGAAGACTATAGGCTATATATCATCACGCTACGACCAATAGCAGCAATGAAAAATGTGACGCAGACGAAGTTGCGCGGGACAACTAGTATTATATATAATCTATATCAATATTATAAAGCTGAAGAGTTTGTTTTCTTGAACGCGCTAATCTCAGAAACTACTGGTCCGATTTGAAAAAATATTTCAGTGTTAGATAGCCTATTTATCGAGGAAGGCTATAGACTATATATCATCACGCTAAGACCAATAGGAGCGCAGCAGCAATGAAAAATGTTGCGAAATCGGGGAAAATGTGACGCAGACGAAGTTGCGCCGGACAGTTAGTCAATAATAAAATGGGTAGGTATTTCTTTTTTATTTTATTCTTATTTACTTAAATCGGTTAGTGTGAACCACCCGTGTATTAAACGCGGCCCGTCTTATTCTCGCCCTATAATCGCGCTTCCACACATACAAACAATCTCAAACGTTTATTCGATAATTTCTTATTCCCATAAACCACGTAATGGGGGTTATTCTGAAATACTGATGAACATAAACAACCGAAAAAATCTGCGTTTATTAATAATTAACTTGGTACCGTAATTTTAATTTATTACATATGTGTTTTGTGACAGCTTCCTGAACTTTGACAAGGATACAAAACGACACTTTGTATATCTACGACTAAAGTTGCCTGAGAATTAAAAAAAAACATTGCAGACTAACGTACATACATAGATGATAAAATACAATTTGAGTTAGTAAATAGAACCTTATAACTGCATACATAATGTTAGTAATACTTCACTTATGCACCACTGTGTAATTGCGCATGCGTTTAGGTTTTGCGTTTTTAATGACGGGCAAACAGTGGTTATTAGTAATAATTCTAACTATGTAGTTAGGGTTTAGTGAGAGGTGCTCGTGGCTAAATAATAACAGCCGCACGGATCGATCTTTAAGGTTAAGCCGTGCTTACCGAGGTTGTTCCGTGGATGGGTGACCATAATTACATACCGAGTTTTCTCCGTGCCTCGGAAAGCACGTTAAGCCGTTGGTCCCGGCTGTCATTTGTATATATTTGACAGTCGTTACGATTATAGATCTTTGACAGTCGTTAAGAGTGGTCAGAAGCCAAAAGTCTGACAACCATTCTTACCAAGGGGTATCGTATTACCGAGGTACTGGGTTGTGGATGTCAGATAGGCAGTCGCTTCATATAAAATACACTAGTATTTTATATGAAGCGACTGCCTATCTCCAGTTAACCACAGTCCAGTTAACAGTTTCTGAGCTAGTACTCAGAGCTAGCTGAGTTAGTACTCAGCTGCATCCGGTTAGACTGGAAGCCAACCCCAAGATAGTTTGGGAAAAGGCTAGGCAGATGATGATAATGATGATGATGATGATAAGACTGGATGTCAGACTTTTTGGCTTCTGACTACTCGTAAAGACTGTCAAAGATCTGCAAATGACAGCCGGGACCAACGGCTTAACGTGCTTTTAGAGGCACGGAGGAAACTCGGTATGAAAAAGCTACTAACAATTACAATCAATTACATTTTTAACGGTAATATTGTGCACGTTTTTATCAACAAATAGAATTAAAAACTTCATGCCATGCACAAAAAAATATCGCGTGTCTACACATCCGTTCGAAGCCTTAAGCTTACTGTATACAAACCGTTCATCAAACGCCTGATTATAATAATATTTGCGTGGGAACATCCATGCATGTATGATTAATTATTAACATCATACAATTTGCATGGAATTATTCATTTTGAGTAACAACAAAAGAATCACTGCTGTCTTTAAATGCAACATAAACATTCTCATAAACCAAAAGAATTAAGAGAGCTCCTTTTAAAATATTTCAAATCCAAATTGCTGAGATCGCTCATTGATAGTTGTTTTATAGTGGTAAAAGAATTTCTAGAAAAAAAAGTAACTGATAGATATGGTTACTCCTCAGCTCTACGGAATATTTCATGTTGCTGTGTTTTTTTTTATTTTTAAGCTAATATACGTACTGTACTTAAAGATTTCGAATAGATACGAATCCTTAAATTGTAAGCGTTATTACATAAACATGCTATATATATATATATTTTAACAAATTTATGTTTCGTATTCAAATATTTGTATGCCATTTAATGGTAAAACATGTAAGTTCACAACCCTATTTATAATACTATCAATAACACTAGTAACGGGATATTTACCATATTTATTATTTGTTTTGAGTTCCCGATATTTCGGCGCTGTTGCAAACGCCATGATCACGGATAAACTGAAGTTATTGCGGGTGGGTGTTTATGAGCTGACAAAACGGTCTACCCTCCTATTTATAATACCTAAATGTAACATTATTCTATTCTATTCTTGCCCCTATCCCAATTCATTTGTGGTCGGCGCAGCATGACTTCTTCTTCCATACTTCTCTATTACTTGTCATCTCAGCCGTCACCTCCTTTCTTGCCATATCATCCTTCACACAGTCTATTCATCATTTCTTTTGTTTTCCTCCATTCATATAGACATCAATTATGTCTTTAACCACATCTGCCTGCCTTTTTCCAACTATATTGGGGTCGGCTTCCAGTCTAACCGGATGCAGCTGAATACCAGTATTACATGGAGCGACTGCCTATCTGACCTCCACAACCCAGTTGCCAAATACCACGATATCTCGAGTCGGCTTGTCAGGCTTCCAGGCTTCTGTCTACCTCATCATCGGCATCATTTCAGCCGAAAAACGACCACTGCTGGACATAGGCCTCCCCCAAGTGTCGCCACATTGACCGGTCCCGTGCGACTCGCATCCAGCGGATCCCCGCAACCTTCACCAGGTCATCGGTCCACCTAGTGGGAGGCCTTCCAACGCATCGTCTTCCGGTTCGCAGTCGCCATTACAGAACTTTTCGGCCCCATCGGCCATCCGTTCTGCGAGCAATGTGCCCTGCCCACTACCACTTAAGTTTGACAATTCATCGGGCTACGTCGGTGACCTTGGTTCTGTCTACTTATCACGACGTGTGTGAGACGCTCTCAGACTCGGTGGAGCATCGATCTTCGCGGGGTGACTGGTAGCAACTGGATGAGCGTTAAGTGGCGTGCGATTGAAGAGGTCTATGTCCAGTAGTGGACTGCTGTATGCTGATGATGATGTCCACTGCCAAAGGTCTATAAATGACAGCCGGGATCAACGTCTTAGCGTGATTTAGAGGACAGATTCCAGTTCGCCAAAAAACTTCTTTGCTAAACAAATAAACGACTTCCAACAAAACACTAAAAAGTGAAAAAAATAACTTAACTCTCGGAAGTCGGTGACGTTTGTTTGTTTCAATGTTTTTCTTGCCACCAACTTTTTATTTTTATTTTACCCCTTTTATTTGTGGTATCACACACAAATTCTTGTCAATTATCAATTTTACATCGTAACTGGAAGTTATTAGCACATAATCGATATAGACGACCAAGAAATAAAATTTTAAGGGATCCCACGATCACGCTCCCATCAATTGAGAACCTCCTCCTTCTTTGAAGTCGGTTAAAAAACGACGTTCATATAAATAATGATTTCACACGTCAAAAATCTAGCAGGTATATTAAATGTATTACAACATCACAGAAACGTGCTCTTTCAAACAGTCGAACTGAGGAACTTCCGTCAAAGGATGTGACATACTATTTACGACATTTATTCATACGTACAGTCTGCAAAGGCGATAAGGTGGTTGTGGTACTTATCTCCTTTGCAGACTGTACATAACACACATCATCATCATCTCAAAGACGTCCACTGCTGGACATAGGCCTCCCCCAAGAACTAGGGAAAAAGGGAGGTTTTTTTCATAATAGCCATGCTTGGCAGGCGGGTTGGCGATCGCAGTACGGTTGTTACAAAAACACAGAGAACGCTGCTGCCCATTCTCTGGCAAGTCCCTTAGTCGGCTCTTACGACACTCACGGGAAGATATGGGATGGCGCTATTCTTTACGTCCGACACCATACAAAACAACACCATATAACACACAATACATATGTATGTTGAACTGTAAAGGTTGCTACATATGTTCGTGCTGGTCTGAGGCCGAGCAGCAGAATCGAATGTATATTTTGACGCTCTACTGTACCAAATCGTGTCGAATCAGGTCAGTTTCAACAACAAGACATGAATGAAAGATACTAGACCTGCTACTTCCATCATGATCTGCCTAGCCGTTTCCCAAACTGTCTTGGGGTCGGCTTCCAGTCTAACCGGATACAGCTGAGTACCAGTATCTTACATGA